>JARWLC010000016.1:15678105-16393105 GCA_033318265.1 Phyllotis vaccarum
ATAAGGCCTGTGTAAGTTTCACAGGCTTCTAACGATATGCCCTGTGTCCTTTTTACTTCTCTTGAATTTCCAAATGTGCTGTGCTTTGTTGGTGGCTCTTGTTTGCTCAGTTAAAGATTTGCTGATAGACCAGAAACATTGTCCCTTTTCCATCACCCACGTTAAAGCGTTGAACACTTTATTCAGTCAGCAGATATCTGAATGCTGAAGTGTGACCCTGTGAAGTATTTTTGTTATAGCGCGAATGTGGGTGGGGGCACAACCAACTTAGGGCTTGGTGTTCCATTTTTACCTTGAAATAAGTTTAAAGAAGAAGAAATGGCCAGGATAGAGGCTTGTCCTTAGGAAGAGCCCTTACTTACAGTAGTAGGTAGGACAGGAAAATCTAGTGTTCCTAGGGAGTAACAGGTTGTCTGTCATTCCCACACCCTTATCAGATACCCTTATTAGTAAACTCCAGGCATTATTATATAGTATAGTGAAAGTTTAATCTATCCACTGATATTTTCATCTTCCAATGTCTTCTCTTTTTTATGTGATTCAGATACCAAATGGTGCCTCAGTTTTCTTTACTTCTTTAGTAATTATTTGCTCTTTGAAATAGATTTGGGCTTATTCATTATATGTGATCCCTGTGTGGTAAGGTTCTTGCCAAGTAGAAATGAATCAGATCAACACTAGGGGATTTTGTGATTCCTTTAAATAGATTTTTTTTTTCATTTGAGTGTCTAAAGTAATTTATACATTGAAAAATTGTTATGGCTTTTCAAAAGTGTTTTCTGAAGCTTTCAACTTCAGAGTGTCTGTATAAGAAATTGTGATTTGATGATCATGAGCTTTGGTTTTGGAAGAGTTATTCAGTGTTGGAAACTTAGTGTTTTCATTATGTCATGCAAGAGACTCTCAAGCAGGGGCCCCTCAGGCCACCCCAGAGAGTGCTTTGTAGTAACATTTTTTTTTTTTTTTTTTTTGCTTTACTATATGTACACACACACGCGCGCGCGCGCGCGCACACACACACACACACACACACACACACACAGAGTTCTTTTTCTATTATAAATATCATTTCCAGCAGGCCTATACAATTCTCAGCTCAGCTTTCTTCTAGCAACCAGACTCTCTTAGCATATGTTAACAACATCTCAACTCAAAATATGGAAAGGTGTTTGAAATAACTGTTAGAAACTAACTATAGTTTCTAGGAAGATAAATATTTTCTAAATAACAACTGAGCTAGGCAGAGAAATGGTCTATTTCAGAGAAGGTGAAAGAAAATAGCAAGCGTGTCAGCTTTAGCTGCATCCCAACCCCTTGCTAGTATGCTGCTGCTTATGCTGTGCGTTCCTCTGCCTTTTTTTGGCATTGTTCCAGTGTTAGCTCAGTGTGAAAGCTTACCACTTCCCTTGCTCTTGGGCTGCCTTGTTCATTTTCTATCATTTTTCTAAGAGCAAACTTCCTTTGCTTTGCCATGTAAGAGCTTATGCCTCTAGCCCCCAAGGCCAGAGATCTACCTGCGTTTACCCACCTCATTACACAGGGGTTTTCCATCTTGAATGTCTGGCCATACTGGAAAACGTTCAAGAACATTAGGATGAGTAGCTCACTCCTTCCCTCCTTTTTCCATGACTGCCTTATTTCCACTTGGTGCTCTGATAACATGTGACTGGTGCTTGAGTTCCTTCAGACTTCCCTCCCTGTCTGTAGCCATGCGGGTTTGCATACAGACGACTCTTTGTCTAAGAATGCCTATTTGGTCTTTTGAAAGCTGCTGCCAGTGGTTTCTGTTTTAACCATACACCTGAGCACTGTGGTGCTTTTTTTTGCTTATGACTCTTTCCCCCATCCATTTCTCTGGTGCTCTATCAGAAATCCAGGCTCATTTTTGTATCTTTTCAAATGCCAGAAGCTGACTGAATAGCCGTGGAGCTCAGTGCCATGTCTGGCCTGGGGAAGGACACTAGTAGGGGGACAGACTCAGGCATACATCAAGAGGCTGAACTAAACAATGAGGGACTGCGTGCCGGTTATAGAGTGCCAACATATCTGTCTCCTGGACCATGACTTTTCACTGCGTAAGACCTCATGCTGGGGCTCTCCATGAGGTCAGTGACCATGCTCAGGGTGTTAAAAGTTCCACATTTTATGTCTTGAAAATGTTACAGGGTGATTTGCATACATATTTTGAGACTGTTTAAAAAAAAAAAAAAAAAAAGAGCCAGTTGGCCTGCAGTTGCTTAAGTTGATTTCAGATCAGGGTGAACTTTTCTGAAGCTCCATTTGCCAGGGACAGACCTTGTGACCTCTGGAGCTTTCCAGCGTCTTTTAGATGATTCTGTGATGACATTGTCTTTGTTTCTAATTTTTTAACCTCTTTTCTTCTTTATTCTTTCAGTCCCAGAAAAATTTAGAGCTTGTTGCAGTCTAAAGTGAATTAAACTGGGAGAATTTCAGGACAGGACCAAAACAAGAGGGCGAAAGAAAATCCTAGTCAGAAATAGAACCCACATAAGCTAGGGAGAAGAAAAAAGACCTTCCAAGGGAGAGAATGATGCAGAAAATATGAGAAAGGAAGGTAGCTAAGTAACTGTCCTACTGCTCAGCCATTCAGATTATTGTGAGTTATTATAAAATTGTAGGCATGTAGTGCATGTCCTAATTGGTTAGCATTCCTCTAGTTAGGCATTAGGGTGGCAAACAAAACATTTAGATCTACGCATGCTTGATTATTAATTGGAGATATAAAAGCTGCTAGGTAATGCCTGCTTTTGTTGATTGTTTCAGAAAAGATGGAAGATTTTAGTTACCCTCCCCTGATCACACAAAAGAGCCTGCTCCTGCCCTACCCTGAAGTGCTAAGCTTCTTTGCCAGCTCTCATGATGAGACTTTGCTTGGGGTCCCCACTGTTGTATCTAGACTACGCATTGAGTCTGCAGGATTATGCTCCAGATTGAAGCAAATTCCCAGCTTTCTACTTTTTGTAGGTCAGCTTTATGTATAGAATATGAGAGTGAATTAACCATTAGCATTGTATAATATTTTGTGGCTCATCTGTTCTCAATGGCATTCTACCTATACTGGCCTCTTTTGTTATATTTATTTTATACTTCCTTGTTTTAGTTATATCTGACAACTTGAACTTCTTTGGATGAATAGATTCACACTACTCCTCCCTATTGCTTAGTCTCTATGGTCTCTCAACTGTTTTTATGCCGCTTCCCATACCTCAGCTACTCTATGTCAGTTATCAAAATCATCTTCATCTTTTAAAACCCTATTTTATATTATACAGAAAATTATTTTTTAAAAAAGCATCTGTTTCTCTGTCTCTCAGCCTCAAGAACTCTCTCTCTCATCATTAATAAGCTTGTTCCTCTGTGTTTCTGGAATATTGGTTTCTGGGAGGTGTGAATCATGGCCTGCACATATTTGTGTTTCCTACAGGGCCTGGTACCATTCTTGTCAGAACTGGCCATTCAGGGAATGGCAGATGCCCAGTTCCCAGAGGCTGGAAGGAGCAAGGGGTTTGGGCAAGTTCTAGCAGTGAGAGACCAGATGTCCAGAACAGTTGAGCAACTGGTTTCAGGGAAGGCTAGGGTGTATGCCAGGCAGACACACGATTACTGCAAGGCTCCCAGAGCCAGGTGGGAAGGAGAGTGTACCATGGGAAACAGGTGGAGATCTGATCTGGGAGTGCTCCTTGTCAGGGCATTCAGGGACCTTGACAGGAGACAAGCACTTTGTATGTGAGTTCTAAAATATTTCTAGTGGCACCTGTGAGATAGGAACCCAGATTAGGTATTATATCAGACTTGGATTTGCTATGAGGAAGGGTGTGGTGTCCAAAAAGACACTCCCTGGCTTGATGATTAGATGCATTGGAGGAGGCATGAGTAAGATGGAGTAGTAGTAAGTGCCTGCCATTTGGCCATCGATTAAAACAGGACCACAAGTCAGATTTACTTGACTCAAAGCTGATTTATTAGACATGTTAAGAATAAATGAGAGATTCTTTATGTGTGTGAACAAAGATGAATCTCTCACGTGTGTAGAGAAGATGTATTCCAGTTCCTTTTCACCTGAGCTCATTTAAAAAGACAGTTTATTAAAGGTAAGTGAGTCTTCATGGATACTAGGGACAACCAAAGGTTAACTAGCTGCCTTCAATATATTATATAAAATAAAGTACTTTATTTTATGAATAATGTCCTTTATATCATTAATAAATATTTGTTTTTAAACTCTTTTCATCTATGCCATCTTCCCTACACTTTATCTCTCTATAGAATAATAGGTTTCCTGAGGTGCAGAAAGTCTAGATGACAATGTAGTTGGTTATCAATTATATAATTCCACTTTTATTGAAAAGATATTCAACATAGTCTCCCGGTAGGTTTTCTAATCCCAGGTATTCAACTCTAAGCATATTCATATATGAGCAATACCATTAATCTACTCAGCAGGCTGTGTGTGTGTGTAACAATAATAAAAGTAAAAGTAATGAATTTGAAATGAAAGGGTGGGGGACAGAGAGTAGTTGGAGGGTAGGAGTAAGGTAAATAAAGTACCATGTATGAAACTGTCAATTAAACAGCACTCAGCTACAACAAGATATCACATTTTGGGTTGGCTGCTTTCAGCTCATTTATGTAATAGCCTAGGCCCTATCCTCAGAGAACATTAGGTTTGTTGTTCCTAATGTTGCTTTAAGGTGCAATGCTTATTGAGTAACGTCGGCAACAGTCAGGGTTTCACAAACTAAAGTTTTTGGAGAAAATGCCTTTTACGCCTGTATTTTTGAGTATGTTAAAAGGCCCACACTCACAGTTTGGTATTTTCTGGTGTTTGCTCAGAGCAAAAAGACAATGCAAGGTGATGCAGGCTAGGATTAAAATCATTTGGCAGTTTGCTGAGGAAGCAGATTTAGCAGTTTCCAAGTTAACTTCGTATCGTTCACTCAGAGAATAGTTTAGTTCTGAAGTATAAAGAATGATATGACAACAGTTGAATTTATACTGCATGGCCATGACGTTCTTTGTAAATACATTAACAAGTCTTGCTTGCTGTGAAGCCAGACAGTTGCTCAAAGGTTCGGAGCTCCATTACAGGGCGGGATTTAGGTCATAAGGTTCACAACTGCATGTAATTGTAGCTCCAGGGGATCTGAGGCCCTCTTCTGGTCTCTGAGGAACACACACACACACACACACACACACACACACACACACACACACACACACGTGCGCACACATACTTAAAAATAATTTTGAAAGTATTGCTAGTAAAAGGCTAGTTTGTGGACTCTGTTTTTTCTTCTTTAATCTATTTTGCTTTAGGTTATAATTATTGTACCTTCTTTTTTTAATGTTTGTGTGTTGTGGAATAGACAAAGAAAGCTTGAAGTGTGGTAGGAGGAATGTAACAAACTGTCCTTTTGTTTGATTCAGTTTTGATTATGTCCTACTAACCTAATTATTCATTAAATAGACTGTTGCTGTGACTCAGGTTCTAAGAATGCAGTCAGGGCCTGGGCCAGGGTTAATGAAAACGTTCACTGGAGAGAGGCACAGCAGCCCTGGAGTTCCAGCTTTCATTCTTAGTCAGGGTCTCCTTTCCTCATTTAGATCTTAGGAGCTTATGATGAATTGGGAGAAAGGTTTCCCAGCCACTTTATGCATTACAGTCAACGGTAGTATGTAAAGAATAAAGAATTGTGGAGGATCAGAGGGATGGCAAGGAATGTTAATTAATAGCTCTGGGCAGTTAACAGTTAAGCATTTCACAAGCATAAAGTACAACGTTTGTTAATTCAGGAACCTTATTATTTCATCTTTATTTTATTTAGATAAACATTATTTTCTGCCTTCCTGATGATTTTTCTGTTAGCGAGTGCTTGTTACAGACCAAAGGAAACAAATGGCTTTATGATAAAGAATTCCTATCAATCCAAGTATTTTCTAAGTTGTTTGCCCATATTCCAAAGGGCCTTGTCAAGTTTGCTGTGGGTAAAGTCGCTACTATGCATTGTTGCGTCCAGTAAAATCAGCAGAACATTTTCATAAGCCGATTTGGAGATGGGTCCGAGTTATTGATTATTCTTTTCTTTTTCTCTTTCTTTTTCCTCCTCGTCCTCTGCTTTTGTCAACTTGACAGAAGCTAGAGTTACCTGAGAAGAGGCCCTCCATTGGGAGCATGCCTCAATCAGACACACTCTTAATGAATGACTGACGTTGGAGGGCCCTGCCCAGTGTGGGCTGTGCTTCTTAGGCAGGTGGTCCTGGCTTGCGTAAGAAAGGGGAGCTGAGGAAGCTGGGGTGGACTCTGCTTCAGTTCCTGGCTCCAAATTTCTGCTTTGAGCTCCTCCTACCCTGGATTTTTTTTTGATGGAGTGTACCCTGTAAGTCATAAACTCTTTCCTGCCCGACTGCTTTTGGTCATGGTGTTTATAATAGCAGTAGAAAGAAAGCAAGAGTACATCTGTCCTAACTCTTTATGTCAGTCTATTTGCTGTGACATTTAACAAGCGTACCAGGCCTTAGTTGTTATTGTGTGAGCAAATGGATGGCATAGGCACCACATGAGTGGCCTTTGCCTGCAGTTAATCTAAACAAAGGAAGTTTAATAGGAGCCCTTTTTTTGGGACAAACTTCTTTAAAATCCAAATAGGGATCTTGTCTTTTACATTCTTAGAGGGAAATTCTGTGACAATAAGCCAGCACAAAGTGCTCTCTTACCCCTACATATTTCACACTTTGGAGAATCATTCCCTGACTGCTTCTCAGCCTTTTGCACGGACGGTAGCTGGTGTTTGCTGCTTCTAAGATAGATTTGGGATCTTGTGTTACTGCACCGGCACATAACACACTTGCCTTTAGTGAGGGACAACTTAGAAAGAAGGCAGATCTCTAGCTAGTTCCTAGTCACCTTAGGTTTGATGCCCATGTGAATGTGTATTCAGTTTCCTGACTGTTAGGTCAGTCTCTTTATAATCACCCTTTTCTTTGGACTTTGTTTATTCAAATATTTATTGGAATTTGTGTACCGGAGGTATACAAATGAGGAATAAGCATCCAGCTTCTAAGTAGTTCTTGCGTCGTATGTTTAGTAGACAGATTGGACCACAGATGGACAGATAATGACTCCATTAAAATATGTGGTCACAAGGAGTGTACTGGTTACTTTTGATGCAATGATGCAAACTGAAGTTATCCGGGAAGAGGAAAGTTCAGTTGAGAAAATGCCTCCCTCAGATTGGCATGCAGGAAAGTCTTTGGGGGGCATTTCCTTGATTAATAATTGATATAGGAAGGCCTGGCCTAATGTGATCAGTGTCACCTCAGGGCTGGTAATCCTGGGTTGTATGAAACAAGCTAATGTAGCCACTAGGACCAAACCAATGAGCAGCTTTCCTCTGTGGCCTCTGCTTCAGTTCCTATCCCCTGTCCCCAGGTTCCTTCCTGCCTTGGCTTCCAAATAAACCCTTTCCTTCCCAAGTTGCTTTTGATTAGTCCTGTATCATAGTAACACAGACACAGACTAGTGTGAAGAGCTACCTGGAAATGAGTAAGGCTGTCTGTGACAACAAGCTAGGAAGGCTTCTTCAGTAAGATGCTACAACCTGGGTCAGAGGAACCTGTTCAAACATAGGTTTGAAATAGCCTGGCATTGGAGGAATATAAATGGTGTTTTACGGGCAGAATGTAGTATTTCTGTGGGAAAAATGCTGACGGAGAAAGATCAAGGCTCAGAAAATTATGCTTCATCCATTAAAGGGGTAATAGACACAAGAAGGACGGAGTAATCAGATTTTCATCTCAGATATATCACTCTATACTTTGAGTATATTTAAAGAACACACAGAGTAGAAATTATTCTAAAACCAGGATGCGTAATGAGCAGGTTGTAGTACTGGAAAGAATCATGAGATCTGGGTTGAGAAGAGAGCGGTTCGGGAGGTAGAATTAGTAGGAAATGAGGGCTTCTATGGAGGTAAAGGAGTAAGTAACAGGGTTGCTCTAACCTAGGGAATTAGATGGGTTGCTGAGGCAGCAGTGCAGTCATGAGAAGGGGACTACAGGATTGAATGGCTTTAGAATGTTTAAGACTTTCCACGAACTGTGCCTGGGCTGTTGGACAGAAAGAAATAGCAGTTCCAAATGGCATTGGAGAGCTACAGGTTTGAAACTCATCTGTATGTAGGAGGCAGGTTCTGTGCCACTGAAAATGCATGACTATTGATTTAAATAATCAAGGGATTTACTGCTAAAGGAAACCTGAGCTAAAGAATCAGCAGCCTTGTTTATTGATCATGGAGCAAAAGGTGCATTTTGTATAGAAATGATAAAATAGATAAAATATTTCCTCATCATGTTCTTCATCTTAGATTTACCTGGCTCATTCACTTTATTGCAAGTGAGTACAGAGCAGTAACAGTAACAAGTTTGAAACCAGTGCTTAATGAAACCAAGTTACTGGAACCAGATTCCTTTTGAAGAAATTGAAAAGGATCAGAGTGTTCTTTTTATTATCACAAAATGTCAACAGTAATGCAACGTTACCTTAGTAGTCTGAAGAAAACAGGCCAGTGGCTACAAAATTATTTATAAAACCAAATTATTGTTTATATATGATGTCAGTGGACTGATATGTTTACTTTTTCAAAGATTAGAGAGATGTATGTTGAAGGTGAGCTTTTAGAAATTACTTGGAAGTGTATTATTAGAGAATTAAAATGTCCCAGAGGTAACTGGCAACTGGGGATCTCTGAATAGAAGCTCTGGGATGAGCATGGGAATAAGTGTAAATAAGAAGAATAAACTGGTGCTCCGCAGGACTAGAAATGCTGCACAATACCAGAAGCATTAGAGAGAGAGGCTGTGGTTTGGAAGCTCTTATCTGAGAACTAAGAATTGGGTATTATGGAACAGGGAAGAGGCTTCGAGATCAGTTCCTTAGCCAGTGTACGGCTGTATTCCACAACCTCTCAATGAGCAACAGTGCTCAAGGACAACTTTGAATGACTTGTCATCACCATTAGTAGAATACCAAGTAAGGGAGGCGGGCTATATGTTTGCTTTTTAAAGTTTGATAAGATCAAAGCAAGAAAACATGGTCCCCATGGCAGGAGATTAAAAATGGTGAGTGTAAGGGGGTGATACCCAAGACACAGAGTAAATAAAACATTTATTGCAGCGTGGTAACGAATTTGTTCAAGATTTAGATTAACAAACAGTCCTCAGCTGTGTGCACTCAGATGATACCGTCTCAGAACCAATCAGGCAAGGGAGGTTAAAAAGAAGAAATAGGACGAGATCTATACGGAACAGACAACAGAAAAGACAGAGGGGTAACAGTGTGAATTCTAGGGTAGAACCAGTGAGGATAATCATTAGACAAGGCTGAAGAATTGCCTACTGTCCCAAGAAATAGCTCTTTAATAATTGGAATAAATAAAGCAATACTCTAGTAATTGGAATAGCAAAAGCAATGTGAGTTGCCTGCACAGTTAGACTTCTAAGACTAGTTCTTAAATTTGTGCCTTAAAGTTTTATATTAGCTGAATAGGGAGCTTCTAATTGTTGCTATTGAATTGCTAAACCTTCCAGAATGAGGACCAAGAGAAAACATTTCATCATCTATTCATCAAGCCATGTCCAGAAGATAACTAGGATTTTCCAAGGTAATAATTAAGAATTAATAGAAATTTATAGCTAGAGCAGTTTGGAAAAAGCTGCATATAGCATCTTTGAGCAAAGCACAGTGCACTTTAGTGTATCAGGGACCTGGTAGTTCAGTGTCTTGTAGACCCATTTGACATGGGTGTTGTCCCTTTGAATTTTGGTCATAGGAGACTGGTCTTTTAAAACTCAGACATTGAAGAGCATGAATGTAAATGTACAAATATATAGTAAAATTAGAACAATCAAAAACGTAGTTGGAGCTGGTGAGACATGTCTCAGTAGCTTATACCACTTGGTGCCAAGGTTGAGGA
This sequence comes from Phyllotis vaccarum, assembly GCA_033318265.1. Lineage (NCBI taxonomy): Eukaryota > Metazoa > Chordata > Mammalia > Rodentia > Cricetidae > Phyllotis > Phyllotis vaccarum. Next base: position 15,688,098 of record JARWLC010000016.1, read on the forward strand.
CCCGAGTTTCATACTCAGGACCCCCAGGCTCAGTGGGTGGTGGCGAGTCTCCTGAAAGCATTCCTCAGACCCCAGCGCTCTCCACAGCATGTTGTGACCCCTCAAAGTAAATCAATACAGGTAATAAGGGAATTAGATAAAGATGTGATTTATGTAACGATATCAGCATATTATGTAGTAATATATATGGTTAACATACATTACCTATAGCGTACTTTATGAGATAGTTTTTATACTTATGTAAACTTGTAATAAAAACAAGATGAAATGATACGCTTAACAATAATAATGACCAGGAATTATCTGAGTGTAAATAAAGATGACTTTTTAGGAAATAGCTGTATGGTTCACTGACTCTGTGGTTCAGGAAGGCTTGTGCACTAAACTTAGAGCAGAGGGCAGCGCTTGCTGTCATTTGAGGCTGCCTTCCCTTTAGTTGAGAAACAGAAAATCCTCTTTACAGAGATTATCATTTGTCCCGTGATATGGTCAGTTTAATACTATAATTTCATACAAACCCGCCTTCTCCCTATTTCTTCATTTATTTGTTCTTTTCATTCTCCCCCTCCCCCCCTTACTGTGTAACCCTGGCTAGCCTGTACCTCGTTCTGTAGATCAGGCTGGCCTCGAACTCATATATCTGCCTACCTCTGTCTCCTGAGTGCCAGGAGTAACCTTGCCTGCCAGGTCTGTGCTCTTGATTGCTGAAGTTTAAGTTCTTTGATAGAAGAAATATGTAATCTTTATGATTTTTATTACTCATTCTAATAAAAAGCCTTCTTAGGACTTGATTGGGCTCCCATTTAAGAGAAAGCATTATTTATAATGTAGCCTTGTATAATTTTCAGATTAAAATAGGCTTTAGAAAAAATTTACTGGGTTTTCTTCTTCCTCCTCCCCTTTATTGTAAACTACCGTGTTTACAATTCATGCTGGGAACTGAACTCGGGACCTCTGGAAGAACAACAGCTAGTGCTCCTAACTGCCCCCCTCCCCAATTGTAAAACATGTTTTTTTTTTTCAGAATTGTAGTAGATGGTTTATAAGACAGGCTTTTATATTTGGTTAATTTATGCAACAAGTCTTGAAGTCTTAAGATGAAGCTAGCTGATTATGCTGTAATTCTTAAGTGACTAGATAGATACTCATAAAGGTTCTTGAGCCCTGAAGAAGTGTGACTCTAGGCATATAGGATGCCTAAGGCAGCTCTTTACAAGAGAAGTGGTTGTACAGGAAAATGAAGGGATTTGGGGAGCTGAAGCTGGGCTGGTACTTTCCAGGATGCGGTTGACTCTTGAACTAAACACAAATTTCTGTGGTTTTGGCAATGTCCCTATAGTTCTTGAAGCCCTAGCCTTGACCTGTGGCTTTGAAGAGTTTGAGAAAATGTTCATATGCAGATTTCTGCACTAGTTCCTGCTAGGAAGGAGCTTCAGGCACACCCAGTTATTTCCTTGTCCATAGCTCTGAGTAAATACACAGCACACAGGGCTGTGGCTTCTCTCCTTTATTTCTTATCTGTAATCTGTAATAATTTCCTATTCACTTTATGGTAATGTTTTCAGAAGCTGTCTGTGGAAAAGTTAGAAAACTGTGTATATGTTTTGCATGAAGAATACATACCAACAGAGTTTGTAAACCTTAAAAACCAAGGCAGAAGGGCAACTTGAAGATCTTTTTTTAATCTCCTTTTAATATGGGCTTTAACTTAAAAAGAAAGAAGCTTGCCTTAATATTTAAAATTAGTAAGTTTAAATTTCTACATTCCATTGTAGGAAAAGTTCATGAGTAATGCAATTGTGCCATAATTTGTCATCTTGATTTGCATCATTATGCTAATTTGTTCCAAATGTATACGGAGACCTGTTTTAACTGTAGATCTATGAAAACACGAGCACAGTTGGATGAACTTTTGTTTCTTCCTAACATTTTGTGCCAGGATTGGGCAGGTCCCCCCTCTCATTGTACCAGAGTGGGGAAAGCGGCATCGAGATAGGCCCAAGGACTCCCTAAGCTGGCTTGGCTCAGTTGTCATAGGGTCAAGGACACGGTAGTAATTTTTATTGCTACCACATAATACATTTCTTCCTTTTTGGATACATTTCCCTGTTAATGATTATGGCTTTGTAACCCTTTGTAAGTATTGGAATCAAATTACAGTCTTATAGGGAGGTGGTCAGATGATGTTGCTTTTGCTTATTGGAGAGTGACAGTGAGAACATACACACGGAGCACTCTCAAGAAATTATTATTATTTGTAACTTAGAGGTAACAAATTCACAGCTGTAGTAATCAATTACGTACATTACGATTTATTTACATTATGAAGATAATTCATTACTAAGATTTACTAAATTTACTTCATTTACTAAAAATTAAGTTGTGAATTAGTAAATAGGCTTAGCGCTCAGACATGTTCAGTGTTGACTTGCAATAGGAAGACTGTTTCTGGAGTCTTGTATGAAGCAATGCTCCATATATATATATATATATATATATCCCCCTCGTGATTGACATCACTTTACTGTGAGGAAAATATGAGGGAGCCTCTGGGAGAGGGGCAGGTTGGTGCACTGAGACCATCTTTTTCATACTTTAAATATATTTCCATTAATTTAAATATATGATACTGCCCAAGTTTGCTGAGATAAATTACAATTAGAACTCTTAAAGCTTTGTGTTATCTTCAAATAGTTAGAAAAAAACCAATAACAAATGAATTAAAACACGTCAGTTTAGTTTTTTGCTTTGTTTTTGGTTAGGTCATACATTTTAGGTATGCCATTCCAAACAGATAAAAAACTTTATCCTTCATGACATCTTACTTCTCAAATTACTCAATTTTCTTTTACACAGAAAAATTTAACTGCAGGGGACCTTTGGAATTGATAATACATCACTTCTAAGGTTGTGCCCTGGTTGGTAACTAGCGCACACAGCACTCCTAAATCCCCATCTGAAGCAGAATGTCTGAATTTGTGTAACACGAGTTATTTACGAAGACATTAGAATTGGATGGCCTTTAGAGACTGGGAAGAACTGGAGGTCTCATCATCCAGTAGCTTCGGTTGGTTCTGAGATAACTAAGAGTCAGAGAGGATGGTCAGATGTCTCAGAAAGCCCTGAGTAGGCTTGGTGGTGCCCATCTCAACTCCTGCTTTCTGCCCTGTGACTGTTCCTTTGTGAGAATTTTCCAAGTGACATCCAGGCTGCAGATAGGGAGCCAGGACTCCTACATTTGTAGGACTTTTAGGTCTCATCCACTGCCTTGCAGAAGAAACAATCACCTGACAAGTTATTTCACCCCCAAACTAGCCCATAATTTACATTAAAATATAATTTTACTAACATTTAAAAGTCAGCTTTTTTGACTCATTCTTGCTGCCAGGCCCTGGGGCATTTGCTTTCTGTGGATATTATAAATAATTAAGTTATGATAAAGCAAACACTTCTTTAAAAACAAATTAAAGGGTAAGTGGTTGGAGTAGAAAACTCATTAAACTTTGTCAATCAGATAATGTTATATCTTAGCATTATCGTTTTTCTCTCCTAATATAAAAGTGATAAACACGCATTTCAAATGGCTTTATTTGGTGAACAAATTGTAGGTGAGTGTTCTTTGAGTTTATCTCTTCTCATGGAAATGGATGGAAATAATCAAGAGGCAAACAAGTGGGAAGGGTCAGTGAGTATCAGAGCAGTCAGTTTCTAGAAAGTTCTGTTTAATGAACAGTTTTAACTGGAAGACTGTAAGTCCCAGCGGAATTAGAGATGCCTGTAATGATAGCTCCCAGTTAGGAAATTACTTGTTTACATACTAATTTCACCAATCTGTGTTTCACTATTACTTAGGGTTTTTCTCTTTTGTTTAACTCTTGAATTGAATAATAAGTAGCCCTGTTTTTTACCTTGTGTGCCTAGTTTGAAAAAGCTGTTTTAATCTGTTAGGCTGTGCCAGCAGCATGAATGTGCATATGACCCTCCCACATGCATGATAAAAGGGGGAAAAGAGACAGATCATTTTGTATATCTGCTTTACCACCACAGACCAATTCCATAGATTATAAATCAAAATTTGCTCTTCAGACTCATTCTTGCTGACAGGCCTGGGGCATTTGATTTTAGTATGTATTACCAATAATTAAGTCATCTGAAAGTAGGCATTGCAGGGATTGTAAGTTTATGTTTTGAACATTGCTTCTGCTTTCCAGATTTTAGGAGCTGTTAATTGTGTGTTCTGTCTCATACTGACTTTGTTTACAGCATTCACAGACAAGTAGAATAAAATGGAACACAGTTGGTAACCCACAGAAGCTGATTGTGTTCTGGGAAGGTTAACTGTGGGAAAAAAAAAAAAAAAAAAAAAAAACAAAACTGTGCCAGGCATTCTGGGAGAGTCAGAGGCTCCACTGCAGACTTTGCTGGTTAGGCTTTTATAATTCCTCTTGCAATGCCCTTAACGGTATGAAAAGGGCCTAAGTACTGAGAGTCTACTACCACAGCATGGGCTGGCATGGGGTAGGAGAGGAGGTGAGGGTCATTGTCTAAAGCCCTTGTGGGTGGGACTATTCAGATTTGTCCCTATCTTTGAGGGGAGCTGTTTCAATGAGTAAAATTAAGATCACTGAAGCCCAGAAATGGATTTTTTGGGAGCAGTGATAGTTGAGTATGAGACTGATTCATTGTCTTATAAAGGCCCAAGAAGTTGTATCTGTGGCATGAAAACCCTGCCTGAGACCCGTTCCCGTTTTCCTAGATCTTCATGGCTGAGAAGGCACTGATTATAGCAAAATATCATTAGGAGTCACTCACTTTATTGCCTTTTTTTTTTTTTTTTTTTTTAAAGTAGTATTTGGTTTTCCTCTAGGTCCCTGACCTATTTAGTATCAGGTTCTTGGTCACTCAAGCAGGGTCAGATATAGGTTTCATCTTATGGAGTCTCCCAAGCTTCATGCCACCATTGCATTAACATATTTTCCCGGCAGGGCTCCACTGTAGATTGAAGGGTTTTTAGGACAGTTAAGTTTTCTTAACAACCGCGGGTAGGGTTAAAGTCCGATTTTTCCATCCTTTTGATCAGATCCTTAAGCCAACATCCTAGCTGCTTTTGTTTCTCAAAAAATCTCATGCGGCTGGGGATGGGAGCTTCTCTGTTTGCTGCTTTTCACAGTGTTGGCTCTGATGCCTACTGAGCTTTCTGCCATAGATAGAAAAGGAACATAGCTCAAAGACATTTCCCCCTTTGTTTTTCTCATTTGGTTGTTCTTAATTATGCCCAAACTGATTTAAACATTCAAAATGTTCTGAAACTTTCTCACACTAATGAAAGCGTACCAAGGACAGAGCATGCCCGCAAGCACCACCATGTGATGTCTAAATTAATTTTTGTACACGTTTTTTTTTTTTTCTTTTCTTTTTGTACTTTTGGAAATGGAGACCACACAGTTATGCTGTGATAAGCCACCTAGAAGAAACAGCTTTAGAAAGCTGTAAATTGTTGAGTTTGATGAGAATGCAAGCACACCCCAACTAGTATGAATTACACTGTGTTTTGTCTGCACATGGTGTGGTAGATCTTTAAGTATTATCTACAAGGAGTTGAAGGAATAACATTGGGGAAAAAAGGGGTCAAGGAGAAAGGTAATCTTGCTACTAGTATCAGGAAACGTGCATAAACCAAAAGTGAAACACGGTTTACGTGTGTGTGTGTTTTATAAGAAGTAAAGACTCCTTCATTTAGATAGGTGACTGGCTGCTGGTGGTCTTGCAGATTGGCTGGATATCACAAAGCACATGGGCACATAGTGAAATATTACAACTGAAAAGGGCGTTGACCAGTCATGCCATAGTGTGTGTGGAGAGGTTAGAGGTCACCTTTGGGAGCCCATTCTTTCCTTCTGCCACACGCACAGCAGGGATCAGGCCCATGGTGTTCAGCTTGGCAGCAAGCACCTTCATTTGCTCAGCCATCTTTCTGACCTTACAGATCATTTTCTCTGTTAAGATGGATACACAGAATTGGCTTTAGACAGTGGCTTGTGCTGTGACCCCTCCACTGCCTGGATCATCTGTCTTATCATGTCCTCTTACATAAATTGAAATCAGGTGATATTAGGACATATTGAGTACCTGAAATGTTTGGCAAAACAGAATTAAATCTTGCAAAGTAAATATTCAGGATTGTTGACCTTGATTTTACTATGGTAACTTTCCTTAAAGCCTTGTAACTCCTGGAGACTGTATACAGAAGCCATTGTTGTGATTCTGTGGTGTTTTATGAGTTACTGTGCCAGGAAGTACTGATACTTTCAGAAGCTAACAGAAAAACAGACAGGCTGGAGATAGATGTAGTACCGGAACAAGGCAGTCTATGAAAGCCGAGCCATAGCAGGAGTCCCACCAAGAGTTGAGATATGCTTTGCCTGGATGGCTGGGTACTTCAATTGATTTGTCACAGCTAAAGAACCCAAGGCTGGGTGCTCAACACCTTTTTGAAGTAATGTTCGTTTGTTACATGAGCAGCAGGTTTCTCACAGTAGAAGCCAAGTTTCTGTGGCTGACATTTACATATTGGTACTGAGCTACAGAAATGACTCAAGGATACCAGAGAGCTTGGCAGTCTCGGTGAGGATGTACAAGGAGGGTTGGGATGGGGAAAGGACATCCAGTGGTCTACTCCGTTGCACGAATTCTGGTTGTAAAAAACAAAACTCAGAGCCAGATATCAGGAAAAGGCTGAAATATCACAGAGAATATCACCACAGTGAAATCTCACCCACTGTTCCTTGCCCGTGCATATTTTCTATGAATATACTCCTCCATCAATAGTTTGAACTAGGTGTATTGTCTGGTGCTAAGATCTGTTTTGTTTTTTTTTTTTTTTTAATTTACTTCATAGAGTACATACATAGTGAAGACTGTTATCAATAAAAAGAGGTTAGCTGCCAATGCCAAGCCAGTCATGTTCGTTATGATTCTGGACTCAGCAAACCAAAGTAATATTCCCAAGAGCACAGCCCACGTTATATCAGATAGTTCTTCAGAGTTCTTTCTTATGCGCTGTAGGAATTGTTTTATCTGACCGGAGCTGTTGTTTGTATCTCTTCTCTTAGGCCAAGGTGTAGCTTAAGGCTGCTTATTATCCATGCAACTTGTGCAAGGGAGCTTAGATCTCTGAGGTGAGGATCCGTTTCTTACTATTTGCTCTGAGGCAGGAACCCCACTTGCACAGAAAATTACTTTTAGTTCTGTAGGAAACAAAAGCCTTGTTTCCTCTAATAATATGGCCTTGCTGTTTTTAATACCCAAATAGTTCATCTCAGTGTAAGGCTGCTGTTTAGGAAGTATGAGTTGGAAGGTAATTTTTCCTTACTGCCTCAGAGTAGCCTGTGTGGCACTGAAGAATTTGACTTGGATAGGTTGTCACTATAACTTGTCAGGATTAACGAGCTTCCCCTGGGCTATCCCGTGAGTCTGCATTTGCTCCAAAACCTCCACTTGATTTCTGAATCTACAGATCAGCATGCTATCACTGATGTAGTGTATTCAAGACACTCTTGAGGGTAACTGTTCTGTATCTTAGAATCTGAGTATACAGCAGAAGTCAAGTATACCTGTGGTTACTCAGGAAGCCTGTGCTGAAGATAGCCAACTTTGATCTTTTCGTACTAAAAGGGCTGAAACATGGCTGCTAGGAATACTCAGGATGGCACAGTAGATGTTCTTAGTTGGTGCACTTGGTTCATTCACAGTCCAGTGTTTGGAGCAGCATGAGCTTTAAGAGCGAGAACAGAATTGGGTTGGTGCACATGACTGCAGGCTGCCGGTGCCCCGCGGCAGTGACTTGAAGCAGGTGCTGCATGCCTCCGTATTTCTCAGTGTGTGCATATCCTAAACTGTGGCTGTCTTTTATCTCTTGGAATCCTGTGCTGTTTTTTATGTTTTACTTGGCGAGGAGACTCTGTATTCTTGTCCCACCATTGCCATTCTACAAGTATTCGCCCCCCCCCACCAAATCCATAAACCATTCTGGATTAGTGAGCGTTCCTGGTACACACACGTCAGATATTCTGAAATGGAAGCAGCAACAGCAGTGAATAGGGTTATACGTTCCCAGTTGTTCTGTTCTGTTTATTCCTAAATGCTGACAATCAAATGTGTGGCCGGGTCCCTTCAAGAGAACCTGGGAAGATAACCCAGCGAGAATTGGGATCCAGAAGAGCCGTACTGTCTGGCTATACCCTGTCTGTCCTTTCTTCCTGTAGCTTTGGTCCCATCTTTGGGCTCCTTTCTCTATAAAGTGGTGGTTCTCAACCTGTGCATTGAGACCCCCTTTGGATATGAAGGGCACATTCAAGGGGTCACATAAGGTCATCAGAAAACACAGATGTTTACACTATGATTCCCATCAGTAACAAAATTACAATTATGAAGTAGCAACAAAAGTAATTTTATGGTTGGGGTCAACACCACGTGAGATCAGGGTACAGAGGCCAGAGTTAGCTAGTGGAGGTTCCTAACAAACAATGAATTCTAAAATTGCCACCCTGATTAGTTGGTCCATTGAGATGGATTGACTCCCAGTCTCTAGTTCTCTAGAGGCACATTGGTCTCAACCGCTCGGCTTTGGTTTCAGCTAGCTGCTTTCTTTGAGGCCTCCATCCTTCAGTTCTGAGATGACATTTCTTTGGTGGAAGTCGCCCTCATCCTTCTTGGGAACCCATGTTTAAAAACCCTATCCACATGGCTTCTGGGCTGGCCTTTTGGTTAAGTCATTGTTTGTCTTAGTATACCTCCTGGGCGTATCTCCTTCCTCTACCAGGCAAGAGTGCACGTCACCCAGAATGCACTGAGCAAAAGGATCCAGAAGGAAGTGGCCGTTTAGCACATTGGTTTGCCACACTTTCCTAGGTGACAGAGTTTCCGGGTAGATCACAGTAACTGTTGAAAGCACAGCAGGCGGCTGGAGACCTAGCCTCTTAGAGCTGGTGTTCTTACCAACAAGGGCTTGGCTGCTAGCTGTGCTTGAAGTGAGTGGGTTACAGTTGAGGAATACAGGGCTTAGCGCTTACCCCCGCATATAGAAAGCACCCAGCAAATCTGTCTCCCCTACCCTCGGAGTGAGCATTGCAGCGATACTGTACTGTAGTCTCCAGCTGCATTCGTAGTTATAAGAAAAGGTCCCGGGGGAGAGGGAATCAGACTCTGGACTTTGGCGTACTTCATGAGACCTTTACTGGGACATTTGGCTCTCCTGATTCTATTAATAATATAAAAACCTAAAATATACTAGGCATTTTTTCAAACAACGAATAGGAAGCAGCATTATATTATCATACTGCATTTGAGTTCTGTTTTTAGAAGTAATAAAACACCTCACAGTTTATATCACCGAGTCACTGACTGCTTGGTGAAGTAGGGCAGGATTTCGTGTCATCCTCTGTAGTTTTCAGAGAAGGAAGTTGGTACACTTGAGCCGTTCAGTTGTACACATTAGGTTCAACTGGAAAGTGTTGGGACAGACATTGCGCTGTTTGCTTCTAGTACACGGAACCAAAGGTACACGGTTGAGAAGGAGAGGTTATTATTAACATTTGTATGATATTAAAAATTATAGTACAAGCTGGGTGCTGGTGGCACGTAGATCTCTGAGTTTGAGGCCAGCCTGGTCTACAGAGCTAGTTCTAGGATAGCCTAAGCTATCAAAGAAACCCTGTCTTGAAAAACCAAACAATGAAAGCAAAAAAAAAAAAAAAAAAAAAAATTGTAGTCCAATTATGACTCCCTGCAGTTTTCAAAATCTTGTTAGCAATTTGCCCAGGAAAGATACTGTCAATATTTTGTTTCATTCATACGTGGCTTACCACAGAGTTTGAATATAAGCTTGAATTAAGTAAAATTAAGAATTTTACTGTTCTCAGTGTCAAACAGAGAAAGAGAGTGGGAAATGAATTAAAATAGCTCCTTGACTTCTGTTTTGTTTTGCTTGGTCAGGACACAATCATTTGACCGTTACACACAGAACAACACTAAAGTAAGAAGATGTGGACATTTGTAACTTCAAAGTTGAAAGGACTAAGGACCGTCCCTAACTCTGTGTGAACAGCAAGTTAGGAACAACATAGTGGGCTATTGTTAGGTCAGACTCTTCCTTACTAGTCTTTCTGTAGTGGGATTATGTTACATTGTAAATAATTGTCTTACCTACTAGCTTAATAAAAGTGCTGGCTGGCTGAGGGCAGACAGGAAGTGTGGACAGAGGTGTCAGACTGGGAAAACTCTGGGAACAGGAAGAACAGAGCAGAGATGCTTGGAGATGGCAGAGATGCCACAGACACACCAGAGAAGCAGATGCAGAGGATACCTATGCTGTTCTAAGAAAAGGTACTGAGCCACATGGCTGAACAGGATAAGAATCATGGGTTAGATTAAGGGTAAAGAGTTAGCAAGTTATATATATGCTTGGCCCCAAGTTAATCAGTGTATAATTAATGTAAGCATCTGTGTGTTTCAGTGGGACTATGGGACTGTGGGTTAGAAAGTCCGAGCCACGAGGCTAGGCCGGAAAGTCGGGGCCAGATACCTCATACAACATCTTTCCTTCAGTATTTATAACTTTTAGTTGAAAATTCTTTCCAGGATACAATTTGCATATAGCTTCTCAGCCTGGCAGTGACACCTCATGACCCATGTACAAGCCTCTTTAGGCACCGTGAATTTTAAGATGAAGGCAGGCTTGCTTTCTGAAATAAGAGTTATTTAGGCCTAATAACTCAAAGCAATTTCATCTTTATATAGCAGAGTTATTTTTAGTGTTATACCCCAAAAGCTGTTTGTAACCGCAGATGATACACTTTAAAAAGTGTAAGCTGTAGCTATTATAAATTAAAACAGTATAATTGCTTTTGAGAAATGCTTAGATTTCAATGAAGAATGTGTATATTGACTTAGAAGTGTTTAAACTACTTACCTTGTATTACTATATAAGCAAATGCTTATTTAAGATGCTTTGAAAACACTTTCCTGTATGCAATTCATTTTTGCAAATGCTCACATTTTATTTGAAAATGAGTCTGAGGAAAATATTAGTTTAGTTTTAAGTTTTGTGTTCCTGGAGATACGTAAAAGTACTTATACATTTTTTCTTGGCTCCTAACACATTCCCAAGGACATAGGTTATACATGCGTATATAAATTCCATCATACATGCCAATCAAAGTTGGCATGAAAAACTGAAAACCTGTCATTTGGTCTCATTTTGTGGTACTCAGCTGTAGCAAATATATTAGCATCTCAGAGAGCCTTCTGAATATCAGGATGTATCTTTCTTCATACCTCCATGCTTTTGCATGTTAGATTTTAGTTAGGTAAAAGATTGGCGGGGGGGGGGGGGGGGGGGGGGGGCTGAGAAAGATAACACCGAATGGAGTAATTCTTCAGGCCAGAGATATACAGTCCAGCACACAGGCATTACAGTGTGGTGGGGTTTCAGACTTGCCAGACAAAGCAAGATGCCCTCTCTTAAAGGTTTTGGAGGGGGGCAGCCTTGTGACCTATGCCTTGTTTGTAGGTAAGGGAGTGGTTTCATGGAGTGGTCACTTTCTTTGGTTAAGAGACTGGGCTTCTATATGATCTAGAAGAACAGGTTCTAACAGTCCTCTAAAACCCTGGATTTAATTTGGTTTTGAAATTGAGCTTGAATAAAAGCTAATATTTCTTTTGCCTTTTACTAATCTAACATACTTAAGGAAGTTTTCCAGTGATATGGACTATTTCTTTTAATAAAAGCAAAAGCATATATGGATATTTTTCTTTTACTGTTCCTTTTGTCAAAAGATACCTTTCTCATATTTAGGCCTTGATAAGATGAAGACAAAGTTTATATCTTACTCTTGAAACTGCTTAGGACTTCTCCTCCATCCCTGTTCCTGGGTAACTATACTTTCATGTTTGTTAATTCTAAGGCTACGTGCTTCTGAGAAGCTTCCAGGAGCATCCTTATTTAAAGACTAACATCTGCACTGCTGTATAGAAAGGTCAGGGGAGGGTGGGCACAAACTTACTCAGTACAGTAACCGAGCACAGGAGGCGTTAGAAACGAGAGTTCCCGCATGGCCTGTCTTCTTGATTCTACTGTGCGCCTTCCTCATCATCTATGTTTCAGGATAAGCACGTAGGTGGATGTCATGTATCAATAATTTGGAGTAATCTTACTTTATGGAAAGTTACCCAATTTGATACTTTGGAGAAAGACCTGGCTACTTACTAATTTTGGCTCCACCATTTACCAGCTGTGTGACATCCATTTGGAACATATTTGCCTTCAGCATCAGTGACTAACTACAGAATGTGTATTTTTTGACACAACTAGAAATCAGGAGTCAGTAGCTGCTGAGTATCTTCTCTCTGATTTTCAGGGACAGTGGTCACTGAGGTCAAAAGTGGTAGCAGGGGAATTCTTTGGCTTTTTGTTGCTGTTCTTCTCCGAAAAAGAGAAGTGCCTGCTTCAGCTTCCAGCATCTCATTAATACTGTGTGGGGAAGGGGTAGAGCTTCAATCAGGAAAAGAGGGTTTTGCTTAGGTCTCCACAGTGGTAGATACATGGTCCATTGCAGTTGTAGCAGGCAGTAGGCAAACAAGGTTTTCACTGCAGTGGAGACACCAAAGGGAGAGTGTGGTGGGATTTAGGAGAGGCTGCGGAGGATGTGAGTTGGTCTAGAGACAGTCAGTGTACCACAGTGACCATGGGTGCTATGGGTAACTTGAGCAAGCCTCTTTTTTTGGGGGGGGGGGAGGGGAATAGTAAGATAGAGGAGTATATGATTTTTTTTCTTTTCTGCTGAAAATCCTTTGATACCCAAGATAATTGGGCCAGTGAAGAAATACACAAAGATTGTTGGGAGAGTCACATTGCTAATGCATAATGTACTTCAGTTAATCATTTGTCCATACTAATGTATGAAGGTATTAGTTTGGTGTTACTTTTGACTTTTGCAGGGATTAAATATACTGATATACTAGGCAGGTGTTGAGAAAGTTCTGCAGTTAAGATAATTTTTCATATTGGTCTCTCCCAGTTAATATTTTTAATAAAGGATAATTATTGTGTTAATTGGCCAGATAGTACACATGCAAATACCAATATGACAATATGTCTTAGAAGCTTCTTTATAAAGCTTCTTTTTTTTCCCTTGGAAATATAAATTGAATATAATTTCTTGTTAGCAAGATGTTGAAGAAGACTGGAGAGATGGCTCAGCTGTAAGAGCACTAGCTACTCCTTCAGAGACCCAACTCTGTTTATAGTACCCACTTTGTGATTTGCAACTGTCAGTAACTCCCAGTAAAGCCCAGGAGTCCTGGATGTGCTCCTCTGACTCCCATGGGCACCAAGCATGCACGAGGTGCACATACATACATGGAAACAAAGTACCCATACATAGAAAATAATTTTAAAAGTTACTGAAGTATTGCATACTGAACACTCCAGTGTATTTAAGTGTTCAACTCAATAAATTTATGTAAAGCAAGTACACCCATGTAACTACCAAGTTGGTGAGTGTGTAGATCATTGCCAGGCTGTTCCCTGTGCCTCCTTTGGGTCATGACTTCCTTCCTTTGATACAAGTTATTGGTCTGGCAGCCAGGAAGGTTGGGATAGTCCTGTGACATTGGTTGAAGCTTGGTGTCACAATCAATGGAAGAAGGAGGATCCTCTTCTGCAGGCCCAAAGGGGTTTAAATAAGAGTTTCAGGATTTTCAAGCTTTCTGATGCATACATACATTCCTGAGACTCTTGATTATTCCAAACTGGAATTTTAACCTTGTCAGTTGTGATGATTAGCGGTAATTGTTAATGTGATACAATCTAGGATAACCTGGGAGACCAGCCTCTAGCCATGTAGCTGGGGGTGTCTTGATGACATTAACTGAGGTGTGAAAACTTGCCCACTGCTGTGGATGTTTTTCCTAGGCAGGAGAGCCTGGACTGAATAGCATTAGTAAGTGAGCTTGAGCAGGAGCAGGAGCAGGCGTTCATTGTCTGCTTCTGACTTCAGATATAAGATAATCAGCTGCATGGAGCTTGACTCTGTTATGATAAAACCTGAAACTGAGCCACAATAAACCCGTCTTTCTGAAGTTGCCTTTGCGAAAGTGTTTTTATCATGGCAATTGAAAAAGACGCCAACATACCAGAGTGTGCATTGAGGTTTCTTTCAGCCCCTTGTTCATTTACGGCCCTAAAAATATTAAGTTCTGGGCCTGATCCTTGGGTCTTCCTGAGTTCTGACAATGGAAAATTAGTTTCTGTTTTGTGTTCTTTAGAGTCTCATTTTCTTTGGCATGGTACTTCAATTTTTTTTTTTTTTAAACTCTCCACTGATTTATTATGCTCCTCATCAATAGCTGACGGCCTCTATAATTACTACTTCTCAGGCTTTCTTTTAGCTCCTAAATTTTCGTTGTTTGGTATTCTGTCCACTGTTAAATGTCTTAACAGTTTAACCAAGTCTTTGGATTCTGTTGGTATGATAAAATACCCTACCCAAGCCAATTTAGGGAAGAAAGGGTTCACTTCAGCTCATGATTGCAAGTGTCATGTCAGAGAAGTCATGGCGGCAAAACTTGGAGCAGAGTCACATTCAGAGTCTAGAGCAGAGGGTGAATGAATGTTTGCAATCAACATTCTTTCTCTGATCCTAAACAGTCCAGGACCCCATGCCTAGGTAATGCTCTTCCCACCTCTACTAACACAATCAAGATTATCCCGCAAAAACACGCCCATAGGTCAACCTGATCTAAATAATCCCTCTCTTAGAGTCTTCCCAGGTGACTAGATTATGTCAGCTGACAAAATGATTACACTCTGCTACGCCTTTGGCAGTCTATCCATGTTTTGACTGTCATCAATGATGGGGTCTCTTAACGCCAACCAGTGATTCAGCTGCAGACTTCCATTTTTCAGTCTGTAGTTTAGGTCACATTTAGCAGCAACTGAAATAGGTTACATGTCTCCAGCAACCCATTTTAAAATGGAGATTTCCATCCATCGTGCTCACTGCACAATACTTTTGAGAAAGGTGAAAGCAGGCTGAGGCAGAAGAACCTGAACTGCAGTACGGTTGCAACAGAGGTCTCAGCCAGCCAGTGGGGGCATTCTGGAGCTGGACTAGCTCTTCAGGATCATCTTAAGTTGATGCAAACAGCCAGGACCTATGCTCCCTCAAAGGGAATAGTCATTGGATGCAGCTGCCTCCAAGGACAGGGACTCAGGTGTGAGAGCTCAGCAGCATCTTCTCCTCCATGGTGGGAAGTGAGTTTCTGAGCTCTGAAGCCTGGAGGCTGACGTTCAGACTTTTTTTTTTTTTTTTTTTTTTTAAATACAGTTGGGTAGGTTGTTTTATTGTCTCTATACTGATATTTGGGTTTGATATGCTTTTTCTTCATTTTCTAATTACTGATTTTTTTTTAGCACCCCACTTCATTGCAGCTCTTAATCATGGAATTGTCTTTCTTTTTAGTTTTTTTGCTTACTTGTTTTTTGTGTATTCTTGCTGTATTACTCCTGTGTAGAATTGTGTATTTTTGAAGTATCCTTTTTACTTTTCTGAACTATTTCTCTTTAATTTTTAATTTTCTTTTACAAATTCTAGCCACTCCTTTGTCTATGAAATTACATTAATTTTCCCTTGGGCACTGTCCACATTGTGTTTCTCCTTAACTTTTAGAGACTTTTGGGTTTTAATATATAAGACTTATTTTACCAGCTTAGGAGTTTTAAAAACTAACTTTATTTCTTTGTTCTTGCTTCTCGTTCATAATTTTGTGCCATTCCTAATCCGCGTGACCTCCGTCTGCTTTTGTATCTCTTCTCTGTTGTTTCAATGCTTCCTCATTCTTTAGTTCTTATACTTTTACAATCAGCCTCCGTGTGTTTCCCCTCTCCTTTATACCTTGCTGGCTGGATGCCTGTTCTTGTTCTGTTAATAGACAGCTAGAGGTTTCAATGCTTTTTTGCCTATTTAGGATCAGTGGTAAGTTTGGAAATTTTATTATTTTGTGGACAGTAACCTTGTTTTTTAAAATATATATATATTTATTTTTGTGATTGTTTTCCCTTTGCTTTCTTTACTCCAGGCTCTCCTGTGTACCGTCTCGTCTCTCTCACTTCCTTTCCAGTTTATGGCCTCTCCTTCCTTAATTATCTTTATATATACGTGTGTGTGTGTGTGTGTGTGTGTGTGTGTGTGTATGTATGTGTGTGTGTCTGTGTGTGTGAGAGTGTGTGTGTGTCTGTGTGTGTGTCTCTCTCTCTCTCTGTGTGTGTGTGTGTGTGTCTGTGTCTGTGTGTGTGAGTGTGTGTGTGTGTGTGTCTGTGTGTGTGAGAGTGTGTGTGTGTGTGTGTCTGTGTGTGTGAGAGTGTGTGTCTGTGTGCGCGCGCATAAGCCTGTTTCTAATACATAAATACGACCCCAGTCTAGTTGGCGTGCTCTTCTCGGGGAGACCATTGGTTCCTCTCCCAGCATTCCTCAGTTGACTGTAGTTCTTTGTCTGGGATTAGACATTCCCCTTGACATTCATCCACTTTATAGAACCTATTACTCTGCAATTAAAATTTGTTTTGATTATAAAAATCTAATTTATTTGTGAAACTGTTCCTTTCCCCATACATCTCATTTCTTTGTCAGGCTATTTTTTTTTTATTCCATGCATTATACATGAAAACATATGGAGACTAGAGTCAGTTTTTGTTTGGGTGGAAGTGCCATTTTTCACTTTGACCAAAAGAGGGTTGGTCTGTTGTCTCTGGGGTCTTCAATGAGCAGCTACAGTATTTACCCACATCTGCACATTGATGCCAAAGATATATTCTGGTTCTGTCTGCCATGAGCCTGTGGGAGGTTGCGTTTGAGCTCAGTCTTAGCATCTGTATCCCCTCTAGCTTAGTGGATTGCTCGAGATAGCCGGCCTCACCATGCCTTTTCTCTGGAGAAGTTTTACTTTGATTTCCCTTCAGCTGGTTGAGTCCCAGGGTATTTTGGATAGAAGGAAATTTCTGTAGGATATAAGACATGGAAGTACTGTTTTTAATTCCTTTATTTGTGGACTTCTTAGAGAGAGTTGTATTTCAGTGTGTTGGGATAACAAGAATAAAAGAGAAAAATTTTTATTTTATAGTTCACACTAAATTCCTGAAGTTCTCAGATGAGCACAACATATTTCAGCTTTGCTCTAGTGTAAACTGAGTAGGTCTGTATTCTGTTTTTATAGACTTATTCTTATTTCATTTAAAATCTGAGAGGATAGAGTCAAGCCATTCTTTATTTTTGTTACTGTTCCTTTAAATGTCATCGATGACTGCTTTCCCGTGATGGAACTGAGCAGTTGGACAGAGACCATGCTTTACCAAGCTGAAAATGTTTACTACTTGGCTCTTTTTAGGAAAACTATGCTTCTTTTTGTAACAAATCAGAGTGATTCAATTAAATTTTTATAGGATTCATTATTAATAGTCTAAGGACCTGGTTATAGCTTGATAAATAGCCTCCATATTTTAAAAAAGATGGCTCATTTGTTCTCATTTCCTTCTCTCTCTGGAAACTGATCCTGTTGAGTGTCTAAATAGTACAGACGACAAAGACACACTCAAAATTTCTGCTCTGGAGATTTAAGTGTAGATAAAGAATACAAGTAAAGAGGTGTGTGTGTCACCCCACACAGCACTGTACCTGAGAGCCACTGGTCACATACAGCATGTACTGAGGTTGGTATGCATGTAAACCTAGATTGAAAGCTGTCACATTGGGAGCCCTTTGTTTAGCAAATGCCTTTAGGACAAGCGTGTGGCCATCTGAGCACTGTAGGTTGGATTTAGCACCAAGCTAAGGTTTCATGTCTGAGGACAGTTTATTACAATCATTTATCTTAGGCCATCTAGTCTGCTGATTCTTTTTGGCTGTAACTAAAAAGTCAGAGGTACTTTGCCACGACTGTTTCCAAACCAGAAATAACTCAGACATCGGCTCAGCGTCGCTAGAGTTCCACATTCGTTCCACTGGCTTAGGATCTGAATGCTCACAGGCATCAATCATCATATTAAAGTTTTAATGCTGTTGTAGGTGTTGTCAGGAATCCGGGGGAAAAAAATCAGTGTGACCCAGTCTTTGTTCAGGAGGAGGACTGGTGAGGTCTGCTTTGGCGATCTCACCACTTCATCAGCCACTTGTCAATCACCATGGAACTTGCCTGAGATCCAGTGTGGAAACTCATTACTGTGGAAGGTGTTATTTTTGGGTTGGAAGCAGATGACGGTAGCACCTATGTAATGCTGTGTGCACAACTTCTCAGGCAGGTGGTGTTCAGCATCCAGGCTCTCCTCCTTGTTGCCTTGCCCCATTGCCAGAAGCCATGATGATAATGACCAACCCTCAGTGCTCAGGGACAGGGAAATAAATACAAGTAAACAGCACTTTGTTGGGAAAAGGTCTTGTTGATACTTCTTTTCAGAAGCTTGATTGACATTTGAATTGCAGGTTCTTGAGAGTGAAGTCAAATGTTTAATAAGTTTGCCTGATTCTCACATGGCACTTGTAACCATTCCTCTCATTTCCAGCAATTCCTGGGGTCTCTTAGACTTTGTTGATAGGATTTCATTCAGTAGAAATTAGAGAAGGTTGGCTGAGAAGGATGATAACTAAACTCCGTTTTAGCTTCCTGAATACTATGATTCACTTGTCAGTACATTATTATGGGTATTTTTGCTTAAAGCAGTCTCTCAGGCCTGTTCCTTCAAACTGTCTTCCATGGTGAATCTTCAGTGACACTGAAGGGTTTCCTTGTACTTGCTTGTTTTCTTTTAGAAAAATGTGTTGTACAATAAAAAAAAATGAAGTCACTGAGTGAAATCCCTAGAGTCCTTAGTGTGCAAGCATGAGGACTTGAGTTTATTGTTAGTACAACAATCAAGGGAGCTGGAGAGATGCTCAGAGGTTCTTCCTGAAGTCCCGAGTTCAATTCCCAGCAACCACATGGCGGCTCACAATTATCTGTCATGAGATCTGGCGCCCTCTTCTGGCAAATAAACAAACAAGCCGTCTCTGATAAGGGGCACAGTTGTAATGCCCCTAAACCAAGTTGTATGAGATCTAAGGAATGGTACCTGACCTAGTCCTGCCTCCATGTGCATTAGTACATTAATGAGCTTATGTGTGTGCACATTCTCTCTCTCTCTCTCTCTCTCTCTCTCTCTCTCTCTCTCTCTCTCTCTCTCTCTCTCCCTCTCTCTCTCCCTCTCTCTCTCCCCCTCCCTCTCCCTTCTCCCTCTCCCCACCCCCCCCCCCTCAGTTGAATGGCTTGTTTACAATAGAGGATGAGGTGTTATCTTCACTATTCTTAGACAAGTTTGAGAATGAGTACCTTGTGAAAATACGTACAATTTCAGGTCTAGGAGAAACAGTGACTCGGGTTCTTTGAGCCATTGTTCCTTTTGCCAAAGAAAGAAAGGTGATTCTGTCTTGACACAGTACTGTTCAGGATCTTCTCATACCCATGTGTTTGACCAGGGATTATGAGGCCTCAGTAATATTACACCCATGTATGATACTATGATGCTATGTATGCTCCTTAACCAATGAAGAGTCCTAGGAAGCATAATACAAAGCCCACAGAAATAATCATGGAAAATCTAGTCAAAACAAGCAAGGGCTTGTTAATATTTGGAGCACAGAAAAAAGCCTGGATTTGACTTGTTTTAGAGAAGGCCAGATGTTGATGTCATTGGGCTTTCTTTGATTGCCTTCAGCATTTTTATTTTCTCTTGTGAGATCCTGTTCTGGAAAGCAGTATTTGGATAATTTAGTGACATGAGAGATAGCTCTAAGCATGGGAGCGTGCACAATACTCTTTCCTGTTTGCACATCAAATCTCTTAACTGGCAAATGTGCTTGATTTTTTAAAAACATTCAGTAGCTTACATGTGTATATTTGTTATTTAAAAGTCCAATCCAGATCCATACATTTTATTTATAGACAGGATTAAAAACAAGTCCAAATATTGCATTTCAGAGAACATATCAGATTGTATATGGGTTTGAATAGTTGGCTTTTACTATTAGAAAAGAGTGAAGAGTAGCTCATAAGAGGCAACTATGTGCATATGAAAGAGATGTTTGTGTTTCTTCCCAACCTTTCTCTTTTTAAAATGGAAACACAAACTTCAACAACAACAGAATTATCCTGAGGACAGTGCAGGCCTCTGGCCCATTTTCCTCCGGCCTGCCTTCCACTACATCGCTGGGCAGTGTCCATTGCTTATTGTTATGTGGATCCAAGTTAGACTCTGAAAGGTCCTGGACACAAGCTGCCACTCTCATGTTCCTGGCCTGCGTCTGAAACAGCTTTATTAACAGGGCCAAACACAAGGGACAGTTTCAGCAGCCGCTGCCAAATACCCATCAGCTGTGATACTGTGTCTGGACACAAAGAGCCAAGCTTAAAATAGACCAAACCTGTGACCTGTTAAATAAGCATACTGTGTAGATCTTGAACCTGGTACCTTCTAACCACATGTATCTTTTTTATGTGTTCATTTTAAAATAGAGAAATAGGTGTTCCACTTCACACTTATTCAATCAATTTAGGGATGGGAGTGAGTGGATCAATGTGATATATCTTTTAAAAAAATAAAAACAAAAAACCTTCTATGGATGACTCTGAAGGCTAGTCAGCCTTAGATTTCCTGATATAGTAGGAAGCATGTACTCAGTATTATTTTGGCTCTGAATGATTTGTTACTAAATAACTTTATTCATTTATGTAAGGAGACTGTAGTTAATAAGTGGAGGGCACATATTTACTTATGCCGTGGTTGCATATTTCATTACTTAACTCTGCTTCCTGCTACACATCCTTAGCTCCAAAGGTCTAACCTCACACTTGAGGTAATCCTTTCTCTCATCTTTTGGAACTTACTCACGTGGCTCACTTGGGTTCGTGAAACTAGAGAAAGACAGTGAGAGGCATTGCAAGGCAGCTGCTATAGCGCCCCCCCCCCCCCCCCCCCCCCCGCCCCCAGAAAGGTACTGTTTAAAATTATAGCTTCTTTCTCATTTACATTTGTAATATAAACCAGAAACCTCTAGAAAGATACACTTCCTTCCATATTATGTTTTAAGTTTAAAAAATATAACTTGTGTTTCAGAATCAAGTCTCATAGTTGAATGAGACAATTAAAATGGAGAGTAATGAGTTTGTTTTGGTAAAGCAATGGGGAAGTGAGTGGTGGTCATCACATGTTTCAGTGAAAGCCAGAGGGCCTGGGAAGGAAGTGAGTAGTAGATTGAGGTGAACTCATTTAGTTTTGGGGTCAGTAGTTTCTTAGGTAATCAACCTAAGGGTTGATGTCTTTGAAGCTGTTTATGTAAGTCTCTCAAAATGTTGATGTATATAGGAAGATAAAATTGAACCAGAGGGTGTCAGCAAGAAGCATAAAACCATCAATCTTATCAGTATCAGAATTTGATTTCATTCAGCCCAGAGCCGCCTTAACATGGTGTTTCCTGGACCCCTAGCTGGTATTTAATGTAGAATCCTTCCTCAATAGGTAACATAGTGAGAAATGAGTGAATGTTCTTGGGAAACATTTCTAAAGTAGAGAAATTATCCCATAAAGATCTAATTCAAAGGAGAAATGTTTGCCAAACATGGAAAGGTCTTCCATACTTCACTGTGCTGAAAAGAATACATATATAAATGAGTCTGTATCCCAAAACCTTATGTTCAACTGTTTAAGTATTTTCCTAGTTAGCTGTGTTCTATACTTTCAAGGGTTTATTTGTTACTGATTAGTTAATAGCCAGATGCAATTTGTCAGACGGTAAGAATTCATAACCTTGTAGCGAGCTTAATTTTACAATGGAAATATATTATTTATATCCTACAAATAGTCACTTTCTTTTGCCAGTCTAGTTAATAAATAGCCATCCTAATTATTATGTAGTCAGGGAAAGGTTAGTGACTACTTTTCTATAAAACTAAAAAGCTTAGAACTCCTATCCTTTACTGTCTTCTTGGTTGTATTAAGTTTCTGGCCTGTCTGGCCTGTGGCCCGGCAGTCCTGCAGTCCCACAGTCCCACAGAAACAGAGATGCTTGTAGTAATTTTATGCTGATGAGCCTATGGCTCTGACATATTGCTAGCTGGCTCTTGTTCTTAAACTAACCCATGATTCTTATCCTGTTCAGCCATGTGGCTCAGTACCTTTTCTCAGAGCACCATAGTTGCCTTCTGTATCTGCTGGCTTGTCTGGTGTCTTTGTGGCATCTCTGCTCTGTTCTTTCCTGTTCTCAGAGTTTTCTTAGTCTGATAGCCCCACCCATACTTCCTGTCTGCCTTCAGCCAATCAGTGCTTTTTATTAAACTAGTAGGTGTGATAAATATTTACAATGTAACATAATCCCACTATACTTCTTCCTTTAATGAACTGACCAAAATGCAACTTAGAGATAGATATAATGCTTAATCTTTTGGTGTGATTGAGTGAGTAGAATATTGCTGAGGCCACAAAAGGCATGTGATAAGCTAGGGCAGGTGGAAGTATTTTTGTTTTATTTACTATAACAAAGATTAATTTTCTATGTATCAGTAATAAATCTAGTACTAGTTTCATTTCTGGCTGTTTACCCTAATGGATTGGAATCGTCCCATATATAAATGCTTATAATAAACTTATGATTCTCCCAAATTGGGAACAATGCAGATGTGCTTCATTTAATGGCAAGGGAAACACCGATTTGCCCATTCATGCAATGATGTTGTTGTATTCAGCAGTTAGAATGAATAACCTATTTGCATTGGGGAGATGAACCTCAGATACATCTTGCTAAGTGTAGGGACTGTATTAAAGAGGGTGCATTTATACCACATCCTAGAAATGGCATAACCAGAGAGATACAGTACAGATGCGCAGTCACCAGGGACTGGGGAGGGGTTGATGGTGCAGGGAAATGGGATGAAAATGATTCTTTGGTACTTTGAATCTTATGTTGATGTTACTCATAGAGTTTGTCAGATGTAGAGAAAGTATAATATTAAAAATAAATATGTTGATGTTTACTTTTTGTTTTTGCATGCATTTTAATAGGAATCCTAGAACATTATAACATTTACCTCCTTCTGTTTATAAATTGGTTGTTTTGTATTTAATTTTAGGTACAGTTTTAATTCTATAAGCTTTATGCCCCATTCTTTTCATGTAGATGACATTTAATTAAAATTTTCCCACCACATGCTTTGCAGGCTTGTTTTTGTCAGCTTGATACAACCAGAGTCACCTGAGAAGAAAGACCATCAGTTGAGAAAACGGTCTCCATTAGTTGGCCTGTGGACACGTCTGGAGGGCCTTTTCCTTGGTTGATTGTTGTAGTAGGGCCCAGCCTGCCTTTGGGCAGAGCCATCCCTGGATAGGTGGACCAGGCTGTATTTTAGGAACATATTTAAGCAAATAGAGAGCAGGCCTATAAGTAAAGTTCCTCCATGGTGTTTGCTTCTGTCCCTGCCTTGACTTCGTTAACTCTCTCCTACCCAAGTTGCTTTTAGTCAGTGTTTATCACAGCAACAGAAAGCCACTAGAACACACGCTATTTAGCTTCCTGGCTTTGCTTGCTACTTATGAACATTTTCATTTTGCTTATTCCGTCTCTTGATTTTGTTCATGAGTTCTTAACTGCTTAAATATGTGCTGATGTTTTATTCTGTGTTGGAGATTACATGTGGGAAATCATTTGTAGAAATGGAACCGTGGATGTTCTCCAGCGAGCGAGCGTTCTCATTGGTCTTGCCAGGGTCTGAGGGCAGCGGTTCCCAGAGAGACTGCTCAGTCTAGATCTGAAGTGACTGAATGCTAAGAATTCTATTAGCGTTAAGGCTTTCAGGGTCTCCATCCAAGTGCTGGGACAGTTGCTCACCATAGCCTTCTGCTCCCAAAGAAGGGCTATGCCTCCGCTTAACGGTCAGCTGTCTCTGTGCTGTCAACAGCATACTCAGTGGAAAGCATGCTTAGGTGCTGGCTTAGCTTTTCTGGGTTCCCTGCCATCCCCAGAGCCTTGGCCTTTGCTGTGTTTCTC
Organism: Phyllotis vaccarum; assembly: GCA_033318265.1. NCBI lineage: Eukaryota > Metazoa > Chordata > Mammalia > Rodentia > Cricetidae > Phyllotis > Phyllotis vaccarum. The sequence goes on from JARWLC010000016.1 coordinate 15,712,220, forward strand.
TGTTTCTTCCACATTCACAAACATTCCAACTAATTGTCCTCAGAAGTTTAATCTGATCTTTTTTTGTCATTATGGAAATAAAATGTTGCTGTGTTCATGCACACACAGGAGAAAATGTTACAGTTAAATGGTAGTTTTGTTTTAATACAATTATATGTTATGGTACTTTTAGGTCTACATAATATAGTCACGTTAGATATAGTAACGTAACTAATTGGCAATATTTAGCCCTGCGTCAAGCACTGTGAGAAAAGCTTACCGTAACCATATTTGGCCTGTGTTTTGGCAAGGTTGGATAGGTAATTTCCTGCTCCTGTTTGGCATACATATTGGCAGAGTAAAAAGTATAAACTGTCCAATTAAGTAACTGGCTGAAATTTGATATATATTCCTTCAAGCACATAGATATTGAAATTTTTCTTCTTGAGTCTAATTTTATCACTTTATACTGGTTACACTTTAAAGTTACTTAAGTTGTAAATGAACATTTGGAGTCTGGTTTTTAATTTTCTCTATTTGTTGAATTTTAAAATTATTTTGTTTATTTAAAAATTTTGTGTGTGTGTATGTGTGGTGAGTGTATGTGTGTATGTGTGTGTGTCTGTGTGTGTGTCTGTGTGTGTCTGTGTGTGTGTCTGTGTGTGTGTCTGTGTGTGTGTGTGGTATGTGTGGTGTGTGTATGTGTGTGGTATGTGTGGTGAGTGTATGTGTGTATGTGTGTGTATGTGTGTGTGTATGTGTGTGTGTCTGTGTGTGTGTCTGTGTGTGTGTATGTGTGTGTGTGTGGTATGTGTGGTGTGTGTATGTGTGTGGTATGTGTGGTGAGTGTATGTGTGTATGTGTGTGTGTATGTGTGTGTGTCTGTGTGTGTGTATGTGTGTGGTATGTGTGGTGAGTGTATGTGTGTATGTGTGTGTGTGTGTCTGTGTGTGTGTATGTGTATGTCTGTGTGTGTATGTGTGTGTATGTGTGGTGAGTGTATGTGTGTATGTGTGTGTATGTGTGGTGAGTGTATGTGTGTCTGTGTGTGTGTCTGTGTGTGTGTCTGTGTGTGTGTATGTGTGTGTGTGTGGGGGGGGGGCGATCAGAGGATGACTTTTGGAACTTGTTCCCATCTTCCACGTAGGCCTTCAGGATCCAGCTCAGGCTCTCAGGCTTGGCTGGAAGAGACTTTTCTGCTAACCAGCTTGGGAGACTCTCCGCTTCCACTTTAGCCAACTTTCATGTTGTTCCTACTATTTTTCTTTATTACAAATAGTTTTGTAATATGTATTCTTGTGCATAATTTGAAATTCAGTTGCTGATTTATTTTTTTTAGAAAAATTGAAGGATTAAGAGTACTTAATAGTACACACATTTTAAAATATATTCCTTTTGGAAAAGGGATACACTGATATATATATATCTTTTCTGTGATTTTTGTCAATTTGTATCAGCATATCAGTGTATTTTCATCATTTAAATTGGTATTTTCTATTAGAGATAGTATATTTTATGTTTAGTTCTTGTCTTTAGATAGATAAATAGAGAGATAGATAGATATTTGTGTCAATTAGGTTGAAAGCAAACTGGAATACATACTATTTTATGAAAAAGTCACGGGTTTAAAGTTCAGCAAGAGTCATGTGTTCTGAAATTCATGCTTTTCTGGTACAGTGATACTATTGTCTTATGCATGGATTGTCATGTGTTACTCCGTCCTCTGTTGAGTGGCTACAACAAAAGACTTCTGCACTGAATAGCAGAAAATGCCAGAGTCATTCTTAGAGAACAGGGGTTTTCATTGTAGGGGAGAATGAGAATGGCAGGCCAATCACAGACCGCCAGCCCAACAGCTACTCTCACTGACTGTGCAGTATGCAGCTTGGTACTTGGGCCTGCCTGTTCTAAGTAGACATTCTGGTTTGTGGTATGTATGCACATATGCCTACTTTTCAAGCTGTTTTCTTAGTTGAGGGCTCCATAGCATCCAGATTTGTGGAAATGGCATTTTTAGGAGGTGAATTTAGCATCAGCTGCAAAGTGGATAAGAAATAACAAGGTCATTGAAACAGTCACAGCCTCAGAGCTTTAAATACAGCACACTTCCTAATAGCAGCAGTTCCTATGATAATGCTTCTGCTAACAGAGATGCACATCCAAGGAAAGGAACCCAGTTCCTTGCAGACTCTCATTTGTTCTACACTAGCAAATGCCTTCTAAATTCCATTATTCCTTCGATGGCAATCTGTTCTCAAGAATGGCCTTTGCCTCTCCACTGTTTATGTCCTTATTTCTTGTTTCCCTATATGGACCACAGCGTGCTGTTCAGATGTGCCAGTGTGGGCAGAGGGATGCCCTATACTTCCCTTCCAAGCCAACTTTCATATCTTTTTGACATGTTCCCATTGTTCTTTGAGCACAACTTTGTTTTCTGGTACATGAAGTTTCAGGCTCAGCTTGTACTTTCCCAGCCCTAGCTGGGGCCACCTGTTTTTCCATAGAGCACCAATTCCTTTAAAGGGAGGGTGGCTTTGCAAGCCAAGTTTGTTGATACACTGTTATTCTTAACTGTAAATCTTGAGACTGGGATGGTCCAGAAATGTCCATTTTTCTCTTCTAGAATGCAATAATCATCCAAGTATCTCAGTATAATGCAGAGATGTTGAATGGGTGATTGACTCTGGGCACTTACCCTCTTTGCCTCGGCTGATATAGATGCGTCACTTGCTTCATTATGGGAAATACTGGATGACTCAGTCACTTAAATGGAGACAGGAGGGTGAGGTCAGGAATATTCCTGTTGAATGGTGACTCGGGGCCAAGAAAAATATTTAGATCTGGATTTAAGTATTCAGACTCTGCCAAGTATCAGTCAACTTAAACTTTCCATTATGTCTCTTGACATTTATGTGTGCGTGTATGCATGTATGTGTGTGTGTATGTCTGTGTGTATATGTGTGTGCGTGTGTGTCTGTGTGTGTGTGTGTGTGTGTGTGCGTGTGTGTGTCTGTGTGTGTGTGTGCGTGCGTGTGTGTACTTATATGGCTAGATCAGCAGTTGTCCTTTGGGTGGGGGAAACATGCTTCTATTTTTCAGCGTATTTATTCCTCTTCTGTTCCATATTTCATTCCTCTTAAGTGAGAGTTGCCTTGTTTACTAAAGCATGTACTATTCTTACAGAATATTTGGGTGTGTAAGCATAGTGGGCATTGTGAAGAGATACTAAACATTGCCTCAAAGATTGAAGGGAAAAATTGATTTCAGAAAAGGAAACTTAAATTTGAATCTTGTACTTCTCGTGTACAACCCATTAGAATTCTGAAAATCAAAAATGTCGAAACAGCCTGTCACTGATTATCTGAACCCCTTCTTTGGATTCTGAATGCGTTTCCTCTATGAGCAGTTTACCCTGCATTGGGAAGCTGCGGCTGTGTGATGCACATTTGGAAACAGACTCCTTTGGTGACTTTTGTCGTTAAGCTGATCTTACTTTGAATTTGCACTAAAGTGAAGATGAGCCAGAGCTCCTTTGAGATGGACTAGTTTTATTATTTTCCTTTGCTGGTGCATAATGAAGGAAATATGTTCATTGAGCGGAACACTTAGTATTAAAGAGTTAGTCAAAAGGCTAATTGCAAGTTGTTTTTTTGACAAAAATTGTTACAAGTAAAATTTATTAGATGATTTTTTTGAATGACTTTCAAAATTTCATCTTTTAGTAAAATTTCTAGAACTTAAGCTTTAATTTATATTTTGTAATTGGTTAAGAATTCGGCTAAGGTTTGAAACATATATTGATGTATTTTATTTCTCAGTTCAGTGAAGACTTTTAAAACATGACATTCACTCTGGATTCTGTAGGGGTGTGTGTGTGTAGGGTCCTTAAAAGTTCCGCCAAAGTAAGTGTAGTGACTGGTTGTCCCATCAAGATTTAGTTTGCTAATAATGGCCTCTGAATTCCAGTTTGTATACATTTGATAAATTGGTTAACTATGGGAACAGGAAATATTTTACTTAAGGAATGATGCTTATATTTTAGTATTGACAATAGGATGGTTACATCCCCAGAGAAGTAAACGGCATTGCTTCATAATATATTTATTATGTTATATTTAATAATTTTATGGTCATATTTAAAGTCAGCTCACTGGCAGACCTGCATTCTTTACATTTTCCCCCTAATGGGTGATGAATGACTGTCGGCCTGGAACATGAATTCAAGTTGCCCTGCGTGATTTGTCTTATGGTGAAAATGGTTATATGCACTTCTATAGTCACAGGATAATGACAGTTGTAAATCAGTGCATTTGCCACTAGTACACTTGTGGAGACAGGTGGTAGGCAGATTGAAACAAAGCAGGACAAACTCCACTATTGGTTTCCTTTATTAACTCATAACGGTTCGCTTTTGGCTTGGTGGAAGGTATTGCTTTGCTAAGAAGGCATTTCAAAGACTTTACTTGATTGACCAAAGGTGTGTTAGGTTAGAGACAAGTGAAAGAATGGTACCCATCTGTAACATTCCAGCTCTGGGCAATCAGGAACGGCTAGTCAGGACCTGTAACCTACATAGGTATGACTTTTTCAGAGAGCTGTTCACAGAAAAGAGTTGTTTTCAGCCTCATAAAAAGTTTTAGCTAGGAATAAATAGCATTGCTTTGAAAATTGCAAGACAATATATTGAACTCTACATCTCCAAAGATTCTATGCAAGGCTTTTTATGCAGAGGCTTTTTCCTACTCATTCTCAGTAAATTCTCTCTGTATTGGTCCCACCCTCTGCTTTGCTCTTCTGACACTCACTCTGCTGCCTTTTCCTATTTGGTACTCGGTTTGTGGTACCATCATATGCTGTTTCCGCCTAGAAAAAAAATCTTGCAATCAGTTGCACCTTTTTTTCTGTCCCCAGCCCAATCTAATCATTCACAAGTCCCAAATATTTAATGATAAGCTTAGAAGCAAAACTAAAATCCGTCTTCTCGTCCCCATTACCATTTAGCTTTCAGTTAATATTAGATGCTGCCATGCTCACTCTATACCAAGTAATGGCTGGGAAATAAAGGAACAAAGAAGCAGAGCCCTTACCCTTGAGTTGTTTACAGTAAAAAGCAAACAACATTCCACAAACCATAGAAATATAATTACAAATTGTTAAAAGTGCTGTGCAGAAATAGAGGAGGATGATATGAAAGATCCACAGGGAGAGAGAAGGATACAACGGAACCCTGATTAGGGTAGGCTTGGTGTTGAACCAGCCATTTGGGGATTCTGGACCCAGAGGTAGAAAACAGCAGGCTCTGATGCCAGAAAGTGCTTCATAACAGGGAGGACCAAGTAATGAGAAATTACAGGAAAGATTTCAGATTTTACAATAGGATTGTGTGTGTGTGTGTGTGTGTGTGTGTGTGTGTGTGTGTGTATGTATACTTTTGCATGCGCATAGAGGTAGGAAAAGGGCATTGGGCGCCCTCTCTGTCTTTCTACCTCTTTCTTTGAGGCAAGGTCTTTATCCGCACGTAGGGCTGGCATTTTCTCAAATAGGTTGGAAACCAGCAAGCCCCAGAGGTTCTTTTACCTTCTCCTCCTTGGATTGTCCAGCTACGCAGGAGATACTGGAGTCTGAACTCTGTTCCTCCTGATTGTGTAACCGCTGAGCCACCTCTCCAGCTCTAGATTTTAGATTTTTGACCAAAGCCACTTCTTTCAACATGTTGAAGGCACAGACTGTGGCCTGAAGCACAGATGTGGTCATGCTCTTAAGATCCTGTTCCTTGGTTGTCATGATCATATGACTATTATGCTTATTACAAGGACATTATCAACACAGCAGAAAGACGTACCCCATTTTGTGTCCCTTCTCTGCTCTATGGCTGTAAGTTTTATTTTTAAATGTAAGCTTTGCTTTACAATGTCCTTGCTTGGGGCTGGTGACATGCCTTGGTAGTGGAGTGCTTGCTTAGGAGACATGAGCTCACTTCTCCAAACTGAATGAAAAAAGAAATACAAAGGAAGAACAAGATTGCACCTTGGTGTGGTGGAGGAGATGCTTTATTATAAATAATGAGGGAAAGCAAGCCGGGGGCACTGACATCTGCAAGAGTGCAGAATCAGACTCTGAGCTATGTCAGGGGAGAGGGGGGAGCAGGAGAGTTAAAGGGTAGCAAAATAACTGGATTATGTAAGAAGGGCAGCTGGGAAAAGGCCTCTTGCCCCAGGCTGGAGACTTCCAGCTGGAGTGCAGAGGAGGGACTGAGAGATGCTGGGAGAACCTGGTGGTGGCCAGGTCAGTTTTGATATGTTAAATAGGCGCCTCAGTTAGCCATTTGTCCTGGGTTTGAGACTTAACACAAATAGCCAACACAAACTGACTGAGAGGAAGTGAAAATGAGTATATTATCAAATATCAAACATTGATGACATGTCTTTGAATATGATGTGTGATGAGATGAGACAGAGCTTTAAAACACTAGTTGAGTAAATTACAGACCCTCCAACAAATCAGTCATCTCCAGGAAGAATGTTCTTCTGGGTATTTGAAGAACAAGTGGAATTTCTATTTTTTTGGAGTGCCATTTTAATGTTAAGGATGACTGACAATTTGTGATTATTCTGAGAAAATTTTGTAGATATTTTCTTGACAATTATTATGAAGGTAAACTACTAACATAATTTGTACTGATAATAACATTCAAACTTATTATTTTGTTATTTTTGAAACAGGGTCTCTCTATATAGCTCTGGTTGTCTCTGAAATTGCTCTGTAGAGAAAGCTGTTCTCAAACTCACAGAGATCCCTCTGTCTCCATCTCCCCAGTGTTGAGATTAAGGATCTACACCATTGTGCCTGGCCAAAACTCAAGTTGTTCAGTGAGAATTTTGGAAAATGTGTCTTTATCACTGTGTAACATTTTTCTAGTACTTAAGGATGAAACTTTTTTTTTGGTAAAATTAGAAGTGATATTAGCAATTAAGACTTTAAAATATAAAGCATAAAGAAATGTTTGTCATTTAAGGGCCCTCAGTTAACTCAGTGAAGTAAAAATTTCCGATTGTTACAATGATACAAAAATCTATGAGTTAAAGATCTACTCAAGGGTCAAGTGGACAACTGGATTTCCAGAGAATAAAAGTTAACTGTTTAGTATGCAGAATCAATGTTGTAGTTAACCCTGGATTTATCTTCTGTTTCGTTTGATATTGTATCAAAGGTGAGTACCAGTGTGATACGAAACAGCACTTCAAACACTTCTCTCTTTTCAACTGCATGTGTATAGATGTCTAGCTGTATATCGTTTCTTCAGTTTTACATACTGCTTGGGTAGACCTGTGAAGATCAGTATCAAAGACCTTTGCACAGTGTAAAGTAAGTCTGGTCTTGTGACTAAGTTTTTGAAAAATGTAGCATTTTTTCATAAAAATGTTTCATATATAAACATGAAGTATGTTATATATAAAGTAGTTTATAAATAAATTAACATATATTTCACAGTCTTCATTTCAGTATGTAGAATTCAAGCAGTTGTAATCTACATAAGCAGATGGATTTAGGATCCTCAGATAATGAAGGTCAGAGACACAAATGTTTAAAATTTGTAGGGCTGGAGTTAGTGAATAGATAGCAGCATATGTGAGGATAGCAATGTAGGCACGTGAAAGACAGTCCTCTGCTCTGGTGAACATGCAGGCGGGCAGCTGGCTATAGGCATTAGTAACTCAGAGCTTAGGGAAGATGTCGTTGGGAAGATACAAATTTGACAGTGATAACACCCGGGTAGTATTGAGAGTTCATGGGTCTACTGAAATCCAAACTGTGACCATTCCTTTATTCTTTACTAAACAAACAAAATCAAAGCCAATGGCTGATTTGTGGAGAAAGTAGTTTTAACAGAAGTTTTCAGTTTTAGGATAATCCAGTGTGTATAGGTAGAGAGTAATTGTAACTGTGAAACAGTCCATTGGAGAAGAGGAAGAAGGTTTGAGGTCACACTGCTTGGTCAGTAGTATGCAGTGCTCTCGACACTAGCGAGGGTCTTGTCTTGTGAAGGTCATCCTGTTCTCTATGTGGGTTTGCCTTAGCTGGGGAACTGGACTTCTTGCTTGTTACATTATCTTTTCACACATAGGGAACTTCTATTTTTTGTTTGGAACCAGAGCCTCACTGTGTAGCCTTGGTTGATTTGGAACTCACTATGTAGACCAGGCTGGAGGTCCTCCTGCCTCTGTCTCCTGCACTCTGGCTTGACAGTGAAGCTCTTTCGTCTCTCAGCAATCCTTTGCTCTGACATTTCTTCTCCATCACCCACCAACCTTAATTTGAAATTACAGACTGTGCCGTGTTCTTGTTTGTTTGTTTTGTATTTTGATGTGTTATTTTCCTTCTGTGGCTCCAACTTAAAATTTGTTAACTTTTCTTGCTCATCATTTAAAATGTAACGCATCAAGCATCATCTATTAGCAGCAATTTTCTTTTTTAACTACAAATTTGTTGAATTTGATGATTTTTATTATCAATTATATTCTTAATTAGTATCAATAATCACTTGATGTCTTTATGACAAGCATGTATGTATTCATTCATTACATTTCCATTCAGCTACCCATTATGCCAGACATTGAACTAAGCAGTATAAATGCAGTATAGACAACATAGGCATCTGAAACATGAACATTGTAATCTAGGAGATCAAATGTGTATTAAATATATTTCAAGTGTTAAAATGTATTTTGCTGTAAAAATACACAATAGCTGGGGAGCTGACTAAGTGGGGCAGGCACTTGGCACACAGTTCTGAAGACGCGAATTCAGATCCCAAGAGTTCAGGTGATCCCAGAAGTCTCACAGCAAGAGGGGGGAGGAGTCAAGAGAAGTGTTGGCTAGCTAACTTGTCTCAAACATGATAGGCAGAAGACCCACACCCAAGGTGTTCTTCTGATCTCCATAGGCTTGATTGACACACATATACTCATGTGCATAGACAGGAACATGCAGACACATACACAGTGAACACAGTGATGAGGCACCCAGGGGCACAATGAACCCAGTCGCATCTGAGGAAAGACAATTATGCTGCTTTTTGTTCTTTTTGCTTCGGTGCAGAAGCTTAATATATCAAAAAAATTTCATTTTCAAATGATCTGTTGTTTGTAGGCAGATTATTTGATCAGGTCACTTTGGTTTCTTGGAGTTTTGAGTTTCTTTGTCGAAGTTTCATTCTTTCTTGACTCTGTTTACTTAGCTGTCAAGTATCAGGATGGTAAGAGCACTTTTTTGTAACTTAACTGAATTTTTCAGTGTATTCCTGGATCAATCAAGCTGGGGGGTAATAATAATACATACTACTTTTCAGTATTAAGTAACCTGAAACTTAAGAAAAATGTTGTTTGGGTTCTTTAGTTTGCTAATATTTCTCTGACTCTCAGAAAGAATTTAATATAACAATATTTTATAGAGAACTTTGACCAACATGTGTTTCTTTGTGAGATGTCTTAAATCCTCTGTGGATACTATATGTGAAATGCTGATTTCAGTGTTGGGGTTCATTTTTACCTTCTTCTTTTTTTCTCCTCAAATCCAACAAAATGTAAAACCAGGCTTAATTATAGTTATTCTTAGATTCACCTACATAATTATTGTATCTCAATGAAAAACACTTTGTAAAATGAAATCAGAAAGATTCATAAATTAATATTAAAGTTAGATATGTAATTAATCAGGATAAATACTTTTATTTTTGGTATGTTTTTAGACCAGTTCTTAGTGTGTAGCTCAACCTGGCCTGAAATTTATAGTGATTCTCCTTCCTAGGATTCATAGATATGCACCACCATGACCAACTCTTAAGATTTTGTAGTAAGCCAGGTATGATGGCACACACCTTTGGTCCCAGCATTCTGGAGGTAGAGGCAAGAAGGTCTCTTTGAGTTTGAGACCAGCCTGATCTACGTATTGAGTTACAGAACAGCCAAGGCTGTGTAGAGAGATCCTGTCTCAAACTCCCAAATTCTTTTATAATAAAGCATTGTTAGCTAATGCTGTATTTTTTTTTTTTTTTAGCACTTTTGTATTACTGTATTCTGTATAGCAGTACCTCTGCACATAGAGCACTGCAGTACAGATAGGTTAGGTGCTCTGTGACAGGAGGGTTAAGCATAGACACATGGCTCTCTCAACAGAAAGGAAGTCTAAGCTAGAGCAAATATAGGCTCCCATGGTACTTGTGGGTAACTGATTTCAGTATCTGCTTTGCCAAAATATGATGGTACTCTGATAAACCTTATACAAACTAGGACGTGTGTATTTCAATCCATTATATAGCTTTATATAACCTACACACTATCTTCTCATATACTGTCAATCATCTATGAACCATTTAAATCTAATGAAATCTGGAGGTTCTGTAAAGAGTATACAAGGAATAATGCCAGCCAAGAAATATCTCTGTGAATACAGAGTGCTGATTGTATGTCTTTGTCTACAGACTCAACTAGACCCAAGACACAGATGAGTGAGCAGCAGTGTGGTGGTGTGGTGAAGTCTTTGAAAAGAATACAGTTGGGTATCCATAGGAAAACCATTTTTTTTTTGCATTATATAAATATAATTCCAGAAGGTTAGCAATGTGAATGCAGAAGGCTAAATCATAAACCTTATATTAGAAAATACTGCTAAGGGACCTTATAGTAGGGAACTGATTCATAAGTGGTTTATAAGGCATTCCTCAAGAGAAGACAAAAATAAAGTAGGCCCATCAAACATGGGATTTTCTAAGCCTATGAGAAGTAGAAATGGTGAGATAGTGTATGATTATGTGGACTCAGCAGAGTTTAGTTAGGAAGTGTTAGAAATGGAGGTGGAGGAGGCTATCTTACCAGTTCTGAAATATCACAGAGATCTATCTTATATGGAGGCATGCGTCAGGACTGGGAGTGGTGTGGATTTGTAATGACTGCACTATTTAGGTTTCGACTTTACATTTTGCAGGATTCTAACGTCCCTGTGGAGTCGGACAATGGATGAACAACCGCAAGGAATGCAAGGCCCACCTGTTCCTCAGTTCCAGCCCCAGGTGATTTAATTAAGTGGGATAAGTTTATCTCTTTGTTACATATGTGTGATTAAATTTACATCTGCATAAAGTAGCTGCAAAATGGCCACCCCCAATTTCCAAATTGTACTGGCTTCTTACTGTTCATACTGCTTCGCTATCATATGGAACACGATGGGGGACCAGCTCTCACTTAGGATCTCATCTCAGTGACTTCTTGGCTTTGAAGGTAACTTAGGGAGAGAGGGAAAGGCAGGCTTAGGAGGATCTCTGCATTTTGTGCCCACTTCTGCTTTGGTTGGCTGCTCTTGACTTCCATTACTCTCTCTGTCTCTAGAAATGTTTCTCTTGTCATATTACTTCTTATCTCTTGTAAGATAAAATGAAGCAGACAAACTATGTGTACATACTATTGAGATTCAACTTAGTTTCCCTCCGTTTGTTGCTAAGGCGTCATATGGAGCCCAGTATTCAGCGGCATGGTTAAAATGATTCACTTTTGGGCACCTCATTATTTCTCACACAGGCTATTTCTCAGCTTGGACTTTGAGAAGCCTTCTAAAGCAGACCTTACGTATGCTGTGCTAGCTCACCCTCAGTTTTGCTGCAAGGTTATTCTGTGTTGAGGATTTGGTGGGAGTTCTTTCTGGTGAATCTGTAGTGGGGTGGGTTGGGGCTAGTGGAAAGGAGGCACCTCTGGCATTGTCTCCTCAGACTGCTCCATGCAGTGTGCACTGAATCTCAGAGCTAGTATGTGTAGTGCCCAGATTGGTCTCCAGACTTGCTGATTCTGTGGATCCCATTTGTTTTAGTGGATCTGTTGACCTCTCCCAGAAGCAAGCTCAGAAATACGACCTGCAGAAGACTGCCTGCTTCTCTGAAGTCATTCATTTTCAACCCTCCTTCGTGCTCTCTAGTTTGAAAAGCAGGTCCATTCTTGCAGGACCATCTAAAGCATACATAGGGCTGACATAGGGCTGACATAGGGCTGACATAGGGCTGTCAGATCTTCTGGTCTTCCCTGGGAAACTGATGGTTGTTCTCAGTTGTCTGTGTTTCTTGCATCTTGGTTACCTTTGCTTTCTTTTCTTACATTGACATTTTCCTTATTAAGCTAAAGTCTTGTGGGAAAAGAGACATCACTTTGGACACTCTGTGGAACTCTATATTTCCATGTAGCCGGGGCTCAGATACCGTTTTGAAACCCAGCAGGATGTCCTAATACACCTTTACATTGCGTTGTTTTGTTCTGTATAGTTGAATCTTTATATTGAGAAAGTCATTTAAAGGAAGGACACATTGGCTTCCAGGGTTGCCTTTATCCAGTCTATCTGGTCTTAAGTTACATGATCAAGATTGTTATAAGTAAACTGTAGTAGATATACCTAGCTCTATGCTATCTCAAACCTCTGGTGAGACACCATTATTTGATATTCCACCGTTTCAGGCAAAGATAATAAAAGAACACCTCTTAAAAATTATGCAGTTCGTGTTGTGATTTTGAAGTTCACAGTTTTGACTGGTCTTGTGTTTCAAAGAAAGAAAAAAAAAAACAGTTGGGGTTTTTTTTCTCCTTTTGCCTCCTACTGACTCACCAACCAAGAAAGGTCATGTGGCAGTAGGAGGAGGAAATGAAAGTAAGTATTTTCCTAATGAGACACCAGGCTGCCACACAGTTCAGTTCCAAATCGTGGAACCCGTTCTGCTTTTCCTTCCTTCCGGCCTCCTGCGCTGCTCCAGTGGGGCTGAACGGCTTTCTTTCCCTGTTGGAGATAGGCAACTGTCCGTGCAGGCTCCCCCGCCGCCTCGGGCATGTGGGAGAGGGGAGCTTTCCATTTTCCTCTTCTCTACCTTCACACGGATGGAGAGAGCGAGAAGGACCACCCCACAAGAGCTTACAGGCCTAGTTGCTTATAAAGTCTTTGAGGAACGTTCCTGTTCTCGGTACGCCATTGGCCTCAATAATAGGGGCGATAGGACAACATATGACTAGGCTAGCCCAGCGACTCCGGTGCTTTTGTGATGCACATGGAAGAGTGGGGCATAAACAGAAACCTAGACAAGTCAGGTACCAGTTCTAGTGGAGTGAGGAAGGGCCTTATCTTCTTAGCATGACTGTGCTTTTCCTTGTTGAGACGAGCCTATAAACCCACACAGCCTGTAATGATACGTGGTCTCACTTTTAGTACAGTGTGAATCCTTTTGTGTTTAAAGTTTACAATGTTTAGCTGCTCTCATGAAGTCAGGGTTTTTTGCTTTTTGATTTTTTCTGCATCCTGGTCTTTGTTCCCTCTGCTGACATCTCGCACTACCGTCTGGAGAGCAGTGACTTGACTGAGCATCTGGCTTGGTTCTTGTGTATTCCCGTCTGCGCATGCTCACGCCTCTACTTATATAATGCTACTTTTTCCTTTTCTTCCTTTAATTCAGACTGTATAAATGGTGGGGATGCTAAAATTACTACAGGAAGACAAATCTTATTAAACAATGAAATTTTATATTTACTTTTCAGTAAAGGTTTATGACAGTGACTATTCTTATTTGTAGGTTTTAAATGAGGAGGATTATGTTGCATATCTGCTTTATAATTCTAAAATTAATTACATTACAGGCATCAGAGCAATTCTAAGAATTTCTAAGAAGATTAATTTTAATAGTGATCAGAAGTCTGAGTTCTGGGAGTTTCTGCTTTTATTTTACAATTTATTTGGGCTGATTATGAAATAACATATACCAGAACTGCATGTGGCAAACAGCCCATACTTTTACATTTTGCAGAGTGTGAGGACACTGTTTTGAGGTCGGCCTCTTTAACCACATGGTGAGGGGGCCATTCTTTTCAATTCCTGGCACCACAGCCCAGCATTGTGTGAAGTGAGCAAGATCAAGTGTACCTCACTACTTGTTCAGAGCCGTGGGCAGGAGGAAGGAGGCCCCCTGGTGACTCTCGGCATGGATCAGAGCTTGGTCATGATCACTGGATTGTCCTCTCTCCCTTTCTAGCTTATCTTCTGAGTTATTCCCCCAGTAATGAGACTCACATTGCCTGTGATGATGACTTTGGGCTGTGAAGGTGTTTGTCATATGGCATCCAATAGAGCTTATTCTTTGGGAAGTCTTTATAGGAATTTAGGTGATGTAGTCTCTTTAAAAGCATTCACTTCATGTAGGTTTTATAGATGGAGGCCCAGGGAGGTAAACTGCAGCAGCATCTTTGAGGACAGACAATCTTGCCATCATTGAGCTCCATGGCCTGATCCTTCAGTAACGCTCAAGGAGTCACACTACGTCACTGTCTCCTGAAGAGCTCCTACCTTCCAGCTCTTCTCTCCTCCAGCCTTACCCCCCTGACCTCACTCTCAGCTGACAAGTCCTGAAGGTCACACACTTTCCAGTTAGAATCTATGCTCCCGTGGTCTGCCTCTAGTTATGGGATGAACCTACCATCCCGTCCTCACTTGCCAAAAATTCCCAGTATATCCAGGTACTGTACTATTCCCTGCTCAGTTTAGACTTTTCTAGAAAATGATGTTTACATTCAAGTCTCCATTTTATGTTTTTTTCTTAAATTGACCCCCTATAAGCTCCGCCTCTTCTCACCTCAGAGTTGCTCAGGTCTTATCTTACCAACCGCAGTGGGAAGTCATTGAATATGCTACTCCTTGATATCCTTCTTTCTCCTGGCTTCCAGATAGCCAGCCCCCCTTTCTGTTTTACAGGAAGCTTTGCCTGAATTCCCCTAATAATGAATTACCCTAAGGCTTAGTTCTTACACCCCCCCCCCCCACCGCTTCTTTGTGTTCCTTACAGGGCTCTCTTCCATTCTTCCATTTTCATGCATGTGGCTCTTATGGTCAAAATTGTGCTTATTCCACATGCATACGCCCAACGGCCTTCCCAATGCTGAACTGTCCATCATAACCATAGCAGTCTCACGTTGATTGCTAAGTATTTGCCTCCTACCTATCCTACCCCTCACCTTCTCAATTGCACTAACTGACCAATTTATCTTTCTTGCAACTGATGCTGGAGCGAGCATCCATGGCTTCCTCCTTTTCCTTCCATTATGTTTGATTAAGTTATTGATCAGGCATTAATAGCTCTTGTAATTAAAACATTTTTGTAACTGGGAGATTTCTTACATCTTCCATTCCTTCCACCAGGCCAGGAGTTTCTGTTGAATTGTGAGAACTTCCTCACTGATCCTGCCGAGAACATCCCCTCTCTCTATCTCTTCCAGCCTCGTACCCAGTAACCATCATAAATCTGTAGTCAGGCTGTGCTTGTTTAGGACTTTTGTGTGATTTCCAATTTGCTCATTCATCGTTTTCAAATATATATTCTTATAGACTTAAAGTGGTGTGTGTGTGTGTGTGTGTGTGTGTGTGTGTGTGACCTTCTTTAAGCACGAAGTGAAAACTAAGCCCTCCTAACCATATAACACACCTTCGTTGCCATACTTTTTCATGAAGTGCATTGTTTTATCTTTATGAAGAAGTCTGCTCATTGCTTTTTTTAATTTAGACTGAAAACTGTGTCACTAATCTGATTTACACACAGTACCCAGTCAGTAAATATTTTTGAATAAACACAAACTTGGTTTTAAGTCAGTCCTTTTGTTATATTACCCTTTAAATAAGGTGTATTTGTATGTATGTGTGTGTATACATTCTCTTCAGAATTTTCCACATTGCATATGCAACTTCTCAAGTCTCCACTTTAAATTAATTAATTAATTCTTACTACTGTGACCATTCTAGATGGCAGCCACTTCACAATTTCAGGATGCTTCTGTTCATTGCAGTAAGAGCCAGTCTTTAAGACTGCACACGCACTGTACTTATTCCTTTTCTTATTCCTCCTGACTTTGGCCGTTTGGGGTGAATTCTACATTTGTGTATGACTTTGAAGGTCTGCACCATCTGGTCACCTGTTACTTCTCCAGTGCATCTCCGACGTTGCTAACTGTGGACTTTGATTCACTTATATCTTGAAACACACATGCTTTCGTTCATCTCCAGTATAAGGTCTTAGGTGGATGTCAAGAACATGTGGTCAGTGAGCTTTGTTCCTTACGTTTTATATTACTGTGAAATTATGGTGATATGATTGAGGCTCAAGGTGAAATATTATAATAGAGGAAGTAGATAATTTTGAAGACAATAAAAGATTCTTTGAAAAATAATGATTATGGTGACACTATTATGTTTGTTACAGACACACACAGACACATGCATATTTTATAGTTTGTCTCTTAAACCCCACCCCTGTTCTGGGGATTGAATCAAGAGCCTCGCCATACTAGGCAAATGCTGAATTACCGTGTTACATACAGGTCCAGCCCTTTGTGCATTTTATCAGAGACAGGCATCCACTAACTGACCCAGGCTGCCTTTACCTCACTCACTCTAAGTGCAGGCATGCCTTGAATTTGAAAAATCTCCTGCCTCAGCCTGCCACAGAGCTGGAATTACAGGCTTGGTAAGGCCTGGCTTGTTCTCATTTTTACATACCATATTTTATATTAATGAATGAGAGATGATAGATACTCAACAAATGACAGCAATGAAACATTTGTATTTTTGAGAATGACTTTGATAATTGATAATAGCCCAGAATTCTCTTAGTTATGTATTCACTAAGTAAAGTTATTTTTCCCAACAAGATACAGTTTTTGTTAACACCTATAATTTTCATGTGGTTCACTAATTAGCTCCTCACAGTACTCAAGTTGGATTTCAGATTTCTCTCCAGAAGTTGAAACTTTTTTAAGAATAAGACTAATGCCCCTGTGGCAGACATTCCAAAGAATAACATTTAATGCGTGGGTTGGGTTGCTAGAAGTCAGTAGCGCTGGACTTGGTGATAACATGTGTATATGATCACAAGAGGCCGACGCTGAACTTGACCTCTCAATCTCAGGTGACTTTAAGGGCAGTCGAGGCTAAAAGATTCCGTGGTTGATCTCTCTGCATCTCCCCCAGATGTGAGTGGTATGATTCTGTGTTTAGAAGCTGGACGGAAACAGAGACTGTTCACATGAGTGTGTAGCTTGAGCTCTGATGTAAAATTGGGTGGGATTAGGTTTTGGTTCTTTCACTTTATATAGAAGGCAATTTTCCTGTCAATAAATAAGAATAGTGTTTGCCCTGGAGAGTCGACATTCATCTTTTGGCCTCTATGGGTACCAGATACCCACACAGTCTCACGAATATAGCACAAATAAAATTATATATTTAAAAAACTGTCCTCTTGCTTGCTTATTAAGGCAATGTCTTATGTATCCTGGGCTGTCCTCAAGCTTGCTGCATAGCTGAGGCTGGTCAACTTGCTTCTGCTGTCCATGTCAATGGCCACTTGCTGGGATAGGCATGTGCCACCACACTCGATGCCATCAACTGTCTTGGCCCACAGACTTCTATAACTTGTTTGTTGGTTTTGACATATCAATAATTTTTCTTTATTACATTTTATTATCTGTCTTCTCTACAAACTTTCTCTTTAGTTTATCTCAGTAAAGGAGATTACTGTTTATATTGTGCTTAAAGCCAAAGTCAGCAATGCTTGCTGTCTCTTTGCTTCTGCACTGGCAGATCTCTTGGCCCCTCCTAATTCCACCTTCTCTTCATGTTGCTTAGCTTCCAGGCATAGCCAATGCCTTTCTGCCCATATTCCAGTCATCACCCAACCCACATAGCATCCTGAGGGGTCTACACAGTATGTTCCAGAACACAGCATAGTGCTCCCATGATTAAAGCCCAAATCCCCCATTCTCGTCAAACAGAATTCAAGGGATTTCATCAATGCTTATCTCTTTGTTCTTACATTAGCACAGTCCCCCAAACATTCTCAGCTTACTTTACCTCCCTGGTGTACAATTTGCTGTTCTTGAATACATCAAATTTACTGTTTGTTTTCCAATGCTGAGGTCAAACTCAGGCCTAAGCGCATGCTAAACTAGCACTTTGCCGCTAAATTCCATCTCTACACTCCTTTTTTGTCTCTTAATTTCAGTATAAATGTCCAGTGTTTGGCAAAATCATCCCTCCATTGTGTAATCTAAAATAACCATGACTCATTGCCAAGCATACGAACCTAGGTTATTTCTCTGTATAGTGTGTAAATATGCGGAGTAAGTATCAAATACTGCCACATTGTGCTGCCTTTTTATTCTTGTAGTATTACATGGTTCTTTATTGTTAACTCCCCACATCAATGTTGGTGGAATAAATGAGTGGTCTTAAAGACAATTGTTTTGCTCTGAATTTGCCTGCATTGTAGACTTTTTCTTCTGTGTTCTCTTTTATCAGATGTATCCGGTAAAGCGGGGGTGATGGGAGTACTTTTGACTTTAATATCTTATTCATGGTAATTTGAGAGATACAGCATTTTTCATTCAGTCATTTAGATGCAGTAATTGTTATAATGAGTAATACAACTAGTGATGATCAAATTCTGCAAATGCTAGATCTTATAATATTAAGTTGTCTATTTGTGTACATTTGTCGCTCATTTCCCTGTTCTATGTTCTATGGTCAATTTCCTTCTTTAAATTACACAATCTACTTAGAGTGGTAAGTGGCATATTGTTAAAAAACAGATGTTATCTACTGTGCTTAAAGGACATTAAGGGTGGGTTACTTATGAAATAAAGAAGTTTTAAGAAGATACTTTTTCAAATGAGAAGAAACACAGATAGTTAGCACTGATGGTGGCATTTTGGGTTTTTTTTTTCTTCTGGTTTCTAGTGAGGTCTACAGAAAATATATATTGTCAATTTTGTTAGATACATCTCAAGAGGGGCTCCTACTTATGTGATTTGGAGGTGAGCATTGTGCTTCAAAGAAAACCCAAAAGACCATAAACATCACAGCATAAATATCATTACGGAAGGAAAATTGATGGGCTTTCAATGTTTCATTAATTTTCAGCTTAGGAGATATTTGACAGCATTTTAATAAAAACTAATTCATTGTTTTAAGCAAGTAGTAAAATGGAAATCAAGAAGAGGAATTTGCAATAATGATACAAAACCTTATTAATGGTGTTAAATATTGCAATTAGTACTGGCTCGTATAGTAGATCATTGCTAATACCTCAAGAAATATCAGGACATAATTTTCTCTCTGGAGAGTTTATGCTGTGACTCTTCTAATTTCTCCATAGAGAATTACCATTATAATGTCTGCCCGAATCATCTATTGCTCAGTACATGTCCTCGCCTTCAGATTTTAAAGCAAATCAGAGAAATTAATTTAATCCTAGAAAATTATTAATTATTTAAACAAGAGCCAATGTCATACAGAGTACATTTTATTTTAAAACTGGAAAGTATTCATGTGGAGGAAACAGAGCTTAAGTTGAGAAGATGATCATAATTACTGTTGTTCATAGATTATTAAATGAATACTTCAGGTCAGTGAGACATGCCTTCACAAGAGCTCAGAGCATCAACATATCAAAAGCTTCATTCACTTGAGAGTTTAATTTCTTAGTTGCTAAGAATTCTTTCAGAATGTTGATTCTGAGTACACACACACACACACACTCAGAGTCATTAACTGAAAGTCAATAATTTACAATAAAAACAATATTCGTAAATGCTTCCAAAATCAGGTTTATTTTTTCCATTAGCCAAGGAATTGTGGATGCTGACTACACATAAACTAATATTGAGAAGCACTTTATACAGACATGCATTTGTTACTCATGTTAGTTATATTTTAATGTTTCTTCCAAAATGAGTGTTTGCAAATAGTACATGGGACCTGAAGTCCTTTTTAGAAGTTGCAGAGACCTTATGCCCTGAACTTGTGATATCGTCATTTGTCAATTGTCATGAAGAACGTGCAGTGTTGCACTCAGGTTATAGATCATGACCAGCATCTGTTGTTGACCCTGCGATTTCGAACTGTTGTAGGCATAGACCAACCATATAAGCTAAGTGTCACTAAAGGTTTTATAAATTTTGTACACTTTCATATATTAAAACTTTTATTGTGGCAAGTGTTGAAAAAATTTGGGGTAGAATGATGACAGTTCCGTGTGTTGGACCCCCATGCAAGGAGGTCAGGAGGATGAACCACATGCTAGTGAGTATCCCAATTGTAAGACCCAGCACAGAGCTGGGAGATGCTTGGAATATCTCTTGAGTATTCCACTGACATAATGCAGAGGACATGACCAGACAGTCTCCTCTTGTGTCCTAGATAAAGAAGGATTGAAACAGACTGTCAAGGTGGAGACTGCAGAAGCTTGGCTGTCCTGGCAGTTTGTTTGAGGACCTGTGAACACACAGCAGGGACAGGAGGTGTTGCAGCCTTCACATGGCTCATTCGCTTGGGGATGGGAGTGTCTCAGTGATCTGGATCTTGTGAGATGCTGGCTTCTGTCCTAGGTGCTCCATGACCATTGCTTACTCACATGCATTTCTTTGAGGTAGACCTTCCTCCTATGTTATAGGAAATAGAAAGCCGATCTGGGTGGCTTGATGCCGTAGTCTCTTTTCTGGTACAAAGAGTAAAGCAACTTAAGGGGCAATGGGATTATTTAGTTCACACTTCCAGGTTACAGCCCATTATGGCAGGAACTTGAAGGAGATAGCCACATGGCATCCACGGCCAGGGCACAGAGACAGATCCTCTTGCTTCTCCTCTCCATTTTATTCACCCCAGGGCCCAGCCCATGAAATGGTGCTGCACATGCAGAGTGGGACTTCACCAAATTGACAGGCATGCCCACAGCATGATACTCTAGACATTTCTCACCGAGACATCCGTCCCAGGTGATTTCTAACAATGTTAACAATTAACAAGTTAACAGTGGAAATGAATGTTTGTTCAGCTCAGAATGAAACTGGAAACAAGGATTTGAGTTTAGACCCTGCTGAACACCAGAACTTTTCCCAGTGAAAACGTGATAGCCAGGATTTCCAGCAAGGTTGATTTGAAGTATAGTGTTCATTGTTTCTCAAATCACCCCAACAAGGACCACAATTTATTACTAAGGTCTCCATTAATAGATGGAATAAAAGGAAATTTCCTGAATTCACCTGTTGGGAGGCTGTGAGAGGCAGGGGCTTGCCAGTCTGATTGGTATTTGTTTTCATTACATAGTCCTAGGGTCTCTACTAGGCAGTAAAGAGCCTGTCTTAATTCACTGTCATGCCCTGTCTGCTTGACATTTTACATTCACTCCAAATTTTCCAATACATTCTCTTAGTAAACATTTTTTTTCTTCTTCCTGGCTGCTGCTTACAAACTAAGAACTCGGTCTTGGCCTTTGCTGTTGAAATATCAATGTATAGTGGGAGATCGAAGTACATGAAAACAAGTAATCAGAAACCAGTATGTTTTAAAGCAGTGGTCCTCAACCTTCCTAATGCTACGGCAGTTTAATACAGTTCCCTATGCTGTCGTGACTCCAACCCTAAAAGTATTCCATTACTATTTTATAACTGTAATTTTGCTATGGTTATGAATTATAATGTGAATATCTGAAATGCAAGATATCTGATATACAATCTCTGTGGGAGTCAAGACCCATGGGCTGAGAACCGCTGATCTAGAATCTAGCATAGGCCCAAATCTGTAGAACACTTCACAGAACTGAATGAGTGGCTGGGGTCAGGACGGCTCTTTCAATTGCTTCGTAGACACTAAAGCAGGATGCAGGACATAAAGCTGGGCTGAAGCCAGTTGTTTTACGGAGGTTAATGATAGAATTAAGTTGCAGAGACAGCTGTGGTTTGCCACATGTGAAGAAGTTATCCAGAAGGTGTGGGGATAGACAAGTGCATTGCCACAGAGAGGCCAAAGCTTTGGGACAACTGTGGGTGGGGCCCATGGTCGGGATACACAGGTGACTTTAAAAGGCCTCTCCCGTGTAAGGTGTCCTGTGGTTCAGAGTGATAGAAACAAAGTGAATTTTTACTCTGATGAAAGTGAAAACCCTTTAAATGGTACCTTTTGTGCATCTTAGAAGATATTCCATTTTCACGTAAGTGTAGAGCAGCAGGCAGTGTAAGTGATTTCACCGGGCTTCTAACTCATACTGGTTTAAATCTCCTTGCTATTCCTAGCATAGCTCAACATGCTAAGCTAGTCAGTATGTCCATGTGCATGTAATGTAAATGTGTATATATGTATGTATAATGCAAATGTGTATATATACATGTATGGAGATGGGCATTTGGACAACATTTAAGGAGATCACAACTCCTAAAAGTAATTCTTTAGTGGGACTCATTTGATATATGATTTGATTGACAGTGGCATCTAACTCATCAAAATGAAGCATGGCACTGAACACACGGTCAGATGATCATACCAGAGCATAGTGCTAACCTGTCTTATGGTCTCCTAAAGGAGCCCTTATCTCACACAAGCTTATCTTTATACAAATAGCCTTGAGATAGTGAGACCCCAGGGTAGTTGGAGATGTGCAGTTATGTTCCTTCTCATGTCAGCTCTCCACATCTTTGCTCCATGACAGGACATGGAAGCAGATGAGACAAGCTGTCACTCACCCACACTGCCCTTTGAAGAAAGGCCATGGGCGGAGAAAGGTGCCACAAATGGGCTGTGAAGTTTACATCCACTGCCCACTGTTAAACAGATTACGTCTAATGAAGTGTCTAATGCTCAGGCCATATCAGCCTAATCCTTGGTGGCAGTTCATCCCTCAACTGCCAAAAAACACAGTCCTCTGGCCCTCTCTCGCCACTCTGGCCGCCAAGCACAGGGAGGTGCCCAGTCTTAATAAACCAAGACAGTGTGTGATCTGACATGCAAATGTAGGTCATTGCATATGTAAATGTGTGATTACAAACCTGCATGCCAAAACACATTAGTGAGACTTTGCTCTCAGCATGTGGTTGTCACACCGCCTTAGCAATTCATGCTAATATTTGTCAAGTTATTGTGCAGACAGAAGATGGGGTTTCCAGTCAGATTGAAAGTATATGGATTAGATGACTATGTTCCTGGTAATGAAGCTGTATTTTGCTGTTGAGATTGACAAGATTTCATCAAGAAGACGGATGGTTTCTGTGTGTATGAAAGAGAGAAATGCTTTTGTTGGATGCTATGGACTGTCCCTGTGTGCAGGCATGGATGTATGTGCATCTGTGCGTGCGTACTTGTTTGTAGTTGCACATGTGCACATGCACTCTCCTGTATATACATGCATTAATAGGTCTTTAATGTTTAGTTTATTACAGGGTGCTCTAGTGAGACCCTACTACAATATCGTGTTTACTTAAAGCTAGTTCATAGAGCTAGTATCCAGGGTGTCGGGGGATGATGAAGTCTTGGAAGAGTGTCCTCATTGCTTCTTTAAAAATCTTTATCAGGAAAAAAAAAATGACAATTAAAAATTCCTTTTCCAGTGAGGCTTTTTGAAAGCTTAGATATTTTAAAGCATTGCCACCCACTGATTGTATCTGAAAATGAAATTCTTGTGTATTTCCATTGTTAAATATGTGGCCGTGTTGTCTTAGTTTACATTGTAAATTCAGGGACTACAAAAATTTGTTATAAAGGAGCAGCCAGACTATTTTCTGACTTTGTGTATGTATGTGTTTGTGTGTCTGTTTTTCTTTATAGTAGACTTCTAAAGTTTTATTGTTAACAATTTTGATAAACTTGAAATTATAAATACCTTGAATCATTGGGTCAAGTTGCAGAATGTGGTGTAGGGGACTTTCTTGGTATCCAGAGCAGCAGAGTGTAGCTATAGATTCGGAAATCAGGCCCTGCACATCTGATTTGATAAGAACTTCAGCTGGAGAACTGAATGAAATGTGATATAAGCCCCTAATGTGTAGTAGCTATTTAGCAGCAAGGGGAACAGTGGAGCTTCTGTTACTATTGAGTAGATATTACTATTGTTATTTTATTATCATAACAATTACCCAATGATGTTTGATAAAGTGCATTTATAATTTTTTATATTTTGGTTATTTTATGTATTTTAAAACAATGTTTTACTTAAGATATTTTGATTGCATTTTATATTTATTTTGCATGTATGTAAGTGTTTATACCACAGTGTACATCTGGAGGTCAGAGAACAACTTGAGGATATCAGTTCTTTCTTTCCACCATATGGGTCCCCGAGACCAAACCCAGTTAGACTCCGTGGCAAGTGCCCACCAGCCAAAAAAAAAAAAAAAAGGCATTAAAAAAAAAAAGAGTTGGATTTTCAGTAAAAGCAATGTACAGATAGCAAATTACAACCCCCCCTCCCAGCTCCTTCTTGAGGAAGCATGGGTTAAAGTTATGGAATTCCATAGCATAATCTTACAGTTTCCTTCAGTGTAATAAATGAGATACAATTAGCAAGATAAAGTGTAGAAGTCTAGGAGTTAATGTACTGCTCATAAATCAAAGAGACTCTTGGATAAGTCCAGGACATGGCATTATCAGCCTCACCCAAAGTTCATTTGAGAGCCTAAGAGTTCAAGTTAGTTATAATTTGTTTACTAATGGGTGCTGTCTTTGGATGCATTAATAGGTCTTTAATGTTCAGTTCATTAGAGGGTGCACTAGGAGGTTCACTGGAATGCTGTGTTTACGAGACCTTAGCTCAGAGTTACAGCAAGTATGAAGGCCGTGAGACTGGGGGAGAAGTCCCCCCCCCCCAGAAGGGCATGCAGTTGCTGAACAGACCATTTTATTATGTTATATACAGGTAGAGTTACTCACAAGAGGGACATAGGAACATTCCATGAGTATGGGTAATGACCCCTACAAATAAGGGTGGCTGAGAGCAGTGGGTATCCCACTAATGCTTAGTTTTGTTGTAATTAATTGACCAAAATGCCTGACCGAGTCCACAAATTAGTTGTATTAGTATCATGGTAAAGTTAAAGAAATCAACAAAGGAGTGAAGATAATGGATGAAGTGTGTAAGTTGGGTTTTCCTTAGGCCTTGCCACTGTGTATCTCCCCATTACCATGACTGCCTCATGCACAGCCCAGTGCAGAACATTTTCCATGTGTTTCAACAAGCCGTTTGAAAGCAGAAGACATTCTTCTTTCATCTGGCTTTTGGCTGATTAACAGCAGTAGAAAACACATTAGGTAAGAATGAAATCGTTTGCCTTTACCCAAGAAGCTCTGAATGGCTGGGAGAGGAACAATCTGTTTCCTTAAATGGGAGGGAGCACCACTAGGAATCCCAAGCACACTCAGGGAGGGCCTCGTGCTCAGGAGTAGGTGACCAACACAAAGTGGACTCCCTGGTTATTTTGTATGCTTTGTTGTTTTTTTTTATAGGTTAGGGTTGGTGGTCTTTTTGTCTTTCGGGGGTTTGTTTGATTTTTTTCTTTCTTTTTGTTTGTTTGGGGTTTTTTGTTTGTTTTATGAGAATGAGAGAGAGAAAGAATGTCAAGGTGGATGAGTATAGGGAGAGGCCTGAAGGGAAGGGAGGCATATAAACAAAATGCATTGTATAGCAAATTTAAAAGAGAATTTCCAGTTAAAAGGAATGAAATGATTTCTTCCACAAAGACAATAAAATGTTATTTTAAAATATAATAGTATAATGGCAAACTTCTTACTACTGGCAATATTTACTTATTTAGTCATTTACTTATTTACCTGTTCAGCTAGCTGACTAATTTTTCAGAAGCTAAGATACTGTCAGGAATTTAAAAAGTGTTGCATGTAGTAGTGCACAGATTGAAATGAGTGTGTGTATGTGTATGTATATGCCCAAAGACATTGCTGGCTAGTAGAGGTCAGGTCATAGTCCCCATGGCCTGGAAGCTTATCTCAACAGCTCAGCATTGTGGAAACTCCCTCCCTCCCCAGCAAAGCTCTCTGCTCTCTACCTAGTCTTATCTGGAGGATGTCTCCAGGATGCCTGACTTATCTCAAGGGTGATCCTTGACACAGTTACCTGCAAAGGCTCCTCCTCTAATGGCCCATATGACGCTCTAATAGGACCCTACTGCTACTTACAAAGACTTGCGATAGGAGCGTACCACTTAATGCAAATTAGGGTTTGTCCTCCTTCTCCCCAGTCTGTCCTAAATATCCTGTATGTTCTGGAATAAAGTTGAACTGATTCACTGATATCTGTCTCCTGGAAGGCTGTCTTTGTTCTTACAGCGGTCTTGAACCCTGTTCCCTGCCTCTGTTCTGTCCACCCTGGTGAACCAGTGCAGCCGAAATCCGAAGTAAGAAGCAGAACCCCGTGTGTGTGTGGTGGGCAGGGTGGGGTATTGGTGTTCATTTCAACTCGGAGAATCTTTGAGAAAGAGAAAGCACTATAGAAAGCAAAGCTGCTCGAGACTGGCTAATACCATGTGAACTAAAGACTAATTACAGGAAGTTCTTACTCAAATTTCAAAATTCTTCTCATCCTCTGTCACCCATTTTCCTTGATTTTTCATGTTTTCAGCCTTCTTGCCCTTTATTTGGTTTGCTTATTGAGTCAGGGTTTCTCTGTGTAGCTCTGGCTGTCCCGGAACTCACTCTGTAGACCAGGCTGGCCTCGAACTCAGAGAGCCACCTGCCTCTGCCTTCTAAGTGCCAAGATTAAGTGTGTCTCACTATAGCTGGCCAGCTTCTATTCTTAAATGCTTTATATATTTCATCTTATTACCCCCCCCCCAGCCCCCTATAGTGTAAGTTCCTCCAGGGCAGAAGTATCTTTAGTTTCCTGCTGTATTCTGAGGAGCAGCATATATTGTTGGCACGGGATGTTTGCAAGTTTATTCTAGGTAGTATGCTATATGTGGTATACCTTCACCTACTCAAGTCACGTCTTTGTGTATATTGTGTGATTGAAACTTTTTTTTTGCACTATTTTTAATTGCAGAAGGCATTGCGACCGGATATGGGCTATAATACTTTAGCCAACTTCCGAATAGAAAAGAAAATTGGTCGTGGACAATTTAGTGAAGTTTATAGAGCGTCCTGTCTCTTGGATGGAGTACCAGTAGCTTTAAAAAAAGTGCAGGTAAGATGATTTTAACTGTATAAACCCATGTAAAATTATGGCATATAAAAACTAGATGGGAAGCAATCTCTGGAAAGATTTGGGTCATGAAGCTGTAGTTTGAGCATCTGAAGAAAGAACATTGTAAAAGCGTAATTTTTGATGGTAATGTGGGATAGAAATTAATTTTTCCATGCCATCTTTGCACAAGGCCCATTCTAAATCTGCTTTGTTATGCTTTTATTATATTGTATATGCCTTTAATAAACAGAAATTAATGCTTAATTTTAATAGTATTTCCAGGCTTTAAAATGTTGACAAGTATTTCCCTCCATAACTGACAATGACTGGAAGTGATGTAGTTCTCAAGAGGTAGAGAGTTCAGCTTTACCATTGCTTCTGAATAGACACTGAAGGAGAATGTCTCACCTGAAGCTCTCTATCTATTTGCTATCGAAAGAAGTAATTGGTTCATAAAACATATTGTATAATGTCAGGGAATGGCAGGTGGATCTTACTTACTTGGGGGAAGTGATTGAGAGGATTAGCCTGTGATGTAAAGTCTCCCCTGTGTTGTATTTGGGTCATTGCAGAGTCCGTTTTATTGGCCAGCTGTGTTCTTTTTAAATTTGTTGATCACTTTTGAGCTCCTCTCCCAAGCCTGGCCCTAACCCTGGTATTCTAGTGTCACTGAGCATGGATAATCAGCAGGCAAGCCTACTTCCTAAAGCCTTGCCAAGTTCCATTTGTCCAAACGGGAGTCCTCAGCCTGGAAGGCACTCGCCCTTTGGTGTTACAGTATGAATGGCACCACACAGTTAGACTTGCCTTCTCAGTGAATGGTTGTCCTGCCATCTAGGGCCCCTTTTCTTTTCTCACTTGCTCTGAGACCCTATCTCTGTAAAACCTCTGGAATGTAAATGCCTTTTTTTTTTTCACTTCTCACATGATCAATATGCTTGTAGTAGCCATTACAGAAACAAAGTTTTCATTCATATTTCAAGAATAAAATATTAAGGTTGGGCATAGATAGCTCAGAGCAAGAGTGCTTACCTAGCATGTGTAAGCCAGTGTGTTTGATCTCCAGCATTAGAAAAAAAAAAAAACATTGTAAATGAAAGATCCATGTGACATATGTTTAGGTTATAAATAGCAGTGGTGGTTCCTCATACCCAATACTCAGCTTAAGTAAACATTAAGATATTTTTCTTTGTGCCTTTTGCTCATTCCCTAAAGGGATTTATATTATAAACTTAGTGGCTCTTGAGGTTGCTTACAAGTGTTTGCTAGTCAAACAACACTTGCATATATTGTAAGCACATATATAGTGTGCATATGCAAGGAATTCTTTTTAATTTGTGCCTGAAAGTAGAAAAGGTGGTCTGTAGAACATGCTTGTGTACCACTGTATGTGTACTACAATTCCGGTTTTGTTTTTCAAAAGTTGAAATAGCTTCTTTTTTTGCTAGCAGCACAAGTTTGAGGCCAGGTTGGGTATATAGCGCGACCAATATGGGATACAGATATCAGTGTTTAGGAAATCCATGACTTGGGGTAAGATTACTCCTCTACTAAAGACCCTTGAATTTGCATTTAAAGCTCAAGTTCTGGTTTAATAGTCTGACTATCAGGACAAAGTGTTTGCTTAAAGCAATTGCATGTTAAACTTTAGTCCGATTTTAGTAAGACTTTACAGACTAGAGATGTCAGTTTGAGCTGTTGGGAGTTTAAGCCAGGCTATGAATGGGAGGGCTTGGAACTAGGAAGAGGAATTTGAGCAGTAGATAAAGGATTCTCTACAAATCCTTAGCTGGAGACATCTTCAGATTTTAATATTCTCAAAGTGCAGTTACAAACTCCTCACTCAGTACCTAATGGAGAAGAAACCTTCCCTCCTGCCAAAGGACAAAATCTGGGGACTTTCCTAGCTCCCATCTTAGTTTCCACTGACTGTAAGTGTGGAAAAGGAGCAGGGCTCTAAGTCTTGTCTGAGATTAGTTTTCAGTTGCAAACCCTTGTTAGTAGAATCAGGAAGGATGAACGGGGTGGAGGTTGGCTCCCAGGAAAGAGCATCGGTACTCCTTACAATCTCACGAGTAGCACCTAACTTTTTCCTCACCTGTGCTCTTTGTAGTTTAGAAGGCTGACAGTGAGTGAATTTGTGTGTACAGGTGCATTTCTGTCCAGCTTTCAATGACCTCTTTGGTTCTGTCTGCCTCGTTTTATACTGTATGCTTTGGTATCAGTTTGTTTTGGATTCTGTCATTCCTCTGTAAAGGTTGAGGCTCTGGTGTCTCCAGGTTAACATTGTATGGAAGAGACAAATGATGCTATAAAGCTATACCTAGATTATTTGATTAGGAAACAGTGTTTTAAGGCTTTGTGAGGAGAAATGAATTTGCATCTCAAACATGTTATTGATTTCTGTGATGTATTACACGGGTTGAACAAGGGAAACTACTATTATTCATTTTTTAAAAATAGTAATCTGCTTTCCTTACAATGAAAGAACACTGCTAACCAGGTGATGTTCTGCTGTGAATACTTCTAAACAAATATTCAAAAAATTCCTGAAGAACCAAATACTGGATTTTAAGCCTACATCATTAGTCTTGGAACTATATTACTGTTCTCAGCTCTGAAAATCTTCCAGAATGTTTTTGTCATGTGCTGTGCAGATGCTAAAGTATTGCTTCTGTAATTATTTCCTTGTTTGCAAATCTGTGGTGGAATATTTATAACTTCACCATCTGCTTAACATTTAGAGCCCTTAAGGACTCCGTACCATGTAGTACACTTTACTTACATAGGGCCTTTAAGGACCAATGTGCCAGTCAAGCAGTAGTGGCACAGGCCTTTAATCCCAGCACATGGGAGGCAGAGGCAGGCAGATCTTTGTGAGTTCGAAGCCAGCCTGGTCTACAAAAGGGAGTTCAGAATAGCCAAGGCTTCACAGAGAAACTCTATATAAAAACAACAACAACAAAGAACAGTGTACCCAGTTCCAGCTGCTCCCTACGGCTTTGCTTGTATTAGTATGAGTGTTTGTACTGAGCTTATTCTTTTTTGAAATTATAAAGAAATCTGAAAGCATAAAGCACAGGAGAACAAAAAACAATCTTTAAAAAACCCATGTCCATTCTATTATGGTTAATTTGCAAAGAGTAAGATAGTATCGTACCTGATGTAACTATTCTAAACCTCTACATGTTAATTTTTTTCTTCCCTGTCTCTTTTTCATACACAGCTTCCCTTCCTGCTGATTATGCAATTAATTCCACCTGCATTCTTTAATTACTTAATGCCATTTCCAGTGTATAAGACTTTATACACTTATGAGACCAAAATATCTGTGCTGGGATTTGATGAGATTCTGATGGTAGCAGATGATAGAACAAAGACTTTTCTAGAAATCCTGCACACCCCTTGATGGAAGCAGCCTAGCAGAGCACAGGTGGGGGCACTGTCACAGAACTGTACCCGAGTCAGGAGACTCTCAAACTTCTGCACTTTGTACTGGAAGATTGTTGAGGAACTTTTTGGATCTGGTACCCATGGTCTCTGTTCACTATTTTTTAGCTCATTAACCAAAGCTCCAGTATGGCTGGAGTGAAAGCAGGGGAGAAGTAGGAATTTGGGCTTCCTGTATTTTATGTTCTTTGGCTATCGTTACCGCAATTTTCCAATACTACTAAGTAATTTGATCTATTTCATGAAGTTTAATTTCTCTTTGCTTTCTAGGTTGTATGTGCACATGACAGTATTTTAAATATATACTTAATGTACATTAATGAAAATATATTTTGAACATTCATCTCTTTGATCTTATGAAGCTTCCTGGAAATGTATGCTTAGGTGTTTAACTGTTTATTTTGATTTACTCATTTTTAGTTTTTTTAAAGCATTTATCAAGAATATAACTTTAAAATTGTCTAATACAATTTGCCCTTTTGTATACACTTAATTTTAAGTTCTAGAGTCTGTATACGTAGTTAAATTCTATATGTATGTAGAATGTATTACATAATTATGTATGCATGTAATTATGTTTGTATTAAAATTTTGTGGACAGTGATGGCTTCTTCCATAATGCAATGGTTGATTGCCATGTCTTACCAGCTTTTCTGTGCATAGGCTCAGTCTATGTTGCAGAATTTGCTGTGGCCACTCAACCTATCCTGTCGTTTTTATGAGATTTCATTGTTTAGTTTCTGTAGACTTCTTGCAAACCTGGAGTTAATGAAATGATGAAAAATGAAGCTTTGTGAGGATAACACATAGGCAGCATTTTCTCGAGTGGATTTGTGAGGATGACACATAGTCAGCATTTTCGTGAGTGGATTTGTGAGGATGACACATAGTCAGCATTTTCGTGAGTGGATTTGTGAGGATGACACATAGGCAGCATTTTCTTGAGTGGATTTGTGAGGATGACACATAGGCAGCATTTTCTTGAGTGGATTTGTGAGGATGACACATAGTGAGCCTTATGGCAGATAGTATTGAGCACTAGGGACTGGGTAATTGAATTCATTGTGAGAGACAGATAATAAATCAAGTAAGTATAGACCAAAATCATGTGATCCTAGAGTCAAACTGAATGGAGGGGGGCAGCTTTTTGGATTATCTGTGGCAAGGCAGAGTCTTCCCTGAGGATGTAAACCTAAGCTGAGGTGGGGAAGAGTTGGTTATCCAATCAGCAGGAGTAAGAAAGTTCCCAGGACAGAGCACACAGGAGAACAGAAGAGTTTTAGAATTGACTAGAACAGATCATTGTAAGGGGGGAAGTAGTGTCGGGTTCGAGCTAGAAAGTAGCTTAGTCAGTTGATCGCTTCTTTCATAGACAATGGAGAGAAGTTCATTTCTGTGTAGCTGTAAGAGTAAGGTAACCATTGAAAGGGTTGACCTGGGTGAATAATAAAGGCTAGAAAACATTTAAAGATTAAACAGACAACTACGCAAAAAGTGGATTCATCAATTTTAGCTATACAATATATTCTACAGATTGCTACTTGAGACGTATTCAGGTATTAAGTAAATATCACTTTCAGTGTGAATGAGATAAAAGCATGAAGTTTTCAATGTTTTGCAAGATGTCAGCAAATTCGTTGAGCTATGGTTTCCATGTTGGCAGTACACCTGCTGCTTGTTTGGACCTTGTTGTTTCAGTGAGTCTGGCCTGGTTAGCATTTCCATCTCCTCACACCCCATTCCCATGTGGAGCATTCCTTTTCTTAGGTACTGGTTTTCCATGGCCACCTCCCATCCCGTTCTACTGCAGTAATCCTTCCCTCCCAGTGTGGACCACAGTACTGTCCTCCTCCTGTGTCTGCAAGTGCTTTCCTACTTTGTCTGTTTCTTTGTTTTTCTTCTTTCCATTCCTTGTCGCATTCCTGATCCTTCTAAAGCTAGACTCTCCTGTCTGTAGGTACCTGAGTGCGGCCTCCCGCTGTGAAGCCTGTTCTGTCCCCAGCCCCAAATTCCCCTCCTGCTATTCCTGTGTCTCTTCCTCTGTCTGAGCACACTTAGCTGTTGGCCTCATCTGAGCCTCAAGTACCACTCAATATTATTCAGACTTATTTGGTATCTGTAACCTGATTTGATCCTGCTCAGTTATTTTAATAATCTCTAAAATAGATGCTGTCACTTTACAGTCCTTCTTTGTCTTTCTAACCCTTAATTCTCATTTGTCTCCTGTGTTCAAGTCTTGTTCACATTTAATCATCTTCCCATGTCTCCCAGCACAGAGGGCTCAGGTTACTTCTTGAGAATTTGCAGCTTTTCTTTGGAAATATATTATCTAGGTTTCTGGGAGTATTTTCTAACTGCTGTATTAGAAGCCCCTCACTTCAAGGGGTTATGTTGTCTATTTAGCCATAGTTTTCTGTGTCTGTGCAAAGCAGCTCATCTCCACTCTCCAGCACGCTTTATGACCATTGCTAATTTTCTGACCTCCCCTGACTCTAATGTACATTGGATACATTTTCTATTTTGCCTTCATTCCCATCTTCCTCCCACCAGCTGCTCCATTTCTTCCACATGAGTCCCCTTTCCCTGCAGACATTCCCAGTTTGCTTTATTCCTTGTATTTCCAGAGAAACTGTTCTTCAGTTCCCAGGGGCTTCTTCAAACTTCTCTGGTCCTTCCCTGGGGCTGTCTTGCCTCTCCTCCCTTTCTTTCCTTCCAAAGCCCCCCCGCCCCCCACTCCATTTGGGAACAATTCTCACAGGTTTTTTTTTTTTTTTTTTTTTTTTTTTTTTTTAAATAGGTTTGTTTCTCCCACACTGCAGTCTCTCAGTTTCCTGTTGCACACCCCCAAATAGTTGCATAGAGTTGTGTGGCTGCTTCCTGGAGAATGGCCTTGGCTCTCCTTACAGCTTGCCATATGTCTAGATTTCACAAATAAAACATGAATTTTGGTATATTTTCTTCAGTTTTGAAAACAAAACAGAGCTGGGCAGTGGTGACACACACCTTTAATCCTAGCACTTAAGAGACAGAGGCAGGCAGATCTTTGAGTTCTAGGCCAGCCTGGTCTATGTAGTCAGTTCCAGGACAGTCAGGTTTACACAGAGAAACTCTGTGTTGAAAAAAAAACTAAATAATAACAAACCTCAAAGGGAGGGAGGGAGAGAGGGAGGGAGGGAGGGGGGAAGGGAGAGAGGGGCGGGGGGAGAGAGGGAGGGAAGCAAATAGACAAGCCTTCTAAGTTAGAGGATTCCCCTGGAGACAGTTTTCAATGGTTATGTAGTAACTGGACACAAACAGGTATCTAGGTACAGCTTATGGCAGGTCCTTATGGAATCCATGAGAAGGAAATAGAACCTTGCCCGTTAACCTCTGGACATGTTGATGTGGTGGGAAAAGCAGACAGAACAAGTAGGAGCTGGTGTTAGAGGCAGTGCGGTTTCCAGTGTTGGAGGAGAGCTTGTGCCGCATTCACTGTGCTCAGTACCCTCCACCCACTATGGCTGACTACACTGTGTAGAAAGCTTTTGTAGAGGGTCAAATTGAGGCTCTCTTTGGCTCTTCTACCCATTGAAGACTGGGGTTCTGGCTGGCCATTGGGTAGCTAGGATGGAGGGATGGACACCTCCCTCTGACAGTGGGTGAAGCGGGCAAAACATGGGGAGTAACTGAGGCATATTTAAGTGTTTGGGCTGAAGGAGGGTGAGAATTTGTCACATGAAGACAAGGCTATTCAGTGTAGGGACAAACTGCTCAATTCATTTATTCAGGTAAATGAAGTAGTAGGGCCCAGGAGATGATTTCCATGTGAGAAATTTAAAGTAAGATTTTTACATTCATTGGATATGGGTGCACATATGTATATATTACATTCAATATGTGTATGCTACATTTTATGTGTCATTTCACATTAGTTTAATGTGTGCTTTTTAAAGAGATATTTCTATTAAGTTTCATAAATGACTCTTTGAAGACTGACTAATGTCAAGTTTTGAGCTTTGTAAGTTATAAGTGATATGGGTAGACTTTGAAGATGACAGAAAAATTATTTAAAAATGATTCAAAGAATACCAAGAATTTATTAGCTATTATTACTTAACCGCAACTAATAATTGTCTCTAACCAAGAATAAAATAAGTTTTGAATCCCAAAGAAACCTTGAATTGAAAATAATACCTCCTGAAGCCTTCCTTATATGTGTATGTGGCATGTAAAAAGTCTTTTTCAAATTTTACAAAGCCCCATATCTTTTCCCCCCATCTTTCTTTGCTCATTAAATCACCAGGCGGCTTTGACTCTATGGTGGGAATGACTATTCCAAAGATTCAGCCTTTACTTTTGCCTTGACATGTTGTCTAAAGAAAGATAAGATACGCATTTCCAGTTAAGTGCATGTGTAAGTATATTTGGTTCAGAAAGTGCTGTCTCATTAAATGTGCCGGCAACGAGTATTTTCCCCAGGGTTTAAAGAGCAGCGTTTGATATTGTTATAGCTAGCTAAAAATTAAGCTCAGTTTCCAGTTATAAACTGGTATATAATGTGAGCTGACTATATGAGTCCCATATAGCATGCACATGTGAATTTGTGTGTGTGACTTTCTAAAGCTCCTGTGCTTCTCACTCTCAGGTTCTTCTTAGAGTCCTCTCTCATCCAGGAGGCATTGATTACTGGGAGGATTTCTGTGTGTTTCTGGGAGTGTGGTTTTAGATCTTTTTAATCACTGAGACCATCATTCTCCTTCCTCTCTCTCTAGGGCTGTGCTTCCAAAGGGAGCCCATGATTGCCCAGCACACTGCCTTTTCTAAGAAGGTTTGGTTATCTCAAGTCCCAAGGCTAGTGGTTCGGAGCATGACATCAGTGTACATTGATTAGCCAAAGATTGGTCATTTCTCTTGGTGCTCATCTGAAGATATTTAAATGTGATAATAATATTATGTATATAATTTTTATAGTCAAGGTCTTAAGTCAGGCTGGCTTAAAACAGTATTGAGGGCTACCACAAACTCAGCACATAAGGTTCATCTTCTCTTCAATAAGGGTAACACTGGATATATTTTAATATTAGTTGTTTTGTTTTTGTTACTGATTTTGGTGCCTGTTTTTATCTAACGTGTTCCCTCTTTCTACCAATACCTTTTATAGAGCAACTTTAAAAGTGGCAAAACCCCTTCCACCCTTCACTTGCCTCTTTCCTCTCTGCCTTTAGCCCCTCTGTGCTTCAGTTTTCACTATAAAAACTGTGTGAATCACTACGGTAAATGAGAAGGGCCAAGTTTTAATTCCTTAGTCTAGTAGGTCTATAGATGTTATACTTGTCTGTTTTAAATTAATAGCCACATTTGATATTTTTACTGTTTTGAGACATGATTATAAATCTTTATGGTATATGATAATTACTATAGTGTGCAGTATGTGGCGATGAGTGAGCATGATCACTGTCATTTCTCTTTGCTGGGAAACATCTCTCTTTTAATTCCTCCTTAAAATAAGATATGCAATGGGTTACTTATAGTCTTCATCCTACAGTGTGTACTCTAGAACATTCAGAATATCCACTTACTATGCCACTGTACCTTGTTACCCATTATTCATCTCCACCCCCATAACCACTAGTGACCACTGTTTTATTATATTGGATTTTATCTAAATATGAGAAAATTAGAGCCCTGTGTGGTGATATATTTTATGTTTAAAAAAATCAGCATGCAATATCAGAGAACAGATTTACCCACAGTCAAACCACCAGAGGGTCAGAGGGTGGTGACTCAAGCCTTTAATCCCAGCACAGGAGTAACAGTTGGTAACTCAGGCCTTTAATCCCAGCAGGAGAAAAGACAGAGATCTTTTTTCTTGTTTCTGTGAGCTCAAGGCCTAACTACCAAGCAGTCGTAGCTCACACCTTTAATCCTAACTCAAGGTATATGATGCAGAGTTGACCCGAAAGTGAGATAACTGGTTGGGGAAGATATTTGAGGGAGGTGTAGGCAGACATTGTGGTATTCTGTATAAGTGACAGCCAGGCTGAGAACTCAGGCAGGTAGCTTTTACCCTGACATGTTGGCTGGGTGAGTATTGACTGTGGTCTGTTTCCTCTCTCTGTATTCTAGCTATCCCCCAATATCTGGCTCTGAGCTTTCATTAAATACAACTAGAATTTGTGTTTCAGCCTTATGCATCTTTAAATTTTTAGAAGCCTATCTTAATATGAGCTGTAATTATGTGCCCTTACCCTAGATCCATGTCTGTGGCTGGATGTCTTTTATTCTGGCTGGTAGAAGCCTCTAATTTTTTTCTACTTTTATTGTTATCCCTTTCTCATTTACATTTCTGATATGGCACTTTGCATGGACATTTTAGTATTTTGTAGTTTTCTATGAGTGTTAGAATTCAGACAGGCCAGATCAGTGTGAGAAATCACCAGCTGTGCAGCAAACAGAAAGGCCCAGGCTTCAAGTCTCCGTGTTACCCCATGTGACTGTTATCCTATTACTACAAGCCCTGTGCCTCCACCCTTGTCCCCGACTTGCAGCCAGTATTGTCTGTATGAGGTTCTGGTAAAGAAGGTAACACCCACTGGAAGGGATCAGTGTTCTTTCTCCAATTAAAAAGATTTGGTTCTGGGCGATTATGGCACATGCCTTCAATCCCAGAACTTGGGAGGCAGAGGCAGGCGGATCTCTGTGAATTTGATGCCAGCCTTGTGGTCTACAGAGAGAGTTCCAGGATAGCCAAGGCTGTCTAGACACAGAAAGACTGTCTCAAAAAAGAAAACAAAAATTGGATTGTCCTACTACTTCAAGCTACACACCCACCTGATTCTCTGAAGTAGAAGGACTTAAGTTGTTAACTAAAACCACTATTGATTAAATAAGTAAGGTTTAATCCACTAGCAGTTCAATAACTAAATATTTGAAAACCATTGTTTTATACATATTTAGGACCTTGAGATGTCTTATTTTCAAGACACAGCAACATCTTTTTGGTTGTTTGGTTTTGTGTTTTTCTTTGTTCTTTTCTTTATTACAACATCCCAAGGAGCCTCTTAAAACTTGTTTGCTATTCTCTTTTCATGAAACCTTAATGCCAAAGACATATTGTATCTGACTATATATTTATGTGTACCTGTACTTGGTGTTTAATAGAAGGCCCAAGTCTTCAAATGATATATCATCTCCCCCTGTGTGCTGCACTGTCCCTGTCAAGAATACAGGTCAGACCTATTGGAAATCATCTGCATATCAGTCTCATGGTTTGGAACTAGGCTGGTAGTGGACTGACCAACAGCCAGTGCCTCTTCCCCCACTAATGAGCTGCGTAACTCTTTAGCAGTCTCTTCATCTACAGTATGGGGATGCTGTTATCTTTGTAATGGTTACATGAGAACTAGATGGGATGGTTCATGAAATACACTCAGTATATGTTAACTGTTCAATGCACATAGGTTATTATTGCATTATCCGACATGAGTACCAGTATGTAACCAGCTGTCTGGTTTTGTAGGAAAAGTATCTAAGATTTCTGTTGTTGTTTTGCGTTAACATAAACTAAAGTTCTTAAAGACCTTCATAGTAAATAACTGCAAATAAAATTTTCATATCTGTGTGTACACATATGTTGTCTGTCTGTCTGTCTGTCTGTATGTATGTATGTATGAATATATAGAGAGAGTATGTATTATCATTAATTTACATGTTAGGCTAAAGTGTAGGTCACCATGTTATTAAATTGTTCTAAACTTTATTTTTAGATATTTGATTTAATGGATGCCAAAGCACGTGCTGACTGTATCAAAGAAATAGATCTCCTTAAAGTAAGTAATGAACTATGGGCTTTAAAAAAAAATATTTCTGAACATGTTGATAAAATGATTTATCAAAATGTCACATTTTTAAGTAAAACAGTCTTTAAGGCTTGCTTGATGACACACTGGTTTCATGTAACACTGCATGAATTAAGAGTATGTACGTTTTGGAGAATATAATTTTGATTTATGATAAAATAATTAAATCAAATATTAGGTAGAGTTCACTTTTTTAAAACAGAAAAGATCCATGGACCTAAAACACTGGAGAAGGTTTTTTTTCCACCTTTGGAACGTTCTGTCTAAGCCTATCCTACTAGTTAAGAAATCTAAGTGTGTATTGTTATCATGTGATGATGTGTATCATACTGAGCCTGGACTACCCAGCTGCTTCACTTCTATACACACTTCTTACGTCACTTCTACAGACTTAGACAAAGGGAATAGAGAAAATGTGTTGGGAATTAACATTTAGTTCCTTGTCCACTTGAGAGTGTGATAAGGTTCCAATGATGTTTTTTTTGCAGAATGGTTTCTGCAGTCTTTTGTTTCAGTGAGGTATGATGACCCACACTTGTGATCCCAACACCTGGGAGGCTAAGACAGGCAGAACCTGAGCTCCCTGTCAGCCGGGGCTATGAAGCAAGGGCTTCTCTTATAGGAAAATGAAAGACTTTGTGTTTTATGAATCTGTGTATATTCTTAAAATATCAGTTTTTACCAAAGTATGTCAAAACTATGCTTCCCCACTTTTGCATTTGAAGTGATTGTTACACACATACACACACTCATTTTAGAAATAGAAATAGTATCACTATGAAAAACAGCACAGAAGAAAAACTGAGTAAAGAATATCTATAATTTATGAGAATTTGAAAGAGAAATTGTCTGTTTTAAGTTTGAACAGAAAAATTGAAAGTGTAAATAGATTGCTGCATGTATTTCTTCAAGGTGAGATTTTTTTCTTAGATATAATCATAGTCAACTCACATAAGTAGGTTTCATGTATTTATATTTCTTTATGTTTAAACAGTATTTAGACACTGTATAGTGAATCACAGTATGGAGATTGTTGAGCAGTCTATCTAGGAATTTTAAAAGTAGGAGTCTAAAGAGATCCTTTTACAGTTGAATATTCTCGTATGACAGTTTTCATTTTGAAGGATATAATTTTGAGCAATTAATGATTCAATTCTATCATTCACTTACTGCATTTATTTATATACCAACTAGTCAGAGTAGTTCTTAAAAAAATCTCGAGTGCATCTTTTATTATATCTAATAAAATATTAAAATAAAATTTCTTTATATCTAGTTTTACTTTGAATAATTATTTGTTTTAAAATTGATTATACGTTGTCAAGATATTTGTAAATTTAAAATGAGTTGCTACAGCTAAATTAAAATTATTAAAAAACTACTCTAGATGACTGAAATTTAAAATAAAATTTTTGATTTCTACTTGTATTCCTTAGCAACTCAATCATCCAAATGTAATTAAATATTATGCATCATTCATTGAAGATAATGAGCTGAACATAGTTTTGGAATTAGCAGATGCTGGTGACCTGTCCAGAATGATAAAAGTAAGTTTGTTTGTTTGTTTTTCTGACAAAGCTGTCTGTGAAATGTATACTGTTGTAGCTATTTTAAAGACATGACTCTGATAGTTAATAATGGCTGCTGGTAAGGATGGAAATGGTTATCAAGTTGTCTTAATTAAAGCTCACCCTAGCTACTGTACATTTCTAAATGCACCCGAATCACTTTGGAAATGGACTTAGAGACTTGCTTTCTGAAGTTTGAGTATTTTAGCTTGTTACACTTAAGACTCAAGACTCTATCTTTACTCCTTTGTCTTTGGACCTCAGGGAAAGGATGGAAGAGAGAAATTCCAGGCTTAAGAGATAGCTCTATTGCTGGACTGTTAAAGTGCCTGCCATATAAGGATGAGGAGCTGGGAGTAGGTCGCCAGAACCCATGTATGAAGCTGGTACAATATTGGATACTTGTTATTGAAGCTCTCGGGAGTAGAGACAGAGGAGTTCCTGGAACTCACTGCTCAGCCAGGAAAGCTGAATAGATGAACTCTAGGTTCAGTGAGAGGTCCTGTCTCAAAGTATAAGATAAGGAAAACATTAGCCTCTGGCTTTTACACATACATGCACACCCATACTCACATATCTATCTATACATATACATTTAATCCATGTGCACGTGTGCACACGCACACATATACACACACACACACAAACACACACATACACAGAAACACTCACACACTGACACACACATAAAGGAAAGAAATCTGAGAGCATGTCAGAAGATGAATTGAGAGGACTCCTCAGAGAAGAATTTGGATGTCAGTCTTACTGAAAAGCTGTTTAGCGCTCTTGCTTAAGAACATATTAGTTGGGTTGATGTGCAGTTGCAGTAATGGAAACCACTGGATGACAGTAAGTTAAAAACTTCTTATCCTTGACATGTTACTTCTCTGCACCACTTTCTCTAATATATAATTCACAGGGATGCTGTAGTGATTAAATCCATTTATATTTATCCAGACTCTGGACTTCCATTTGACATTCAGCTTCAGTCCCTTGACTAGAATATAGTCTCCTAGACATGCTTATCTACAGACAGGCTGCATATGTCTATATGTAAATCACTCGATATGTAAGGCCAGCTTCGCCTCTATTACTGTGGAGATAAACTGGCCAGTGTGGGAACAAACCAAACCAATCAAAGAAAAAAAAAAACAAAGGTAGTTAATCTAGAACCTTGTAAAGCCAAGGGGTCACCCACTGTTGCTTCCATTTCGGCAACTTAAGAGCAATAACAGCATCACAGAGGGAAGGGGTTTAGGAGCTAAGGAAGCCCTGGGTGGAAATGTTTAGCATCGCCAGTCTGTAGGTGGACTT
Source organism: Phyllotis vaccarum (assembly GCA_033318265.1). Classification (NCBI taxonomy): domain Eukaryota; kingdom Metazoa; phylum Chordata; class Mammalia; order Rodentia; family Cricetidae; genus Phyllotis; species Phyllotis vaccarum. The sequence goes on from JARWLC010000016.1 coordinate 15,753,385, forward strand.
GATGCTTTGGTTTCCTAGCAGGTTGCCACAGGTTGTATTTGAGGTTCTGTATCTGTGAGGAGTCTGGGTATTGTCAGCTTGTGCATTGATTCTTTGGGCTGGTAAATTGTGGTAAGTCACTAATAATCTTTTGCTGGTCTTTGGAAGGAGAGTGCCAAAGATGTTCCTCTAATACTCACCAGGATCCTGTGAAGTAAATGTAACAGTTTAAGAGCATAAGTACCAATGCTAGTAAATAGCAGACCTGGTACTTTGGAAATTCGGTCTGCTTAGTACAGTAACCCACATGATTTTCCTTCAATGGCCCTTAAAGATTCTTGTATGGCAGGATTCCTTTGATTGCCAGGTGCAAGTACTTGGCCAGCCACTCAGAAAAGGGATGTCACAGCCTACATTTCACTACTAGGTTTTCTGACCGAAGTGCTCAGTATTTAAGAACTTGGCTCCCAAGTGAGGCTTCTGTGGAGACCTCTGTAATGGTGTCAGTCAGATTCTCACAGTGTCCTAGAAGGTGAGACACTCGGCTAGAGCTTTCTGGTTGCATCAGCACTATATAAAATGAGGTAGAAAGGCCTGGGGAGTAGGGGGTGCTAGAGTACTTGCCTAGCCCCTTCAGATCCCAGCACAAGGGGGGTGGGGGCGTAATGAGATTTCCTTATGGGAGCTGGCTAAGCACTACCTTTAAAGTGAATCACTTCCAGTTATCTGATTGTTTCAGGGACTTCCCAACACATACTTAAGCTGACAACTGCCAAAGTATTTCTTTGCAAGTTAGAGAATAATAAAACTTTATAGTCATACTTTAAAAAGAGATTAGGATATGTTCCATGTCCAGCTCTAGTGGGCCACCTAGCCTTCCAGCTGTTTGAACAGACAGAGAAAGCTATCTTTACAATTGACCACAACTTACCAAAAACTATTTGAACTTTTAGGTGTGAGGTTTCTTTTTTTTTTTAAATTATTTACCTGGTGGTGCTGTGGAAAGAGCATAAATCTTTCTCTCTAAGGTACACTCAAAACAGAGTCCTATTGGAGTAGTGCTCCTGTAGACAAACAGCCCCACCCTTGCTGTACTCTGGAGGCTTCTGACTATGTTTGCAGATGTGTACAATGTAGCAGGATGTTTACAGGAGGAATCTTTAAAAGGTATCACTCAATTCATAAGTTGTCAACATGGCATCTTAATGTACTTTGGTGAAATCCTAGCATCCTGCCCCTCTTTTCTCATGTATGTTAATGTGTAGGCTTTTGGACGATACTTGCTTTCATGTAAGTTCTGGCCATGTTTGTCTAGTTCAGGTATAAGACCTTCTAGATACATAAAAGCCATAATGTCCAACCTGCAGATCTTTGCATAACATCTGTAACAAATTGCGAATCACTTAAGTCACTTTTGGATCGGAGGGCATATTCTTGTAGGTTTTTTGTTTGTTTTAAATAGCAGTGTGTTGTTTCAGACTACTTTACCAAATCTCTATGCTGTGTACAGAGGAATAATGTAATAGGTTTGGATGAACTGACTCGAATGTTTCCTCTGGTTCCTTTCAAGTAGAATTTTATTATGGATTAACACAATTCAATACACATAGTTATGTTTTTCCCCCTCTATGTGCTTTAAGCTTTGTGCACATCTCCTGCCTTAAATACAGAAGCCCTGCTTGCTTGACTAATTTTTTTTTCTAGTTTGCATTTATTAACATTTTCTAAAGGTAGCCACCAACTTTATGTGTATAAAATCTCCCCCACTTTGCTTTCTATCTGAACACAGATTTAATTCAATGATAGGCGTCTGACAGTAGGTGTATATGCTTTCCCAGGCACATCACAGTTTAATAAAACTTTATTTTTATTTATTTTTTATTTTATTTATTTTTAACTACTCCTTCAGAGGAGAATAGGCTCAGGTATGAAGCCTGCTCTAGCCTGTTTCACCTCTACACCTGTTTTCCATTTCTGTTGTGTAGATTCATATGATATTAACAGAATATACACATGTTAAGTCATAGAGGCTGCCCACGTACTCACCCAAATAGTTCATGCCATTTTAACCTCCTTTTCCAGGAAAAAGCAGTTCTGTTTTGTTCTTGGTCATTAGTTTCATACATGCTATAGAGCTTACATCTTCTTAGAACTCAGTATGTCACAGAAGACAGTGTTTACACCGTTATTCACAGAAAATTATGTAACTTCTATTGCAATAATGTATCTAAGTGAGATATGATTTTCATTAGGACAGTTGATAAAAGAATGTAAACCTTTGAGAGCAGTAAAAGGCTTTGAAGCAGTGGGTTCTTGATGACCTTGACTTAATTGCTTACTCTTAAGCAGTTGAGCCTCAGCTGTCATACCTATAAATTGGTTTATAATACCTGTCTCATACTATTTCTATTATGAAGATGAACACACACACACTCAGTATGTATGTGTGTGTTATCTCTATACTTATTTTTAGACCTTTACAGATAAGCGCACACACATTACCTGCACCACCAATTTGAATTTTGATGCTCAGTGTGTACTCAATTTTCTTTATTCCATTGAAGCCTCTGAGTGGTACTTTACCTCGCCCGCCCCTTAAATCATCCAAAGTCTACCCTCTCATTTCAAAGTGACTAGCGTGTTCAAGAGTGAATGATTACACCTTCACTTCCCCACAGGTCTGCCATGGTGACTTTTGTGTCTGGCATCCTGCTTTTCTGTGCTCCCCTGTTGGAGTACTGTTACACAGGAGGGATTGTTGTACATCCCTCCACCTGGGGCTCTAACCTTTCATTGATTTCTCAGCTCAAGCCTTATCATTCCTGGTTTTTTTTAGCTGTAACTAGTTGGTATCTCCTGGGTTTCAGCTACTATCATTTAAATATTTTTCTTTCACTATTCTTCTATGTGTCTACAATACATACAGCCAGCCAGCCACACACCATCCTTAGTAATTCACTCATTCAAGAAATGTGTGTTGTTGTGGGGAAGACGAAGGAGATGATAAGCATGTATGTGGTTCACCTGTTGCTGGTTATAGTGCAGAAGAACAGAGGTGGGCAATAGGAAGGAGTTGGGAGGAAGGGCACTGCCCTCCATTTGAGAAGATCTGGAAAGGGCATGCCTGCTTTTCCACTCACCCACCATTGAAGCTCCATGAAAGGCCTCTGGGGTGACCTCTGTCAGAAATGCCAGTGGTCTCTAGTCCTCTTTCCTCCTGCTCGATCAGTAGCATTTGGGTCTCCTTTTCAGTTGCTTCTTGAGACACTGCTGTTGGCTCACCAAGTATTAAAGTGACTTTATTTATTGCTAACCTCTTTTTAATGAAGTCATTCTCTTACGCTTGACTTTTTTGAGATAAAGGCTCATGTAGCCCAGGCTGGCCTCAAACTCACTATATAGCAATCTGGTCTTGAACCACTGATTTCTCTGGTTCCTCCCTAGTGCTGAGATTGTAGGTGTGAGTCTCATGCCCAGCTGTCTTTCTCCTGTAGTTTTGAGATACAAACCTGGCCTTTTGTTTGTTTTGGTACCCATTGTGGTTCATAGCACTCACACCTCTGGATTCACTCACTATCCTGTGCCTATTAGCAATCATGAAGTTCTTACAGACTGCCCCCATGTTTCCAAGTGGAGGCTCAGCTTGAGTGCATGCTGGAGACCAGGGATCTTCTCTGACACTTTTCTCCCTCTCTCTCTAATCTATTTCAGTTTGTCACAAAGCTCTGATCATTTTTAGAATCTATTTGTTTTTCACATTCCTCTCCATTCTGTTCCTCATTGCCCTTTTTCTTTCTAGAGTTTGAAATTAGCCATCTCCTCAGAGTGAGAGTTTTTGAATTCACTCACCAGCACCCATTCTACAAATCTACATTTTTTTTTTCAATCAGTCTTTGGGTGTCAGAGAAGAATAAGAAAACCCTTGCTTTGAATCAGATCATTTGAGAATTTCTTAATGAAGTTAAACACTGAATGATGGCTTGGCAGCCTGTGTGGTACAAGAGATCCTTTCCAAGGGAAGAATCTCTGTACGTGTGTTCACCTTCCATGTCCCTGGTCAGTACCTGACCTATGGCGGTCACTTAATAAATATCTCCTGCAGAATCCAACTGCTGGTTCTTCCATAGTCTCTACAAAAGGACCGTTCAGTTCCTTGATGTGGTCTTAATGTTCCATCCTCTCAGGTCATGTATGCGGGTCCTTCTGCTGTAAACAACCCTCTTCCTTCTTGGTCCGCTTTCTTTATCATGGAGCCCTTCATGCAGATGCAAATTCATCAAGCCTTTTCCTTTGACCTCGAAGGTGCTTTTATGTATAAATGTCTTTGGAAAACATTCTTTCCCAACACTTAGTGATTTTGCAGGATTATTTTATTGGTATTTTCATTTGCCCGAGACTTAATGTTCTCTTGAACAGATGTATCCACTTTCTTCACTAGGCTGCCCTCTGTTTGTTAGGGAGGTGCCTGGAGCTCCACATCACATATAGCAATTGGTTCTATTACCTTGACTACACTTCCCTGTTCTCAGGACCAGTACAGGAAGAGTCTTCCTCTGCAGGAGTTGCAGAAAGGGCATGAATTGTTTCCTAAACACCTCCATTTTATAAGCATTGTAAAAGGATACTGACATCGGGTCTTCTTTTGTGAGAGAACATGACAATGGCTTTCTGCTTCATAAAGGAAAGCAGTGAAGGCTTGCATTGTATGAGGAACAAGGTACCACAGTGCGTTTCACTCTCTCAAGTCTTCAGCCTAATTGGGTTAGAAACGGATGTATAGCTCCTGGTCTTTATTCCAGAGATGAACCTCTGGATAGCATTGCATCAAAGATTCTTGCAAGTAAATAATTAATTGGTTTAGAGCAGACTGACAAATATAATTAAGCAATTTATAGTTGAAATATTCAGTCTTTCTCTAATTAGTGACAAAGGAATACCTGAGGCTGTGGTCAGATCAAATACTTCCCAGATGAGTTTGAGGATAAAAAGAAGCCTGGGATTTTTTTTCATCATAGATTTCTTCATTAACAGTAATAACAACTCTAAAAAAAAAAGGTCTTAGAAAAGATTTGAGTTCAGTTAAGTCATGCTGTTGGTATATATTTTCTCGGTTTTGGACAGAATGGAATTCTTGTGTGCTCCATTGTGTGGTGAGCTCTGCATGCCTATTTCACAGTTGTATTGTCGGGAAATATATTCATTCAGACTCAGCTGTAAAGACTAATCTAAATATCTGAACAAGAGTTATGTTTATTTCTGCTTGTCAATGGATTCATTATTGTACTTTTTAAATTTCATAGCCCTTTGCAAAATATAGCTCATTCATTGAACTGATGTGACACAAATAATAACTTATAGTGTATATTTGAAAGTCAATTTGATAGAAAACATAAATGTATATTTATATTTTTAAAACCTGTATATTGTTAAAATTTCAGTACAATAAAATAACTATGTAATTAATCTCTTTAGGGGAAGCTCAGAAGTCTATTTGCAAACACACTTAGCACATGCTACAACTAAAAATGAGATGAATAAATATTATTTTAATAGAATATTTTCTATAAAGTGTGCAATACATGTAATTCATTTTTTTTTTTTAGACTGGAGTATGTTGTTATTCCAACCAATTAATTAAAGCTCTTATTTCTAATTCATTTAGACAGATTGTCTTCTTGGATTGTTCACTTTGTATTTGTACTGTTTCCATCTGTGAGTCTTTCCCTTCGCATGTGTGGGCCTTATACGTTCCCTCACTGTGAGATAATTTAGCTCCTAGAGCCGTATGGTTGAAGTCATGACTGCCCCCCTGCAGCCATCCTCAGTTGCTTAGGCCCCTGCTTTCCCCTGTCACATGACCCTTCCAGGCTAGACCAGGAGAGTCTTTTTGGTTGTGAGTCTCTCTGACTTCTTGGAAGACGCACCAGATTATGTGAAGCCAGCCAATGATGATGTCCCTTTGAATCAACTAAAGACAGCTGACTGGGAAGCCTAATTACATCTGCATGAACTAATTTTGCCATATAGTAATATAATCTGGGAACAATATTTCATACTGTTCTTTAATTCATTCATTTAAAATATTTTTAAAAATAATAGTTTTATTTATTATTTGATGATTCTGTACACATATACAATATTGTTTAGCTAGCCCACCTCCTGTTTTGTCCTTTCTCTGCACCCTGAGCTCCCAAACCATCTTCTGTGGTGAAATGTCTTATATTTAATAAAATCAGTATGGAATATTAGAGAACAGATCTGCTCACAGTCAAGCCAGAGGGTCAGAGAGTGGTGGTAACCCACGCCTTTAATCCCAGCACAGGAATGACTGAGTGGTGACCAGGCCTTTAATCCTATAACTTCAGAGACAGAGGAGATCTTTCTGTGTTCCTGTGAGTTCAAGGCCTAACAACCAAACAGTAGTAGCCAACACCTTTAATCCTAACTCTAGGATTATGATGCAGAGTTGAACCAAGAAATGAGACAACTGGGCCTGGGCAGAGAAGATATTTAAGGCAGGCATAGAAAGACATTGAGGTATTCTGTAGAAGTGACGAGTCAGGCTAAGGAAATTAGCTTTTACCTTGAGAAGTTGGCTGGTGAGAATTGACTGTGGTCTGTTTCCTCTCTGATAATCCAGCTTTTCCTCAATATCTGGGTCTGAGTTTTCATTAATACCAACTAGAATTCGTATTTGAATCCTCCTAACTTCATGTTCTCTTGTTATTATTTGTATTCAAAGCCCCAACAGCAATTAGTGTTGACTGTGGAGATGAATATGGACTGTTTATTACAGCATAGATAACCTATCAGCAGCCACAGCATCTTATTAAGTAGCCTAAAATGGCCTTGAACTCTCTAGCTTGCCTCCACTTCCTAAATCCTGGGATTATGGGTACACACCCACTTTAGAAGTAAATGTCAAGGGAAAGAGATTATATACAAGGTATTGGGAATTTGCAGGAGTGAAATAAATTTTATAATTCATCTTACCACAAACTGATAAATTGGCCAGTGAACCCAAGTACAGTTTTGCAATAATCTTATAAATTAGCTTATTGCATACAGTATGTTGTACTGGGCTTTTACAGAGCAGTGTTACATGTGAAATATCCTGCATATTTTCTCATAATTGTGAAATTTGATAGCAAAATGATAGTTAAGAATTTCTTGAATTTGAAACTGATATGTCATAAAGACTGTTATGTAGTCTGTGACAGAACTAAAAAGTTATATGTAAATTCTCACATTGTACTTGGGAAAGTGAGGAGATGATTTTCCAAGTCATAGTTCCTAATGTTGGAAGGTATTGATAGCACTGATCCAGAGCTGCTTTTGCAAACTACTTAGCACATCTTTGCAGGAGCTCTGAGAAAGAGCTGAGGGCTACAGACTCAGACTCTTTATGGTAAGCTCCTTGGATTTTTTTTATTTGGATTTGTGTTGACTTGCCATTTTATGGCTTTGTTATATTTTGTTTATTCACCTAAAAATTAAAACAGCTTTCTATCTTACTCCTGTCTGGTCGAATATAACAACAGAGACAGATATTTTTTATTTATTTTATTGATGTCTGTCATCCTGAAGATTAACTTTTCGTTTTTTAAAATTTGATTTATAATTTATCTAGAGATAGGGTTTCCTGTGACTTAGGCACGTCCCAAACTTGCTAAGTGACTGGAAGATGACCTTGAGTTCCTGAATTTCCTGGCTCTACTTCCCAACTGCTGGCTTTATAGGTGTGTGCCACCTTGCCTGACAAAATGTGACTTTCTGTAGAGCCCTCTATGCAGTATAGAAAACCCAAGAACTTCCTGGAAGCATATTTTAGCTGCTTGAATAACAGGAGTCTTCTTCTAAGAGTTATTTATCTGCAATTCACAAGTCATTCCTTTTTTAAATAGGTTTTTTAAAAAATATATTTATTGATTTTTCTTTTTTTAAAAAAATATTCTGAATAGATTTTCCTGGTGATGGCATACCTGTGTTCAGATGACATCTTATAGGTGAAAGGACATTGTGTCTTGGCTGGAAAGTGTTTTTTCCCAGTGAGTAAAGTGAGATGCCCATGGGATATGTTTAGTGACTGCCCTCTGGCCAGACTTTACATCTTGGAAATCAATTTGAAGTATCTGAGCCTCTTCCTAACCACCAAAAGTGAAAGTCTCCACATACTGCAAACTAGTGTAATACTGAAATTCCAGTTGATAGGTGTTTTACCCCTGAAGTACTCCCACACCTGTGTATAGCAAGTAGTTGTGTACCTTGAGTCCATCAGTTCCTCTGTGTTCAGAGAAAATGTTTCCTTAGAAAAATAATTTTAATCAGAACTGCGCAGAGTAAGCCGGTACACTTTCAAAAGCAATTCGTCTTTTCTGTAGCTGGTCTCTGCCTTCAATTCTTTGCAATAATAACTACAAAATGTCATTTTACAAAAAGAAATGTGTTATAATTACAAAGGTGTTTGGAGACATAAATCCCTGCTGATGGCAAATATTTGACCCAATCACAAGGTCCTAGTAGAGGACTCTACCTGCCATCACCTCATATGAGATCACGTATATATTAAATGAACCTGATAGGATCTCTGGACCCATTTGTTGCTTTACTACTAACAGAAATTTGAAGGATGTGACAGATCTATACACTTACTGTTTTTAAATGTGAAATGTGCCAAATAGATATTTATGTGTTATTTGCTACTGAAATTGTTGACTCACAGATAGTATTTAGAGGTGACATGGACTTTGTAGATCATGTATAAATTCTGTTTACTGTGTCAAGGAAACAGACCAACATTGTTGAGTGACTTGCTTAAGATCACATGGCTAATTGTTATCAAAGCTCACAATCAATTTTGTTGTTAAGAGAGGTATACATTATTAGAGAAACATTTAAACATTTGACAGAACTTCCAAGTAGGAAATGCTTCCTTTTATATAACATAAATTGCTTCCTGCTGTTGCTTTTACTATTTAGCAGCAATAGTACATTTCTAAAAGTTGCTTTACATAGATTCCAGTGAGCAGCTACATAATTGTGGGGCCCTTTGTCAAAACAATTGAGACACTTTGAAGTGACAGTAAGGGGTCCCTAAACCAAGTGGCTGATGTAGGACTAACATGACTGCATGCCTATGACACTATCTCTGAGGATCTCTGATGTTTTCCTGAGAAGCTTTTCTTTATAGATTAGCGTACTTAAGTACAGGCTTAAATATTTTTATGTGCCATGGGTAGTAATGCCTGTTACAAGTCAGGATTCTTTTTCTCTGTTAGTGAAAGCATGCTGAGTAAATTCAGGGATGCTTTTTCAGATTTTCTTGAGCATACTAGAGATGCACACTGAGAAATAAGCAGTATACCTGGGGCTCTAGTGTCTAGAGTGCAGGAATCAAGGTTCCTTTGAGTTCAAAGAAGAATATTAGCTATTCAGGGCCCACATTATTCATGGATTTGGTGTTAAATATTCAATTTGTACTTTACAATTAAAAACAAAGGTGACTATGAAGGTATGTTTTCTTAGAATCTGAATGGAGGCTGCTTGTATCCACTTGTTTTCAGGGTGATAAAAATCACTGGTAATGCAAATGTGTTATACCAGGTAAATTGACTTCATCTCAGTGAGGTGTTAGCCAATGTTTTTATACTCAGTGAAACAATAATGTGATCTCATGTATGTATTTAAGTTTATAGCTTACTTACTTTCTTGTTACAGCTCATATTTCTATTGATTTAAAATCTAGTGTGTATATGAGTACTGTTAATGGTGTTACAATATACAAACAATATTTCAAAGCAAGCCTTCTTTATAAAAACACCAAATCCAAACAAAATTATGTCCAAGCAATCCATTAAACCCAAAGGGCAACTTTTATCCACAGACTTTTACATGCTTTATTTTGGATTTAGAGACCTTTTATTTTATAGCATAAACATGGTAAAAATGCCACAGCAAATGCAATCTTTTATGTAAATATTTTTATTGATACTAATCTTTAGAAACCGTCCACATGTTAGTTGTTTCTGCATATTTAAGTTTTAAATATTTATTTATATAATTCTGTCTAATAATACACAATTAAGTCTTACTACAGGGATATCTGGCCTTCAGAAAGTAGGATTTGTAAGAGTCGTGCTGTCCTGCTAGAGAATTAATTACCTTTTGAAAGGGGTATGCACATTAGAGTAATTTGAGTATAGCTGATATCAACCTTTCACTGTAGAGTAAGTCAGGTTTTCCTGGCTTTGCTCATCTTCCTTTTAGGAGGCAGGCAACAGTGCCACCATGAGAACGGACAGGTTTTTAACACTGTAACTGTTGGCTTCCTCAATTAGCAAAAACCCTGCATTTGAAGGATCTTTGACAAGCCCAAACATTTAAGTAGACCTCGCAGAAACTGAGCAATACCTGTAGTATAATCAGATTTTATTGTCTAATAGTCAAATTCAAGTTATTCTTTAGTGACCCTTTAAGATACCTTAGTGTTGCTAAATCATTCTCTGTGGATAACATAAGATTAACATCAGCTCATTTTCATCATCTTTAATTTGTTGTAAGAAACAGTGTCAGAGGAGACTGTGAAAACATGGAAAGAGGTTTTCTCATCCTGCGCATTTTGTGGCCACTGTTTTTCAGTCCCTCTTATATTTTATCATTGAATAATGAGACTAAACACACACACAACAGCAATTAAAGGAAAAGAGGCCATGAATTTGAAGGAAAGCAAGGGATGTGGAGGGGAGGGGCACATGGGAGGGTCTGAAGGGGAGAAATGGAATGGAGAATGATTATATTACAATTCATTTTTAAAAAATTTTTTAAAATAATGAACTGCTACATTGATTATGGTTATGATGAGTTTAGACTTTGGGTTAAAACATTAAGTTTTATTCCTTAATAAATGTTGTGATGGCTACCCACATGTTACAGAATATTTATTTTTGAATGAAAAGAGACTCAGTGCCCATCTTTCTGTTGGCATCAAACAGTCCTCTGATATGTTAATGTGGCGTTGGGGGAGCACGCGCACAGGCTTTATTTGGATGCATTCCAAGTCTCAAGGAAAATGATGTGTAAAGAACTGACTTCTCAGCATTGTCCCCCTCCAGTGAAAACTGATATTGACACAGTCTGCCATAAAAGAAAGCCTTCATACTGGAGCACAATGTGAGCATTTTCAACATTTAGCAAGACTGTGGTGTGTGTTTATTATTATTTGGTCATTTAGAATATAAAGTTACTGATTTAATTGCTAATGGAATTCCAAAATAATTTATTTTCAAATGCGTTATATGGGAAAGAGTAACCTAGTGTTATTACCATTCTCTTTGACTTATTTTTGCTATAGCAATTGGCACAGTGGAGTGGGGGCTTCGTTTGTTGCCTGTGGAGAGGGGCACCAGTATTTTCTTGTAGCTTTGCCTTTTGAGCCGGCCAGAGGTGTGAATTGTAAGGGCTAGGGTTTTTTTTTCCCCCCTTTCTCAAATATAGCTTCTTTATATTAAATACCAAAAATTTTAGTGGTTGAACTTTTCCAAATGTAGTTTTCAAATATAATAAAGAGCAGGTTTAAAGTCTGGCATGTTAGTAAGTACATATACTTCACATAGTTAAAATTGACTGAGAGCTTTGTGGGAAAAACCATTTAAAGACACTATTTCTTCATGAGAGTAATCTGTAAATACCATTCAATAAGAAACCAACTGCACTTTTGTTTTGAAAAAGTGATGTTTATATACAGAATATCTAGTGGAGCTGAGAGCGTAGTGCTTGGCATGCTACAATTATAGTCTCTCACGGATTTAATAGAGGAAAATGGATGAAACTTTGTAGGCAAGGCTTTTGGTTGCTCTGGCAATTTCCCTGTAGCCTATGGCCCACTGTTTCCTACACAGCCTGCTGATGCTCTTACCTGTATGTCTCAGCTTTCTTCTAAGAGTCTGACTCTCCAGAGTGTACTTTCATTCATTCAAAGAACAGGTTTGCTTTTTAATGTGTGGTGGATATGCTTGGGAAAACTTTTTAGAAAAAATACCTTTACTTAATTTTTAATAAATTACAGTGTTTCAAGTCACCAGTGTAGTTCAATATTTAAAAGGAATTCTAGAAAGAAGACATCTGCCTGAAGCAGACTTGTCTTTTGTATTTTTCCATTTTTGTTGTTGATTTTAAAGACAAAGTCTTATTGCGAGGCTGGCCTCAAACTCCCTATCTGGCTGAGGATGACCTTGCACTTCTGATCTCTGGCATCCACCTCCCAAGTGCTGGGTTTGCACTGCTATCCCCTGCTCTGTCTGCCAAGGGCTAGGGTCATAAGCAACATCATGCTCAGTTTTCATGGCTCTGGGAAACCTGGGACCTTGCATGCTAGATACATACTTATCATCTGAGCCACAGACCCAGTAATAATTGTCTTTTAATGAGTCTAAATACTTTAGTTTCTTTTTTTAAAACTGTATCTTTTCTTGGAATTTAAGATAAATTATTTTATATAGATATATTCTTTCTAGTAGTTGGACATCACATAGATATAGTGTTCCTTGGCTTCTGTTAACCTGAAGTAGGAAGAAATGTAAACTATTATGTCAAGTGAAATTTCTGGAGTCATTTTAGTAATCATAATTTTTAAAAAATTAATAATGGAAATAAAAGTTGATATTTTTCTGACTTACTGATTCTAATTGCTGGAATTCAACTTTAAGAAATCTGAATTCTCATAGTCATTATTCTTTTAAAATTGTTAACAGCATTTTAAGAAACAAAAGAGGCTAATTCCTGAAAGAACTGTTTGGAAATACTTTGTTCAGCTCTGCAGTGCACTGGAACACATGCATTCTCGAAGAGTCATGCACAGAGGTAAGAAAAGCGCTGGAAAATCGCAGCATCATTTCAAATAATATAAGCCATCCAATACCTTAAAATCGCTTCCGCCTAACTCACTGCATGACCGCTTTTGGATAGTTTATGCCCAAATTGTAGTTTATTAGGATTATAAACCTATAAATATAGCCTCACTTGGTTATAAATAAGAACGAAAATGTGATACTTTTGCGTGGCTTCTCTGGATATCTTGCTTGTTTTGCTGGTAAAGAAAATTAAGCTGTGGGAAAGCAGTTGAATGTGGATAAGGATAAAGGCCATTTCCTCTTCAGAAGAAAAGGGTGCTGTGGCAAAAGACTGTTTTAGTCTTCAGCCTTAGTCCTTACGTATTTTTAATTACCATCCCAGTTGTTGGGCAGGAACAGTCACTAAATCACAGATTTGGGACTGCAAAAAGTTCTGAAGCAGTTTATTTAAGGAATTATGATTTTTAAAACCGTCTAATAAATACAGTTTGCACAGTGTTGCTAAGTTATGATTTTATTACTGATATAAAAATATGGATTAATCTTCAGTAGCATGTTATTTAAGATTGTTATAAAGTGTTATAAATGTTTTGTGTCATAAATTTTTATAAATATTTTTTTGGAAATGGAAGACAAAGGTATTTGACCTGGATATTAGCAGTCTTCATCAGGGTGTATTGAGGAGTCTCGTAGGATTAGAAAATTTGTAATTATGAAAAGTATTCAAAATATTGTTAGTGGTTCAGTTTGGACTTTCATATTTAATATACATTTTGAATTCTTCCTAATATAAATTTATATTCTTCCAACTATAAAATTTTCTTCCAAATGCCCAAAGTTACATCATCTTTCACCATATCCCTTCGTTTCTTCACAGATATAAAACCAGCTAATGTGTTCATCACAGCCACTGGGGTGGTAAAACTTGGAGATCTTGGACTTGGTCGGTTTTTCAGTTCAAAAACTACAGCTGCACATTCTTTAGGTAAGAGACACAGTCCCATTTCAGCTAGTTATATGTGTGTATACGTTGGTCATGGTTCAAAACAGGTATGACAACTATACAGCATGGATTGCATCCTTTATAAAACCTTTCTAGAAATCAGCTGCTCCTGACAGGTGTCCATGGTTCCCTGTTATCTTTTACAGGATGCCTAGATATTCCTGTTTATTTGACCCCAAGCAGGCCCTGAGGTTTTGTTGTTTGTGGTGATTTTTTTTTTTTTTAATAATGCTGATAAGCCTGACTTTTACTGTTGCCATGGAGAATGACTTGTATCTTATTTGTAATGATTGGAGATAACTTAATGAAGAGGCTGTATTTTGGGAGAAGACTTCACTGAACATTTTTAAATGCCAGAGGTGATAATAAGTCAGACATCTTATCCAAAGGACTGTGATAAGTAGGAGAGAAAACCTAAAGATAATCCGTAGTGGATGGGAAGGAAAGATTCCCCCTTTATAGAGTGAGGAAATGCCCTGCAGTAGATCATATTAGAGTTAACATTACTTTGATGTCCTTTGTACATAGAACAGGATTGGTGTAACTGCAGTATTGTATTGGCAAAACGGAGAAAACTGTTTGGATCAGAAACAATAGAAATTCCTAGAAGAACAGCTTTTTAAACTATAGTTATAAGGAGAGCGTCTCAGGACTCTCTAGGCCTCCCCTTTTCTCCACATGCATGTAAGACACGGGAAATGGTGACTCTGAAAGAATTATAGCAAAAGTAAATTGTCCCTAATTTGATTGTATCTGTCTTTACTGTCATGATTTCCTTCGAAGCCACTAAGTCATTGACAACAGCATTTCGATGTGAAAAATAAGGAGCTTTCAATGGCCTGTAAAGAAGAGTAAGTTAAACTCAATAACCTGGAACAAGCCTCCAGATAAGGAACTGGCTAAAGACAGTTAAAGGCTTTTGTTTCTAGCTTTGTTCCTAAGATTCTGTGTGACTTTGAATCTATCACGTACCATTTATTAATGGCTTGTATCTCAAACAGAGTTTGGTTTGACGTGAGGTGTGCTGGAAATGCTGACACTTCCCAAATTTATTAGTTATGGAGACCTAAGACTCCACACTGATGCACCGATGCACATTTTCCTTTTCACTTCACACGCAAGGTCACACAACTTCACTATCTTTTCCAGGTATAAAAAAAAACTGATGTGAAATTTTGTGATAAATCAATAAGTTTGCCTACCGCTTGGACAAAATTTTGTTTGAGAAGTTACAATTCTTGCAGTAATTGGGGTAGATGATTTCTAGACAGAAGCCTTGGCACTGATCAGTAGTAAAACACTGTCACCCTTTGTCACTGATTAGCACGACATAACACACTGTTATTAACCCACTTGGAACACTAGTTTTTAATTGCACGTACACACACACACAGTGAGCATACCTGTGCACACGTGTATTGTCTAATGCTGTTTTGCAGCCACCCTTGAGTAGCCTGTAGTTATCCATCCAGCCTTACTGACGTAATACATAACTTGAAATCCAAATCCGAACAATTTGAAATAGACTCAGCCTACGGCTTACTACTGTTTGCAGTGGTCCTAGGTAGGGATTAAAAGCATATGTACATCTCCAGACTTGGGTGATGTGCCACTCCAAATTATTTGATAAGGAGAATAAAGTGAATTTTAATAGATCAAAGAATTGAGTGAAGGTTTATCCGATCAGTTCCTACAGGGTAGTTTTATGTATGCACACCCCGATTGCTCTGATTTCAGACTCCCAAGTCTCTTTTAAACTTCATCCAATGAGGAAGAGAAATAAGGCTCTTTTGTGGTGAATTCATAACGAACATATTTCCTCGGTAATTTTGATTTTCATTCTGAGAAAAAAAAATTCTACTTTTTTGAATTCTCCTATTCTTGCTGGCCTTTTGTGCACGGTGAAGAGTCTGATGGTGTGAAATTCCTGTTTTCTAAGCAGAGTGCACTCAGTAACGTGTTAAAGTTTTAACTCTAGCTTGTTAAGGATCACTGGACCAAATCAAAAATCATAAGTATCAAGGAAGTGTCTCTGCTGACAAAAAATATGTATAATATAGTAAGAAATGGAGCTACTGACAATCTTTGTTATTTCCAGTTAACTCCATTTTTTACTTCTAGAGAATTATTACTCTGTTATTGGTAACACAAATTTATTATTAGATAATATTTGCCTCTAATAGTAGAGGATGACAAGTAATTGAAAACTTGGCCACCTATGCAGACTTATCTTGCTTATAAAAACATGATAGAACAATCTTGTTTATTGTATAATGATGTATTTTCTGGTGATAGTAAAATCTGTGACGTGGTTCATGCTTACAATAGGCCTACATTTTAGTCAAACAGTAAATAAATAATGTGGTTAATGCAATTTCTAAAGAACAACTTAAAAACCATTGGAGGTCTAGATTAGCTAGTTGCAGAGTGCATGTCCGGCGTGTACTCTGACCTGGCTGTTATTCCCACCACCACATAGACTGTGCACAGTGCATGCTTGTGCTCCCGGGATGTGGGAATTGAAGGCGGGAGGAGCAGAAATGAAGCTCTAACTTCTCACTCTGATTGTTGACTATAATCTCCTTCCTTATTAAGTGTTCTCTCCCCACCCCTACTTTATTCTGAACATGAAAACAGTGAAGTATCCAAGACACTCTGAGAACTGCTCACGCAGCCCCGGAGCACCTGCGTCTCAGCCATTTGTTAACTCTTCTGGCACGTGTGTTCTGGCTTTAAAACTTGTGGGTCCAGAACCAAGGCCGCAGCGGCTCTCAGGTTGCCGGGGGTGACTGCATGAATGGAGCCAGTTGTGGAGCCTGGGCATCCGGAACCAAGGCTGCAGGGATGTCATGTGCTTCCACACTGAGGGCAAGTTCTGCCAGAAACACCTTGGTTTCATTGCTGGTCTGATTTTGAATTGACTTTTGGTTGCACTTACGGCTTTTCCTGTTGCCCACGTTTTCTTGGCCCTGACATTTAGCCACATGACCCCACGTTGGGCTGCCACCCAGAGTTTAGAGAATTGGAAAGTTTTTGCCTTTAGGTCACTTATCCAAAGCACAGAAAGCAATAAGAGGACTTGATGCACCAAGAAGAAAGTGGGGGATATTTAACAAGTGTGAAGGGGGGCAGGCATGTCTGAGGAGGTTAACTGTCGGTCAAAGGATCAGGGCTACTGTAATAGAAGAACCTGGGCAGTGACTTCTCAGGCTCACAAGCAGGTGCAGGCTGTAGGTTTGCTGGAGCAGGAGAAGAGAGAGGAAGGGCCAGATTTAAAAAGCATTCACATTGTATTCATAGTGTAGTGCCCAGGCAAGTTTTTACAAGATTTTAATGAAAAGAACAGGGAGCTCTGAGTGTCTCTCACTGTCTTCAGGTCAAGCATGTCTAGGGTTGGCTTCAGCTGACTGCAGTTCCTCCCTGTGCCTTGGCTGCCTATCTTTCCCTTTCTGAGTATCTATAGACCAGGAAGGTGGTTGATCACTTCTGAGTTCTGTCTCCTCTTACCTCCCCTCGGTTTGACACGTGAATTTAGGATTTTCATTTTGTGCTTTGCTACTGCTATGGATGGGGCTGTGTGTCTAGGAGAGTGATTATAGAATACGATACTTCGCCCTCTGAAGTTCACCTTGTTTTCTTTCACATAGTTTGTCTGTCTTCTTCACAGATGTAACAGGTGCTGGGAAACCTGTTTCCTATCCACAGCTTTAAAATTTTACAGTAAAGACTCAGCTCTCTCTGGATCCAGGTTTCTGATTGACTAAGTCAGTGTTTTTCAGATTTCTTAAGGGTAACCTCCAACAAAATTGTGACCTCATGGGACCATAATCAAGTCTGCATAAGCAGAAGTTGCATGGAGCCATGTTTTCTATTACAAAATGCTGAATATTTTTACCTTGATCTATTTTATTTCAGTTTAAACAATGCTGACTATAAACTGGTGAGTTGATTACACAACTCATTAATGAGTTGCCTGGCCTGCAATTCAAAAAACATCCATGCAGGTCTCCAGGGTTTTCACACCTGTTACCATTTTTCTACTTGGAGACATTCTCCTCACACTCTGTCTGATCAGTTCAGTTGGTCAGACATAAATTAGGCCTGTATGGTATTTCCTGTGCTGCTGCAAGTGGACAGTAAAACACACAGGGCTTCTCTACAGTCTGCTAGTCATTCAGCTTAGGAGTGCATCTAGCCTGGTGTTGAAGAGAGCACAGAGGGGTAGGTGGGGCTGTGTGTAGGTCTTTGGCTTCTTAGTTTGGAGTTATTCTCACAGAGATGCAATTTCCCATTATAACAATACTTTGCAGCATTTTCCTAGCTTTCTATTCAGTCTGAAATTACCTAATTACCTAAACTGCTATAACATTGCCTATGAGTCTGCTATGAAACATGGTTTGCTTTCTCTTGCTGTAGAGAACTTTTTGCAGCTTCCAGATTTAGGAAAAGTTGAAACTAATTCTGGGGTTGTGGGATATTTGAAATCTGTCTTCATGACTGTCTTCTCCACCATCAAATAAACACCTGAGACATGGGCACAAAAAGGAATGGGCATGGAATCCAGTTTTGCATAAAAACGTGAGCTAAAAAGTAAAGGTGTTAGTGTGGGTGAGTATGTGGCAGAATGAAATACACGTTTGCTGAAGCATTTTGTATATCTTGTCGCCCAGAGTCCTTTGCATCTTGCACTGGATTTTCCGTGCTCCTGCCCTCCTCACAGTGACAGTATTTCAGGCAGCCTCAGTCCTATATTTTCCTCAGTTCAACATTTGCTTTGGGGATTGCATGGGGGGCTGGGCATGAAGATTATTCACTGGCTCCCAATTAAAACCTTTCACTTGAATATGACGCAGAACACTTCCACTCACAAGCCATCATCTGGGATGTGTCTTTATCTTCACAGACTGGGCAAGCAGTTTTCTGTATGTCCAGAGAGGTGAGCCCAGGAATAATGCATGGAGATGAAGGAGAAAGCTACCTCATTTAGTCTTCTGTTTGGACTGTATTTGTTTATGTGACATGGTTGTAGCCATTCCAAACAACCAGTAATGAACTTTTTTAATGGGAATACTTGTGAATGAAATGGAGTCATATGTGACCAGTTCCTGCCTTTCTGGGCTACCCTGAGCACAGGATTTCTCTTGCTCCCGGAATTTTGACCCTAGTGACTGTTGTGTGGAGTAGTGCATCTGTAGTTAGCCATTACGATAAGCACAGCATCAGCATCTGAGCAATCTACACAGTTAAAATAAACATTCTTACTTGTCAAGCTTCAAAAAGTCTGGACTAAATGTCACATGACCTGTTAACTGTTTTCCAGTCTGGCTTCAGTTCAATAACTCATGAAATAAGTATGGTTACTTAGATCTATGGCCCGGAGTGACCAAGAGCTCACTTAAGTTAGGGACAAACCATGGTCTTTAATGTAGCAAGTGTTATTCTTCCTAGATGTGTAATTTGGCATCTCTTTCGTTTCTGGCGCCCCCATCCTTAAAACAATAGCCCAAAAAATAAAGCCTTCAGAGAACAATCCACCGAGTTCTCAGAATTACACATTTTTAAAGCCATATATGAGAGCTGTTCTCCGTGTGTCTCTTGTGGGTCTCATTGTAGAGTGTGTCGGAGGCATGTTGAATCAAAGACTCACTCTCCCACACAGTGTGGGAATCCTGCCCTCACTACCACCCTAAATGTAATGAGATAAAACAATAGAAGTTTATTATTTTTGCAGTCTTATATATCCCACATTCCAGTTTGGATTTCCGTGAGCTGACTTTTAGTTCATCTGCAGTGCTCCTGGGGGGGCTGTAGGACACTGTCTGTTTCTTGTCTACTCAGGTTCCTGACAGAATTCAGCTTTTTGGTGCTGCTAAAACTTGGTGCCTGTTTTCTAATCGCCTATTGACTTAAGGCCATTCTCACCTTCTAGAAACTGCTTCTGTTTCTTGGCCATCGGATGAGCCTCACTCACTTGGAGTCTTTTGCTCTTTTGTAGCATCTCTTGGTGATCATCTAGGACAGTCTAATATTATAACAGGTGTAGCCCCACACCTGTAAAGTCCCCTGTGATGGGTGCCATGGTTTTTCTTCTTTTGGAGGGGCTGGTGATATCTTAAAAGTTATTCCCAAAAGTTTATACAGCGGCTTCTCACTTCACTAACAGACGTGTTTCTCAGTGGCTTCTCTTTTGCGGACTGGAATGTAGGAGAGGAGAGAAAAAGCAACCGGAGTGAAGCTTGATTGGGAGAATGAGTCTGAGACACAAAGCTCACAGCATAGCATGCTCCCGTATATGCAGATGAGGTGGTACAGCCTTCCTAAGGCAGACCCTCAGAGTGCCTGTCTCATGAAGCAAAAGTACGGGTGAGAGGAGGCGCACTGACGTTAGCATGGGGTTGTACATGCTTTCGTAAAGTTCCCAAGGACAGACGGAGAGGATTTTTCCGTGTGTACACATGTGTGAATTTAGTTGTTGCATGCATTTGTTCTGTATCCCAAAATGAAATCGATTTTTAAATCTAACTAGACCACTGTTGGTGTCTATACTAGACAAATATGTGGGAACACACTATGTTGCTGTTGTATCATAGGACAGCCTGAACTCTTGATTATCTTTCGAATAGAGACAAACATCTCTCTGGTTCTGTGATGTTGTCAGCAGAATAAATGCACACCCACCGTCCAGGCTAGATACCAGAGTTTCACACTGGAATCTCTTGAGCGTACTATTCAAGTTCTCCACACTATTTCCAAGTGGGATGCATCCTCTAATTTCAACTCAGAAAATTAGCATTTCCGAAGCAGGTATTAAAAGTTTCCTGTCTGGTGCCAGGTGCCACCTGTGGTCACACACTTGTTTTCCCCACGAATCCATCTTTGCTGTGCCCCTCACATTGTTCAGGGTAGTGTGGAGTGTGGAGGCAGCATATGTTCAGACAGTCCTAGAGGCCGCTTCTGCTGGTTTATTTTTAACTTTCAGTCCTTTGCCGACTTAAGTAATTGCTCTGGGAAGAAACTATTATCTGTTTTAAGCTGTGCACATTTAACCTCTCAGGCACCATAACCATAACAAGTGTTTATTTAAAACCACCACAGTAGCGTACGTAGCATGATATAATTTTCACGTGCAGCCCACTGAATTTCTAGCTTCTCATGTTCGTTTCTCTGCTTTCTTGGTTTGGGGAGGCGTAAACATTTTCAGTTCCATTGTCATCTGTTTAATGAAGTAACTGCTAAATGGGCTTGAATTCCAGGCTGCCCTGGGCAAGTCTTCTGTCTTTGGCAACTTGCCTGACCTGGCAGATCTCATTACTGATTAGGACTACAGCATCTCAAACACGACCTGTGCCGCTCTCCTGTGGTCCCCACAACATTGAGGCTCTGCCCTGTTTGTTTCTGTCTCTCCAGGATCTAGAACAGTGCACCACAGGTAGCACCGGAGACAAGTCAGTCACCTAACACACCCAGTGCATTGACTGCAGTGCCCGGAATGGAGTGGAGAAATCCACTGAGGCTTCCTTCCATAGTGTCAAAAGAGTTATTAAATATGCCTTGCAGATGTCTGATTTTATTTTCTAAGTGCCTTTTGCAGAAGAAATACTGATCTAGCACTCAGGCATCTCATGTTGACTTCAGATTATGCTCATAATGAAATAAATTTAGCCTCTTTCCATTCAGTCTGCCAGCAGCATTTCTGGCTGACTCATAACTGAAAAGGGGAGATGGAAATCATTGCTTCGTCAACTTGGTTGTGTATTTGAATCAAACTGTGATTGGGATGACTTCCCAGCAAGGAATGTTCAAGGAGTTTTCTTCTGCAGTTTGTCCGGATTCTGTAAAAAAAAAAAAAAAAAAAAAAAAAAAAAAAAAACCAGCAGCATTTCCGGCCTGAATTGGCTCATTTCTCTTTGAACATTCTCATTTGGCTGACCTAAAGAACAGCTCTAAAAAAGGAGCATATCTTTTTTTTAACCATATAATTTTCTATATGTGTTTTTAAAGTTTTTTTTTTTCCTACAAGAACCATAGAATTTAAAGAGTAAACCATATCTCAGAGATACCTCGTTTTACACACTATCCCTTCCCATAGTTAAGGAAAATGAATAAAAGTAGGCCTTGTGGGGACCAGGCAAAATGTCTCAGAGGGTTAGTGTCTAAGTGCCCAAGTGGCTTACACCCAAGCTGGAGAGTTTCACTTCAGTCCCAAGACTCAGATGGTGGAAAGAGAGAATTGACCCCTGCAAGTGGTCCTGTGATCTCTGACACACATGCACGCACACGCGCGCGCACACACACACACCACACTAAATAAGTGAAAAAAGGAAGTCCTAGCTAGAGGTAAAGGATGAGACACATTTACAACTTTTGACCAGTTCTTGTTGCCTCATTGAGTAAAAGCAGAAAGATAGAAGCCAACATCCAATTGTATGATGAAGATTCTTTCCTTGTGCTAGGTTTTTTTTTTTTTTTCTTTTTCTTTATATAAGCCATTGCAAAATTAGTGTGCTAAATTTTTGGCTAATCCATAGAAAATATTCTCTGTGTGGCTGATTCTAATGAAGTGTCACCACGTTGGCTGAAGCTTCTGGGAGGGCATCCTGAAAGCAAGATTTGTTGGCTTTCTTACAGCGGGACTTCTAAAAAAACAGTCACTTTACTGAGAACGGATTTTAAGGAGTGTTTTCTTTTTATGAAGTATGTACCATGTAGAGCACTTCTCATATAGCTAAGAAAGTTAATGTCAGGGAAGTGCTTTGTTTTTACAGTTGAAACATTATCATAGTACAGTATTAATTCAGATTAAAAAAAGGTCAGATAACATTTCAGTTCTTCTAAAGCCAACTGCCTTTTCATTAAAAAGAAAAATCTTACTGTTACTCATGTCAGAAGGATAAAATAGCATAAGTGTCTACTTTTGCAAAATGTATTCTCATCTTACCCATAACCATAAATTCTTGAAAGATAAGTAGAGTTATGCATCATGCTGCTTTGAGTGCCTCCATATGTAACAATTTACACAATTGTTTCAATATCTAGTCCTCTCCACAATTCTCTTCTCTTGTGCAGCTGTTTAAAAAGTCACAACATTCTTCAGGCAATAGTCATAAAAACAGCTGCCATGAAGTTGAAGAAAAGGATTTTAATAAATAATTATGTCTTCATTATGTTTAAATGTTCAAAACATAACACTGCATTTAAATGCCTTGCAAATTTTCCTGAATGCTTAAAACTGTAGTCTCTCTGTTCAAAAGAGACAAGAATGGATGAATCAGTCTGTGATATGATGGAGCTGAACCACTTTGCTCAAGTCGGTCAGCAGAAGAGGTGGGTCCAGAGCAGAGGAGCACATTAGGGAGCACGTCAGAGGGAGGCTATGGAAGTGCCTTCTCAGGCCTCTGATCAACAGAGATTATGAATCTGTGCATTTGGGACTTGTGCAAAATGCAAACTTCCTTATCCTTCCTTATCCTCTATGATTACTGAAAATGTGCTGTGAACGAGGTGGGTGGCATGCTTGCTGTTCTGTTGTAATATTCTCAGGAAGCCTTTGAGATAAAGCGTGCAGAAACAGTGAAGGACGCTCATTGTTTAGATGATGGAGAACCAGTGTATAAGCATAAAACTGCAGTGTTCAGTCTGTAGCTTCACACTGACCCAGCAACAGTGCTCCAGAGGGCGTTCCTCCACACTAGCGGATGCCCTTGATGTGTAGTTTGGAGCCCCTCTGCCCCCTTCACTCGTGGGCTGCTGCCTGTGAGCTGGGTGGGTGATTCTGTGAAGGTGTTCTGCTGAGCTGAGGCTAATCTCTGCAAAGTGTTAGCATTTGTTCTTCCGTTCCCTGTCATCTATCTTTCACACCCATATCAAACCCCTAATGTATCAGCAGGCTTCCCAGAGCTCCTGGTTAAAATTATCTTTGCTTTTGGTAAACTCTGAACCTTCAAGCTTGGTGTTTTCAGCTGCCCCCTGTGGATTCCGGGAAGCCTCTCTCTGCATCCCTCCCTGCCAGTCTCTCACTTTATGTCCTGTAACCAGAAGCCTGTGAGGAGCTTGCTCATTATCCCAACTGCGCCCACCATCCTTCCTAAAGCAGAGAAGTGTGTGCATCTGGCCAGTAATTGGAGTTGCTATGTAAACTATGAGAAAGTGGTCCAAGCTCAGGAAACGGCACGCTTGTGTCGATTTTCCACAGTAATGACATTTTGAAGCTAGTTTTGGTGGTTGTTGTTTTTCTGAATAACCCCTTCCTCTTCTGACACACTGAAATATGCAAACTTGCCTCCAAGATCCATTCTACAATTAACTAATTTCTTAAAGGTTTTCTCCCAGAGCAGTTCAGATTTCCTGGTTTTGATCCTGCATCCTCCTATTTCACTCTTGTTCACTTCCGTAAGTGCTTCTCATGGATCCGTTCTTTTCATTGAGAATGGATTCTATTCTAGGGAAACCTGTGATGCTTCTGTACCTTGAGTTGTTGCACACAGATGCAAGGCTGGAACTTTATTGCATTTGAAAACTGACTTTTACTTCCAAGGATGGTGTTTTGATTATTTTTGGTGTGACTCTTAATAATGTTTCTAACTAAATCCCCTTGACAATATTATGAATTATCTTATTAAGATTTATAGCAAATAACTAAGGGATTTTTTCAAAAAGTAATGGGAAAAACTAGAAAATGTCCTTTTCTCCACAAGCAGTGGTATATCATTAGTACAGGTTGCCTCTGGTAAATAAGATTCATGAATACCAAGTACAAGGCTTGATTTTTCTGTTTGGCAAAGAGCCTTAGGCTAATAATGGTGAATTAATAGTTGAGATATTTGAAATTAAAGATATTCACTTTGAAAGTCACTTAAATGTTTTTACTCTTCAAAGTACTATATGCATGCTTTTATTTTCTTAAAAAATGTTAGCATTTTGAAAAAATAGTCACAAAAAAAGAAAAAACAAAACAGCAAAACTGAGAGGTATAGCCAAATGGTATTGCATCCTCGGTTTCTGTAGCTGCAAGGACTCGGGTCCTTCTGTCCTGGTGTTAATGCCCTGCACTTAGATCATCAGAGCATCTGACCCAGGACAGCCTCTTCCTTGTCTCCTCCACAGAGAAACTGAGCACAGCATCAGCATGTACATGGCTTACATCAGGAGCCAGGGCCGTGTTCTCAGGGATGCTTTTGTAAATGGTAGTTCAGCGTGTTGTATTTACACATACAGTTCGGTTTTTATCGAATACTATTTAATTTAGAATATTTTCGTGCCCAGTTGTTTGAAATAAAGAAGCCACATTATAAACAGCAAAGTCCCATGTAAATCATTTGCATAACTTCTTCTGAACAAAGTCTTTTTCCTCAGTTCTTCTTGGATTGATCAAAGGAGACCAGTATGAGTTTAAGCCACCACACTCTGTTTTATTATTGTGTCGATAATAAAGAACTCTTTTGAATGGTAAAGATGAAATAAACTTTCAATATTCTCAAAAAAAAAATGTTGTGATTCCCAACAAATTTTTGCTGTTTTCAACTTAAAATTGTGTTCAATTTTTCAACATTTTCTTTTATTTTTAAAATTAATATGTAATTCCCAATTATATCGTTTTCCTTTTTCAGTTCTTCCTTCCATGTGACATACCTCCTCCCCTGTCCTTTTCCCCTCAAAATCAGTGTTAAATTGCACACGGTGCCTACATCTTCATTTTTATGACACTAGTTTTATTTGGTTTGTCTTTTTAGTGGGCACACCTTACTACATGTCTCCAGAGAGAATACATGAAAATGGATACAACTTCAAGTCTGACATCTGGTCTCTTGGCTGTCTCTTGTATGAGGTAGGCACTGCTGATAAATTCTGTACATTGATACAGTTTCACATATTTTATGTATTCAGTATTATAGTTTACATTTTTTTCTGATGATATTTTGTAGTCAGCTTTTGTTGTGACAAATTAATTCATTGGGCAACGAGTAATTTTAAGTCCTCACATATTTATTTTCTCTAATATATTTCCATTCTTTTTTTGATAAGGGCTATTTTTTTTTAATACTTATTTTGCTATAATGCCGTTCTGCTCATCATATGTGTAGAGAAAAAGAGATACATGTGTGAAAACTTTTTAGTGAATTGCAGCAGAATAATGCCATGGATTTAAGACATGAAAATATCAGTATTTTGTTTCCTAGTTACACAAATAAAATTCAGCTTTAAGGATAGCTTGCAAATAGTTAAGCCTTGCAGGTTGTCACTTAAACTTGAGAATTCTGTTCTTAACATAGGAGGGTAGAGTCCTATAGTGCAGTTCTCTATTTATATTGTGATGTAGTCTTGTAACTGTAAAAAAGGGCACCTAAGAAACACAGTTTCCACCATCCTCCAGAGTAATGACAGTGACAGTATCCCAAGTTAGTGACTCCTAAGATAGAATTTTAATTGTACGTCAGGAAAATACAGAGTCAAAGATGCTAATTAAAAATCAGCATCTGAGTAAGTTTTATTAGATGGAAGAAACACAGTATCTGGAATTATTTCTGTGTTTCAGGAAGGAAGTTTACAGTTTGTGTCTGTATGTTTTGCTTTCCTGACCCCAATGTCATCTGTTAGGATTTTGCCAGGACTGTTTGGAGGTGGCTCATCGTGGTGCTTTGTGAAATGAGTATTGATCTTTTGTAGTTTTGCTGATTATAAATTCCTTAATTTCTGACCTTTCTGGCTTTGTGCTTTCTCTGATGACCAAGGACTACTCAGAGTATTTTAACATGCTTTTATGTGAACTTGCCAGTTTTAACTCTGAAATACTATGAATTAGTCATGTGGCAGGAAGATGAGGCTGCTTGTGTATCCTTGTGTGTCCATGGGCAAAAAAAGATTTGACTGACTCCAGATTCTGATATTGATGGGGAGGGGGCAAGATTGATAAGAATTGGTTTGCTGGTATTGCTGCTGTAAATATTTAAAAGTTCTTCACTTCATGTGTTTAAAAAATTTTTTTAAAGCTAGGCTATAATTAATATCAAAATAACATGTTCCCTTTAAACAACCTAAAAGTGGGCAGGAAATGATTTGCTAACAATGAAAGTAAAATTAGCAATGAAAAGCCAAGTTGAGGTAGTGTTAGAGGAAGGAGTTTACTTAATTCGTGCAGTCTTGTATCAAAACTGAAGCAATTATCCTCATTTTACAATTGCATTTAAGAGGTAGGATCTGTCTTATGTATGCTCAACATGGTCACCAAAATAAGAGTTCCCTCTTTGAGCACTTCCATGTCTTCAAGGTACACATGCTGTGCTAATTTCAAGTGCTTATCATATTCACATTAGGATCTGTGTCAGTGCATTTTCTCAAATCCTCCATGCAAGAGATGAGAACTTTTAAGAAGATTGCATCTATCTTCATTATTGGTGGATTGTGATTGAAACTCTCTATTGGGTGCTACAATCAATTTTGAAAAACTAAATTATACTAAAAAGCAACAGAAAATATTAAATATAAAGATAGATTCAGTGCAGTGTAGCTTTTCACACTTGTCTATAGCACCCAATAGAGGTTTTTTTTTTCCTTTTCCTATCATAATCCCCCAAGAAATTACTCTTAACAATGAAGGAGTAGGAAGCCCTTTTTTTAGAATGTATTTTAAACTCAGGAAATTAGACTTTCAAATATTCCTGAAACCTTTGAAAAAACTAGGGAGTGCAATTTTAATTGATATGCAACAAAGTAGACTTTACTAATTAAAATCAAGATGCTGAGCTTTGCTACATGGACCTTTACATGGAAAAGTAGGTTTTACACATTTCCTTTATTGTTCAGTGCAGCAATTGCATCCTTACAGGGTTGTAGGTTGGTGGCTTACAGTTCAAAAAAAAAGAGAGCTGCCACCAGCCCCGAAGACAGACAGTGGGCTTTCGTCCCTCCGACACCCCCAGAATACTAATGAGTAAAGTCAGACCCTGGAGGTCAGGGAGCGAGTCAATCATTCTAGCGATCGTCTCAGTGTGGAGGATCAAATTAGCCTGAAAAATTCAGCTGCTGGGAGGAGAGGGCGAGCAGCTGTCAGGGCCAGTGCCGAGATGCACTAATGAACCAGATGAATAGTGCAAAAGCTTGAAAATAAAAACAGGACAGTTGACATTTTTCATCTGTCAAAGCAGGAGATGCATGAAAATATACTATTCCTGTTTAACTCCTTAGGGGACATTCAGATTTTTTTTTAACACTCTGCAGTATTGAGACAAAAGTAACATAATGAACTCCTAGCATGTGGTAGAGAAATGAATGTACATTTACTTAAGGTCTTACAAAGGTGGGGAGGTGGTAGTTTTGATCTATGGTGTATTTTTAAGGTGGCACATTTAACATTTGATTTTTATCATATAGTGTTCTTGCATTTTAAACGTAAACATTGTTTATGATGGTGGGTCCTCCATTAGAAATTCCCACTCAGTGTTGCGTGTTTAGGGCATTCAATTCATTATTTACTTTATGTCGTCATGTGGAACTATTCCCCAGGTTGTTCTGTGTGGGTGTGTGTAGGTTTTATAAAAAATGCGGGCTAGGTAAAGCTGTATGTGAAGCTGTTTTCTAGGTGGAATTTCCAATCCTGTCCCCTCCTGGCTTAGGCTCTGAAGGAGTTAAAACGCTGTCTGGAGCACAGAAGACAGATGAGAACCATTTTCAGCTCGTCCTGTCCCCACTGACGCTCACTGAGTAGCACAGCATGGACCAGCGTGTTTCACACACACTCTGCCTGTCTGGGGAATGTACACATTGTCCTTCCAAAATCAAACTTATTAGCACATGTAGACAAGGGTGACTGACTTTGGGGCAGCCTGGCACTCCATGTTGTATTCTTGCCGCTGCGGCTCAGATTAAGAAGGTTTTGAGCAGGATGTGAACATTTTAAATTGAATTTTGAGTTTGTAACCTTGCTTACCAAGTAGTTGCTTGCACTCTTAAATGTCAAGTTA
Organism: Phyllotis vaccarum; assembly: GCA_033318265.1. NCBI lineage: Eukaryota > Metazoa > Chordata > Mammalia > Rodentia > Cricetidae > Phyllotis > Phyllotis vaccarum. Next base: position 15,782,172 of record JARWLC010000016.1, read on the forward strand.
GAACCACGTCTTAAAATACATTTAAATTCAGTAATGTCTCTTTTAAAGCTATACCCTCTAAGCCAAGTTTTTCTGCATAAAAATCACCTCTGGATGCCTCGATTCGCATCTTAGAGTCATGGACATTTTTAAACACTTCAATGTTTCTGGGACATTATCAAAGGAAAGCTATGATTTAAACTATTCAAGGATCAGTTACAATATTTCAAAACAGTCTTTTTTTCCTCTTAAGACAATTTTTTTTCTAGATAATATACTATGCATGATGAAATGGCATGCATTCTATTACCTAAATTCTTGCTAAATTTAATTCAGTTTTAATGTCCATTTTTTGTTATATTGGACCATTACATAGTTGAGCCATACCATATGACATCTGTTTTGTCATAAAATATGTTAGTGGTTGTTTTTATGACTATCTATACCCACACACACACAAATGTCTTCCATTTATTAATATTGTTTTATTTTGTATGAGATATATTAGTCATTTCTCCTTATGAAATTTAAATGTTTCAGAAATAAGTGCTTCAGAAAATTTTAGCATTTAATAATACTCAGAAAATGATAATCATAAAAACCAAATTATCATATTATTTTATTCAAAGTATTCATATTTTTTTCTGCCCCAGTGTCCTATACCTTATGAAGTCACCTTTAAAGTTGATCTGTAAGTACATCAGTTTCATTGGGTTTTACAGATGGCTGCATTACAGAGCCCTTTCTACGGTGACAAAATGAATTTATACTCTCTGTGTAAGAAGATAGAGCAGTGTGACTACCCGCCTCTCCCGTCAGATCACTACTCGGAGGAGGTGAGTGATCGTCAGCCCATATGCTTGTTCATCTTGTTGTATCAGGAGTCTTACTTCCTTCAGAAAGGAGATGAACAGCCCAGGTAGAAGAGAATACTTTTCATTGTTTTCAAGCTTTCAGACTTGCTGTTTGATTAATAGAACAAGCCTGTGATTCACAACGAGGAACAGAGCCAAGCCCAGCCTGGGGAAAAACTATAGACAATTGACCTTACCTTTGTTGAGGACCCACCAAAAAGGAGAAGGAAAGTTCTAACTCAGAGTGTTTTGACTGGCTGAGTCCTCAGGCCTGACCTCTCCGACAAGAAAACACTTTGGTAGAACTTTCCTCCTCACGTTTTCCTAAATCTGAGCTTTGCACCTCTAAGCCACCTATCTCTGGACTTTAATCTTTCTTGCTTTTTTTTTTCCTTTGGACAACACCTTTTCTATCACCCCCTCACTGCTTCAGCCAGATTCTTCTGGGTAAGGGTTTTAAGGTTGCCATTGTAGACATGTTTATAGAATACATTGGACGGGACTGATAATTTTCAAAGCCTTTGATATCTGAATTCTTGCTCACCTTGCTAATGCACTGGACTCAGTTGGTTTTGGCACTTACCCAACATACAGATTTTCATTAAACAGTATCTTCCATGTTTATCCTAATAAATCATGATTATTTGAGGGGATATATAACAGCAGTGTCTCAGGTCAACTAAGAGGAGCTCACAAAGGCTGTTTGGGGACTTCTCATCTGGGACCTGCCCAAGGAAGCAGTAAAGCCTTGGACATCTCATCCCAGGAGCAACAGATATTTTTTGCCTCAGGAAAATGGAAAGGAGCAAAGAAAAAAATATAGAACAATTATAGTGTTCATTTATTAAGTAATCTTGTCATACTTTCTATTGGGAAATGAATAGCATCTGGTCTTAGTAGTGTACAATGAAATGTGAGTCTATAGCTTGAATAATAAACATCTGAAGATTGGTTTTAACTGCATGTAGATCATGTGTGCTCTGGAATATAATCAGTACACAGTCATCTAGTAGTTTTGATATTGATTATGAACGATGCCTCCATCTTTGCTTCATGGTATTGTATTTAGAGAATTAGAATATACTCAGGAAGCAATGATGATTATGCTCTTATGTTAGCCATTTTTAATTACTATTTGGGGTATAGAAATATAAATATGGCATTTCACAAAACCAACTTCAGAACTCTGGGCCTAGGAACACAGTAGAGTGTGAACAATAATGCAAGCCGATAGCGGGGATGTCAGGGGCCTCTCTTTGTTGTGTCATTCACGCTGTCTTCGTTTTTCCGTGAAGCACATGAATATTTCACATATCTGCATCCTCATCCCCTATTCTTCTTGACTAATTTTCAGACTGTCTGAATTTGCATTTCACATGGTAGCTGATTAGGAGATGCCGAGTGCAGCAGCGAAGCCTCAGCAGGCGGTTACCATGGTGACCTTCAGCAGGATTTTAATGATGATACCACTAGTGGTTCGTTGAAGTCGGCCTGCCTGCAGGGCTACTTCACTGCAGCTAAGTGTGAAGTTGGAGATGCGGCTTCTCAGCCAAGGGGCAAATATCAAAGTCTGGCCCACATAGAAGGTCTTCAAATTGGAAAAGGAAAATAGATTCCACTTTTTACTTCACTCTGTATCGTTACCAGTTCCAAAAAGAGCTATAAAGCAAAACATGTTATATGGTGCATCTTCCAAAAGAGACAGTGTAGTGTCTGGTATTGGTAAAGTCTTTTGTCATGCCCTGATAAAACAAGAGGCTATAATGCTTTGGTGAATATGGAAAATAATTCTTAAGAAGCAAATTTGAAAACCGTGCCATCTATATAACAAATGTTGCTTTATTCTAGTCAAAAAGTGAAGAGTTCTACAAGACTTTGAAATGTTGATGGTGTTAATAAATATTTTCCTTTTTTAATTAGGAAGTCAATTTGTTTATATACAAATTATTCCAAATTTGTGGTAACAAAATCCCAAACAGATTTAGTGCCTTCATGATGATATTAGTGATAGCTCCAGTGCTTATTTTAAAGGCTCTTTAATAGTTTAAAAATCCACATTGCTATTTATTAAGTTAGCAGAGAATAGAGGCTAATAAGAAAGTAAGCGCATGCCAACTTTAGCAGTGAACTTGTATTGAAGACTACATCATTGTGTCTTTTAGTAATTAAAATAGTACGTTTCTGTAAGTGAAAAATAAAAACAAATAGCCTTCCGAGTGTGTTGAGAGCTTTCTAGATGTACTTAGGCACTGATATATTTTTCATTTTTAAGTTCCCTGCCTGTAGAAGATTTAAAAAGGGATGTTACTAACAGCCTGCCTCAGCAACAGGAGTTGTAAGGAAAATAATAAGATGTCTAGATACAATCATTCCATTTAAATTTAAAAGAACTCAGAGCTTTAAAAAAAAGGGGGGGGGGTTTCACCATGTTAATATCCTATAATATGCTTTGGATATCCAAGTATCTACATCAAATCTTTCCTTTTGAAGTATGGCATTTATATACATACACACACACGCACACATAATGTTGGTTCGAGATTAAAATAAATGGAGGACCTTAGAAAATGTATATTATAGCCTTTGTTTATGATGACTTTGACTTTGTTTTATGTATACTTGGTATTTCTTTTTCTTTTCTTTTCTTTTTTTCCCCCTGTAACTACCTCATCCATGTGTGAATAGAATTAACCATACCTAGAATTTGGGGTTGAAGACAGTTGCCTTCCTGATAGCTGTCTGTTTACCCTGTCTAACGAGCACTGGTAAAGTTTCTTGAGGGGTTGTTATTTATTAATATCCCCAAGCCAAGCACCTTCTCAGTTTGCCTGCGCTTCAGACCCAATGGTCATGGACACTCTTCTTCCCCTTCACTGCTAGTATGAGTTCTTCTAGAAGGTCCATGAGTTTTCATGTTTTTAAAGATCCTGTCTCCTTTTTTCCAGCCTCCTTCCATATCATTTTCCTTGGCCCTTCTTTCCCTGCACCTTCCTCTGCAGTCATGGTAGCTGCTCCCTGATGTATGTACCTTCCACTCTACAACGTCAAGCATTCACAGCAACTCTGCTCTTGCCTACATTTCTATGGCCTGATGGATTCATTGAGGAAGTAAGGGAGTTGGTATCAAAAAGGGGAAATTTAAAGAAAGGAAGAAAGAAAGAATGGCCTAGTCAATGATGATTGAACCACAGAAACTTCTCAGAAGAATTGTCTAGCGAGGCGCAGGATCGCCCAAAGGCGTATCAGGAGATGCTGAAGCGCTGTCACTGAAGCCCTTCCCTGTGTGGGTTTTCTCACTCTTTTGCACCATCGCCAACTATGAACCATCTGGGACATTTACTAGGAAAGGACATATACTTGGTCCAGAATGGTCATCAGAATTATACATTTTTTTTCCATCAATCATGTCTTTAGACATAACGGAGGAAAAATAATCACTTGAACATCCAGATATGAGAGTTCCGAGAAGTGAAATAAAGGGATTTCAGATGAAAGGAAGATAGGATAATCTGTGTTCCAGAGAAGAGCAGTGCAATCGTAGATTGAAGACATTTTTTTTTAAATTCAAAGCGTTGCTATTAAGACCTATAAAACCATACATAGTTAGTTTATATTTTTATAATAAAGTAGCCTAGTTTAAGTGGCCTGTGTTATTAATTGATTGTTATTAATTAATTGATTGCTTTGGCAGATGTTGCTTAGCCGTTCTGTTTGGTGGTAACACTAGGCATTGAACCCAGGGCCCTGTGCTGGATTGGCAAGCGCTCTATTGAGATAAAGAATCCTTACTAAGTTGTATAGATTGAGTTTTAAATCACACTGTAGCCCCGGGTGCCTTTACCCTGGTGATTCTCCTGACTTAAACCCTCAAGTAGGTTGTAGGCCTGTGCTATGAGGCTCAGGTCAGTCATTTTAAATTTATTATATGTAAATAAGATAATGTACTTTCTAGTTATATTTTGAAAAACTCATTAGTTTAAGTCTTGTCATTGCTTTTTAGAACTGAAGAAACCAAATTATAATCTCTCTCATCTTATGTTAAGTGTTAGTCAGTTTTATAGTTTTCAAGTTTATTGTATTAGCAGTTTGTTGGAACTCCATGTCATAAACTTATCCTTTGAGGTGTGGACCTGAGGATCGTATCCACCCAGAGTGAGCTCTTACCTCAGCTGCAGCCTGCTCTGCTCTAGCCCAGCCCTGGTATTTCCTTCGTCCCAGTAGAATGTTGTACCTCCTTTTTCATTTTTTTGTAGAAGTGATAGCAGAGCAGGATCGTGTTGACTGGCTGTCTCTTTCTGGCCTTCCTGGGTTGGCAGAGTCCTGCAGCCTGGTATGTCACTCACAAGAGGAGAACGGACAGTAAACACCTCCATGTATTCTTTGGGACCCCCCCTCCACACACACACACACACACATACACACACACAATAAGCAGAACTGGAAAAAGATTTCATTCTTTCATTTCGTTGCTTTCATTCTTGGACACGTGTGTGTGCATACACATACACACAGAGACATACACACGCGCACAGACACACACACGGACCCACAAATACACACACACAGACACACACATACTCACACAGATTCACACATATATACACACAGACATACACACACACATGTATATACAAGTACACAAGTAAATAATCATTTTTCAGAGTATTTAAAATGCAAGGATTATAAATACTTAAATTTCCTTAATCTATTAGTATTTTTTTTAATTAAATGAAACTTATTTCATGGATTTTATAGGTTATTGGAGAACATGATGCGTCTGTATGGCTTTGATAAAAACTAATTCTGCATTTTCAACTTTCAGAATCACCCTCTTACCAATATTTTGTTAAAACACAGGCTTTGTTCCCGTTTACATATAAGCTCAGCTAGACTTGGTGTGACAGCAGCAGTGGGCCTGAGGACTCGAGTTGGGTAGGAAGGCCCCCTGCCTAGCCTGCTGCACTGCAGAGCTCACACCCCAGAAGCTGCTTAAGTGTTCACCACTGGCAGTTCTTGACTTCTGTAGACTTCTCAGCCTTAAATCCTCTCACATCCAACCCGCTCTGAAATTCCTTGACTTTGCCATGTTAGAGAGTACTCATGTCCATCCGTCTTGTGACCACAGAGGGACCGCTCAGGGCCCATGCAAGAATAAGTCTACTTTGTGGAAAATAGCAATTAGTGGAGTATATAAATGTTCATAGACCCCAGTGATCAGCTGGGTGGCTTCCACCGTGCCACTGTCTGCTTTCCAATGTTCACAAGTGGAAAGTAAATACAATTCTTAGACATAGGGGACTTTTAAGTTAACATTTACAAAGAATTCTTAGTTTTAAAAGACTTGCTTTATGTAAAGAAGAAAAAAAGATGGAAGTGTCAGGCAGCTTATTTCTAGACTTGCAGTTAATGAAAGTATATAAGTAACATAAAACATTTTTCTTAAATAAGTCAAATATTTATTTATTTTTAGTTTCTAATTCTCAAATTCTAACAGAATTTTATTTAGGAATTTATTCAAGTTTTTTTTACAGTCTTTAGAATTATGTAGTCCTATTCCAAGTGAGATGAAAATATTTACTGTACAGTGAGTGTATAGATACTGAATGTGAATATCACAATTGTGCAATTATTTAAATTATCCAACATTATCTCAGAGAGTGGGAGCATTTGATATTCCTTCTTAAAATTGTTTTAGTAAATTTTATATTCTTATCATTGTACTACTTAGCCACTTCACTAAAGGTTGCTGTGTATTAAGCTTTGAGTACTCCATTTTTTTTAATTAAATATACAGATATATTAAGCAGACCCTTTCTTCACCTGTGCCATACAGAGGTGACACTGGAAAACTGTTGTTGCAGTCACAGATCCAAAACGGTGCCCTGTGTTTCACATGTCCTATGGGATCCTATAAAATCATGTAACTTTTTGTAAGACTTTCAGTTTTTAAAGGATGCCGAATGATCTCAGATTGCGAAATACAGACATTACTTCTGTATAAGACAGTTTTCCTTTTTCTCTCTACCCCTTCGTCAATCATTAGTGACACTTTGGAGTCCATGCTGCATATACCTAATCATTTTATATAAATATCTAACTCCAAATATCGTGGCTTTAATGTATTAGACCAACACTGGGGTGCTAAAATGTGTCCTTGGATAGATGGAAATTGGGCATATCTGGGAGGCTGATATAGCATAATTGGTCTCAGAGGGATTAAGATAGGGCTGATAAAGAAGCAGTACCAATAGAATTAGTCTTTATTATCCTATTGAGAATAGTGGTAGTGACCTAAAGCTATAATACACAAAGAGCCTGACTGTTATTACCCCTACTGAACTTGAACTATAATTGGGTTAGCACCCTGAGAACAATGACTCTTGACTCTTTAATATTTTTGGTTTTAGGCTGCATGCTTTGATATTTCTTTGGAAATACATAGATCAAAATATATTAATGGTTTATCTACTGAATTTGAAAACTAAATTAATTTTACAACTCTTTACAAATATTATATCGAATCACTTTATTAGCATTTAGTATCTCTGAAGCACATGAATTAAGCAGTTTTCTCTAGCTTTTGTAAAGGCTCTTAAGTGGATGCACCTTTTTGGCATATTAAAAGCAATAACAGACAGATCTTTTTTAAAAAGATAGAAATCATAATATATACATATATGAAATAGAGGTCAACGTTCTATAATAAAAATATCTTCTGGCTCACGTGGCTGCCCTTGCTGTTGCCAGTGTTATGCTTTAGATGCTGCTATGTGATAACTGGGCTAGCTCTTGATTCAACAAACAGTTTTAAGCAATGGTCTTAGAAATTAAAGCTCAACAGAAAAGAATAGAGATAGCAATTTTGACTTAATTATCGTGAAATTTTCTTTAACATGGCTAAAAATATAGTAGTTACTGTCATTGCAAATCATTGGCTAGTTGTTAAAAAGAATTTCAAAATAACTTGCTTTCTTTCATAGGGCTAGAAAAACATTTTTAAAAGATAATACTAAGGGAGCCTGCCTTTAATCCCAGCACTCAGGCGGCAGAGATAGGAAAGTTCTTTGAGCTACTGGACAGCCAAAACTGTGTAGGAAAATCTTTTCTTAAAAACAGTATACACACACACACAAACACACACACAACTAACATTGAGTGAGGGACTTGGCATCTTATTTTAATCTTTAATGTCTTACTTTATTTAGTTTCACTTCTTATTTTTATGAGCGTTTGAACCCAGTCTCCCCAGTATTGAGAATCAAAGTGCTCTCCAGTCCACAGTTTAAATTTAAAATCTGATTATGAAATTGATCTTAATAGAAATCCAAGTACCTTCTGTTTGGAGGTAGTTACTGCCAGTTTCATGGAAAGGTTATTTATAAAATTGCAGTTAAGACTGTCATGCTTGCTTATAATATTCATATGAACACATTTGTGTCAACACTTAAAGAGTATCTTCAGGATAAAGTGGCTCTGGTTTTCTCATGCTGTCTGCAAAATCCTAGACAAAACGGATTAGTTTGTGTTTTGATCCAAATTGTCCTATGAACTGTAAATGAAGAACCATTAATGTTAGAGCCTCATTGTACTGCATAGTTTTATATCAGCTTGATATAAGCTGACGTCAGCAGAAAGGAGGGAACATTCGTTGAGAAAAATGCCTATAGGGCACTTTCTTAATTAGTGATCTATGTGGGAGGGCCCAGCCTATTGGGGGGTGGGGCCATCCCTGAGCTGGTGGTCCTGGGTTCTATAAGAAAGGCCAAACAAGCCCTGAGGAGCAAGCCAATAAGCAGGACCATGGTCTCAGCATCAGCTCCTGTCTCCAAGTTCCTGTTCTGTTTGAGTTTCTGCCCTGACTTCCTTCAGTGATGGACTACAGTATATAGAAGTATAAGCCATAAAAACCTTTCCTTCCCCAACTTGCTTTTGGTCAGAGGGTTCCCATTGCTGTGAGGGAACAGCAACTTATAATTGTTCTTATTGCTAGCAGTGTTTAGAGAAGCCAACAGCCTCCAGTCTTCCCTTCACTGTATGAAAGGTCATCCGACCCTTGCTCAGAAGTGGTCACAGAGAAACCTGTAGACCAAGTTAGTTTTGGGTTTTTTGGGTTTTTTGTTTGTTTGTTTGTTTTTGGTTTTTTTTTTTTGTTTGTTTGTTTTTTTTTTTTTTTTTTTCTGTGATGGTAACATAGTCTTAAAAGTCTGTGCCTGAAATGAGGCCATTTAAGTTCAAATCTGCACCCTGCCTTCTAAAGCCTTTTTGATCTTGGACAATTGCTGCTTTATAAAATGGTACTGAATTGGTAGCAGTCCTGTAGTGTTATTGGGAAGACTGAATATGTTAAATCATACAAAAATGCACAACAAAATAGATAACATTTCATTCATAAGTATGTTGAGGTCTGAGTATTCCATATTTTTTTTTTATTTCTGACAGTGATAATTCTGTCAGTAATCCACTGGCAAAGAAAACCTTATGATGATTGTCTTAATTGGTGGGGATTGAACATAAAAGAGGAGAGAGAAGCAAGCACTGTGTATTCTGCATTGTCTTCATCTACAGTGGCCCCTGGGGTCCTCCAGGCTGTCCCTGTATGGCTGTCATCTGGACAGTGCTGTCAGCTGCCTCTTCATGCTACCTCTGTTTCTCCTTGTTGCTAGCCCTTGCTCCTTTGCAGTGCCCCTGGAAACTCTGTCTCCAGACATGCTGGTGTTCTAGCCTCCCCTAATTTTGCTTGATTTCTCTTCATGGTAGAAGGGCCAGCTGTTTGCTAACTGGCTACAGAGTGCACCCTGCTCTCAAGTTCCCCCGCAAGACTGGGCTGGTTTCTGAACTGACTTGTACAGTGCGGCAGTGTTAAGAAGAAAATTGTTATTCTTCCCACTGATATTTTGGTTGAATATGATGAGTTTTTGTAACGTAGTTATCATCTCCTGTCACCTTTTCTGTTTCCTGTCTCATTCTTATTTCTTGACAGCTTGGTGACCTTGTAGGCTAGCTGTCTTCTTAACATAAGAATTATCATCTAAGGGCTTTTCCTACGCTTTCTGCTTTGTACATAACTGGATGCATTTGTCTTTAACTGATAAAATGCCAGCCTTTATTTATTATTATTAAGTCAACGTAATAAAATGTCTGATATTTTACAAAATTATTTAATCACTTTCAATATCACCTCACGTTGTTTTGAAAGGAATATATAAGTTGATATTGTCACACCTTTTCTACAGAAGTAACAAATTCCACATCCAACACTGTGACTTCCAAATGTGGCTAAAGCTAACTCATTACATTTTCTTTGACCAACACTGGTAACTAAGGATGGAAATGGGATAGCATTTCTGATGGTTAGCTCTAATCTCGCTATTCAATAGGCAGAGAAATAAACTTGCAGAGACAAGGGAACAGGGCTGCAAGGTTCCCTCAGCAAGGCTGCTTGCCCCCTTCACCATGCCTGACCCCACCTGCTTTCCTGCCTACTCAGCCTCTTCACATAACATCTCCCAGGCCTCCTCTTAACAGTACCAACAAGTTCAGCCCATAGAGCTTGTCTGTTTCTCTGCAATGAGAAGCATAAAGAAATGGCAAGGATTTAAGAACTCATTAAGTACTGTGCTAATGCGCATGCCAAAAAGTCTAAATTACTCCTAAGGACAACGGGTACAAGGCAAAAAGATCCATGTATGAAGGAAGATACTATTGCTGTTATTGTTCATCAGTGGCATATGCTGTTACAAATAGATACATAATTTGCCAAACCAAGGTCACCAGAACTGAATAAAACCCAATATTCTAGTTAAAGAATATGAAAAGGAAGATATCTTAACCTATGGGACTTTTTTTTCTCCTGGTATATAGACAGATCTCAACTGTCTTCTTTACAAAGCGGGAACATACAGATACTATTTCACAGAGTTAAGGATTGGAGTAATATTTATAATACTTTATCCTGTTGCCAATTTATGTAAAAGAAAATAAACTGACTACTAAAGTATGTATTTTCTTTATACAGAATAATTCACAATAAATGTATCTAACATGTATGCTCATCTCCTTTTATGAAGACATATGCTTGCCAAAACTAATGTATTAAATTCTAGATTAGGTACATGTTTGCATAATCTACAGTTAACTAGAAGCCTTCTAGCTAACTATTCAGAATTTCTTTGTTCAAAATTAAGGCTGATTTTAAGTTTTATTTTGTCTCCTCAGCTACGACAGTTAGTAAATATATGCATCAACCCAGATCCGGAGAAGCGACCAGACATCACCTACGTTTATGACGTAGCAAAGAGGATGCATGCGTGTACCGCGAGCAGCTGAACTGCTAAATCATGAAGAAGGCAACCAAAATAAAAGTATTTTTGTGCAAATCATACCTCCCTGTTTTTGTCTGGGTGTTAAGATTAATATGTCAGAGTTAATGTGCTTTGAATCCTTAACCAGCTTCCATATAAGCTTAATTCTCTACCAGGCTTGATCTCCTCACAAATCCACGGATACTCAGATATCACGAAGAGTGCACATATACAACAGTTTTTGATGGCTTAAAGTTTGAGGATTGTCTGCAGTTTTCTGCTAATAAATTGTGTTCATAAATTGTCAGTGCCAAATGGTGAAGAAACATGTTGGCACGCATCAGGAGAGATGGAGAACCTGAGGGAAAGACCTGAGCATTTGACCTGTTTGCTTTGAAGTCACTTATGGACATTGCAGTGGACACAATTGTGAATTTACATGATTTTTTTTTTTTAAAGTTTGAAGTATGTGCTTTAGTTCTTAGCATTATAGTTTTTAAATATAATTCTTACAAACTATTTGAGAAACATTTAAAATTCTTAGTTTATACATTCAAATGCAACTATGAAATGTGAAAAGGTAGGGGATAAAATGTGAGTCAGACACTGAAAGTTCTGTGTTTTAATACCTTTGAAAGTCTCTTTGCATTTAAATGGTATAAATGAGTCCATTTTAAACGTGGTTAAGGATTTGTTTGGCTGGTGTGAGAGTCATTTTTAAAGTTGCACATTGCCCAAGGCTTTGTGTGTTTTTATTGTACATTTGAAGAATATTCTTGGAATAATTGTGCAGCAACTATAATTCAGTTTCCTTATAAACCTAAATACATTTAACTCATAACTGTACACTGTAATGTAAACATATGTTCTTATTCATAGATTGTGTTGAAATTTTGATCAATCCCCTTCAGAATTTTTTTATTCTTCAAGTTATTTATATTATGTGTGCATTTTATCCATTAATGTTTCAGATTTTTTGAGAACATTAATTATCTTTTTAAAAGGTATTTGGTATGCCAACACTTCTCTTAGATTGAAGCATTTTTTTTTTTTTTTTTAAATTTTTGGGCCACTCTGTGTGCCATGTCTTTTTATCTTGTTAGGAAGAAAGATGTGTATAAAAATGTGCCTATGAATGTCGGTAGGTTCTGAATCATTCGACAAGGACTAAATTTTAGGATATGCTTAAGGACATGAGGTCTGACCCTGACTGCAGACACACTGATATGAGAGCAACATTTCAGTGGAGCAAAGTTCTGTGTTTGTGCCTGAAGAGAACATGGTGAAGCTCCTTTTAGTTAAGGAAATGGAGAGTTTGTTAGGAAATGCTTTTGGAGAGATTAGGGAACCCTGCTGAGGAGGCCTGTTTTCCTTGAATGTCTTCTTAGTACTAACTAGATTCCTCACAGAATTTGAGCAGCAGTCATGCTGCATGTGCCATGCTAGAACCTAGGGAACAGGTAAGCTGCCAGTATGGCAGCCCATGTTCAGGAAGCAGGTACTTTAGCAGAACTCCTGGCCTTGTTTCTCACATAGTATTGTTCTTCTAGTTATTTTCAGGTGAATAATGTCTGCTTCCTCATTTTGGTTGGTTATGTATGCTATCTTAGAGATAATTTTTATCTTGAGTTTGACAAATGAAATCTGAATAGTCTTTGTCATGAAGCCTGAACTGGGTGCATCCCAGATCTTAGTGGCTCATAGCATTTACACTGGGCTTCGATAGAAGTACCCCAGAAGTGTGAGGAGAGCTACTTCTGTTGACCATTTTATGTTTGTCCATTGAAATGTCACAGGATTGAGTTAAGATGAAATACCCTCTGCCTACAGCAATGGTTTTTTTGTAGTTTTTCAAAGTACAAGGTTCTCATCACATTGGTTTAACCCCTGTAGTGACTTTGCTTTATGAATTTGTCTCCTAAAAAGAGCTGGAGAATCTAATGCTCAGGGACACCCATTGTAATTTTCTACAAGAGGAAACTTTCAGATATTTTTTTTAATTCAGATGTTCATATTTCCCCACAAAGAAACCATTGTGTAAAACCAAATTCAGTGGGATATTTCCAAACAGTGATGAAATTGATTACAAGTTTTAATCTTAATAATCACCTATAAAATATTCTCTTTCTGTTTATGAGTAAATTTTATATTAAATACTATTGGAATTGATTTGAGTAACAGGTCAAATAAAAGGTACAGCTGATTCTAAACCTTATTTAAACTTTGATACCAGTTACTCAGGGGAGAATGTGCAGTAGCTGGTTGGTATGCTGAGGTGTGAAGTGAATGAAGGGCACCCCTCCCTTCAGTGCACAATGTGCAATGATAGTAAATTTAGTGAGATGCTACCAAGGCATGAGTGCTCTACTGTTCTTTAGATTGTCCATTATAAAACACCTTTATATCCATATGCTTCAGGTGTTGCTCTTAACTTTTCCTGTATTTATTGTAACCAAAATGCTGTTATTCACATGAAATGTTTATTCTTTAAATTGAATGTATTGTTCATAACCCACAAGTGCTCATGCTCCTTGCCTTCTACTTCCATAGTGCTGTAATATGAACTTCTCTTGTGAAATACTTTTTATTTTGTTATGCTTTAAATACACATGCAAAGGGGTTCTGTTATTAGCTTCAAAAACTGTACAATATCTTAATATAAATATATAAAAATAAATGATGAATACTGTAAATCTGAGTATCTGTAATTCTCTCTCCTCCTACCTCCCCAAATCTACCAGTTTTGCTTGGTTCCAAATCTACAGAAACAGCTCTGATGCATTTCCACAACTTTGCTATTCTGAAGAAACCATTAGACAGTCAAGAGTAGCCATCACTTTGGAGGCTTTGGGGTTTTGTGGTTTGATTTTTAATGTGCATTTTATTATAAAACACAGCTCATTATTATAAAACACAGCTCATTAGTCTCTTCAGTATCTTTCTTTATGTCATTGAATAAAATCTAAACCTCAGGAAGGGATATTCATTTTCTAGTTTTAAGGCAGTTCTATCCCTGTTACTCCAGTGGTCTGCTAACAAAATCACCAGGAATTGAAATATTTCATGTTCTCCTAAGTGAGGGTAACTGCCAACTGGAGGTTAGAAGATTTTAGGAGAGGAAATTTATTTATTTATTTATTTATTTATTTATTTATTTATTTATTAGTTAATTTTCTAACCCATGACATATTGAAGAAATTTTGGGTTGATTATGGGAGGGTGTTCACAATTGTAAAATAGTCCATTTTAACCACATTATAATATTTAGTGTTAGTTGTAAATTTTATTTCAAATGGCTATGTATTCATTGGAAAAGTCAGTGCCAGGCATAAATTGTTTAAAAGTCTAACAAGTTCAGGTAAGGTGCCACACATTTGTGGGGTTAGTTTTTTAAGTCAAAGTAGAAAATGATTTTAGAGTTCCTCAGATTTTCAGAACTTTAGGGTGTTCTTTAAAATGATTTGCTTGACTTCCTTCTGAGAATGTGAATGCCTGTACCATAACTTTTATTTTTGAGAGGTTTACTTCTTATTCACATCAGAACTGACTTCATCGTTGATTTCTGTACCCAAATCAGATCTTACATCTTAAGAGACAAGGTGAAAGGGAAATTTTACAATTGGGTATTGTAGCTCAGAATTTTCAATAAATTATTTTTCATGTCGGGGTATTAATGCATAAGAAAACATTGTCACATGCTGTAGATAAATGCCTCATTTCTCTAGTCTTTACTTTCTGTGTAAAATTGAGATAGAATTCCTAGCTGGGTAGACTCACTGTATCAGTACCTGTATAGTATTATTGCACATCACCCGAGTGCTTGATACATGTGACTGACATGGGTGAGGAAGGAATACGTGTGCATCTTCTTGGCTTTAGCTCCACCCTCTGTCTCTTTTTCTCCTTCCAAGTCCACCAAGGCCTCGTTTATTTTTAAATGCGCTGATATTTTCTCACCAGTAGAACTTCTATGAATCTGTTTTCCCTACAAAAAGTTCCAAGTTCTTTTCCTAAGCTGACTTAAGTGTTCTTCAGAAGCCCCCAGATGACAAGAAGTCTATTTACTGTCTACCTTAATAGTGCCCAAGTGATTCCACATGTGACTTACTCTCTCTGCTTGATCCTAAATCACTCTAACAAGTCCTTCCTGTTGTCTTCCTTGTGCTGTTCAACACTTAACACGATTTCTTCTTCATACTGGTTATTGTTGACGTAATCATTGAGCATTGTGAAGCCTCGAGCCCAGCTGAGCTCCTCCTCAGGTAGAAACAGAACTAGGCAAGGACTTAGGAGGGAGGGATGAGAAGAACAGACAAAAAGCCAAGCCAGAGCCTTTCACAGTGGGTTTCTGTTGCTGTGAAGAGACCATGCTGGCCTTGAGATCCAAATGCCTCTGCCTCTCCAAGTGCTGGTATTAAAGACATGAGCCACCACTGCCTGGCCCTAAGCTTTCCTTTAATTCCCTTTCACAAGTTGAAACCTTAGCTGGGTGGGGTCCTGCCCTGAGGTCACCACTCCCTTTATTTCCTAGTAGCATCAGGCTTTCTTTAATCAGTAATCTGCTTATCTTCTTAAACACAGGATTTAACTCCATTATACTTCCTGGTGTTCCTTCTCCTCAAACAATACATTTTTTAAAAATTTTTATGTTTTTATTTTTCTCTGCTCAGTTTGTTCCTTTTCATTATAGATCTGAATAAGACTGGCCACTAATAACCAAACAGTCAATACTAGGCTTTGTTGAAGTCTCTTCTACCAACACTGTTAATCCAAAACTCTTAAGTTTAGCCTCAGCAGATTTGGGGGTGGGGGGATGGACAGAAACAGCCACATTCTTCACCAGATTATCACAAGAACATGTCTAGGCCACTTACTAATGTTCTCCAGAACCCTCTTGAGCCAGGCTGTCAAAGTCTATTTGCTCTCTGCACCATTGTCTTCCCTGCTCCTACTAGCATGGCCCATTAAGTCCCACTTATAAAGTATCTAATTTTTTTAGTCCAAAATCCCAAAATCCATATTTCTCCAAACAAAAGCATGTCAGGCCTATTGCAGCAGTACTCAAGCTCCTGGTACCAACTTTTATCTTAGGGTTTCTATTGCTGGGAAGAGACACCATGACCATGGCAACTTTCATAGAGGAAAACATTTCATTAGGGTTTGTTTACACTATCAGAAGGTTAGTCCATTGTCATCATGGTGGGAAGCAAGGCAGCATGCACGCAGACATGGTACTGGAGAAGGAAATGAGAGTTCTATATCTGGATGAGTAGGCAGCAGATAGAGCAACATCCGGCCTAGCTTGAACATTTGAAACCTTGAAGTCCACTCCCCAAGACAAACTTCTTCCAATAAGGCCATACCTATGCCAACCAGGCCATACTTACTAATAATGTCACTCCCTGGCGACCTAGTTATTTAAATCTATGAGCCTACAGAGGCCATTTCTGTCCAAAGTCACAGAGGGAAAAGATTCATAACAGCTATAAAAGAATTTAATGCTTAGAAATATTAATTGTGTAAAAGGTATGAAGAAAATTATAAAAATCTTGAAGGATACAATGCAAATCCAGAGGAAAGATAAGCATTGTTCTTGGATGAAGGGCTACTCCACAAATATTACTAAGGGACTGTGAAATCCATATCTTTAAAAACAAACATATACAATACATTCTTTTTCATCAACTCCTGCCAAATCCTACTGCCTTTTTACTCAACCAACTTCATATTCTTCCTTTTGCTCAAAAAATAAAAGTACATACAAAACAAACGTAAGATATTATCTAAATGTAACACAGAGAGAGACATCATGGAGTTCATTTTGTGTTGGCCAACTCCTGCTCCAAAGTATGATATTGCATCAATTTGACACAAGCTAGAGACGAAGTGGAAGGAGCCTCAGTTGAGAAAATGCCTTCCATGAGCTCCTGGAAAGCTGGTGTTCAATGGGGAGGGCCTAGCTCACCGTGGGTGGTGCCATTCCTAGGCCTGTGGTCCTCAGTTCTATAAGAAGGCAGGCTGAGCAAGCTGCGGGAAGTAAGCCAGAAAGCAGGACCCTTCCATGGCTTCTGTATCAGCTCTTGCCTCCCTGTTTGAGTTCCAGTCCTGATTTCCTTCAGTGATGGCTAGCTATACAGAAGAGTAATTAAATGAACCCATTCCTCCCCAATATTTGGGAGCATATGATATTTCAGTGTAAAACACCCAGTGATTCTCCATTGGAGAATACTGATTTTCTCACTAGGCATCATTGCAAACATCCTATTGGTTAGATGTGGGACTCTGTCCACTTCCTTATCTCAGTGTTTAGAGGATGTCTATTTTGAACTTGTGCAGGTCTTGTATGTCCTTTGTGAATTCATATGTGGCTCAGTACTGTTGTGTCTTGGGTGATGATTTTTTTTGGATTCACCCATCACTTCTGGCTCTTAGAACTTCCCACCTTCTTTTCCATATAGATTCCTAATAAAGACATCTCATTTAAAACTGAATATAAATACTTAAGTATTATTAAGACTGGAGTTTGTTGCATTTTCTGAACACTGTTCAGTTGTAGGTCTCTACTAAACCCTATCTGCTGCAAGAAGAAGCTGCTCTGATGTGGCTTAAGCGACTTGCTGATCTATGAATATAGCAGTATGGCATTCATTAGGAGTCACTTTATTGCTGTGTCATCTAGCGTAATAGATTATAGGTCTAGGGAAAACGTATTTAGTATCAAGTTTCCGCCACTTTATCAGTGTCAGATATGGATTATGTATCATAGAATGAGCTGTATTTGTTGCAAAGGTTGGTTGGTCCCATAACATGTGTACCACTATTGCACCATATTATATAGTGCAGATAGGTCACTGTTGTAAGTTGCAAGGTTTGTAGACTTCCCTTCTCCTCCTCTGACATAGAGCATGCTTAGTACCACCAGTGCTAATCCATAAAGATGAGGCTTTTAGTTGTGTACCAACTTGATTTGTTCATGTTTGGTAAGAAAAGTTGATGGTGTCTTCATCAGTAAGGCCTTGTGATCAGGATGTGGGAATTACTAACCTTAACAATAGTCTGTGATGCTTTGCGGGTGGACGTCTGTGAGATTCCTTTGGCCAAAGAACAAAATGTAACCCATTCCTGACTTAGTGACATAAGATTCCTATTTGGGGCATTGTCTCTTCCATTGTATGGTGATTCTGTTTAAATTCCTTGTATACAGAGAGAGGGAGACAGAGACATACAGACACACACACACACACAGAGAGAGAGAGAGAGAGAGGGAGAGAGAGAGAGAGAGAGAGAGAGAGAGAGAGAGAGAGAGAGAGAGAAGGAGGAGGAGAGAGAGATTCTACAATAGTTGGTTTCCATATGGCTTTTCAAAAGGCCTTTACTGTTACTTGTCCGTGCCCATTCCACACCCCTCCTTTACTCTGTCTTCCAATCCTCCCTCCCTATTTAATCCTCCTATTCTCTTTATAATAATATTTTCTATTTCCCTTTCCTTGGACAATTCCCTCCTCCCTCCTGGTCCCTTACTAACTACCTAAATTATACCCATCTGCATCTGTCTTACCTCCAAAGCAGAGAAAGTCTCTCCCCTATGTAGAGGTACAGAGGAAAGGAGTAGTCCACCCTACTGTTCCACAGACTAGCAGCCTTCTAGACGAGTAATTTAAAACTTTCACAATAGCCTGGCTTTGGGAAAGGGTCTCACATGGTCTTCCAGGGACCCAAGAGTCATTATTACAAAATGGCTACTTTAGCAGAATAATAGCCTCATTTCTCCCAACCCCATACGTATTCTGTTCCAGTGGCTCCATGGACAGCTACTAGGTAAAACAGGAACAAATGTAGTGGCTGACTCCGACACACTAATTGGTCATCAGTAGAGGGGATAAGTGCTGTGACACAGAGGTGGTGCACATGTCACAGAAGGGGAGCTTGCTCTCTGAGACCTAGGGTAAGGCTAGCAGCATGTGTTTTTGAGCTGGAGTCAGAACTCCAGGGTTTGTGGTGGTCTTCATAGACTCATAAATTTGAATGTTTTCTCACAAGGGAGTGGTACCCTAGTTAGAAGAAGCTTGTCTGTCGCTGGTGGTAGGGTTTGCAGTTTCAAATGCTCAAGCCAAGGCCAGTGTATCCATCTCTCTCTCTCTTACTGCTGCCTGCTGATCTAGGTTGAGAACTAGCTCTTAGCTCCTCTAGTACCTTGTCTCCCTTTATACCACCATGCTTTCCCCCATGACAGTAATGTACCAAACCTCTGAACCTTCAAGCTAGCTTCAATTAATTTGTTTATATATATATATATGAGTTGTCATGTTCATGATGTCCATTCAAAGCAATAGAAACCCTAACCAAGACAGAAGTTGATTTTAGGGACTAGGGTATTGATTGCTATGATAGGCCAAGCCGTGCTTTAGTTTGGAGAAAAGTGGATGGTGAGACTTTGGATTAGAAAAACAATAGAATGCTTTAAATAGGTTTTAATGGGTCATACTAGTAGGAGCTTTGAAGATAGTGGTGCTGAGGGTGATTTGAACTGTGAGGGCCCAGCTCAGAAGGTTTCGGAGGATAGTGTTATTATGTGGCCCAGAGACCATTCTTGTGATATTTGGGGGAAGAATGTAGAATTTGGTTATTTGCTGTCCTTGTCCCCAAAATCTGCCTAAGGATAAATTGAAGAGATCAATCACTTTGGCAGAGAACTCCAGACAACCTGGTTAGTATTGACTGTGTTGTTTGCTTATTAGTGGCCAGTCTTATGCAGATCTGCAAAGCAAAGGGGGAAACTGAGCAAGGAAAATACAAAGTGTACTGTTTGAGGAGACAATGAACACCAGGTAGTATAATAGAGTCAGGTCCAGTGTTCAAGGAGATAAAAATTTAAAGAAAAACGCAATGTTAAATGGATAAAAAGAATGAGTGACTCCAGGGCAAGATCCTACCCTGCTAAGCTTTTATCTTGTAAAAATGAAAACAGAAAAGTTTAGGGCCAGGGGTGGTGGTGCATGCCTTTAATATCAGCACTGAAGCAGAGACGTGATCTCTTGAGTTTGAAGCCAGTCTGCTATACAGATTTGAGTTCCAGGACAACTAAGCTTAGGCAGGAAAGGAAGCCATCAGAAGCAGAAAGCTTGTGAAAATATATTTGAATGGGCCATGCCCCAGAAAGCAGCAGAACTTAGCAGTGTCAGCTTAATGGTTCTGGATATAGAGTCAAGGATACAAGAGGGATTATGGTGATCAGGCATGTGTCAGGGATGTCCCTACCTGCAGGGGCCATTATGTGAAGTACTGAAGGTGAAGCCTGGAATTTTCTTGGAGACCCCAAGATGTTAGAGATGCCAGAGTCATGGGATACTTGCTCAGGAAAGCTGCTAACAGGGAGTAAAACCAGCCAAAGTGAGAAGTGTATTACAACCAACAAAGCTGAAAAGAGTTGGAAATCTGAAGAACACGTTGACATCAGACATGGAGATGCAGTGTGGAGTTTGCACAGCATGGTTTTGGTCTTACTTTGGTCCAGTATTATCTCAATGTGCTCCCTTCCCAATTTAAATGAAAATGTACATCCTGGGCTGTTGTATGTTGGAAGTATTTGATCTGATTTAAATTTTTTAGATTTTACAGGAAATTACAGTTAAGAGAATGTCGTGAGTCTCAGGAGAGACTGGATGTTAGTCTGTAATCAGGGTTGAGACTATTACAGAATATGGGGAGCTTTGAAGTTGAACTGAATGTGTTTCTGCATTATGATATGGCTATAAGCATATGAGGGCCAGGGAGTGGAAAGTTGTGGTTTGAACAGGAATGGCCTTATAGGCTCATAGATTTGAATGCTTAGACACCATAGAGTGGCACTCTTAGGAGGCTTGGCCTTGTTGTATAGGTGTGACCTTTTGGAGAAAGTGTGTCACTAGGGGTGGGATTTGATCCCTCAAATGCTCAAGTCAGGCTCAGTGTTTCTTCCTGCTGCCTGCCGATCTTGATGCAGAATTCACAGCTCCTCTCAGCACCATGGTTGCCTGAGTGTCACCATACTTTCTGCCATGATTGCAATGGACTGTAAGCAAGACCCATTTACGTGATTTTCTTTTTAAGGGTTGTCCTAGTTATGGTGTCTTCACAACAACAGAATGTTGTCTAAGACAGGGGTTCATATCCTTCCAAATGCTCTGTCCCCTGAACCATGCACAAGTGCCATTGATGCAATGTGGGAGGTAGCACCTTTGTTTGGCTCCTACTCAGCACAAGGCTTTGAGAGGGCCTGAGGCAAGGCTATACAGCTCTAGTGCTTTAGCTATCACTGGCCTTGGATGCAATACTTCCAAAAGGGACCTTGAGAAGCTTTGTCTGACTTTGGCTGTGTGCTGCTTTTACTCACACCCAAGCAGTGCACTATTTTTGTGTGTGCATGGCAGAGAGGGCCAAAGTCCATGAGATGGTTACTGATGTGGGATGTCTTTCTGTGCACTATAAATATATGTTATTACCACTTGTTAATAAAGAAGCTGTTTGGTCTATGTCAAGGCAGCTTAGAGCCAGACAGGAAATCCAGGCAGAGATAAAGGAGGAAGAAGAGCAGAGTCAAGGAAAATCTGGAAGCTGCTGCCCAAGGAAACAAGATGTAATGGGACACAGGTAAAGCCACAGAGCCATGTGACAATACACAGATTAATGAAAATGGGTTGAGTTAAATTCCAACAGTTTATAATTAATATAAGCCCCTGAATAATTTTATAAACAGCTTCAGGACCAGGGGTAGGAGAGATTCCTATGGACTACAGACCCAGACAGTTCAGAAAACTTCTGGATACAAATACTATCACAGTTGCAGCAGAGAAAAGTCCAGTTCCTGTTACCACATCACTTACAACTTCCCAAACCATGACTCATTTGAACATGCTCTGCCTGCCAGGTGGGTGTGCTGCAGTGTTCATCCTGTGAATATATCTGAACCCATTTCACTCTCTGGCTTCACACCTTATACCAATATTGGTGCTGCCAGAAACCCATCCTACTAACAGCCAAAGTGATTAGCACCTGCATCAGATGATTCAGGATACAGAGTAAGCACTGTGCCTCCAATGTTGTCCATTCCACACATTAATGGGTTATTAAGAGTGTCTCTATTCTTGTATAGCTCACAGAAACAGTAGTCTCTCTCTCTCTCTCTCTCTCTCTCTCTCTCTCTCTCTCTCTCTCTCTCTCTCTCTCTCTCTCTCTCTCTCTCTCTCAGGAATGCTACTGACAGCCAGAGAAGTAATTGGAAAGCTGGATCACAATGCCGAGCTAGAAATTAAAGCCACCATGCCTTTAAGACCAAATCACTTTCTAAAAACCCCACCACATAAAAGTGTTAGAGATGCCTGATTTGTGGGAAGTACAAATCTCAGGTAGGAACACAAAAAATATGAAGGAAAACAAAAATGATAACATATACTATCAAAGGCAATTCTCATAATGGAGTTAATATAAATCCAATGAGGTGCCTGGTAAAGAATTTAATACAGTTATTAAAAATCTTAATGAGATCCAAGAGAATGTAGATGGAGGAAACTTGGCAGACAGTACAGTACATGTATGAGAAAATAATCCAAAATGTAGCTTGGAAACAACCAGTCAGAAATATTAAAAATGAGATGATTCAACCAGTCACATTTAAATATAGTTGAAAGCCTCAACAAAATACTAGATCAAATAGAGAAGGACTATTATGAACTAGAAAACAGGTCTCTGGGCTAGAGAAATGGCTCAGTAGGTATAGAATACTCAATGCCAAGCCTGGCAGCCTGAATTTAATCCCCAGAACCCACATGAGAGATATCTGAGCCCCCAAATTATCCTCTCACTTCCACTGACATGCTGTGCACACATGCATACACATGCATTTTTACAGGCATGGACACACATGCATAAACATGCATTTATACAGGCATGGACATGCATGCATTCACACAGAAATATAGAAAAAAAATGGATCTTTTTGTGGGACTATAATAAAACATTCGGAGATATCAGAGGGATCTTTCCACAGTCAGTCTAGGAGGATCAGAGAGTGATGAGTCACACATTTAATCCCAGCACAGGGAGTATCCCTGGAGTGGTGACCAATGCCCTTAATCCAAACTGAGTTGGAGGTCATCTTAGTTTACAGAAGGAGTTCCAGGCTCCCAAGAGAGTATTTAAGGCAGGCATAGAAAGACAGAAGGGGAGAAGAAGCCAGGAGGAGCCAGGCTGAGGAAGCTGAAAGACAGCTGGGTAAGATCTGACTGTAGTGTTTACTCTCTCTAATATCTCTGACTTTCCCAGAGATCTGGCCCTGAGTTTCCTTTATTTGTGAAACACCTTTTGACATTATAAAAGAGGAAAGGAAGAGAAGAACAGGGTAAGAAATGGGGAAAACATTTTTAAAGTATGCATTCAATATCTTTGGGACATTGTTGTGGTCTAAATATGAAATATCCCCAATAGTCTTCAATGTTTGAATGCATGGACATTAGCTACCAGTACTGTTAGGAAGATTGTAGAACCTGTTAGGAGGTGGGGTCTTGATGGAGGAAGTGGTCACTGGAGTGGGCTTTTTGGTGTTATAGCCTAGCTTTATTTCCTGTTCTCTCTGTGCTTCCTGACTATGGTGTGTGATCATTCATCTTCTGTTCATGCCACTATAACCTCCCTACTGGGATGGACTGTGTAACCTCAAACTAAACTCTCCTTGCTTCTTCTCAATTATTTGGTCACAGGGATGAGATACTATTAAACAAACAAATATCTTCAACTTTGGAGTCCCCAAAGGCAAGGATGAAAAAGTTAAGAGCACAGGGAACCTTTTAAATAACATAATAAGAAATAAGACCAAGTGCAAACCATCACATCAAAGCTGGAGGCGGCAACCCAGAAGGAGTAAAAGGGTCCTAAGAACAGGCAAAAGAGTCAGAGGCAGCCCCTGCTTTTTATGTTAAGAATCCCAAAAGAACACCGTGTACACAACCATAGCATATATGCAGAGATCATAGGTCAGACCCCTACAGGGTCCCTGATCTCTGTGAGCCCCCATGAGTCCTGATTAGCTGACTCTGTGGGCCCTGTTTCTTCTGGTTCCTCTGATCCTTCCTCCTCCT
This sequence comes from Phyllotis vaccarum, assembly GCA_033318265.1. NCBI lineage: Eukaryota > Metazoa > Chordata > Mammalia > Rodentia > Cricetidae > Phyllotis > Phyllotis vaccarum. The sequence goes on from JARWLC010000016.1 coordinate 15,806,418, forward strand.
CCTCTGCAGGACGTCCTGAGTTCCACCTAATGTTTGGCTATAGGATTATAGCATTCTCCACAAAGAAAAGATGAATCTTTTAAAGGATAGATATGTATAGTCTAATTTAAACAATGTGTATATGAGCAGGAGATATTATGCTAAACCATTAAGATGTATACTTCTTATGAGTTGTATGTATCAATATAGAAGTTGAGGGTCTGGTCTATAAAGACAAGTCTAACTGCACATAAAGAACCCTCTGTGATGGTTCCATGGAGAGATTTACTGAAGTACACAGTGGGCAGAGAACTGATGAGGAAGAACTCTATAGGTGATGTCCATATTTTAATTTTATAGTCGTTCTGATATTCATAACAATGGTATTGATTTTCAGTCTTTCCCGAGTCCACAATACTTCTTTCCCCCATTTCCAAGCTCATAGTGCTGTGTCTATACATTAGAAAGGAACCTGTGGGGAAAGAATATGTTTTAATACTTTTGTACGAACTTGGAGGAAGGTGAGGACAGGCTTATGCATGCTGTTAACACCTTAGGTCAGATGACAAAGAGGGAGATCCATAAATTATTCCTATATTCTTTTACTTTAGTAAACCACATTTGGTATAGCATTGACATTGTATTACTTGATATTAGTATACCACATTTGGTATAACGTTAACTCTGTATTACTTGGCATTAGTATGTCACATTTGGTATAGTGTTGACTCTGCCACACTTGGTATAGTGTTGTCTCTTCTAAGTATTTATTCCTAGAACAGCTTAGGTGAGTGGTACTCACAATACCTAGTAACCCCATTTAATGAATCTTTGCTAACATTTGTGGGTGGGTTTCTCTTACCTACACTCAAAACCATAATTAGTAAATCAACCTCAATTCAGTGAAAACCCACCTTGCAAATAATATTCTAATTCATTGTTTTTTAATCTAGAATTAAGCTAAGAATCAAATGTATTTAATTGTCATATCTCCTTTCTTGTTTCTTTCTGAACAGGTCCCTCGGCATATTTCTTATCTTTCATGACCTTGACAGTTTTGAAAAGTACAAACCCGTTATTTTGTGCAATGCCCTTCAACTTGGGATAGTCTGGCATTTCCTCGTGATTACTTTCTGGCGGTTACATCACAGAAGTGATGCTGAGTTTATCTTAGGGCAACATGTCATAGAGTAAGACTGTCAATTTGTCTGCTGCTGGTGATGTCAATTTGGATCATCCACTGCAGGAGATGACCTTAGCTATCAAGTTATTTTTTCTTAGTAGTTAATGGTATGTAGTAGATACATTGAGTGTACATAAATACTGTGTTTTCTAGAAAACTAGTTTTAGCATTCATTTACCATTTTTCCTATTTTAAGTTTTTCTGCGACTGTAAACAGTGACTTTAGATTTAATAGTTGGCGTTCTGCTCCAAGAAATTATTTCCATTTTCATCAATAGTTTGCTCAATGGGTTTTAATTTTTTTAAAATTTAATTATGTATATGTGCCTGGGAGTATTTTAATGCAGGTGCCTGCAGAGACCAAAGTGGTTAGAATCTCTGAGACTGGAGTTACAGGCCATTATGAATTGCCGATGTGAATGTTGGGAACAAAACTTGGGTCCTCTGCAAGAGCAGCCTAAATGCTTACCCCACAAGCTCTGAACTCTCCGACCTTAGTGGGTTTTAATTTGCTACTATCAGCTTTAACTGTATGCATACAATTTAATTAGTGGGGGAAGCACGGACTGTCTTCTTATGGCTTTCAGTAAATCCCTTCACGTTTTTGAGCATTTTACTACTTTCTGGAAACAAAGAAAGCTACAAATCCACAATAATATACCTTTTCTAAATGGGCACGATAACCTAACTCATAGCCATTTATGTTTTTTCATTTATTTATATTGAGTATGAGTATACTCACATTCATACATGTACCACTGCACAAATGTAGAAGTCAGAAGTCAAATTTGAGGTTCAATTCTCTGCTTCTTTATGGGTCCTGGGGACTGAATTCAAGTCACGAGGCCTGGAACAAGGGTCTTTACTTGCTGACCATCCCAGATCCCACCCCATCTTTTTTTTTTTTTTTCTCCTTTTAAATCCCTAGTTTACTTTTTTGGAGACTAGCGTGGAGAAATGCAGACTTGGGTGTGTGTTGGGTGGGGATGTGAAGAAGAGGAGTAAATGTACAGCACCCTCCTACTCGTTCTTCCTCCTTTTCCTCCTCATCCCCCTCCAGCAGTACCACCAACCCCGTCCCAAGCACCGCTGCAAACCAAGGAGAGGCACCTAAACCCACTGTGAGGTAAGTGACTATAGAACACCAGCAAACAGGAGGAATGAAGGAACGTGGGAAGATCCAGAGATCTGGGTGGGATGGGAGACCAGCGTGACTACTAGGAATCCTAGTCAGTGTAAACTTTCACACCATTTACAGTATGCTGCATTCTGAGATCATCGGGTCACCACAATAACTTATGTGCAAAAGATCTCACCATCAGCCTCTCAAAAATATCCAAAAGCCACCTTAAATGTGAACTAGAACTATGTATGCTAGGGGTCATAAACTTGGGCAGACAGCTGTTGCAGGGACTCCAAAGATCCTCTATTGTACTAGTTTGTGGGATTAGACACCTTGCAAACTTCACTTAGCCAATTAATTTAACCCTCCGTGAGTCTTTCTCCATAATAGATGCAATAGAAGAATCCATCCCCAAAACCCAGGAGATCAGGGTACTTTCATTCTGAGATACATGGCAAGATCCTGTTTCCTGTTGAATTGTGACATTACCAGGACAGAGAGGATCCATATAGCTCCTACAACCCTTTCTTGCCATGGCATGCCCAGTGCTTGCTGCTGACATGATGGGCTGACACACATTTCTTAGCCACAAGGACCCATGGAGATGACCTTGAGCAACACTTTAGCTGTGGCTACTGACCCTTGGACCATCCCTATATCTGAGGGTGGTTTTAGAAGGGGGCCACACAGCTTTCATTCTACATGCAGGTCGGGATGATTAGTGTGTGGGTGGGGGGGGCATGCTATGTGAGCAACTCTGGCTGAGGTCCCACTCTCCACAAGGCATTGTCAGAGCCCAAAGAAAAAGGAATATCATGTTTCTTCATGCACTCTCACATTTGAACTTAGCACCACTGCTTACCTCTCTCACTCTCATTTGGCCATGCTCTGTAGCCAAGACTGCAGGCGAACACCATAGAGAGAGTGCTGTGGCATATAAGAGCCACTATTTGGGCCAACACTACTGACTAGTTGAAGGCAGTTACCTCCGATTGTTAACTGTTACCACTTCTGCCAGAGTGACAGGCCCTTGCTAGCTATATAACTAGCATCAATAGTGACTGAAGAGCCTGTTAAACCTTAAACTAGTAGGGTGAATACCCATTACAGAAGTAGCCACATTGAATGCTCCAGGCTCTATGCTATATATACTATATGTTCCTGAGCTGCTAAAATGTCCTCTGTCTTAATAGCATAGTGTATAAAGACAGTCAACTTGGTCCTGACACAACTTTCACTGTATCAACTACTCTCACAAATCAAAGGCAAAGCAGCAAAAGGGAGACAGCTCTATGATGCCTACACAGACTGACAACCAATCCTGTAAAAACTGATACCCCAAGACACAGCTTCAGAAGCAAACTGCTTACTAATAAAGCTGTGAAATAAAAGCAGTAGAGAAGCAGCATCACAGTACGTGCAGATGTCAATGTGGAAAGACGAGGAATAAAATAGACAAAGGAATCATTCCATGAGGACTCTACCTCTCGGTGTGGACCTGGAATCCTTCTAGCCATTTCATCCCCATCTCTCTAGACTTGTCCTTTTGACTCGCTGCAGCCTGCCTGCAGGAGACCCTACTCTATCTTATTGTCATTCCTTGGAGACTTCACCTTTTGGTGCAGCCCCTGTTTAGCTCTTTCCCACTGATTGTCTCAGTCTTACAGAGCATCTCCATCTCTTTATGTCAGCCCTGGACATGCAGAAACAGTTTCTACCGGGGATCCCCACTGGTCACACTGGCCTGGGACTCAGGCTCGTGCTTTTCACTATCTTTCCCATCCTCCGTTAGCATCTCTCCAGAGTTACCTCATCCTGTAGCAGCCTGCTTGCAGGAGCCCTTTCTTTCACCGCCCCCCCTCTTCCCTGGCATCCTGCCTCTTGGTTCTGACCCTAGTCCCCCTAATTCTTTCCCCTGGCTTTTCTTGGACTTTCACTTCACCCACTCTCCATTTTTCTCTCTCGGTTTTTGTTGTTGTTGGGGTTTTGTTTTGTTTTAAAGAATTAGAACAATCACATGTTTGGAATATCTAAATGTGGGGAAGCAACTTACTCAGGAACATAGAAAACCTATTCAGTGAGATAAAAGAACATTATTCACCATCAGGAAAGACACAAACGTACAAGATAGGAGACCTTAAATGCCTCACAGCTCAGATCGGATAAGACCTGCACCATAACATATTGTAGTGAACCCATGTAAAAGACAAGGAAAGGAAGTTAAAGTTAGAAAGAGAAAGCTGGATATGGTGGTGCATGCCTATCATCCTAGTACGGGAGAGGCAGGCGGATCATGGAACTGAATTGGGCATGAGCCACAAGGCAAGATCCCAGTTCAACAAACAAATAAATCTGCAAGAGAACAACCTCAGGTCACAGATGACAGCATTCCTATTCCAGGAACAGAAAAAACTTTGACAGCAATACGACAAGCTACAGGGGAATGGATGATACGTCACGACCGAGAAAACAGCACTCAGGAAATTTATCCTCCATAAAAGGAGGCGCTATCAAGACATTTTAAGAGAAGTAAAAATGGGGGAAAATTATGACGACCAGTCTTACAAAACAGGCTGAACAGGCTTCTACATCCAGAAGTGAAAGAAAAGTAATTCCCATCCTTGAAGAACCCGAAATAATAAGCCTTACTAGAAATATAGATACACAAAAGAGAAATAGAACATTCTCGAGCCTTCTAAGTGTAGTGAAGACTACAGAGATGACGAAGAAGAAGAGGGAAGCAAAATATAAAAACCACTCAAAACAACTAGAAGAAAATCAAATGTCAGGAGTGCCTTTACCTAGCGATAATAATCCTGAATGTGAACAGGAAAAACTGAAAGATACTGACAGATGGAACTGGAGATGGGGCTCAAGTGGTTCTATGCTCACCCAGCATGCACAGAGCTTTGGATTTAATCCCAGCAAAGATCCTAAATTTAATCTTTGGCTACATAATACATTGGAAGCCAGCCTAGGCTGCTTAAAACCTTTCATCAAATCAAATTAAGAACAATGAACAAAGAAACAAACTCTAAAAGACACCATCTAAATGGGTTTCATAAACAAACCCACCAAGACTTGGAAATATGCTGCCTACAAGAAATTCACTTTAAAATTAAAAGCAGAGTGAATGTGGAGGAAAGGAAGAGATGCTTCAGGCATCGGACCTCCGCACGTTGAGAACCACTATTATAGAAGAAATGAATCATATACCCAAATCCCATCCACAATAACATAAAAAAACCTTAAGCTAAGCTCTTGGGCACACATTTAGTTAAGGAAGTGAAAGATCCCTACCATGAGAACAATAAAACACTGACAAGAGAAACAGAAACACCAAAGTTAGCAATACTGACATTTTCCTGCCTTGTAATAGTAAGTGTAGCTAACGTGCATATACCATCTAAAGTGAACTACACAGTCAATGCTTTCTCCATCAGTATCCCAACCACAACCTTCACAGAACCAGACGCGAGACACTGAGATTCTCCAAGTGGCCAAAGTGTAACACATGGATGACTGGAAGACATAGGAAACGAAACACTGTGATAGTCGCAGAAAACAGGCACCCAAGGACGAAGAAACCATCACTGCTGTGTATTTGGCTATTCTGAGCTGCTTCTTGACACTGAACCCTAAATATACTGGAAATGGTGGTCTCATCAACAAATAGTTCTGGGGAAAACTGGGCATCCACATGCAGAGGACTGAATCTTGACTGTCATCTCTCATTATATACAAAATCAACTCCAAGTCAACCAGATACTTCAATGTGAGACCTGTAAAGTTGTGTATGAATCTGAACTCAGAGCCAGTTATTGGGGAAAAGCTAGAATATCAGAGAGAGGAAACACCACAGTCAAATCTTGCCCAGCAAACTTGTCAGGGTAAAAGCTATCTTCCAGATTTCTCAGCCTTCCTTCTCATAGCTTTACGGAATAACACTCTGTCTTTCTATGCCTGCCTTAAATACCTTTTCAGCTCAATTGTTTTACATCTAGGTTAAGATTAAAGGTGTAAGCTACTACTATTTGGTAGTTAGCCTTGAACTCACAGAAATACAGAAAGATCTCTATCTCTGGAGTTACAGGATTAAGGGTGTAGGTCACCACTCCCAGTCTTTCCCACACTGGGATTAAAGGTGTAAATTAGCACTCTCTGACCCTCATGGATTGACTGTGGGTGAATCTATTCTGATATTCCAGACTGGATTTGTTAAATATATAACATATCACCACAGTCAACAGTGTGGAGGGACTCCACCCAGAAAAGAAGGAAATGTTTGCCAACTCTTCATCTGAAGTAGTTAATATCCAGAATACATAAAGAGTTCAACAGTAGCAATGATAATAATACCCCACACACCTAATCATATTTGAAACTGATCTAATAGACACCCCCAAAGAAGAAATACCATCAATGGCCAAACAAATATATAAAAACACCAATGAATATCATTGGCTATCAGGGAAATACAAATCAAAACTACAAGGAGACAGCATGTCACCATAGAGCAATGACATAGCAAATCAACATTCTAAAGATGATTCCTTCAGAGAGTCAATTAGAAGGACAATGAAACTAAATACATTGAGTATTTAACAGATGAAGCACATGACCTTGTATCTCACTCCTGCCTGATCAACACTCCAAAAGGAACCAGTACAACAAAGAGGCCACTGCTATATACACTGTGTTCACTGTGGGACCATTCATAATAGCTATGGTAAGGATCAGAGTGGGTGCTCACCATATAAACGGAGACAGGAAACATGACAGCCAAGTATTCAACTTTAAACAGACACTGCCATTTCCATAGAATGGACGGAACTCAGATACATAAAGGAAATGATTTGAAAAGGCATGTGCTGAGTGTTCTCTCTCATGTATCAAAAAAGGTTGGCCTGAAAGTAGGCTAACAGCTATTGCTGCCTGTGAGTAGTAGGTGTGTAGAAAGAGTGCATTGAATTTAATTTAAACCTGTATACAGGCATGTGCGGTCTTCACACTTACCGATAGCACCCTAAAACACATTCATATGAATGGTATATTTGAATAACCAAAGGAGGAAAGAGAAATGTTAAAAAATGTAGATGGCCTCCTTCTACTGGAATGGCAAAGTTAGAAGCTAGGTCTTTCTCTCTCTTCCCCCCATCTCCCCCTCCCCCTCTCTCCTGTTCTTTCTCTGTGTGTGCCCAGGCATCCACATGCACTCATATCTATTTCTGCATATGTGTATCTATATTTCTAAAAAGTTACCAGGTTATATCAAAGCCTCTTTCTCTAATCATTACCAGAGGTTTCCACCTTCAAGTGTCTCAGACTTGAACTTCTATGTCAGTAGCTGCTCGTTCCACATGTGTTTATTCCCTCTGCCACCAATGTCATAAAGAGACTGTCTGCTCAGCACTGGGCTTGCTGCCTCCCCCATCTCTTCTGCCCCAGCTCTGGAAATAGATCCAGCTCTACCCTCCTCTCATTTCGCTTGGGGCTCAGGTCCTAAGGATCACAACCATCCTTATTTGTCTCAAAGGAAGAGAAATGTTCGAGAGAAAGACAAGGAATAGGAAAGAGAAAAAAATGTTTGAAAACAAAATTTAAATTAAAAATATGTGTGCTACCCAACCGTGCAAAAATATGCGTAAATATGAAGCCAGACTGGTACATTTCCCAGGCAGGATCCTGCAAATGGCCTCTCTCTCATGAGCTTTCAAATATGCAGCTAGATGCCTTGCAAGCTAATACTGCCCTTTAACTTGGTTAAGTATGTATCCACTTAACCTGTTAATGTGCAGCAAATATCTACGGAAGCCATTTGTTTGTTGCATTAGGATTTTCTCAGTGAATTTTACTATTTCATTCTTTTCTATAAAAGGGGAGAATTTCACCTCTATGCTAATATTTGTCAACTAAGATACATTGAACATATAGTTTTCTGTGACAAATAATGTTCAATTAGCTAAATCATAAACTTGTGCTACTTTATGCTTCTAGTCCCATGGATGTGGGTGGAGCTCTCTTTAGAAGCCACCCCCTTTACTTTCTCGACCAAAGCACTGTAATAAGGCCTCCAGTTCTGAAATAATCCTGACATTTCATGATTGATATCTCTTAAATATAAAACCCACATCCTTTAACATTAGCACACTAAGTGTATGCTTCTGACACCGGTTGGAACCATCTTCATGGTCAAGCACAGATGCCCCTCATGTAGTCATCAGAGTACCAGCTCTGATTGCAGCGTCAAAGTGTGCCAGGGAGTAGATGCTGCAGTTTCCTTGTCTCCCCAGTTTGTAGCTCTCCAAGTCTAAATGACAGTCATCTGTCAACTCAGTCTCTCAGTGTTATACTTGCCGTCACTCTTAACTTTTATAGTGTGCCATGCAGCAGGCTCTATGATATAGTCATATTAAACATCACGTGATTTCACCTTTTCTCTTTCAAACCCTGACATTTTCTTAATCAGCTACAAATTCCAAGCTACCATGTCCTGAGAAGGCCAGAAGAACAAGCTGGCATTTGCTTATTTTTCCTGTCTCTGTGCTTCACTGCACTAAGGCTCCGTTTCCAGGACAGGCTTCTCTAGGCTGCCTTCAGGACTTTGCACTTGCTCCTTTGTGCAAACATGAGCTTCTTGTCTACACAGTCTACCATAGCTAGTTCTTAGCTCTCACTGATACAATTAGCTTAACGGTTCCTTCTTCAATATGCCTTCCTCGTCCTCCCAATCTAAGCGATGTGATGACGTCTCTTGTGGCATCCCCGACATCACTGACCCTCATTCCTGCTTTTTCTCATATTTGATATTCAAACACATCCATGGATCATATAGGTACATTGGCCTGGGCACCCCTGGTCTAAAACCATTTCTATACAGGTGATCTGTCTGGGGGAAATGCTTGTATAAAAGGGGTGGGATAGCACACGGAAGGCCGAGAAGGCAGTTCAAGAGTGTCTATTCAGTTCATGGCCACAGAAGAGAATCTGGAACTCAAGTTCATGGAGACTCTCTCTGCAGGATAATACAGGCCTTTCACTGAGTGTCAGCAACACATAATAAGAAGCACTTTATAACTGTTCTGTCCTACATTGTTCTAGTCTAAGGGCACCCCCCCCCCCATAGGCAATCAACTCATGAATATTAGGCTGATTTACAAAAGCATACACTGTTCTCATTGCAGAGAAGTCCTGGGCAGTCAACATGAATCAAGTACAAAGCTGAAGTCAGAAGCTGCAAATTTCACTTGGGTGAAACTGGTGGTCCTTGAAGTGTCTACATGAGAGGTAGCAAGAGGATATGAGGCAAGTGTGAGAGCAGCCCACACAGAAAACTCACAAGGTACTTTTCCTCTCTTGTCATCCACTTTCTCAAAATAAGTCAGCAGCGAATGCCTGGTTGTTTCAATGTGGAAAGACATTTGACTAAGTGAAAGTTTGCAGTGAAAGGCAATTGGAAGGTCCTTGTCCCAGAGAGAGCAAGTGCATGCCTGGACCAGGGCAGAGAAGTAGCCAGAAAATGTGAAGTCCATGTAGCTTTGCAATTTTACCAAGATGAGCTGAGATTACTTAAGTGTCTGGAGTAGAGAAAGTTACACATCTCAGTAAATAAGCGGACGCATGAACGAGACATTGAAAGCTGGCAATCACATTTCTTAGTAACTTATTTAATTTCAGAAGATTGAAACAAGGATTTGAATACTGAACCACCAGAAGGGAATACAGCCTTTCATCACATCTAAGAACACCTGTGCATGCAATTGGAACATTGGGCTATTTTTCAAAATAATGCTTTTTAGAATGAAAATGGAGTGAAGTAAATGAACAGGATATATGTCTTTATTTTAAGTTGTATAAGTTTCCATAGCTAGAAAAACAAAATTCATTACTATATTCCTTGAACTTATTAAGTAAAGCAAGACTGATCATATTCTCTTAGTGAACTTGACCTTGCTGACATTCATAACCACTGTAATGGGTTCTGTAGGTGTGCAGTATGCCTCCCTTAAGAGATGGCACTCTGTAACCTGACAGTGTGCTGTTATTTAATGTCTGCTTTCACAGAAGCTCACCAATAGCAGAGACAGTTCTGCCCCAACTCAATCTCCAACATTTATAGATGATTTGCATTGTCCTTAGTGAGTACTTGCTTCCTTAATGTTTACACTCTATCTCACTTATCTGTACTTTTCAAATTCAGAATACTCACATTTAGCAGCTGAATTCACAGGTCTAGGAGATGAAGGTCTCCCCAAATGACTGATAATGTCAGGTGTTATTTCAGTTCCTCTGGTCCACATTTCATACCACTCTGTTATTTGTGGAGAGTAGTCAGAATTACCTCTAAGAAGTGAAATGTGAGAGTGGACTCGATGGCTGAATAGCTAAAGTTACCTGTACTGAGTGAGCCAGAACTTCAGTTCCGTTCCTGCAACCCATATGGTCAGAGAGAACAGATTCCTCCAGTCATCCTCTGACCTCCACATGTATGCTGTGGCCTATGCCACCTCCCCACACAAATCAAATATCTAATATTTCCTCCCTCTCAAGGGTAGAGATCTAATAGAGACATCTAGCAAAAATACAAGAAAGAAAGCCAACCTGGTGGTTAGTGGGTGAGATTTTGATTCATGAATTGCCCAGAGATGGAGAAATGATGGCTGAATAATCAGGTAATAAGAGAGACTTAGAGGTAGACCTCTTCCAGTGTGCCCAAGAAGAGAGAAAAATGGAGCATATTTCAAATTATTGAATGTGTCCACTAGACTATTCTATCTGCCAGGCATGATGCTTAGGCACAGCCCTCCATTCATCTTTCAAAAGCTGTCAAAAATTATTTCAAGTAGTCATGAATATTCTCCAAATTTCTAACACGATTAGATACAGAGAACTCAAATTATTGACAGGCTCAATGACACACAGTCTTATAATGGTGGGTGAAGATGACATCCTGTCCAGGAAATGATCAAAATAAGTACTTCAGAGGCAAATCAGTGGGTGTAAAAAAAAAAAAAAAAAAAAAAAAAAAAGGAAACAGGATATTTTGAAAACATGGAGATATTGAGGAAGGAATGCTTCCTTTAAAAGAATTTGGAGGGCAAGGATGAGTCTCCGGTAGAGCACTCATCTAGCATGTGCAAGGTCAGTCCCTATCGCTATCAACAATCCAATCATAATGAGAGTTTAGTGCCTGGAAGCTGCTCACTGGCCTTGAGACGCCTGAAATGCAACTTTGGCCAACATCTCTTGGAACTCACAGCTCTTTCTGCCCAAGCTGCAGGACAAGTGAATTTCTCTGCTGCTGTGTTCTCACATCAGGTCCTCTTTGAAGCTAATCAAATATGCATTAACAAGTGGTGCACGAGTTCTATTTGATATTTAATAAAAACATGGAGCCAGATATTGAAAAAAGCTGAAATATCAGAGAGAAGGGGAACAAACCATGGCCAATTTTCATCCAGCCAACTATTTAACCAAGTGGAGTGGGGTCCTGTCTCCCATAGTCCTCAGACTGGCTGGGCTAGCCGGCAAAGGGAAGAACTTCTGCCTTTTCCTGCCTTATATTTCTTTCCTCCAGCTATCAGTTCCCAAATCGACTTTCCTAGTGCTAGTATTAAAGGTGGGTGGCACCACCACCTGGCTCTGTTCAGCCTTGAATTCACAGAGATCAAGAGGCTCTCTCCCAAATGCTGGCATTAAGGGCGTGGGTCACCACTGCCTGACCTTCATGGCTTGGCTCTGTCCTCTGATATTTCAGGCTATTTTTATTAAAAAACAAAACAAAACAAAACAAAACAAAACATAATATATCACCACAAATAAGTCTCCAGGTGTCTAGTGAGATACTATCTTATTCTGATGTCCAGAAGAAAATATGGTGCGTTTTACCTGGTCTCGAGGCAGTCAATGCTAAAGAACTCTGAAGATATTCACAAAGCCTCTAGGTAGCACGAAGAGTTCCTTATTTTTAGGCAGCAGTGTCTCGATGTCTCTGAGAAATTGCACATTAATTTTAACCTTCAAAACGTGTCTTGAAATAGAATCAACTACCTCCTGACTTGGACAGAACAAAGCCAAGTAAGGAAATCCAGGGACATTTAAACGGGGTATGGATATTGAGTTAGGCCTGTCATGGCCCCTCCCCTGTGACTCTCAGATACATGCCAGATACAGCCACTAGGGAGGGGTACCCTGCTGAGGCGCCCCCGTAATAATGAGGCAATAAGGAGACAAATTAGGTATAAATCACATCTGTGGGGTTTGCTCCCTGCTTCTGTTGATTTGTCAAAACACTTTATCATGGAAAATGCACAAATGCAAAAAACTTTTTCTCCGTGTAACCGAGACAGCATGCTTGGGAGGCAGTGCTGGCCTGATACAGCCAGAGAGCCCCCTACCGAAAAGCCCCCCCCCCCCTCCGTTCCCTTTTCTCGTGGAGCCTTGTGAGTCTGGTTCCTGGCCATCTCTTGTCATGTTTTTTCCTGCTCCTATGTGAGGCTCTCTTCCAGTTAAGGATTTAAAGCTTGCTCTCATGTACACAGAAAATCAGGTTTATATCTTTGTGCCACAAAATGAAGCAATTATTTTGTCTTCCAATAGATTCCACTTCCTCTACTCTGGGCCCCCGCACTGCCCACAGTTGTCAGCCAGGCAGCGACTCTAGGGTAAGCTTCATTAAGTAGAGCCCTGCTGATACTGACCATTGATCCAGCAGCTAGCTCAGGTGCATTTGGACACAGCATTTTCTCCCTTCTCTCTTTACGTCTCTCCAGGGATAACCAATCAGTAAAAACGACCCTTATGCCTAACATTTTGAGAGGGAGAGAGCAGTTTGATTTCAATTGTCAACCTGTCCACTAGCTTGGTAAATCAAACTTCAACCTCCTGCAGGAAAAAAGAGCATTCAATCTTCCGAGGCAACCCTGTGCATGTTTGTACATATGAGAGAGCCTGAGATCTGATCTTTCCATACATTTGATGACACCGATTATGGAAACCTAAAAATATGCAATTCAAATGTATTCACTCTCGAGAAGAAGGGAATTGTAAACTTTAAATGTACCGTTGTTTCCGGAAATATATTATACAGCAATCAGATATGTAAAATGAGCAGGTAAATGTGGTCCACATTAAGAGAAAAAAAAAATGCCCTTTTCTATTTGGTGGAAAATATGGAATAAGTATAATTTTTGAAAGGTTGATCTGTTTAACCATCAACCTATAATGCTGATTTCTATAAAATATAAGTTCCCCATAAGAAGCATCTTCTTCAGCTAATGCTAATTGCAAAGCACTGTAAATGGTAACAGATCTGAATGCTAAGCTTACTGTCGGTTATGTATGCGTAAACCCCCTCGGTTATGTATGCGTAAAATGGGATGCTTTTCCAGCTTTCCCGTACCATCCATTCTTTAAGTGTATCCACCTAATCAAAGAGCCATGGGAGTTTTCTCCTCAATGTTCCAGGGGTGCAACAAGGTTTAAACCCAGAAATCCAATAACCTTCTCTGTTCTTTCACTTATGAATCTTTAGAGGCTGAAACCAGTTTTGAATTTTGTATGATTGTATTTTACTTTCAGGTATGTTACTCAACTTCAAAAACCCCAGAGATTTAAAAGATTTCTTTGAATATATCAAACACAAGTCATTGTTTAAAACCACTACCATTATGTGTTTTAAGTAAAAGCTCCTTTGATTATAGGAATAAAAGTGATCTACTAACCCGGCAGGCTGTCTTTAGAATTGCCTCTTTCCTCCTTCCCTCCCTCCCTCCCCTTAAACTGTTTCCGCTATTGGAATTAAATATTTTCCAAGAAAATTTATAAATATGAATGTGAAATCTCATTTATTTTCAAATCTTACACCCCAGGAATTCATCCATCATCAGTATTTCATGTTGAGGAGCTAAGTCTGGTACTTTTCTAAGTATCCAGGACCTACTTTACTATGATTTGTTCAACTCTTAGCCCCGATGATGTACTGAAGTAATTTCAGACTTTCTATTAGATTCATCTGCTTTTACTCACGGAGGGCTGTCCTTTGATTTCATTAGATTGCAATCTATGAAATTATTTGGGAGAGTGATTGACAAAATACTATATTTTTTTCTAGAAGTGACAAGTGCTTTTAGTTTTTACTTTTAATTCCAGCTCTGAAAGTGAGAGTGGGTGGTTATTGCAGCAGTGAGAGTTTTGTGCTTATCACATTGCAGTGAGTGGGTTACATAAACGACTGGGAGCAGGTTCCTCACGCTCTGCAAATGGAGGTTTTCTGCTTCACCATGTCAGTAATAGCAGTGAAAACTTCGTGTCTCCAGAGGTAGATAGATTTTTATAATTTTAATTTACATAAACCACTAGTCCCTCAAGCCAGCAATTTTCAGTTAGTAAGGTTCTACAACCCTCCCTCCACCGTTGGCAATATCTGGAGGTGTCTCTGATTGGCAAAACTAGAGGCAGGGGCAGGTTTTAGGAGGCAAGAGGAGCCTCCAAGAAAGCATATCCAGCTCCCAAATGATGTAGAAATTAAGTAGTCTTCTTGGACAAAAGAGAGGCATATTATTGAAAACCTAAGTTGACTTCAAATAGGAAAACAGTGTCTATGGAGATGATCAGAGTAAGGACTATAAATTATATACCAAAAAATGTTTCTATATCTGTCCTTGAGATGAAATTTCTCTTTCTCAGAGTCAGGTAGAAGGGTGATACTTTAATACAGTATCTATAAGGACATTTGTCAATTTCCTAACTTACTTTAACATAAATTAGGATAAATTTCAACAAGGAGACAGTATGGTTGGGAAATTCATCACCAAAAAAGCCAGCTCAATTATTAAAAATAAATCATTTCAGATACATCTCCAGGGTCCCACTACTGACAACTTACAGACATAGAATTTTGTGTCTTATGAAATGTCAACCACCTTAGTGTTTTGTATAAATTCCAAATATGAATTATACCTTTTGAGTCAGCTCATGAAAGCACATTCTCCATTTCTTGATTCTTGTGACTTCAGATCAGCAAATATCTAGGTCGATGTATCTATTTATATTTCTATGTAGTGGTTCACAAAGAATCAATTTTCCAAAGCAGCAGGCCTTCAGAATTTAACCCCTTTTGCTGCTGGCTTCCCTTGTCTTTACATAGCTTGTTTTTATCTCACTCACTCCCTTTGAAAGTTTCCCAAAGCAACGTTGCTGGAACTTAAGCTTTCCACCCCAAGCCTTGAGTGCTGTTTTATTTCAGTAGTAAAGCATTCTGAAGTTACACAGAACACGTTATATTTTTGTGCAAAGTACGTTTAGAAGCTACAAAAATTGTCGACCTTGATAATACAAAAGAAGGTAGCAAGGAGCCCAGTCTGGATTTTGAACTCATCTAGAAGACAGCTTTCACCAGCTTAGGAACCTCTAATGGCTTGACTACTCACCTCAGAAGGATAAGAGGTAGATCTACCAAATGTACTGTTGTAATTGTAGTAGTTGCTCAGTGCTGGTCCAGGCGGACACACTTTAGTCTCCTTCACTGTCTCTTGCTGCTGATGCAAACAATGTAAGTAAATATATTACCTTGATGTTTTAAGACCAGAATTTCCACAGGCATTTTGCAGGGTAAGCCTGTGCTTGCTCCTTCGGGAAGCTGTTCAAGAGGAAGTGTTTTCCTTCTTCTTGGAGGCTTGGGATAGCTCCCTTCCCCTTCCTCCATTTTGAAAGCCGGAGAAAGCAGGAGTAGCCTGACTCTCCCGGCAGTTTTTGTCACACTTCCCAGCTTCAAAATGGTCTCTGCTTTTAAAGGCTCTCTTGTTTAGACTGGGCACACCTGGATAATCCAAGCCATTTTCCCCCAGTCCAATGTCTTCAATCTTAATTCCATTGGCAAGCAAGGTAATATTTGTAGTATACAAGGATTTGGAAGCGGGCATCTTGAGGATTTACCAAACTTTAGTTAAGTAAAAAAAAAATTAGAAAATATTTCATTATTTTCCACAAAGAATTTATTTGTATTGTTTCGAATTATATTTTCATGTGTATGTTTTGGAGTATGCATGTGAGTGCAGATGCCCTTGGAGAAAAAAAAAACCCATTGGATCCTGGGAAATGGAGGTACGGGGGGTTTGAGCCTTCTGATGTAGGTTCTGGGAAGTGAACTTGGAATGAGCAGACCTCTGAAAAAGCCGCAAGCACTCTAAACCACTGAATTATCATTCTAGTCCAATGTTTCATTAATTTCCATCCCCAAACCTAGTTGGTTACTTCTAAACACATGTTGAGCTCTGCTTC
Source organism: Phyllotis vaccarum (assembly GCA_033318265.1). Classification (NCBI taxonomy): domain Eukaryota; kingdom Metazoa; phylum Chordata; class Mammalia; order Rodentia; family Cricetidae; genus Phyllotis; species Phyllotis vaccarum. The sequence continues at coordinate 15,822,983 of JARWLC010000016.1, forward strand.
CATCCCCAAAGGAGTGATAGCCATCCCCATAACTCCTTGTTTTGTTGGATGCATTTCTATTTCTGTTCATTGTCATTTCACCACGTCTTTGACCTGCAGGTAGTAATCACTGTTACTAATGAATGAGAACGGATGATGAGTTCATAAGTCAAACCTGAGAACGATTAAAAGCCACACAACACTTTTCTCTGTGATAATTAAAACTCTCTTGTAAACATTTATGCTAATTTAACATTTTAGTAGCTATTAATTCACTAATAACCAACTCTTAAGAATTTCAATGAAAGTGAAGTGGTGTAGAAGACAAAGGAGGAGGGGCAGGAGGAGGAAGAGGAGGAGTATGGGAGGAGAAGGAGGAGGATCGGGAGGAGAAGAAGAAGCCACCATAACTGGAGGGACAATTGTTGACAAAAACTGATGGAGAAGAAATGTCGGGCTATGCAATGGTAAGTGTTGAGTATTTTCAGACAGTCAGCACAATTAACTGAAGCTAGATACCTCTGCTTTATCCTATGAGAAGGAGAAGCTCAAGATTAACTCTTCCCAGATTCAGGGACTTCCTCTCATATGCAGCATACCAAGAGCTCTGAGTTCTAGACTTGTTGGAAAGATAAGCAGCTGAAACTTCTCCAACTGCTGGGAACCACTGACGAGGCATGTCCCTGGACCTACCTACCTTGTAAAAGGAAGTTTAACAAGGTACCATCTCACCCCAGGAAGATAGATCTTCACCAACAGAGTGAGGGATAATGCTAAAACATATACCTCCTCCCTTTTTGCTGACCTTAGTTTTAGAGTCTTTCTTTCTCTATAAATCTTCTCTCATACAAGTATGGACTTTATTCTCAACTCTGGTATACAACATTTGGTGTTTAAACTGGTACCACCTCACATGGTTATAAATTAGAAAAGCCTCTAGGTTTCTACTACTGAGCTACTTAATGTCTTGGGGGATACTCAATCTTATAGGCTCAACCTCTCCACTCATAAAGATGTTAAGATTCTAATCTTTCATGGGGTGTATGGAGTAAAGTACCAGCCAGAAAGTTTTGCACAAAAGTACCCGATAGAAAGACACCATATAGCTATTGAGACAATAGCAAAAAAGAAGAGAAGGGGGTGATAAACCCCTGGTTAGGGTTAAATTACACACATGAATGTTGTAGACAATTGTAGGTCCCAGAAGCCACTGGGAAAAAGACAGAGCCACAGAGTAAGAAGCATGGGGCTGGCACAGGAAACCCAGATTTCTCTCCCTGGATGTGAAGACTGAAGTGTGGAGATACTATTTTAGAGCATACTTTCCAAACTATTGTCACCAAAACTGATTATTTGCATTTCCTAAATTCATGTACATTCATTGTCCCATTTGACTCTCCCCTAGCCATGTGGGGTGGATCACACTGTCTTCTTTTAAAAAATGAAGGCAGACCTTTTTCCAGGTTCATTATTGGTGAATAGTAGAATTGGAATGAGAGCTCAGATCCTTATCTTGACACAACAAAATCCCTGGCATCTCCTGGCTAGTGAATACACTTAGCTGGAGAAGAGGTACCTTTTGATGGAGTCAGATAGAGTTAGAGTGAGAACCACTGGCTTTCCACTTGGGCAAGTGAGTGAAAAAAAGTGACATTTTAGATAATTAATTATGGTTATAGGTTGACGTTGTTGCACATATTTGTAATCCCAGTACTCAAGAGATGAAGGTAGGAGGCTCCCAAGTCAAGACAAATCTTAGTCGTACAGAAAATTTTAGGTCAGCCAGGGCTACACTAAACTCTCTCTTTAAAAAAGGAAGAAAGAAATGAAAAGAAAAACAACAGAAATAAGTTTTCCTCAAGCGAGTACTGCTATAAGAGCACATGTTTATAAAAGTCAATATTTATGGTGAGCCAATAAACATTGGCAAAAATTTCTCAATAGAAAATTAATAACTTTGACTTAAAGTCACTAACAAATGTTTGCTCAGAATACCACAGAAAATTGTTGTCTCTTCTCCAAGACCCAATACCCAGTCTCATCCCTAGTGCTGCAACAGAATACCAACTACAGCCTTTCCTTACCTTTCCCGCATCTTCTGGAGATCTGACAGATCATTTCCTCTAAACCTTCTTCCCAACTCATTGCTATATCTCAACCCCCAACTTTAGAAGATACACCCTGCTAAATCACAGGCTATGCCGGCCATTAGACCTCTCTCTCTTTCTCTCTCTCTCTCTCTCCTTTCCCCCAAACCCAACCCCCAGTCTAGTCTCATTCACAGTATTTCAGCAGCACTCTAACTGCAGCCTTCTCTCACCCTTGCCCACATCTCCTGTGGTTTCCACAACCATTTCTTTCTAACCTTCTTCCTCCCACTTATGCTTTTTCCCAGACAAGACCTTGGGTAGCCCCATCTAACTCAAGGGCAGATTTTCCCAGGGCAGCAAGTAGGCTGAAGGAAGCCTTCTCCTTCTGCTCCAAAGATTCAATCCCCGAATCTCAAGTACAGCTTTGTAGCTGTAAACCTGCTATGCTCTCCCTTCCTCCCTATATCTATCCCCAGTGGGTTGTAAAGACCTCCTTGAATCTTTCTTTTCCATACTCATCCCAGTTACTCAGGTTCCAATACCAGGAGGTATCTTTGCGAAGAAGACACCAGCCTGAAAGGCCTGGAAAGCAGGCAACACATAGCTATCAGACTCTGAAAATCCAGAGAGAAAACAGAAGCCCAGGAGCAAAATGCCCTTCCAACAAAGAAATTCAGAAGTCTGCACCTAGACTTTTAATTATCCAGAACTCAGAAGCCAAGAAGCCAGCATAAAAACACAATCAACAACAGTAAGGAAGGTGGTCTTTCTGTTCACTGTGAGTATGTGTTATTACCATTGGCTAATAGAGAAGCTCTTTGGCCTATGGTAAGACACCTTTCAGCAGGTAGGAAATCTAAGAAAGATAGAGAAAGAAAAAAGGTGGAAGTATCAGAGGAGATGCTACCACCTGTCTGGAGAGCAAGATGTAATGGAGCACAGGTAAGCTAGGAGATGAATAGAAATGGACTAAGTTAAGAGGCAAGGGCTGCATAAATAGATAATAAACATAAAGCAAAGGATAGCCACGCTACAATCTACAACCCCAGAGAGCTAGGTAACAAGGGAGACCCTAAGAGAGACTTCTATGGATCCCCTCAGGAAGGGGAAATAGATAAGATCTTCTGAGTAAATTGGGAGCATGGTATGTGAATGGGAGGGGCTGGTAAATGGAGATGGGAAGATAACATGAGGAAGCAGGATGAGAGACTAGGGGAGAGATAGAGAAGGAGAACAGCAAAATAGATATATTGACAAAGGAAACCACTTGGGGGGTCAGGGAGGAACCTGTTGCTAGGGAAACTCCCAGAGATTCACAAGGATGACCTTAGCTAAGACTCCAAGCAATAGTGGAGAGGATACCTGAACTTGCCTTCTCCTGTAATCAAATTGATGACCACCCTAATTGTCATCATAGAACCTTCATCCAGCATGGAACCAGTTGCAGAGATCCTCAGATGAGCACTGAGCTGAGCTCCCAATACAGTTGAAGAGAGAGAGAAGCAGTTATATGAGCAAAATTATATATCAAGATCATTACGGGGAAACCCATGGAGACAGCTGACCGGAGCTAGTGGGAGCTCACTGACTCTGGATTGGCAGCTGAGGAATCTGCATGGTACCTAACTTGGTCCTCCGAATGTGGATGACAATTGTGTGGCTTGATCACTTTGTGGTACTCTGGCAGTGGGACCAACAATTATCCCTACTGTATGAACTGGATTTTTAGAGCCCATTACCTATAGTGAAATACATTTTTTAGCCTTGATACAGGGGAGAGGAGATTGGTCCTGCCTCAATTTGATATGTCAGACTTTCTTGACTCTCAATGGGAGGCCTAATCTTCATTGAGGAGCAGATGCTGGAGTTGAGTGGGGAAGAGCTAGAGGGTGAGTGGGAGGAAGGAAGGGAAAGGGAACTGTAAAGACAAACTTTTAAATTAAAAAAAAAATGTTAAGAAAAAGATGTAAGAGTTAGCTGGCAAGAAGCCTGACCCAAACAGTATGTAATTAATATAAGACGCTCTGTGTTTATTTGGACAGAGAATCTGCAGGACACAGGAAAGCTTCCCACTACAAATGGCGCCCAATGTCAGACATTGATCCACATTAGGCTTCAGAAAGCTTTAAAAAGATTCTAAAACATAGCCAGAAACAACTTTCTAGTTCATGTCACTCATTATGACCTGAGGTACAAAGATGTGTCCCCTAGCCTTGGCATGCATGCTTGAGCTGAGCTGAGCTGCAACATGATAGATATCCACTGTTTCATACTGGCTGGGGTACAAGCCGGCACTGCTTGGTGGGTTAAAGATTTTGCTCAGACAGGTAAAAGGCTAAAAGATACACAATAAAACAGACTCAGATGAACGAAACCTCTAAACAAGTTAAAATATGTGTAACAAATATATTTAGGCTTAGAAGAGAGAGGAAAGGGAATATAGGCAGTTATATAAAAACATTTTAAAGAATAAAATCTTAAAGAGGTAGTAAAAGTAATTTTAAAATATCATGTAAAAATGAAAAATACAGAGTCTGAATACTGTATACTATTGTGTTGTATTTGGGATTTTTAACTGCTATGAGACATTTGATAAAGTCTGCTTAGTTAAACCAGCACATATATTTTAAATGTTTCTTGACTTTGAAATTTGGTCTAAGAATTTATTGCTTTAGAAAAGAGTTTGTGCTTTCGTTTCCACAAAAGATGAGAACCTATGGATTGCTTCAAGGACAATATAGTTTGATTGACCAAGGCCCCTAAACACAACTGGCTGAGATGATGTAGCCTTTCAGACTACCACAGCTAAGATTTAACCATAATCCTGAATTTTCTTAGGATCCCCATTAGATTGCCAATACCTTCAGTCAATAGGAAGTAGTATAGAAAGTTAAACCCAAATAAGTTTGTTTTCATTATAAATGGTCATATTTAATGTCTTTCTGGGGAAAAGGGGGGAATATGACATAAAAATGATTTTTATAAGGTAGATTATTACATCTTTTTTAACCCCAATTGTTAATCTCTAAATATGTTACATTGGTATGGATTTTGCTTTTTTGATACAAATTTAAGGGCAATTTTGTTATACTGTATGTATATTTCTACTCTTAAGATATTATACTTATGCAAATCATTTGAAATAGCAATGTATCATTAAGAAATGCAGATTAATATTCTTCTATGATAAAAACTTATAGTCATATTATGTATTTTAGATACACAAAGATATATTTCAGATAGTTAATCTTCAAACACTTCAAAGACCTATAGGATATAGCATTTAAAATGTTTTAAGAACTTTGACTTTTCTGGATGGTGAGACATGTACTTTCTTTGTGGCAAAAGTTAGCCATTGGAAAAGAAACTGCTCTTACCTCAATTGCTTGACAGTATGCTGTATATACTGAACATGCAGGACTCACAGAAAGATGACCACTGAACTTGGCCAAATTAAGGGGAGATAGTCCTTTAGGTTCCTGCTTCACAGAAGAAATTCTAAACATTCTGCAGGACACAGGAAGAAGCAACTGACAAACTGTCAGAATGGGTGGAATAATTCTTCAAATTTCCTGCCTCACTGAAAGTCATGCCAGAGACTCTAGGTCTATAGGCTGAAGAAGGATGTCCCAACATTGCAGAGGAACTTTGGGTGATTGTCCAGGCAGCCAGATGTGTCTGTCATTTCTAGAGCTTTGGAAGTTGCTTATGATATACTTCCTGTTTACTCAGATAATATTATATCCTTCTGGATTCTTCAACAAAATTGAAGACTAGATTTTTATAATTATAGTTTTCCTTAGTTATGATAAAAATAAATTTTAGATATAAAACTTTAGACTCACAAAGATAGGATAGATGATAAAATATTTTCTTTAATTTTGCAAAATACAAATAGACTAGATGTTGTAACTATAATTCTTGCTTGATAACTATTTTGTTATATGTAATTTTATTATGTTAAAGGTAAAACTTTCTTTTTTATTAGTCAGAAATGGGGAAATTCTGTGGGAGGTCTTTCTGTACATTGTGAATATGTGTTACTAACATTGGTTATTAACAAAGCTGATTGGCCTATGGTAAGGCAAGAGACAACCAGGCAGGAAATCTAAGAGAGACAGAGGAAGAAGAAAGGTGGAGTCACAGCAGATGTTGCCAGCTGTGGGGGGAGCAAGATGGAATGGAACACAGGTAAGCCAGCAGCCACATGACAGAATATAGATTAATAGAAGTGGGTCGAGTTAAGATAGGTGGAAGAGCTAACTGGCAAGATGCCTGGGCTATAGACCATACAGTTTGTAATTAATATAAGCCTCTGTGTGTTTATTTGAAGTCAAGCAATACAGGAAAACTTCCAGCTACAGACAGGGCAGTATGTCTTCACTAGAGCTCAGCTATCCTCCAACATCAGGCCCTAAATAGTCCAACATAGCTGAAGCACAAGAATGAGGTCTTAAATCAACTGAATAAAGATGATAGCAGTCCTTAAAGAAGAAATGAATAAATCACTTAAATAAATCCAGAAAAACACAAACAAACAATGGGACCAAATGAATAAATCTCTTTAGAAAAGACAAGAACGCACACACATATACACACACATACACACACTCACATACATAAACACACATGCACACACACATATACACACACTAACATACACACACACTCAACCACATATACACACATATACATATATTCACTATACACACAATAATAACTAAATAGGTAGAATAAAACTTAAAAAAAAACCATTGGAGGAAACAAAACTGGTCAAGATCAGAACATGGAAATAGATGCAATAATGAAAACATAAACCTAGAAAATTCTGGAAATCAAAAATTTAGAAATACAAATAGGAATTACAGAAGCAAGTTTCACCGTAGACTACAAGAGATGGAAGACAGTATCAAAGACTAAGAATAATAGGTATAGAGGAAAGTGAAGAAACCCAGCTAAAAGGTCCAGAAAAAGTTTTCAAGAAGATGATAGAACATTTTTTTAACCTAAAGAAGGAAGTGCCCATAAAGATACAAAAAGCTTACAGAACACCAAATATATTGGACCATAAAGGAAAACTACTTTACCACATAATAATCAAAAGACTAAATTTATATAAGAAAGAATATTAAAAGCTTTAAGGGAAAATTCCAAGTAACATATAAAGGAAGACCTGTTAGAACTACACCTGACTTTTCAATGGAGACTCTAAAAGCCAGAGGGTCATGAGTAAATGTACTGCAGACACTAAGAGGCCACAGATGCCAGCCCAGACTTCTGTACCAAGCAAAACATTTAATAACCATAGGTGAAAAGAATAAGGGACTTTATGATGAAGCTATGCTTGAATAATATCTATCTGCAAACCCAGGCCTACAGAAGGGACTAGGAGGGAACCGCAATCTAAAGAGGTTAAATAATTCATGAAAAGACAGGGAATGAATGATCTCACACCAGCCAAAATCAAAAGAAGGGCAGCACATGCACGCGTGCACACACACACACCACCACCACCAACAAAATAGCAAGAATCAACAAACATTGGTCAATGGTCTCAGTTCTCCAATAAAAGACATATACTAATAGAATGAATGAAAAAATAAAATTCATCCTTCTGCTGCATACAAGAAACACACCTCAACATACAGGATGGATATTACCTCTGGGAAAAGGGTTAGAAAAATGTATTCCAAGCAAAAAACCTAAGAAAAAGCAAGTTACTGTAGCCATTTTAAATTTTAACAAAAGTAGACTTCAAACCAAAACTATTCAAAAGAGATAGAAAAGGATACTACCTTACATTAAAGGAAAAATACACCAAGATGACATTTTAATTTTTAACACCTATGCCCCAAACACAAGGGAGGCCAAGTTTGTAAAAGAAACACTACTACAGATTAAAGCAGGCATAGAACCTCACACAGTGATAGTGGGAGATTTCAGTACTCCACTCTTATCAATGAGCAGTTCATCCACACAAAAGCTAAACAGACATAAACCAGATTGACCTGACAGATAACATTTCACCCAAACCAAAGAAAATATATCTTCTACTCTTTACTTGTAGGAACTTTTTCCAATTGACCACATACTTGAATACAAATTAAGTCCCAATAGATACGAGAAAATTGACATAACTCCCTGCATCCTGTCTGATTACCACAGATTAAAAGTTGAATATTAACTACGGAAAAAACAGAAAGCCTACAAACTCATGTAAACAGCTCTCTAATGAATGAAAATGGGTCAGTGCAGAAACAAAGAAATTAAAGACCTTCTAGAATTCAATGAAAATGAATGCACAGCATACCCAAACTTATGGGACACAATGGAAGTGGTGCTAAGAGGCAAGTTCATAGCACTAAGTGCCTTTATTAAAAAAATTAGAGAGACTGCCTACTAATAAGATAACAACACACTCCAGCAAGCTCTAGAACAGAAAGAGGCAAACGCTCAAGAGGAGTAGAAGGCAAGAAGTAATCTAATTCAGTGCTGAAGTGGATAAAATAGAAACAAAAATGGACAATACAAAGAATCAATAAAACAAAGAGTTGGTCCTTTGAGAAAATCAGCAAGACAGACAAACCCCTATCCAAACTAACGAAAAGGAGAGAAAGAATAAAATTAACAAAATCTGAAACAAAGAGGGAACAAAACACAGGGAAGTCCAGAGAATCATAGGACATGCTTTAAACCTCTATCTTCACCAAATTGGAAAATCTTGAAGAAATGAATAATTTTTAAATAGATATTACTTACCAAAGTTAAACCAAGATCAAACAATTTTAATAGGCCTATACCTCTTAATGAAAGAGAAGCATTCTTAAAATGCTCCCAGCCAAAACCAAAACCAAACAAAATTCCAGGACCAGATGTTTTTATTGCAGAATTCTACAAGATTTTCAAAAAGAGGTAATGCCAATACTCCTCCAATTATTCCACAAAATAGAAATAGAAGGAACATTGCCCAATTCATTTTAAGGGGCCACAGTTACCCTGATTTTCAAACACAATAAAGACCCAGAAAAGAAAGATAATTATAGACCAGTTTCCCTTATGATTACACATGCAAAAATTATCGATAAAATACTCACAAACTGAATAAAAGAACACACCAAAAATATCATCCACCATGATCAAGTAGGCTTTTTACAAGAGATTCAGGAATGGCTCAGCATATAAAAATCAATCAATGCCATCCACCAGAAACAAACGGAAAGAAACACACACACACACACACACACACACACACACACACACACACACACACACACACGATCATCTCATTAGATGCAGAAAAGGGCCTTTGACAAAATTCAACACCCATTCCTGACAAAAGTCCTAGAGAGGTTAGAGATGCAAGAGACACACCTCAACACAATAAAGGTAATTTACAACATGCCTGTGGCCAACATCAAATTAAATTGAAAGAAATTTAAAACAATTCCACTAAAAACAGATTAAGACGAGGCTATCCACTCTCTCCATATCTATTCAATATAGTACTTGAAATTCTAGCTAGAGTAATAAGATAACAAAAGGAGATCAAGAACATATAAATTGGAAAGGAAGAAGCCAAAGTATCATTAATTGCGTATGAAATGATAGTATATATAAGTGAAGCTAAAACTTCTAACAGGGAACTCCTACAGCTGATAAACACTTTCAGAAAATTAACTCAAAAATATTAGTAACCCTCCTAAATAAAAATGGCAAGTGAATTGACTGAGAAACAACACCTTTCACAATAGTCCCAGAATACATAAAATATTTTTGGGTAACTCTAACCAAGAAAGCCTTACATGATAAAAACTTCAAGTCTTTGCAGAAAAAATTAAAGAAGATATCAGGAGATGGAAAGATTTCTCAAGACCATGAATTGATAGGATTAATATAGTAAAAATGACCATCCTACCAGAAACAATCTAATAATCTAATATACATACTCAACACAATCTTCATAAAATTCCAAGTAACCCAATATATACCTTGAAAGGATAATTCTCAACTTCATATAGAAAAAATAAAAAATCCAGGATAGCTAAAACAATCCTGAACAATAATAAAAGAACTGCTGGAGGTCCCATCATTTCTGATTTCAAGTTGTACTACAGAGCTATAGTAATAAAAAATATGTATGCTATTGACATAAAAATAGACATGTTGGTCAATGGAATTGAACTGGTGACCCAGACAAATCTATACACATATGAACACCTGTTTATTTTTTATAAGAAATATACAATGGGAAATAAAGACAGCATCTTCAACAAATGGTACCTGTCAGACTTAGTGTCTGCATGTAGAAGAATGAAAATAGAGCCATATCTGTCACCCTGCACAAAACTCAATTCTAAGTGGATGAAAGACCTCAACATAAAACCAGATACACTCAACTGTTAGAAACTTGTTAAAGAAAGTGAGGAATAGCCTTGCATAAATTGGCACAGAAGGCGATTGTCTGAACAGAACACCAGTAATGCAGGCACTAAGGTCAACAATTAATAAATGGGACCTCATAAGACTAAAAAGCTTCTGTAAGGCAAAGGACACCATCAGTTATATAGAGTGCCAGCCTACAGAATGGGAAACGATTTCCACCAACTTTACATCTACTAGAGGACTTGTTACAATGTGGTTTCTTGGTCCCAGGCAACCAATGGTCCAGACCTACAGACCTTCAGCCCCAGACCCTTTAGCTTCCTGCAGCTGCTTAGGCCCCAGAAATAACTCAGATGCTTATATTAAGTTCATGCTGCTTGGTCTATGGCTTAGGCACATTGCTAGCTTGCTCTTACACCTTAACTCAGCCCATTCTCATTAATCTATCTGCCACGTGGCCCGTGGCTCACCTGTGTTCCTTTCATGTTGCTCCTTTGGGCTTTGGGCTTGGTCTGTCTGACTCTGCCCCACTTCTCCTACCTATGCTCTGATTTCTCATCCTACTTTTTCTATGGTGCCTGTCATGGGCCAAAACAGCTCCTTTATTTAAAGATTGATATTCACAGCATACAGAAAGACATTCCCACATCAAGGACTAATACCAAAAATACACAAAGAACTCCAGAATTAGATGTCAAAAAACCAAATAATCCAATTAAAAAGAAGAGAAACAGATATTAATGGAATTTTCTATAGAGGAATCTCAAATATCCGAGAAACAAATAATTTTTCAACATCCTTAGCTATCAGGGAAATGCATATCAAAATTACTTTAGGATTCCATCTTATCCCCATCAGAATGGCTGAGATCAATAGCACAAGTGACAACTCATGCTGGCAAGGATGTGGAGCAAGGGGAACACTCCTCTATTGCTGGTGGGAGTGCAAACTTGTACAGTCATTTTGGAAGTCAGTGTGCTGGTTGCTTAGAAAGCTGGAAACAAGTCTACCTCAAGGACCAGTACACTACTCCTGGGCATATATGCAAAAGATACTCTATCCTACTATCAGGACACTTACTAAATCATGTTCTTAGTGGCTTTATTCATAATTATCAGAAATTGGAAACAACCTAGATATCCCTCAACAGAAGAATGTATAAAGAAAACGTGGTATATTTACACAATGGAGTATTACTCAGTTGTTTGAAAAAATGACGACATGAAATTCACAGGCAAATGGACAGTACCAAAAAGATAATAATCTTGAGTGATGTAACGCAGACCCAGAGAGATAAATATGGTATGTATCTATTTACAAGGGGACATTAACCATTAAGTAAACCAAACTACAATTCATATACTCAGAGAAGTTAGGTAGAAAGGAAAGATTTATGGGGGATGGAAGAATATCCCTGGAGGCAGAAATAGAATATATTTTATTGGTAAACTACAGGCAGGTGGGGACAGGAGCAGATGGGAGGTATCAGGAGGGATGGATATGGTGTGGAGAAAATGTGTGTAAGCAGAGATGGCTGTAATGGGGGACACTGGGGGTGTTGTGGAAACCTACTGCAGTAGAAACTTCCTCACATCTATGAAGGTGATTCTAATGAGGACTCCTAGTGATAGGGTATATAGAATCCCAACGGGCCATCTCTTGTAGCCAGGCAAAGTTCCAGTGGTGGTGCTAGGGTGCATTCACCTGAGTTGTTGGCTAAAGGAGCCCCATGGAAATCCCCAAACATCTAAGATGGTTGCAAAGACAAAAAATGAAACTAGTGGGCATTGTCCACACAGCTCTTTGAACATGGAGTACATGAGATGGTGCCTACAGGAAGCCCTGATCCCTAAGTCCTAGTCTCTTGGGTATCAAAAAAGAAACATAAACACCAACCCAGGCACAAAACTTTTGACCTACAATCTGTCTTGTCTGCAACATATGCAGCACAGAACATGTGGGAGAAGCCAATGTCTGATTTGCTCTAAGGCTCACTCAATAAGAAGGAATCAGCACCTCTTGGTTATTTGAGTAACCCAGAACCAGAGACCAGATAGTCCAGAGATCTAGGATAAAACCAACAGTGCTGGTCAAAATAATAATAAATAATAATAATAATAATAATAATAATAATAATAATAACAACAACAATGCAGTAATTCCTATTGATAGTCTGTTCTACTCATCATCAGTGCCTTATCCAATCCCATTAGACAGGCTGCCTCTGACAGCGGCTGAGAACAGATGCAGCGGCCCACAGCCAGACATTTCAAGAAGGCATAACACCCTTCAACTGTCTCCCCTCAGAACTTAAATCCTGTGGAAAGGGGGGTTAGAAGAACCAGTGGGATGGAAGGTACCAGGAGAACATGGTCCTCTGAATTAACTAAGCAGGGCACATATAAGCTCACAGACACTGAAGCAGTAAGCACAGAGCCTACATAGGTCTGGACAAGGTCCTCTGTGAATATTTTACAGCTATTAGTTTAGCATTTATTTATTTATTTATTTGTTTGTTTGTTTGTTTGTTCGTTCGTTTATTTATTTATTTATTTGTTTGTCTGTCTGTCTGTCTGTCTGTCTGTTTGTTTGTTCGTTCATTCGTTCATTCATTCATTCATTCATTTATTTTTATTTATTTGCAGGACTTCTGACTGTGAGAATGAGTGGGTCTCATTTTTTTTTTCCTGCTCTTGGGACTCTTTTCATCCTATGGTGTTGCCGTGTCCAACTTTGATATGATGGCTTTTACTTCATCCTATCATATTTCATTTTGTCACTTTGGGTTGTTATCTCTGTTCTGTCCTAATGAGAGAAGAGGAGTGGATCCGGGGTGGGGGAGGGAGGAGGCACAGAGAGAGAGGGAACTGTAGTCAGAATGTATTGTATGAGCAAAGACTATATTTTCAATAAAAGAGAAAAGTAAAGGGAAAAAAAAAAAAGGAGGGAAGGAGGAGGGAGGGAGGGAGGGAGGGAGGGAGAGAGGGAGGGAAGGAGGGAGGGAAGGAGGGAGGGAGGGAGGGAGGGAGGGAGGGAGGGAGGGAGGGAGGGAGGGAAGGAAACAAAGAAACTTCTCTTTTGACTCTGTCTACAAGCCCATGATGGCCTGGGAAGTAGATGTGCTCATCCCCGCCCCCTTATTTTCTGAGCAGATTATCAGAGGCTGTCCATTTGACCAATTTTCATCACTGTGACTATTGTCATGGCTCTCTACTAAATCCATCTTTTGTTGTTACATAATTTTGCCGTGGAATCCAAATTTTTCAACATTTATGAATTTCAAGCAGTAAGAACTAGGATAATGAACTCTGTGTTGGACGTCTTAGTGCTTGGTTGGTTGATGGATGTATAATATCCGTCTCTTCAGGCTCCAACCAGTTACTTCTGCTTTTTCTCTTCCCTTTTCTAATCCTCATAGTTTTTGTCTTATATTGGCACTGAGAGCTATTTTCTCTTCTCTTCCTTCCTCTTTGAAAGTACTCTGTGCAGACAAAATGAAGACACTCTTTGCCCATTTGACCCACTGCCTTCGTTATCATGGACCCCAGGGAAGAGAACAAAGAACACAGCTATGTCTCCCTGCCCCGTCTGTGGTCAGCGTTAAACTATTCATATCTGCTTTGCTGCTACCTCTCAGTCAAGAGCAAATGCAAATACAAATTTTTTGGCAAAGAGCCGTGTGTTCTATAACAACGTGATTCTCAGTTTAAAATAGGACAAGCATAATAACAAAGTCTTTGTTGAGAGCTTTATATTAGCTGCCAACCCTGAGTACATCAACAGATGTCTTATGTGTTATGCCTGTGCTCCAAAAAGAAAATCTTCCTCTTTGGGAAGAGATATTGGTGTTCATTTTTACATATGTTTATTTGTATATATGAAGCTATGTTCAAGGTAATCAATTATTCAGATGTCCAACTTTAATATTTCTTGTTAAAATCCCCAGTGGGACTTAAGCTAAAGCAAAATCCGTTAGAGAAAGTTGGTCAGTTTTGTAAGCACACTGCTTTGATGGGTGGTTATGTTCACAGGAAAGCTTCTGATAGCCACCAGCTCGGAGACTCTTCAGCAACAGTCAAAAATGATGGTTTATTTTCTTGACTAACTTGACAGCAGAAGAACACCGCTGCTAGAATTGTTATCTCTAAATTTAAAGAGCCAAAGATTTGTTGGCAAACAAGTCCTGTTGTTGAGATGCCTGTCTGCCTTTTCTCTTGTATGATCAGCAATCATGGTGATTCTGGTCCTTACTTCATCCCAGGCAGGCAATGTCAGAACCCATCATGACATCCCTCTCACTAGGCTATGTTGCTAAATCATTCTGCACACAGCCACGGGGAATAGAGAAGACATAACGAAGCTCCCACAGAAAGAAATGCTTTTCTATCTGTCTGCATTCCCTCAGCTGTTACTGGCCACATGGAGAGGATTTGAAGGGGCTGTATGCCAAGTGGCAGTAAGCAAACAGAAGAAACGATATTGATTTCTTCATACTTTGAAGGGCTAAGAAGTCATATAGAAAATTGTGCAGCAGTAATATTGCAGAGTTCAATAGGATACTCTCAGACAGGGAATTTAAGGATTGCCTGCTGCCCAGAGACCACTGAGCTCTGTCTATGTATTTCTGAACACAGAGAAGTTGAGTAAGCATGCTAGGCAGGAAGCTGAACTGACCCTGATTTCCTCTTTGAATCTTTCACCAATTTACATCTGAAGTACCATGCTGGCTGCTGGCATTCCTAAGAACTGTCCATGAGCTAAAGTCAACCTCACCTTATTGATAATTACATTATTTTCAGCATTGGTATTTCTGAAGAATCCTTTCATGTCAAGATGAGATCAAGGGGTTTGCAGAATGTCTCACTAAAGATTATATTCCTTCCCACAGCACAGAAGATTTCACAATCAGAATGCTTACTGTTATAAATTTTTTGGTTCACAAACACAAACTGATTGCTTGGGACATCATCAGAAGGTGACAGGATATGTACATAATCCACTGCAGGAAGCCAAGTCATACATTTAAAATTGTTAATAAAAATTAATGGAGCCCTAGAATTGAAGTATCATAAATTTCACTTCACATATCTCTCAATTATTGTCCTCATTTCTTCTCCAAAGCCTATGAAGTTGAGATGCAATATTTCATTTCTGACACATAATCAATGAGAATGTCTTTGGAGATCTATTACGACTTTAAAGTAATTTACGTGCATCCTATAGTGGCTGTGAGATCCTGAACATGCTATCAAAACACTTTGAACTTTATATACTGGTTCAATTGGAAAGTTAGAGAAAAACTTTTGTAGTTCAGAATCACTGTGGGACTTTAAATAATCAGAATGCCAAGCAGTTAATTTGTGGTGATACATTTTTCTGAGAACACCTTGTGACTCCAAAGAAACTGATTTTTTTTTTCCAGAATTTCACAGCCAAGTTAAAATATGCCTAGAGATCATTTAAGACTATGTAGTTAACCTGCTAGCCTACCATGTACTCAGTCTTAAATTAAAAGAATGATGTAACCAATCTTATTCTTCCTTGCTTTTTCTGTATACCCAAATTTTAAACCTAAACTAAATGCATCATGTACTCTTACATGCCCTTGACCCACAACAATGTATGTGTAAGTGTTGTGGTAACCATTCGCTTAAAGCAGCCAACATGTTGAAGTTATTCTCAAACAAAACAAATACATACCATCAATGTTGGGTCCAACATGCTGATAGGCTGGTAACATCTGTTTGTGAATTTGAGTGTTATTCTGGGCCAATAAAGTAGCTTCTTCCATTTAAGATTCTAATTAAAGATTTCTGTGAAAAATCCATTGTTTTCTTCCCTTACATATTTTCTGTGTCATCAAGAAATACAGTAAAATACCTTTGTTTGGCATAGGAACAGAAGAGAGATAGACATAACAGGCAACATGGACAGACAGGTCAGACACATACAACAGACAGACAATGGACAGCCCAGTAACCATAGATCCAGACAGAAAACATGGAGAGGGGAACAGAGAATTTGGATTTGGGATAGTCCTTGATCAAACTAATCTAAAAAGAAGTTGCTCTTATACATGTCTTAATGTGCCTTCTCTGAGGTTATCTTTAATGCATTAATAGAATATTATGACACACTAATTCAGGTGTTTCATAGTATTCACAAAATACTATTAGGTATTGCTCTATTATTATCAGCTGCACATTTCTGATGTGACGTCAGGAGAAGCATGGCTTTTATAACCAGAAAAAATGGTTCCTATTTCAGAAAAAAAAAATATGGCACTTTAGGCTATGCCAAAGCATCATGCCCTGCTTTAGGAGGTTGGATTCATGTTACTTATTCATACATTCTTTTCCTGTCCTTCATACAGATGAGTGACTGAATTTCCAATTATTTACCAGACCAGAGTAGTTCCTTGTCAGCCCTCTGCCAATGTGCTATTGAATTTGGATGGTAGAGAAAATCCAGCTGTGGATTCAGTTTTTAACAATGCCAAAATGACCACACTATTCCCTTCTAGGAGGGGACGGACACGCATGTCCTCAAACCATGGACCTAGCTCCGTGGGTGAATCATAGAACTTCCATGACTCAGCACGTCTACCTGGTGTCTGAGTCCTATAGTTCCATATGGCCACTTCATTGTTATTTTTAGGTGTGAATTACTGAGGTTATGATTAATAAAAAAAGATTAATCATGGAAAGTGATAAAGAAGTAATGATACGAACAAGCTGGAAGAATTCATTAATGAAAGTGAGTTGAGACGAAAAGGAACCCGATGTGCAGCTGTTTCCCAGGCAAATTCTGTCTTTCTCTGTATGTACTTGAAAATGCCAACATTCTTCCTGCCTTCATAGCTAGAAATGTCATAAACCTCAGCTCACCTCTCTCCTGAACCCTTTTTTCCATTTCATTCATATATTTTGAATTTTCCTTCGTAAATCTCACCCAAAACTTTCTAATCCTGCTGTTCCATATTGTGGGTTTTGACTTAATTAGTTGCAAAGGCAAGCTGTATAATTTATTAGACTCCATCAAGGTTCTAGAAACAGGAAAGATGTAAAGGAGGGAAGATAGGCAAATTCTTTCTATCCTGTTAACACATTTATTCTTTGTAGTAGAGGAAGTTGGGGGCTGGTTGGAGGATGTACACTCTTTAAAAAGCCTGACCTTCTGGATGTGTGACTCTGAGAAGCAGATGACCTTCCTGGGTGATACTTAGGTCTCCTCGACAGTTATTAACCAACACCAAGACCTTCACAAGCCATGCAAGTGATGGTCACATTTAAGGAAGCAACAAGCTGAAACAATTTGGAAGAATTTATTTAAGAAAATAAAAAACCAGGTAAGAAAGCAAGTACTCATTCAAAATAGAAAAGAAATCACTAATTATAATATAACAAGATGGTAAAGGCTGGGTAAGGAGTCACCAGCCTGAAATTTCAGTACCTGGGAGGTAGACGTAGGAGAGTATCCAGTTTAAGACCAGCTTGGGTTCCGGTGAGTTAAACAGCTGGGATCTCCAGTGAAATCCTTTCCAGGAAACACTCTCTCTCTCTCTCTCTCTCTCTCTCTCTCTCTCTCTCTCTCTCTCTCTCTCAATCTCTCTCTCTCTCTCTCTCTCTCTCTCTCTCTCTCTCTCTCTCACACACACACACACACACACACACACACCAAACCATTCTGGCAAACACCTAATGTGAAGTAGTGTTAGAAGACATTAGAAAACAATTGTGTTGACACTATTTAGAAACTGCTTTCCCTATATTTTTGGCTTTTATTTTTTCATTCTCTATATAAAAAAAGTTTCCTCTTTTATCTGACAGTACAGAAAAACTTTCTTTAGAGTTATAACTTACTTTTAGTAAGACTGAATAAATTTTAG
The DNA here is from genome assembly GCA_033318265.1 of Phyllotis vaccarum. Lineage (NCBI taxonomy): Eukaryota > Metazoa > Chordata > Mammalia > Rodentia > Cricetidae > Phyllotis > Phyllotis vaccarum. The sequence continues at coordinate 15,841,322 of JARWLC010000016.1, forward strand.
GCTAGCTGTTTATTTACTTCAAATTTAGGTTATATGGGGGGGGGATGTTATAGGTTCACAACACTTAAAACTTTGCTTCTCTAATATTACTTAAGTGTATCCATGAGGAGTGTCTCAAACTCATTTATACTGTGATATGCTCTTCGGTTTGACCCTTCATGCTACAGCACTGGCTGAACCCATGTGCTATGTGTTGTGAATATCTAGAAAATTACCCACCCTCTTCTGGGCCACAAACCATGTAACTGTGAATAGAACTGAACTACATTCACACAACTACACTTGATCACCCCAAACAATATATCTCCAAGTCCATTTTCTCTTAATCAGATCCTAACATTCCTCTAACTGGAGAAAATATGACAGAAAATAATGAAAGTAGGTTGGAACCAGAGGGATGGCTCATTTGGTGAAGGTGCTTGCCACCAAGACCTAGGACAAAGGTTTGGTCCCCAAGGCCAAAGTAGAAGAGACCTTAATTGCTCACGTTCCTCTGACTTCCACTGGCATGTCCGTGTGTGTGTGTGTGTGTGTGTGCATTCACATGAGTGTGTATGTGTGTGTGCACAGTGTAATAAACAAATGCGACATAGTGTGATCTTCAGGGATGATGGTTACAATAGCAGAGTCGTCGGTTTGGGCTGCTATAACAAACATATCTTCCCTGGATGGAAACAATTAGTCATTCATTTCTCATGCTCTGGGACTGAGGTGTGTGGAGAAAGCTCCCTTCTAATTACATCTTCAAATGGTTGGAAGAAAGGAGGTAAGGCACATGGCTTTGTCATTCTCTCCTCATAGATACTGAATCTCCTCCTGAGAGGTCTTAGGACCTAATTATCTCCTAAGGCCCCGCCTCCTAATCACAGGTGTATTTGGGATTAGACTGCCGCTTCTAAACTCTGCAGGGACACAAACTGTACCTTATAGCAATATTCTGCCTTACCTAATTCAAAACCAAAACCAAACCAAACAGTGTAAGCCGAAGTACTGTTTAGTCTTCTCCTCACACCTTAAACTTGGAAGTTTCAGTAGCTTTATGGAACATATCTCTCTGAGGACAAGCATTCAGATAGCAGCTCTCTTTAGGGTCCCTAGGGAAACAAGCTGACTGCCTGTTTCACAGTGTTGGAGAATTGACTCCAGCTTTGTCTCTACCATTGCCTACTCTCTACGCATAGTCCTCTGCTGCAGAGATCTCTTTGAAGCATTCTCTGGTGGACTTCTTGTAAGACCATGAAGCCTTTTCTGCTGTCTACCTGGATCAGTGGATTTCATGGAAGTGTTCTGCTGCATATTCCATGGGAATGACCTCTTCCTTGCCTCCAAAGACCTCTCTCATTTTCTCTCTCTCTTCTTTATTCAAATAGACATGGAACCCGAGTTATTAAATAATTACAGAGGAGATGTCCAACCATTAAAGCTAATCCTTTCTTTTTGTAGTCTCCCAGATGCCATTAGACAATTTCTTTGGTGTTCTCCTGTGTTTTGAGGGGAAGAGGAGCTCTTGTTTGCATCCCATTCTGATAGCTGAAGAGCCCACAGCTCAGATGCTTCTCTTCCTTCTTAAGCATCTGTTGCAAGCATGAGAATCCTGGGTAGAGTGGAAGATAGGGTTGACTGTGGTGACCTTGCGCTCAGTATATCCTCAAAGTACTGGCCGTCTCCAGTTGCTGATGTTTACTTTAGAGTATGTCCTTTAGTTGGGGGTCTTAGCTGCCAGCATAGGATAATAAAAGAGGACAGGGCAGGTTATATCGATCAGCAGTTGAGGCACTCACTTCCAGTGAGTTCTGTCTTCAGATCGCACATAGTTGAGGGAGAGAAGCAACTCTCCAGAGTTGGCCTTGGACTTAAACATGCATGACACGGCCCAGCACATGCACATATGCTCTCTGCCTCTCCAGATAAAATGTTTAAAAAATGCAAAGTTTTTTTTGTTTTTGTTTTTTTTTAAAAGAGAATTGGTCAGTTAGTTTTGTTTATACGGTCAATGCAGAAGATGGTTCAGAAATTCCTAGGTCTCTTACTTTTGGGTTCTTAGCTTCATAATTTATTCCACTTCAGCCCAAGTTACATATCTTGTCCATTTTCTCCCCTCCAGTCTCCTCTCCTCCTTTGTACATTTCTCTTGTGTTCTAGCTCCTTCCTTTAGGTTAAGTCATAGTGCATTGCAAGTAGTTCCCTGGAGAAAAGGGACTTTAAATGTCACTTGGTCCTAAAGGATGAAGAAAGACTCTCTTCCTGCCCTGCACTCTGTGAAGTAACCCTTGGTTTTAATCCTTTCCTGTCTGCTTTTAACAAGCAGCCTCTCATTAAATCACTTTCCCTTTATCCCAAAGGTGATTTGTTTCTTAATATCTTCATTTTCTTCTTTTATCTTTGACACTTCCCTGTCAACTGGTTCACAAGGATGACCCTAGCATTTACATTTCGAATGGCACTGTCCCTTTGGGTGGTAAATGTTCATGAACTAAGAGTTTTTAAGCCATACGTACATCAAATAACCTTTTATTTGTGAGGAAATGCGGTAAACATTTTCATGGAAAGGCATGCTTAATCACAACCATAAAACCAGCCAGATTTACTTAAGTCTCACTGGCTTCACATCAATGCCTGAGACAAATAAACCCCCCTCTAAAATGAGGCTATGGCTGTTTACTGAAGAAATCAGCAAAACAAACAAAAAAATGTTTTATATTTATTGTGTGTGGAATAGAACCACAAAGCAGACAGGAAGTAAGGAAGGGATAGAGGGAGAGAAGAATAAAGAAGGAAAGAGGGAGGGAGGGAGGGAGAGAGGGAGGGAAGCAGGGAAGGAGGGAGGGAGAAAAAAGAAGGAAGGAAAGGTCTACTGTATTTACTGACAGCTTGGACCAATGGTAAATATGTTGTTTTGTTTATAACGCAAATACTCCATAAATAAGAACAGTTGTTAATTAAAAAGTATTTTAATAAAAAGAAGGTACAGAAGCATACAAAAACATTTAAACATTGGAAGTTTTCCAGCCAAAAACGAAAATTAATTACAAGTGGCTCAACTGTACTCTTTTCAAAATGTCAGACTCAAGAAAACAGCACAGGAGGCTTCCCCTGGCCCACGTCTTTAAGTACATTCTAGTGATTTGTAGTACATAATGGGTCTTTTTGGTTAGATCCATCACATGTTATGTGCCAGCAGAAGCTTTATCAACTATGTGGGCATTTTACATGGTTAAATAATGGAATAATTTCATTAATCCTCAATTAAAATAATGGCTGACCTGGCTCATCCACTCAAAGTGCCTTAGTGAGGCTTGATGTTTAAAGCCCATAGCTTTGTTAGTTGCCAGGTTCTCGGGGTTACACATTTTCTGTCAAGCTTGACTTTTGAGTTTTTATATAACCAAAGCTTTCTAGAAGGATGAGACTCCCACATACATCCTTTATATACAACAGAAAAAGAGCCACATCTTCAAACCATTCTCCCACCCTTTTTCTTTCCAGGAAACTTATGATTACCAACTGATTTAGAACATGATGCTTTAGGCCAGCTCTTGGAAAAAATTCAAAATTTATATGCAAATCTATGATTTCAAATTACAAAAAAAAAAAAAATTCTGGTAGGCCTTAAGGTCATCCCTGAGGAAGCAAAAGCTGTAGGCTTTTTGTTTCAATTTTAATAAAGTTTAAAACAATTTATAGAAACACCACTGTAATTTAAGGAATCTAACAAAAGCTAAGATCTTTGCTTAATGCATGTGTGTATACGTGCATGTAAGTGTGTGTGTGTGTGTATGTGTGTATGTGTGTGTGTTTGTGTGTATGTGTGTGTAGTGTGTGTGTATGTGTGTGTGTAGTGTGTGTATGTGTGTGTGTGTATGTATGTGTGTGTGTAATGTGTGTATGTGTGTGTGTATGTGTATATGTATGTGTGTGTGTAATGTGTGTATGTGTGTGTAATTTGTGTATGTGTGTATGTGTGTATGTAGATGTGTGTATGTGTGTGTATATGTGTGTATAGTGTGTATGTGCGTGTAGTGTGTGTATGTGTGTGTAGTGTGTTTGTAATGTGTGTGTGTGTCTTGGTCTAGGTCTAGTGAAGATTTGTTATTGGGGAAATTCCATAATAACTAAGAGTCTTAGATTTGTTTTTATATCCTCAGGATAAAAAAACAGCCTAAGTCTCAGATTGATATACAAGTATTGATATGAATAATGTCTGCTATTGAATGTGAGTTGGTATTAAAATAAACTTATTTTTTGAGTTTCAAAGCCAAACTCGGTGTGTTCTATCTGTATAGGTTATTTTCTAGCTGATTGAATCAAAAGCTAATTTTGGAAACTGTTAAAGAAAATATGGAAAATTATAAGTATTAAATATTTAATGAAAGAAAATTATAAAAATATAAGCACTGAATTTTTTAAAATGTGTGACAAATACTACATATATATCAAAATATGGAAAATAGTATTATTTTGAACATTTTTGGTTTGCTTCAAATGAAATAATTACAGTTCTAATAAAGAAAATGAATAATTTTCTCTTCTTACATTATTAAAATGTTTTAAAATTATTGTAAGATGGACACATGAGTCATCACAGATGGTTTTCCTATTTGTAGAACTTCTATGGTGGATTTGCTGCCTAGAAACAGTAATTCTCCTTGAGTGCTTTTTATGTATTTTTCACAAAATAAAACATTTATCAGGCCTTCCCAATTGTGTGCATTTTGTTATCAAATAGGAAATTCCCTTGGCAAAAGGGACTTTTGAGCTGATTTCTCCACTTATACATATGTATGGACTTAATGACTGTAAGAAATTTCCCAAGGTTGGTTTTCACTTTTGCATGTTCTATGGCGTTCTTTGTTCAGCGAGTAGATAGTGAGACTTGGAAGTTATTCCTGCATAAGAATGACTGATTCTATGTCCAGTATACATGGAACTCACTGAAAATCCACACAAACTTATCTCAATATTCCACAAAACACCCAGTTGATGACATTGACATCATGTAGAATGTCTTAGTGGGACTCCTGTGAAGGATGGATGGTAGTTTGGTGTAAGATGCTGTTTCATATCCTGTTAAAAGCAACTGGACCTGTTATTGTAGAACATCCTGTGAACGGATGTCATCTTACCAAATCTTGTCAAAAAGCAAAAACTGCCTTGCATGGAATTCTCCACCTTCACACTTATTCATTTCTTACTCAAAAAAAAAAATTCTGTTCCAACAAAGAAACAATATTTTTTTCTTTCACATTAAATATTCTACTTTTTATTTGTCTCAACCTCCACCAATAAAAACCTATGTTTATTATTGAGGTTTGTGTGCCTTAGGGAGAGTTTTGAGAGGAATGCAGTCAATCCTTGTCTGTTTGTCAGTTGACAGAGTGCTAGTAGCCTCCCTCGAATTGAAAGCATACTAGTTACTTAATTAAACTTGGATTGCTGTTAATGGCTTGCATGTTTTTGCGGGTAAATGAGGAAAACAATTATCATCAAGAAGCTAGCACTTATATTTGGATGTGACTCTATTGGTAAAGTTCTTCCTCATGTTTGATAGGAGAGAATTTATTAGTAAAATAAGGAGCTTAGTGAGAATAGTTAGAAGCTCTGGCTTCTCTTTGTGCTTCCCATTTCTTCTTTCCTCCTGACTAACATAGTTACATTAACGCTTTCTTGTCAGTTATGGTACAGAACACATTCGGTTGTTTTCTTTCCACCCACGGGGGCAGGTTCACAAAGATTATTATTATTATTATTATTATTATTATTATTATTATTATTCTGGTAACCTGACAGAAACAATAACAAATAGTAAGTTTCTTTGGTACCACTTATCAGCTGCTAATAATAACAGGTGAGCTGATGCTGGTGTAGGAAAAGCTACCCCAATCCTCAGTTACAGGCACTTGATTGAACGCTGCGGACATTGGAGCCTAGTAAAATACTAAGTGCTGTGTACAGAGTTTTCCATGTTTTGCGTGCTTACTTCAAAGGCAATGCAGGCTCTCTCTTTTCTGTTCATACATTTTGTATTGCAAGTCATATATCTTTAAATGATAACCTCAAAATGAGCAATTTGAAAAATGGAAGTATGCTACGTTTAGCTACATAAATATTTTCCCTGCCCTTACTCTCCATCTAATTTCAAAAGACTTTACAACCTAAAATGCAGAAGCTTGGGGTGGATCAGAATAGAAATACCACTCTTTGAAATAGTGATGTCATGAAATGGAAGAGGGAAAAACTTATTTTATTACATAATGTTTAGGGTCTGGCTTTTGTTACCTTGCAGTTTGGAAAAACTTACATCTATTTGACTAAAGTAAATTTATCAGTGGCCATTTAAGTGAGTGCTGAGGTGGATGGGCAATGCATGAATAGTACAACTGTGTATAATTCCAGACTGTAGAACCAGTTGCTTGAAATGAATAATGCTACTTGTATGCAAAGAAATGACCATAAGGTTGTTCATGGGGAGGGGGATTCCAAAGTACTTAAACTTTTAAATTTTCACAAACTTTTAAATCTCACTGCACCCTCACCTTGCTGTAGGTCTTCAGACAGCCCACCTTTTATTTTTGGAACAGAGTCTCACCATATAGCTCTGGCTGACCTGGAACTCACTATGTAGATCAGGCTAGTCTTAAACCCACAGAGATCTGGGAGCTACCACCTGAGGAGTGTTGGGATTAAATGCATGAGCCATCACACTGGTCTAGAAATGCACTTTTACCAGAGGTTGCTAATTTTCTTTGTGAGGCAACCCTGTGTGATGGAATGAGAAGGACAAATTGAGTTTGAATCCATAGCCACATCATGGTTCTCAACTTCAGTAAAAGTTATGAGTGTTTCCAGCATTGGTTACAGTGGCATAACAGAGATGGCAGTATTCACCTTTGAAAACTGTGTTTGAAACAGATGCGTTCAGCTCCCATGTACTAGTCTAAAAATTATGTACATCAGGAGACATAGTATGCATTCTAGTAATTGAAGTCTCCATGACTGCTTTTCTAAATCCATTTCTTGGAGAGGTCCAACATATACACTGGAAATGATAATAATAGCTCTGAGAAATTCTGCAGAAGAGAAAGGAAGGAAGGAAGGAAGGAAGGAAGGAAGGAAGGAAGGAAGGAAGGAAGGAAGGAAGGAAGGAAGGAAGGGAGACCTGGTCAACAACTAAATGTATCACCTTATTTCATTAGTATGCTCTTTTCTCTTGGCATATCTCAGGAAAATTTCATATCATCAAAATTTGAGAAGCTTTGGACATGTGCACTGTGTGGAATGTGATAGATTTCAATACACGATAGCCATTATCAGTGGAGATGTAAGAATGCAGCATGAGGATAAATAAGGATAGTCAGGGTTGTCTGTAGTCCAACGGAGAGCTAATACTTAAGATGGAAAGTTTCTGCAGGGAACAAAGTAACGCAATTAGGTCATGGTTAATCCATGTGGTTATTTTCTTTGCTCCTGTTTATAGTGATATAAATCAATATTGAAAAGGCAGGAGTTTGAATATGTATTTTCAACTCAAATTAACGGTCTTTGAAAAATTTAACTCACACAGAAACATTCCCTTTGAGTTAAAGACACTATAAGATGTTGTCTCTGTGTTGATTAATTTAAAAAATCAACTTTGTTCGGAACTCATTTGATGTTTATCATTAGCCAGTTCCCACAGCGCTTTAATGACGAGATTTCCTTCCTGTGTTCAGGGGAGTTGTTGGAAGGGTTCTAATTAAGAAGAGGCCTTCTGGAGCCAGATGGCGCAGGTCACGTCTCCGTTCCACGGTGTATCAGCAACGTGACCTTGGGGGAGTGATTTAATTTCTCTAACCTCAGTTTTCTCACCTGGTATGCACCATCAAAATTTATTGAAAGTATTAAATAAACTCATTCTGGGAAAGGAATTTATTTCATCACTTGGCATATGGTAGCCAGCCAAATATATTTCAATTATCAACTGCAATACAAACATTTTCACTTAAATATGTAACTAAAAAGACTTATTTAAGAAAAAGCTAGTCTGAGCTGAGTAATGCTCTAAGTCAGTTCCGAGTCAGGGAATCTCTGCCGGGTTAGACAGCTCACTCAGAGCTGCACGTCTGCTCAAGGTGGAGCTGCAGCCAGGAGGCTTTCCCTTCTTGTGTAAAACAGAATTACTGAGCTAATTCAGCTGAGCTGGGGAGATAACTCAGTGGATAGTGTTTACCTTGCAAGTAGCCAGGAACCTGAGGTTAATTCCCAGAAACCACAGGCAGACCCTAGAGGCTTGAATAACTATATAAAACAGACATATAAATGCCCCACATACTAAAGTGTAGTAGAAATTGCTGAACTCCAGAGACATAAATATGTGCTCTAATAATTGAAGATGCTAGATGGTAGCCAGACAGCCTGGCAAATTTGGCAAGCTGTGCAAGTGTGAGAAACTGTCTCTAAGACAAAAGGGGGGGGGGTGTTGAAGGAAGGGGACTGTAGTTGAAGAATAATACCTATGGTTGTTGTCTGGGCTTCAGGTGTGCATTCATCTTCAAACACACACACACACTCACTCACACACACGTACACACAGATATACATACACGTATACACACACACACACACACACACACACACACACACACACACACACATACATGCACACACAGTATTAATAGGAGCACAGGATCAGCTCAACTTTCCAGAATAAAATAAAATTTTTTAGTGCTTTCTGCTCAAGACTTGAAAGGCAAATACTTTTTATCTTATGTTGTGGAATTGGTGAGTGAAGTTTTATTCCTGTTGATGTGACATGGAAGAAATTTGTCAACATAGATTTCTGGGATTGATAAAGCTTTAGACTCAAGCCATATTACTACTTCATTATGGCGTTCTTAAGGAAAATAAAATTTTTGTGTTCCTAATTACTTCACTCTTGTTACTACCGTCTTCTGTATTTCCTGACATAACTGCATTTCCAAGCTTTCTGTTTTATTTAAAATGCATCTTTGACTGTGTTGCATAAAATTGTGGCAATCATACATATTGTTATAGGAAAAATCAAATAAATTTTTGTAAAAATAAACCTAGTTTTTATTTTCTCTAATTTTATAGAGCCTTACAGAAAAGTTTTGGAAGTACATCTTTGACTCAGAAGGTATCTTCTTACTACTCAGCCAGGCCTGCCATGAGGCTCATAGAGTAGTAGGGAGAATTGAGGTAAGTTAATCCCAGTCTTAGTTCCCATTTCCTCCTGGGTTTGTGACGCTTCAACAGCCTGCCACACAAGGAACCCTGAGAATATACCAGACACATGGTAGCTTCAAACAATATGAGAAACTGTGTTATTTTAGTGGATATGAAATGGAACTATTCTTTGCTGTGCCTCAGACCTGTTTGGGTCCTCTGCTCTCTCTCTTCTCATGGGTGAACTAGAAGAAACACTGGGATGCTAAGGACACCACTTATTTCTTTATTCAAGACTTTAATAGTTTCTCTTTAGTGTCCATTTGAAAAGATGCCATTTCTTTTAATAGTTTCTGGTTAGTTTCCTTTTGAACAGATGCCATTCTTTTGTTTGTTTGTTTGTTTTAACCTGTAAGTTATTTCTAGAACCCAGCAGATGAGTGAGGTCTAGCTATACCTCTTTACTCACAAAACTAAGTGGACCTGATCTCCTTGTCTTAAGAGAAATAATCTGTGCTCATATGTCTTTGACAAATAATTTATTTGTATACAGAGGCTTCTGAAAAACCAAAGAAACTAATTATTTTTGCTTTTATATTACATACTCATGGTCAGATATTAACTTATTTTATTTGTATATACCTATCACCTTTATGCTCAAAAAATTAGGACTGAAATTGTGTGCGTGTGTGTTGTATGTGTGTGCATGCGTGTGTATGTGTGTGTGTGTCTGTGTGTGGGGGGGTGTTGTGCATGGCTTATATATTTCTTATCATATGTGTGTATGTGGGTCCACATGCAGGTGTGTGTGTTTGTGTGTGTGTCCACAAGTTAACATCTGGTGTCTTTCTTCAATCTCTCTCCACCTTTATTTTTTGAGACAGGGTTTATAAGTGATCCTGAAGCATCAATTGGCCTAGGCTGGGTAAGAAAAAATTTTCAATAATGACTGTCTCAAATTCCCCGCTGACAGAAGAATTACAGGTGCTTGTCACTGTACCCAGTTTTCTATGTCCCCATCAATGTGGGTTTTGGGGATCTGAACTCAGGTCCCAGTGCTTTCATAATGGAACTTTAACTACCAAACTGTCTCCTATCCCAGGAAATAGATATTTTAAATGTCCTTCTATTTGAAACTTCATACAGTATTTTCTATAGAATCAACTATTTATTGAATGTCAGTGTGTGCTAATTGCTTTCCAAAAGTTATCTAGTCTTCACATCTTAATTGTCCAGTTTTACAAATTGAAAAACAAAGGGATGGTGAGTATTCAGAGTTAAATTGACAATATGTAAGTGCCAGAATAAGTTAAGTCGAGGTTGCCACATCCAAACTGGACATCTTGTACCACCCTGGTTGGTGCCCAGCTCTGCTCTTGAGGCCTTTCTGTTTCTCGGAATATGCTGAATGAGTCCTGGGAGTGAGCTTCACTTGATGGTCCTCGTACAGTTTCATTTTCCATATTAAAAGCTTACTGACAATATTTACTATCATTTCCCTTGAATATCACCTAGTAATAAAAATTAGCATTGCTTGAAAATTAAATCACTGAATGATAAACATGGTCCATTAAAAGGTTGATGCAATTTATTGAATAAGAGTGCAAAGCTATTCCAGAAAAGTAGCAGGGCCCATAAAGCCTTTCCATAATCAAAACATTAAAACAGCAGATTTCATTCTCTCCATTAACACAGTGAATGGGAATAGTTATACTCCATTCTTTGCCATTAATTTCTCTCTAAATTAATTCCTAGAGAAATTACAAGCAAATAGCACCTTCCCTGCGGTGACTTTTTTATGCTGTAAGATAAGGATTAAGAAACCCTGTGGCCCAGTAAGAAACCTATTTTGTAGTCTCTTTGTACTGATAAAATTTCTCCTGGCACTGAACCTCCCACTGTCAAAAATACTATAACATTTTACTAGTTTGCAAAAGATGAAAATGTTACCAGATGTTAAATCCAAGGAGCAGGCTAACAACTTCTGTTTTCAGATGAGTAGTTGCTACCTTAAAAAGAAAATCTTAAAGAAGGAAACAAACTCTTTATGGGCTCTGGTACAAAAAAAAAAAAAATTGCCGAGTCATTTTGAATGTGAATTTTATAATTATTTAGTCTCACGGAACTGAGCTTTAGAATAACAGGCTACGTGCTAATTACTTTAATTCCCACTAGATTTTATAAATGTCTTCTTTTGAACCAAAAAGGCTTGGGTTTCCAGAACAAAGTAATTAAATAACTTTCACCCAGTGACATTATGGCCGTAGATAGCACACGCCGTAATGCGAGGAATCTCATCATTATTCGTATGCAATGTACCTTTAGCTCTTCCATGAGGATGCCTCTCACACACTGGCCTGGCTCCTTAGCATAAAAGGCTTATTGAGATGAAAGCATTTCAGGGGTCATTTTCTCACCTGACTCATTAATCAGGCCTTGGCAGTTTTCCTTAGTCCTGCTATACTCCGAGTGAGTAAGACCAGCGACCACACAGAAAACGCAGGAAAATAATAGGAGAAATGAATACGCATAGCAAGTGAGTGTGGGCCGGTGTTTTCATTAGCCTTTTGATGGATGGGACCGGATACGCGGGGGAAACACACGCGGCATTTTCCATCTGCCTCCCAGAAGGATTTTTCAATGTTTCACCTTAGGTTCTTCAAAGAATGGTTCTTTGATTCAGTAATAGTTATAGAAACCTTTGCCTTTGATATCCAAAGGTGGTGCAGAGCTCGTCTTTTGATTAAGAAATGCTCAGGCAATTGAAGAACATCACAATAGATGAAATGGGGAGAGACTGTGTCAGTCATCTTGCTTTAAGTTAGGACCCCGTTAAAGACAAACTGTGTTAAGTGTTAAATTACATTTGACACTACATATTAAAGCATATGGTGACTTTTAAAAACCTCATCGTGTTATTTTTCTCCTTCATTTCTTACTGCGATATTCTAAATGCCAGTAATTTTAAGGTTTTTTTTTTTAAGCACTTCATAATGTATCTAAATTATGAGGGATGATCTTAATATTCATCGGTGAGTTGACAAATGAACAATTACTACTTGAATGTAGTGTGCATGCTTTTGTTGTACATTTTTAAAATTTCAGTTCCAGGCAATCATTATTCCATCTGTCTGCCTGCCTGCAGTTTTCTGAATGCTTGTATCTTATCCTATGAAATGGCACACTGCAAACGTGCCATTTAAGATGCTGTAGTGCTCACTATAGAACCCCAAGTAAGGAACGATTAGTTTGCTATTAAGCTTTGGGATGTTCCAAAATAAATATTGCTTCAGTTACATATACAAGCTTAGGCATCAATAATGCAGATGTATAGTCATTGGAAACAGATATAAGCTTATGTCAAATTCTACTCCTTCAATCAAAAGGCAATTTATTGATAGAAAAACCTCTATGGTGTCACAGAAGAGTTAAAGCTGGAGTTTCAAGACACTGATGGTGATGTAATTTGCAAATTAAATTTGTGGACCATGCTAATGATTCTATTTGCAAATGTATTCATATCTCTGCTGAACTGGTACCATCTTAATTTTCCTTCCTTCCTTCCTTCCTTCCTTCCTTCCTCCCTCCCTCCCTTCCTCCCTCCCCCTCTCCCTCCCTCTATGCCTACCTCCCTCCTTCTTCCCTTCCGTCTGTCTCTTATTTCTTCTCTACTCCTCTTTTCCTCTTCCCATCTCTAAATAAAAATGTGGTCAATGCCATGAATTATGTCATAGAATATAATACAAAACATAAAGATCCATAGAATCTAAAATAAAAATGATATATAATTTTGTAAGTATTTCTGTAGGTAAGGGGTAAGTATCACATATAGTTTTCTGACAGAAACCTGGTCTCCTCTCATCTTCCTTGCCTCTGTGGTCCATACCAGCACCAATTAAGTCATACAACCATCAAAGTTAGTAATTCTAGACTCTTCTTTCATCTTGCACAGCCAACTTCTAAACTAGTTCATTTCACTGGTCAGTGTGTCCTGAGACAATGATATCTACTAATTGTGAATTTATTTGCTTTTTATCTCAAATCTTTCTTCCAAAGCAAAGGTCACTTTCGTGTCCCATTGTTGAGTAGACACTGAACACTCACAAGTGACAGGGACTATGCTAGAGTTATACTCAACATAAGTGCGTTATCTGTTCTCTTTTCCAAGCTAGTAGTTTTTTCTTTTCTTTTTCTTTTTTCCTTCTACCTCTTTGCTCATTCATTGGTCTTCATCATACTTTTTCACATGATAGCCCAGGCCAGCTCAACAGGTTATCCTCAAGCTTATGGCAACCAACCTTTCTGCCTTAGCCTTTCATATACTACAGGTATTACCACTAGGCCTGGCCTCAAGTACTGGTTTCTTGATGCCTGTTTGTTCTCCTTTGCACATCTCTGCTCATCCTTATTAACCTAGTTCATTCTTCTATCTGCATGAAAACTTACCCTGGTGTTGACTGTCTTATTTTAGGCTTTTGTTCCTCTACATCATATTCTTCCTACACATATTCTCCTTATACTCAACATCTGACTCAGAGAGACCACAGCCTGTGTCTTATTTATTCCCACAATCGACACATAAGTGGCAAAATAAATTATTTTATTATTTCTAAATAACTATGCTCTGAACATGGACATGCAGAATAAAATGTGTTACTCATAAACCTTGAATTATGAAGTTTGATCTGGAAAGAGTCTTTGTTCAGTCCTGTCATGGTAGAGCAGGTTTAATAACCTTGCTGTGTGGTTTGTGCCAGGATTGTCTACTAAGATATTATTTCCACTGTATTATTTGAACCTTGTAGCTGTGCTTCCTTGCTGTAGTATGTGTGTGTGTGTGTGTGTGTGTGTTTAAGTGTGCTAGTACATCTGTGTGTATGACCAGATATCAGCCTTGAGTGTTTTTCCTCAAACCACTTACCTTGACTTGCCCTCTGAATTGTATTTCATTCATTCCAACAAAGCAGTTACTATTTTACACACATACATGCAAATATTAGCTATATCTTAATGAGAAGGGCAGATATGTAATTTTTCATTGGCATTTTGGGTTGACCAATTAGGCTAACCAGGGTTACTCCTGCCCTACTACTCCAGCCTAGGGACCAGAAGAGGATACCCACACATGTAGACTTTTACATAGGTGTTGAGGATTCCACTTCAGTCCTTATGATTATGTGACAAACACTTTCTGACCAGCTACCTGCTCTGCCCTTAATGATGCTTTTCATTGCTCTAGCCTCATTGCATTGTTACTTGGCAGCTGAAAATTAAAATTATTTAATCTAGAATGAAGAACTTAATTAGATTTTTACAAAAAAAGTAAGTGTGGAGATTGCAGGATTCTACTATTATTGTGCAGACCTGTCCTGCATAGCTTGGTTGGGGCATTGCATGCATCTTTTTCTCTCAAGGCCAGGTGATTGGCAAGAGTCAGCATAAATATATGGCTGAAGCACAAAATACTCAGAGCAAGAACAATCTGTCTATCCTAGAGGATTGCTCTCTAAGGTCAATACTGCATCTGAAAGTAGCTTTGCTTTGAATATGACAGATAGGTTACACGGAAGACCACAGGGAATCAGTTGGTTCCTGGAATAAGTAATAGGAATGGAAGCAGTAATCTTTTCCTCAAGTGCAAATTTGACAACTGAGCTATGTCTGACTAATATCGAACATCCATATCGAGCTGTTGAGGTCAATAGTTGGTCTTAGTTATGTTCTGTATTGACTGGTTACATTTTCTAAATGAGAAAGAAATGGCCAAATGGGAAAATTCTGTTGCATCTGGAGATAACAGTTACTTTTTTTTTTTTTAAGTTGAATTTAATTTCATACGGTAAGCGAAAACTGTGTTGTGAAAATTTGGCCTTTTTAAAAATCTGGATCACATAAATTAATTGTACAGAGATCAATGTGGCATTAGAGGAATTAGAATGAAACACTTATTTTTATGCAACTGTAAAACTTGGCCCAAGTTATTTTTATAAACAAAGAGACAGAACTTCACAGTGGCAACAAGCCTAGAGCAGAGGCAAGCCTGGAGTATGGGAAATGGTTGCCAGGCCCTCGCACTATTTTCTAGGGATGACATCTTTGGATAAGTTTTAGGCTATTTGGTTCTAATTTTATTGGCTAATAGAGAAATGCCCACTCCATGGGGTTGGGCTGCAGGGATGGCTCAGTGACAAAGTGTTCTTCCTTTCCTGGAAATGGACCTCCATTCAGCTTCCAGAACCCACAATGGGAAGCTTACAACCACCTGCAACTCCAGCTCCAGAGGATGGAACGTCTTCTTCCAGTCTCCAGAGGTACCTGCAATCTTATGTGCATGAACACACACATACATATAAATACACATTATATACGTACACAAAGATGCACATATACATACAAATAAGCATTATACACACAAATATATATACACACATAAATACACATAAACACACACATATACACATTCACACGCACAAATATAATAACAAATAATATGCAATATTTGTTGTTGGTAAAATATAATTTAAATCACTACAATTAAAGCTAATTGCTAAGGAGGGAGTAATTTAAGTGATAATTGTAACAAGGACAGCTACACAGTTCAAATTTTAGTATTTCCTACAATGTCTAATAATATGACCAGCCAATAATTCTCCAATGCAAGGAGCATTTTATGATTAGCATGAAATGAGTTCCATAAGTCAAAACTGTAGTTTTTTATTTTTGTAAATGGAAATAACAAAGACTTTCACAAAAGAAACTCCATATAATGAATTTTAAGTTTTTTTTTACAATTGGTGTCATTTTTATATTTGTGGCATATACACCTAATTTAATAATAATTTATCTTAGCAACTAGAATTTTTTTTTAAAAAAAATCTTTTCTAGAAAGGACAGATCCATTTTTATCTCATATTTTATTATTTAAGCAAGCTGTCTAATGCCAATAACAACTACAACAGGCAATAAGGACCCTGTGGCGAACAGTGGCCGACCATCACTGAACAGATGCCTCTTCAGAACAACCCTACAGTTAGTTGGCTATGTGAGGAACAAAAGACATTTCACTTTTCTAAAAACTACATTAAAACAACAGCAGAAAGGCGAAGCTAATTTTAATATCTTCAACTCATACATCATTTCAACAGGTCATATCAAAAATAAAACATTTACATTCCTTCTAGAGACAAGGCTTTAAAATGTGACTTACGTTTTACATTTGTGGTCCATTTCACTCTGACCTACACAGGACAAGTGCTCAATGGTCACACACGTGTAGCATCTTCCGTACTGGGGATGGCAGCCTACTTAGTATGCACTGCAATAATCAGAAATGGTTATTGGTCATATCCAAAATCAAATGAGGCTGGGGGAGGTCAACTGGATCCCCAAACTGTTTGAGATTAAGGTTTCTTCTTGTTCTACAAACAGGCTGGTGATACTTGATGACTGTAGGGATATAGCATGCCTGGCCCATGGTCCTTGAACTCTACAACTGGCTTATGCTGTCTTCAGGGTCTGAGTCAACTGCTGTTAAACTCTGTAGGCACAGAGCTGAAGAAACTAGGTGTTTCATAGGTGGAATTTGCTTTTGCCCTTAGAATCTCTGCTGATTGTTCCCTGGTCCAAAAGGCCTGATGGTATCTCCTCAAGGTTTACCTGAACTGATAGGTTCCTGGTTGATGCCTCCCACAAATTACCACAGTCTTGCTGGCCTCCACCAACATGGATTTCTCCTCTTAGAATCCTATAGACTGAAATCCTACAGGAGTCCAACGTAGCTAAATCAGTGTCCCCAAGGCTAATTCCAAGAAGGGGAACCAGAGGCATCAGCTCTGGTAACCACTGGGGTTCCTTGACTTGTGAACAAATTAGATTGTTCTAATCTCTGGTCTCTTTGTTAGAGTCTTTCTTTTACTTGGTCTATAAGCAGATATCTGTCTTTCTTCTTTTGATAAAATTTAAGTTCCAGATTTCAGTTAGTGCCCATCTATTAATTCAGGGAAATGGTCCCATCTTAAAGCCAGTAACTTAACAGAGAGTTCACATATCACAGGCACAATGAAAATAATTCTTCCTAGACATGTACAACAGGAAAATGAACGTGGTTTTCCATGTACTAATACTTAGTATTAATTTTGTAAGATATTTAAAGTTAATTTATTATCAAAATAATTTTGCAATTGAAACCTTCTTCTTGCGCACTAGCTCCTTTTCACAAAGCTCTGATATTGGGTATGCTTTGAAAGAAAATATTTCTATGCTGAATAAGACCCACCTAAATGTGGAAATTTGTACAAATGTGGGGTTTAGAACTGATTTCAGGAGACATTTATGGTTAGAGTATTTGCAAATGTGATGCTGAACCACTCACACGAATTGAATTTCATGTCTCCCCACTGTCTTCTGTCAGGTCACCAATGAGTCTCCAGACTTCCTTGATTCCCTTTCACATGAAAACATTTCTGCTCCAGCATGTTTTTATCAATCCATTGTAAACTACTGGGTTTTTGGTTCCTCCATGTTCACTTACTAATCACGGTGTTTTTCAGCATTTAAGCTAGTCACTGCAGATGATCTCAGCAGTAAAGTTGGTGTCACTAATTTTATGACACTTCCAATCTGATAAAATCAGTGTCTACCCAAAACATACTGTGTGAATATGGCATGGCATTCTAAACGCTACCCAGGTGACCCTCCTCTCTATCTGCATGCACATGATGCAGATGCCTTTCAAGTCCTTGTTTCACAGTGAGGAAACTGGAGCATAAGAGATTGAATGACTTCCACAGAAACCTCATAGCCAGGATTGAACCAAGTTGTTCATGCTGCTACTGTGTACATGACAATAGTCTTTCTTTAGTGGTTGTGATAGATCTTTGTGACACACACCTCAGCACTGTTCTGAAAAGAAAGGGATGGGGTTGGGGAAAGGGTAAGCATTTTGTAACTGAGAAGGTCCAAAGTGCCATTATTTTTTGTTTTAATAAATTTTAAAAATTGGGGGGTGTCCATGGAATATTCATATCCTAGGCAAGCACTCAATCACCAAGCTACATTATAGCCAGAAATGTCATTTTTTAATGTTTGTACATAATAGAAAGCAATAATGGAGAATGTGCAGTTCAAAACACACTTCTGAGGGGGCTAAAATGAGTGTGTCATGAGTGTATGCGTGCATGTGTGTGTGCACACGCGCACACACGTGTGTGTCCAATAAGAATATAAATATCAAGTGGCTGATAACAGCTGAGTGGGGAGAGATTGAGATAGCAAGCAGATGTAACAATGATGCGCCACATCTAAAGAATTTGCTGCTAGGGTTAGGAGAAGACAGGAAGCCATCAATAGAGGAGAGAGGTGATGGATGAAGTAAAGGTAGCCATCAGATTTGATGCTTTTAACCCAAGAGCACAAAAGAACCATAAAAACCTCTTTCATTTCCCACTAAGCTAATCGACATTACCAATAATACACAAGCCATAATATTTTCGTGTTGACATGTTTGGATCTTTATTCAAGCTTTTGAAAGAATGGCAATAAGAAAATGTTAGGTTTTTACCTTATACATACAGGAAGAATCCCTCTTCCAAGACTTGGGACCATATATAACTGCCTATAACTCTGCACTTGGGAGGCAGAGGTAAGAAAGCGAGTTTATTCCGAGTCAGCGTTACCTACATAGTGTGTTTGACACCAGTCTGTGCTGCAGGAGACACTGTCTCAAACAAACAGGAAGAACAAGAAAATAAAACTCACCCCTCACACAAATACAAACCATTGTGAGGCTGTTTCCAATGCAGCAATGCCTCTGGCCTCTCAGACAGCAGTCTGGGGCCTTGCAGTGTCTCAGGCCGATTATAACAAAGGATTATCAGCGGACTGAGAATTCTGCATGTATGGTTCTCAGTTCCTTGTCCTCCGTCACAAAGATTCCTGGCTGATAGAATCGCCGGTGACAGTTCATTATTTTTCTTTGTCTCTTGAATAATAGCTTCTACTTAATATCCACATTCTGAACTAACTCATAACCTAGAAATATTATATAAAAGAAATCAAGTTCTAAATGCAAAACAGTAGATGGGTTAGGTAAGACACGCTCCAGGCATTTTCAGTCCCAGTGGTAGAGGGTTTTGTTCATTCTCAGGGGATAGTGGATGTGAGATGGTGAAAGCTGCCTTATAAAATTTTCCTTGAAAAGCCTTAGAGATGTGATGGAATTGTTTCAGAAAACAATGGTTCTCTTCTAAGGAGAACAAGAAAGGTTAAAAAGAGATAAAATCAGAAGGGTGGAGATGGGATAACAATCATAATAAAAGGTTCCTACATTTAAGACTGCCATTTAGGTTTAGGGAATGGGACATAAATGGATGGAGACAAGAATACAGAAGAGCACATAAGACAGAAGGCATCTGCAGAAGAGCCTGGAGAGCTGGGGACTGTTCGCTTGTAAGGAGACTTTGTATTCTTATTGAGAACAGATGAGACCTTAAACAACTCTCCCTGCAGTGTTAGTGCATCTAGATTTTACCTTAGTTCTGGACATTTTCTCTACCTGTTTGTAAAGGAGGTTCAGTCTTGAGTAGTATAGTATTGAAGATCACATGTGTGTGTGATCTTGAACTCAAATTTTAGTGCTGAGTTGCCAAGAGTGTATTTTAGAACCATAGGGAGAGAGAGAGCCCCCAGTGGGTGGGAGCCAAGGGATCCTTGGCAGGTGAAAGGAGCTAGAAGCTCATATGAAAAAGTTTTAATATTAAAGGGGGAACAGGAAAAAAGAAAAGGGGGTGGGGAGAGAGGGGAAGAGGAAGAGAGAAGGAGAGAGAGAGAGAGAGAGAGAGAGAGAGAGAGAGAGAGAGAGAGAGAGAGAGAGGCAGAAGTGCTACTACCTCTAGAAGGGAGAGAAGGGAAGAGAGAGAACAAAGGGGGAGGAAGGAGTCTTTTCTTAAAGCAAACTTGATCTCAGGATGCTGGGTGGGCCAGGATATTGCTTATTAGGCAGAACTACAGGAGGAAGTGGGTCAGATTGCTAGCAGAGTCCGTGGAATGGTAGATGGGTAGGTACACTATGTAATCTATATAATTACATGGCATTTCCTTTATTTCAGTTCACTTCTCTGGGAAGTGGGACTTGCCTCTGTGCATGGATTTAAAATGGAATTTCAGAGAAGTAGAGGAATATTTGCAAATATTTGTAAATGGAGATTGGGAAGCAACTCTGCCTTCAGTTTTGCAAAAGCTCGGAAGGAATGTGGAAATGGATAAACTAATGAAAACAATTAAAGTCTATAAGCATCACTATCCCAGAATAGAAAACAAAGACAAAATAATTAATAGAGTAAAAGCAATGGCCATTTTTTCCCTCTTTGTAATGTTTTGGTATAATTTATGTATTTTTATCAAGGTAATAAAGTAAAGTAACTTGATCTTCTACTGTTTCTTCCTGCTCCTATTGATGAAATTGTCCCTATCTGGCATGACAAAATCATCCAGATGGCAGATTTTTTGCACTTATCCTGTGTGAGAGGCACCCCGGGAAAGATTAGGCTCTTTGTGGGAAGGTGAGAGGGGCCAGTTCATCCACTGCTGTGGCTTTCTCCCATCTGTACAATTCCATAACCAGCCCTCAGTTTTGTTTAGTGAAGAATCCTTCTTAAAGATCTTTTCTGAAAGCATGAATAACCATTATATTGACAATGTAGCAAGTCACTTCACTCTTAGTATGAATGAATTCTTCAGAAATTTGATGTTCTGCCTTTGCCCAGGCTAGCCCAGTCACTGCTTAACTCATCTTCCTGCCCGTAACATTTCTGCTTTCCAATTCACTGCATAGGACAAATTTTCCTTCTGAGTTCACAATTAATTTGGTAAAACATAGCATCTTAGTGATAAGTCAGAGTATTATTAATTAAATGGGGAAGGAAATATTGGTGTGTTAGAAATGAAAAGGGTCATTTTGTCATGTGAAATTTGTTATGGAAATACGAAGAGACAGTAGGCTACAAGCCTAGGTGTGTGGTAAGGTTTGAATTTGGAAGGGCCCTTCTGCTTCATGTGTTGAAAGCTTGCTTCTTAGACGGTGGTGTTCCATGGAGAGGTGCAGAAAAGGGCTGAGGCTGGAGACTGGGGTAGGGGTGAGGAAGGGGGTCATGGAAACTGATGGCCGTGGTGTCTAACTGGAGGAAGTAGGCTACTAGGGCATGTCTTGAGAGCTGTATCTTTCCCTGGCCCTTCTGGCCATATTCTTTTGCCTCTCAGCTATCACAAGGGGAGAAGCTTTATACCACCTCACCCTTTAGCTCTGATGCTCTCCTTCCTGGCTGCTTCCCAAACAGAGCTGTCGGGAAGGGCTGTACCTTCCTCCTATACACCACTATGTTAGATGGATGAACAAAACTGAACACTGGGTCTTTTTATAACCAGCTCTGTTCTCCCAGCCTCTTCTTCCCTGTTCATCACTCCCTTGTTGCTGTTAGTAACTGGCTTAGTCTCCACAGCACCCGGGATACATTTTATATCTTAGTTCTGTTGTTCACACCTCTATCCCATTCATTTTTCTGGATGAACATTCATGTCTCAAATAGGAAAGGAGTAGAACTGTGGCTGTATTCGGTTGTATCTTTACAGGAACTTGTACCCCATTATATTTCCTACATCTCCTCTCTGCAGTTAGGAAATGTCCAGTGAACAGCCTCCTTCCATTTTTTGTTTGTTTGTTTCCTCAATTTCTTTAAGGGAATTTTCCATTCCGTCTTTAAGAGCCTCTATCATCTTCACAAAGTATTTCGTGTTTCAGCTGCACTGGAACGTTCAGGTTTTGCTGTTGTAGGACCATTGGGTTCTGGTGGCGCCATGTTTCTCTTTTCGGTTGTTGAATGCATTCTTACAGTGGTGGTTACTCATCTTTTTTCCACTGTTTTTGTTTGTGCCTGTGCCTGTTCATCCAGCAGTTGTGATTTGAGCCTCTTCCTATGCAATCTGCTGTTTTTCCAGCTAGTGTGGTTTATGCCGGTTCCTATGTAGTCATCTGGGTTTCTAGGGGAGGGCTAGCCACAGAGATGGTGTCTCTGTGCTTGAGGTTGGGAGAAGTCGGTCTTGGCAGACCACCTTCAGTGGGTGGCAGGGGTTGGGGAGAAGCCTGGAGGCAGGTATCTCACCAGCCTGCAGGCTTGTGAACATCTTTCTGTGATGCTTTATTTCCATTGGGAAAATGAAAGAAAAATTGCAAACGAAGAGCTAGAAAGATGACCCAGTTGGAAAAGCACTACTAGCTGTGCAAATATAGGACTTGAATTTAGATGCCAGGCACACATGTAAGGGTTGGGCATAATGGTGTGCTCACACAACCCCCGTTCTATGACTCAGGGTTGAGCGTGGGAAACAGGAAGATTTCTGGAGCTACCCTTAGCCAGTGTAGACATCCGGGAATCTCTGGGATCAGTGAAAGACCTTGTCTCAAAAAGATAAGATGGAGAACAGTCTTGGAGACTTGGTTTTGATCTCTGACCTGCACGTAACTATGTACACACATGTGTGCCCATCCATACACACTCACACACTATATATACGTACACTGAAAATATAAACGAGACAACTTTTGAAGTGATCGGAGCATTATTATCACAGCTAGAGTTGAAGGAAAGGAGGGGAGGGGTAGATTGAGGCAGTTCTTAGACTCAGCTAATACCAGTTTATAATTTTCATGGTGGAGTGAAGATGTCAAGTGGACCAATCATAGGCCACGAGCTTTAAGGATGGAAAAACTTTTATGGAAAGTATTCATTGAGAAAACAGCTGAAGATTATCTCACCACTTTTCAGTATTTCCGAAGAGCACTCAGATGGATGTGGTATACTTGGTAATAACTACTACTATCAATTATAATCCGAAGGAAAACTACCAATGAATTCAAGTATCTCACATATTCTGGCCAATTTTTTCTCAATCATTTTACTGATTTTCAGATTTTATTTTCCTTCAAGTTGGACACAAATTTTTATTTTTTTCAAGCCTTTTTCCCCCCTTTGGCCTAATACTTTAATTTTTATTTCAAAAAGATGATTTAAAAAATTCCACAGTGAATTTCTCATGAGAGAAGAAGCTGGTAATAGAGGGCTAGCCAGTGGTGGTCACTGTTGTCTCTGACAGATTTACTCCAAATCAGAGCTTGGGCTCACTTGTACCTTTTCTTCATGCTCACTGACCTAACATGGGAGACGTTTGCATGCAGCAGCCTTCACATTCACCATGAGAGAGGAACTATATTCTTGCTATTCCTTGCACATTGATAGTCATCAGAACCATAATTTAACTAATTGGAGTTTAATGGAGTCAAAGTATATTGACCCCAGTGAGAATCAGAATTAATAAGGGCACAGACCTCCTCCTCTTCAAATTTTATTTGACTAAGACTATGGAATAAATTAAAAAGCAAGAAGGCCAAGCTCCTCAGTCGAGTCACTTTAAGGAAAAAAGCAAACAACTTTGGGTGGTCAGTGGAAAGATGATTCTTTCTCCTTCTTGGCCTCGGCAGCATCTAGAAAGCAAAGCTTCTCTTCTGCTTCTAATTCCTTCTCTTTGGCTTCTCCTTCCCTTCATTCCTGGAAGTGGTTCCTAAGCTGTTTATTTCTCATTCCCACTGCTTTTTGTTTATCTGGATTTTCCTCTTCCTCTTCCCTGTCCTGGTCTTCTGTTCTCCTTTTTCATCTCCCTCCTCCTACTGTGCAGTGTTGTTTAAGCATGCTGTAAACTCATTCAGTCCCCAAAGGCCAAGGCAGCTATTTGGGCAACACTTTGTCAGCATAATACATTTACAGAATGCATATTTATGAACCTTTGAGCTTTTATTGTTCCAGAGGGCAAATAAAAAACATGAAAAGTAGCAATATAGTCTTCCAAAGGTCCCTCAAGGAAAACAAAAGTAGCTGGAAATAAATTTCAAGAAAGGCTTTTCTGAAAAAAACAGAGCCTTGAGTTTGCTGTTATGGAAGGTTGACCAGTAGACGCTGGTCCTGCTCTTCCTCCTAAGCTAAGAACTTAGGAAATGTTAAAGTTTTTAATAGGTCTAGCCTCTTAAAGTCTGGAAAACAATAATTTTAAAAGAGGATTGCACATAAATGTTTATAATCCACAGAATCTTAAAACAGCAGGCTGCATTTGGCTGTAATAAAAACAGGGAAGGGAGAGGGGAGGGAGAGGGAAGGGAGAGGGAAGGGAGAGGGGAGGGAGAGGGAAGGGAGAGGGGAGGGAGAGGGAAGGAAGGACCTAAATTGAAAAATTAATCTTATTTTCAAACTACAAGCTTGGCTTCCAGCATAGAATCTCATACTAAATTAGCCGTATTAAAAAGCTTGGGAGCAAAAACAAAAATCTTATAAACTGACTTTACTCTGATAGTCTTATGTTAATTGAGCATAGGATAAATAATTAAATTCTCATTCTATTTTCCTTTTTTTTTTTTTTGTTTTTTTTTTTTTTTTTTTTTTTTTAGGTGAATGGACTTGAACTGTTTAATTCACTAAGAATGTGGTACTAAAATGGGCTTGATAAGAATCTTAGTGGTGACAATTTTGAAGAATTCTGGGATGGACTCACAAGCTGTTGTTCAGTTTTCTCTGGAAGACCAGGGGGATGACTTTCCGATGTCACTTCCCTATGCCAACATCACTCAGGTGTTGACTGACAATGTCAGGTTCTCAGCAAACAAAATGGCACGTTCTTAAAGTCCCTTTCATGAAGTCATCACAATGGTGATTCTGGCTTTGGAGTCCTAGAGTTCGTGTGGTTAACATTGGGATATTTTCCATGTTACAAATATACTGAGCTCAATCTTTAACCAATGAACAATCATCCCCAGCAATTCTGTCTACGTATCTCAGGTCCATGGCCTAAGGAGAAGGTAGAGTGCAATTAGATTATAAGTCCTATCTATGACAGAAAGAACTACGTACTTCTTGACTTGTAACTTCCAATAGTTTTTTATTAAGAAATATAAAGAAAAGAATGGTGGTCTGCTGATAAACTTTGCATCATTGACTTGTACTTTGCATATAAAGCCATAGTAACATTTATAGGAAAATTCACTTTTAGAGAACAGAAAGGAATCCCTCATCCATAGTTCATTCTGAACCTGTCTCAACAATACAAATTTTCTGGTTCCTACTTCCATCTAATCAAGTTGGCATCTTCCATTCCAGAGAAAGACAATGTGGGAATCCTGACTATTACTTAGTCAAGCCAAAGTTCAGGTGGAACTTTTGATTGACTTTGAGATTCTCCATGATCCCTTATCTCGTACTTCAGTCACATGGAAATCAGCTTTTAATGATGGCAAGAGGAGAGTTGCATCAGATAGTAAGTTTCCGAAGAATGGTAATCAGAAACTAATCAATCTAATTGATGACTAAATATCTAGTGTCTACTGATATGGCCAGGAAGTTGCCAAAATACATGACTTACTTCATTAGTGGAAAATAGAAGCTCAGTGCTGTGCTTTGCTCTCCTCATTATCCCTTGTCTACCTGTCTTGCAGACTTTCTTCAGCTGGGGTGACTGGACAACTCTATTTATTTCATTATGAAGAAATAAAAAATTTGATTTGGATGTTTTCTATATTTTTTCCTCTTTATTTGTCTTCTAACTTTTCTAACTCAATTTTACTGATTTCGGTTCTATGTGAATGTGAATAGTTAACATCACCTGACAGCTAATGTCAAGGGCCATTTGTGAGGTGGTAGAGAAACCTACTGCTACAGGAAAAGCTTCTTAAAATATATACATGCATGAAAGAAATTAAAATGGCGTAATTGAATAATGGATAAGACAAAACCCCAACTATTCCTCTTTGATCACCAAGTAAAACCTCCAGTGCTTTGCTCAGCTATCATCAGAGAATCGTCTTCTTGCAATATAAGGGAACGAACAGAGACCCACAACTGGACAGTGTGAAGAAAGTGAGAGACCTGGGCACACCTCAATGGGATGTCTGCATTAAACACTTCCCTTCAAGGCTCTGGAAATCCTGTGGAAGAGGAGGCAGAAAGATGAGAAGAGCCAGAGGGGATGGATGACACCACGGGAATTGTTTTCCAGACACAACAGGACTGGTGTACATATAAACTTACAGAGACTGTGGCAGCGTGCAAGGACTTATATAACTTCAAGCCAAATGGGATCCCTGTGCACAAAGTTGGAAGTGGACACACACTTCCATTCTCAGCCAGGAAGGCACCTTTAATTGACCACTGCTTTCAAAAGAAAAACTCATTTTCTTCAATGTAGTCCTGCTGGACATATAGACCACATAGAAAAGCAGGGCCCACGCCCAGCAGAAGATGGTCAACACAAAATGAACTCAACTTTCATTTATTGTCTCATATTACTTTGTTTGGGCATTTTCCTACCTTACTGGTCTTTTGTTTGTATACCATGGTTTCCAAATTTGTGTTTTATGGGTTTTGTGTATGTTTGTTTCTTGTGTGTCTTTGCTTTTTGTTTGTTTATTGTTTGTTTTAATTCAGAGGACCTTTGAGGAGATGAAGAGAAGGTCATGAGAAATACATTGTGTAAAAAAGTATTTTTTCAACATGATGTATTTTATAGATTTATATCCTCCCTAAAATTGTTTATGAAATGATTCTTGTGGTATTATTCATTTATTTCCTACAGATGCTATTTCTCTGTTCATGATTAATGACCTTTTTGTTCCACTGAGCATCTCTCTTGTTTCTAGCTTCCATAATTTTGGTATGTTATGTACATTCTTCTCTCAAGATTGCTTCATGCTCTCTCTTAGAGTTTATTCTAACATCATACCTTCAACTCCAGAAGTTCAGAGCATTATTAATTTCTGCTCCATCATCACTCCTTAAGTTTCT
This sequence comes from Phyllotis vaccarum, assembly GCA_033318265.1. Classification (NCBI taxonomy): domain Eukaryota; kingdom Metazoa; phylum Chordata; class Mammalia; order Rodentia; family Cricetidae; genus Phyllotis; species Phyllotis vaccarum. Next base: position 15,868,357 of record JARWLC010000016.1, read on the forward strand.
GCTGTAAATACAAAATTTGTGGGTTTCTGTGATGTTCATATCTGTATCATTTGGGTGACATGGTTTCTGTTATGTGAAAGATATTTAACCCCTGTGTGTTGAATAAATATATTGGTGGTAGAATTGATTTAATGAGTGATTAAGGACCCACTAAAATATTACCCATAGGGTTGAGATTACAGTCTAATAACCAATGATCACAAATATAGAAGCTAACTATGAAAATATATCTTCCAGCATATTTGACATGTGTGCAATTTTCTTAGGTCTTGAATATTCTGCCACCAACTCTTTGTGTGACATGTCTGATGTGGGATGTCTTTCTGTATGCCGTGAATATCATTGGATAATAAAGGAACTGTCTTGACCTATGGCAGGCACCTTAGAAGTAAGTAGGCAGAAAATTTGGAGCACAGATAGGGGGAGGAGGGCGAAGTCAAGGAGATGTAATTCAGCTGTGTAACGAAATAGGTAAGCCACAGACCATGGAGCAAAAACAGATTAATGGAAATGGGTTGAGTTAAGAGGCAAGAGTTAGATAGCAATATGCATGAGCCATAGGCCAAGCAGAATGTAATTAATACAAGCATCTGAGTCATTTAGTGGGGAGGGGAATGGCTGCATGTAGGTCTCAACTGCAGGGCTGGGCCAGGCCAGAAACTTCATATTACACATGTCTATTCCTTTGCTCACAGATGTTACTAGACTAAGTCTTGAGATCAACATGGAGCCAACATGTCAGAGTGTATTTATTACTAATGTTAACATTTTCCAAAGTATATATACTCTTTCTTTTTAGACATCACAGGATGCCTGGTATGGCAGTGCACACTTATAATTCCAGCATTCAGGAGGATGAAGCAGTAAGATAGCAAGTATCATCCTAGACTACAGAGAACATCTATCTAAACACACACACACACACACACACACACACACACACACACACACACACACACCCCTCTGAAACCATCCTGTGCTAAATTTATTAGAATAACAATTTTCTTGCAATCTCTTCTCCTCTGTTCTCCTGGCCCTCCTTCTTCATCTACTATGTCTTAGACTTGCACCATTAATAAGAACGTGGTGATAATGAGGGGGTGTCGAGACCCTGGAAGCCTGGAGCTCCCAGTTATACTTCCTTGGAATCCTAGGCAGCCTTGTAAAGTGCTGCATGCCATGCCAGAGAGACTGTGCAGAATATAGATCGAGGGAGGCAGTTAGCCCCTTCCAGCTCTCTAGGCATCCTAGCTAAGGTGACTGACTTGTGAATGAAGCCATCTTGGATTTCTTGCCATAGTCCATAGTCCTAGAAGACTGAAGCAAAACAGAGGACAACAGAAGCATCTAGATTTGATGAGTTATGATAAAATAAATAATTATATTCTTGAACGACTGGGCTTTAAGATGGCTTACTATACATCTGCAAGTAGAATGTATGAGAGTCACCTGATAATTGTTTAAGTTAACATTGCAGTGATGACTTGAACGATTTCCTTAGCTTGAGTTCACAAATGCACTGTGCCTGTAAAATGGTCATTGTATTGACTTTCATAGCTGCTCTCACCTGGGTTTAGATGTGTTGTTTTTCCCACTGCTCAACAGCTCTTTTAAACTCATGTCAATGCTCCAAAAATGATATCTTTCTGAAATTTATAACTTAGCTGTAAGACTTTGACCTGGGCTTCACCTTGGCATCTAACAGGTCAGAAAGGGACATTTTTATCTTTATCCTATTATGGACTCAGAGAAGTGAGTATAGACCTTATATCTTTGTCAATGTGCACTTTGTCAAGAGAGAAGCTTTCAGAGTCTCGGAGCATGTGGAAACATTAAGTTTTATAGAATCCTGGATCAATTTGTCATTCAATCCTTTCATCATGGTTCAGGTCATTCAGTCAGGTATATCAAGTGAGAAACATTGGACAAATAAATTATAAGTGAAATGATTTTTCGACATGAGTATACACTGTCTTTTAGGGAACTGGTATAAAAATGGTCTCCCAATCCTTGACCCATGCAAGCTCCAGCGGAAGGAAAAGACTTTCATTGCTGAGGACAGATTTCATAAAGAGACCTAGTTCAAGGGAAACCTTCCAGTGAGGTGCTCTGACAAAGAGGAGGGCAGCAGATTTCTGCTTCTATAAATGAAGTTTATAGTGTGGTAAGGGCTAATTTGGACTCTTGGCTAATAGTGGTTACATTCTCTGCAGTCACGGAACTTGAGCTTGCTCATGGGAAGAGCTTTTGACTATCAAGGAGTGTGCCCTATGCAACATCCATAGCAAGTTCAGTATGAGAGCGTATCAGGAAAAACTATGGAAGACTCTTTGATTCACATTAATTAAAAAAATTTATAACTACATAATAATTTCATAAATTAATGAGATATCCTGTGATATTTTGGGTGCAGGCATGCAATAGATAATAGTCAATGCAGGTTAGATAGCATATCCATTACCTGAAACACTTAGCATTTCTTTTGCTGGAAACATGGAACATTCTTTTTTTCTACCTATTTTGAAACGTGCAGTAAATTATTGGAAATGATAGTCACCCTGTCATGCTATAGAATGCTAAAATTTACTCCTCTTGTGTAATTTTATATCTATTAACCACCCTGTCCTTTCTCCTCCCACTAGGAAAGGTTCAAGTATAAAAACCTTAGACGGGAGAATGGTGTGCATTTGGACAGGGATTGTGAGAGACCCAGAAGGGCCAGTCAGGCATCTCTCTGCACCCTGCCTTCATGCCTGTCTGGAGTTCCAGGAGACTTGGATAAGAAGCCAATGTTGATAATTGCAGCCACAGGGCACAAAGCACCTTCTTCTAGCATCCCTGTCAGGTTGAGACTTTTTTTTTTTGTTTTTAACCTTATATCCCTTCCCATTTTCTCTGCTTTGGCTGAGATTAAAATAGATATCAGTGAATATCAACTGAGAGGAAAGAAACTGTTTCTCTTCCTCGTTGCCCACAGAAGGTCCACTGCAGGTTCAAGCAGGGGAGAGGGAAGGTTTGATTCTAATCAAAATGAAGTTCTGTTTAATGGTAAGACATAGGCCCTTTCGTGCTATTTGAGACCATGGTTTTCAGTGTACAGTGACTGTAGGATGCCCTGTTCCTAGGATGAACTGGATGAGTCATGGGAAAATAAGGGTCAAGGAAGGGGAACTTCCACTTAGCAAGTTCCAAATGGGCAGAGGGTAAAAAAATAAAACGGCATTGCAATCAGATGAACTGCAATTTGCATCATCAGCTGTGGTCTTTTCCTGACTGGCTCAAGAATCCATTATCTGAGAAACCAAATTTATTTCAGAGCAACACAACTTCATTTACTCCTTACGTTCCAAAAAAATATAAGATACACAAGGAGTGGGGCATTTTGGAGTTGCTTGGGCAGTAGATTTATTTTTTTAAAAAAAAACCAAACTGTATTAATAGGAAATAATATATTACCATTTTTCTAATCAAAGTTTACCATAATTGTGTGTCCAATTCTTAGAGGTTTGTTGGTTTACTGTAATCAGTGATGAGTTCTGTTTTTTATGCACCTTTTGCCACAGAGTGGCAAATAACGTGAAGATCACATACCTAAGGGGATATTATATTTTCAGAATATTTCAGAGGTTCCATCTACTCATCTTGTACTTGAATGTGATTGTACCATAATAATAGTTTATAACTCACGATCTATATACATATTAAGTAATATAACCAACAAGAATACCGCATCAAGGAATCATTTTACTTTTTCTACAATACTAAAAAAATATAGTTTAACAATAACTTTTCTCTGAACTCTTTCCTATTCTTGCTCAGAACATTTTACTTTTATTTACAAGGAGAGGAAAAGAGTTACATCTAGGCTAATTGACTTGCCCAAGGTTAGATACCAATCAATGAAAGACAATTCAGAAAGCCTACCTCAAAGCATTAATTTACCAGACTAATCATAAGGTCTAGGTAAGACATGAGGAGATGAACATGAATTTAATGAAAGTGGGAAGGGAGGTATGGGCCACAAGAGTAAATTTTTAGAACTTTCAATTTCTTGACTTTAGTCTTCATGGAGACTTAGAAGAATATATATATATATATATATATATTTCTAGAAATTGTTAGCTATGAGTTGGGTAAGTCACATGAAAAAAATAGTTTCTAATGGATCTGGAGATAAAATTTCTTTTCTATTGTGTTTTTAAATAAGTAATTTAAATAAACAACTACATGCTGAATATATGGGCAGGTGGTATGGTGGTTCCTGTAGAGTAGTCCTTGCTCTGGTGCTTGTGGACTTCAGCATCATATGATATTAAGACACAGCTTACTGTGCATAGGACTCTGATAACAACCATAGACCTGAAGTTAAACACAAGCTCCTGATTCAGAACATGCCATGGTACATGTAAGTAGAAATATTTTGCTAAAGAAATCTTAATTAGATTTTATAACTAACAGACTGTTATCTGTCTTATCTGGAATGATATAAACCTACTTTGAAATTTCTTTTACTGAATGACACCTTTGCCATTCTTTTATAGAGATATTGGCAAAATAGCACTTTTGTAACATTGTGACTATTACCATGTTGCATAGGTAATATGTTTACTCAGAACATAGAAAATATTTCCTTACGAGTGGCTGAATAGCTTTGGTGGAGGCCAGGAAGCTCTGAGTTCAAGCCACAACTTTGAGCTTCAAGCATACAGACCACAGAATTTCATTTCACTTTATCCTTCTTGTTTAATTGTATCTGCATCCAATATTTTAAGTTATTCAATTTTTACCCAATTGCATTTTAAAATAGATATTTCATATTCTATTTGGAATCAATTCATAAAAAAAACTTGAACATTTAAGTTTTTAGAACAACACTTATATAACAATACATAAAAACTCTGCATTTATTATTTGTACTCCCAATGATATTTTTACTGTAAAAATATAATTCTCCATAGTAATAGAGAAGAAGGCCTTACAGATTATTTCAAATTGCAAGGTGCTCATAAATAATTCATTTGTAGCTGACTAGAAATGAAAATTGACATTTACTTAGAAGACTGAGTTCATCTTGGTTCTCTTTTAACTTTTCCCAGAAAATAATCTTTAAGTCAATGTGTTTTCCTGACCTAGGAAAACCTGAAGAATTATCCCCCAAATTTCTATGATCCCTTCTCAGCATTTATTCATATTTTCTACAAAGAAGGAATATGGCCTATTATTTCAAGCTGAAAGATAACCTGAACAAGATGTTCTCTCTCCTTCCCTCCCTCCCTCCCTCCCTCTCTCCCTTCCTCCCTCCCTCCCTCTCTCTCTCTGTCCCTCTCTCCCTCCCCCTCTCCCTCATCCCCCCTCCTCTTCCTCCTTCTGTCTTTAAAAAAAAAATCTTTTCCTGATTTTTGTGCAGAACACTGCCTGCAGTTCTTGCTGAACTTCAAATTGCTTATAATAGTCAAAACTAAAATTGGAAAATAACAACAAAAAATTCCAAGTCAATTACACCAATGAAAACTTGGAAGCATCAAGTTCATCTTCAAATGCGCATGAGCACATGAAATTAGTTTTCAAATACAGTTGTGTTCTATTTGACATATGTGCACTTGCACAGCTCTGTGCTGTTAACATATATTAAGGATAGTTTAAAATGGATGTAGAATAAAATATTGTGGTGTGCGAGCAATAAATTGTATACATAGTATGTTTCCCCTCGATTTTCAAATTGCTTTAATATATTTACCTCTTTCACCAAGAGTTCATGTATTATAAATCACAAGGATGTTTCAGGGTATGACACACCCCCATTCCTGAACAGAATGGGCGCTCATGCATAACTTTCTTTGATCAACAACTCAAGCCAAATGAGTTTAGGGCGAAAAGAACATAGAATATATTTATCAAAGGAAGGCCACAGCGTATGAACTGTGGTCCATTGTAGGGGAGAGCTACTGTTAACACAGTGCCTTGGCTTTACTTCTTAAGATAACAAATAGATGTTCAGGAGAACCCATCTGATGAAATTTTAAAGTTACATTTTTATTTATTTTTGTCTGGGTGTGTGTGAGTGTGGGGATGATGCCACAATGTGCATGAAGAGGCCAGAAGAAAACTTGTGGGAGGTCAGTTCTCTCCGTCAACTGAATGAATCCCTGGAATGAGACTCAGGTCTTCAGTCTGGGCATCAGACATTTAACTGTGGAGCCATGTCACCAGCCTCTGGAGCAGCTGCTAAAGCTTTCGCAACCTCGATATTCTTCTAGTAATTTATACAAATAAAGTTTTAGTGTGGTTTAAGAAACAGTAAGTATAAAGACTTTAAACTGCGTTTTTATATATCTTCTAACTCCGGGAGTTGTTTTGAAGGGAACATCCTTGGTAGCATAAGTGAGTCTTAATCTGCAAAGTTAGTACTTGCCTGGAGAAGTCATAAAATTTTACACTATGATGGGTGTGTGTGGGAAAAACAGGCGTGGGGGGAACTGAATACTGTTGATTAGCTAAACTGACATAGCATCAAGCTGCTCTCTAAATATTAACATTTATACCCATAGATAAATGCTACTCTCTGCTTTAATCAGAAAAGCTCTATGTTCAGGAAATGATAGTAAATTCAGCGAATCATGATTGCACAGCGAATGCTTAGCCTTGAGCAAGCCATTTCTTTATCCTTTCTAAGGCTCAGGAAACATGGTAGAAGAAGGTACAGGAAGAATCTACGAGCAGGAATTTAGGGAGAAGGGCAGGAAATAACATCTTCTGGACCAGGCAGAGCTGTTGCGGTCACAAGCAGCTGCAGATAGACACAGTGGGTCTACGGCAGAGTAGGCCCATTTACAACTGGATGAATGGGACACTCAGGGAATCCTTCCCTTAGGCTTGACTGCTTGCTGCTGATGGATTCACAAGTTGGAGACATCATTGCCTCCAGCTCTGTATTCACACCCCTACCCAGCTCCAGTGGATCAATCTAATCATCACACAAATGGCCCTGGTAAAAATTAAATGAGTCACAAAACGAAAGCAGAAGTCCTGAGTCTGGGAGAGGAACCAACTGATAAGAGAGGTGGAATTGGGAGCATGGTCAGTCACCATTGCATACTTATATGAAATTGTCAATGAGCTTGAGTAAAAATATGAGTAATTTATAATTTTGTGCTTGAAGTGAATTCTACAGTGCTAGTTTGAAATTGAGAACAATCTGATGCCTCTCGTGTTAGGTTGCTGCCCTGAGTCAGATCTCACTATAAAAATAAATCCAGCGTTTTATTTTGATTTGGCATTCTGAGAAGAGATTGATTTTTACTTAATGACTGACATAATCTATTTGACTTATCCAATATTAAGTGAGTCTTTGAGCTAGTAAAGTTAGTTGATGTAATGTTTACCAAGTTCCCACTAGCCTAAACCTCAATGTCATCCCTTGTGTGTTTTTAGTATTTTTATATGAGCTTTGACCAGAGTTTTATTGGCATGTCTGCAGTTTGGTTATATATTGGCATGATAAACAGACATTTTCTGTTTGAGTACACGATCCTCATTTAAAGAAACTACCTAATTATTCAATGTAAGGGAGTTTTGGAATAGTTCCAACTTCTCAGGTAAATAATCTAGTATGCATGTGAAACAAGGGTGGAGAAGCTAATTGCATATTTGTTGGGAAAGCAATGTTTTATTTACAATTAATATGCTTGGCACCTAGGAAAATATTTTTGGTAAATAAGCCTTAAGAGTTGAAAAGGAAGATAAATCTTAACTTGAATAATAAGTAACAAATCCATGCTGTGTCATGTTGGAACACTAAATGTAACTCTCTCATACATAGAAGAATACAATTGCTTAATCTTTTAAATAGTCCTGATGTATAAAAGATTTAGAAATATTTTCAATACTCCATTGTCATGAAAGTAATTTTTAGTTTTAGTTATGAATTATATTTTATATAAAAATAATTTTACCATAATTTTAACAAATATTTTGTTTACAGAGATTTTAATTAACATATGAAAATCATAATATGTTTAATTTTAAAAATGTATGTGGTTATATGAGCAAGATGTTTTTTTTAATAAGCGTATTGGTTTGAGGTGACTTTTTATCCATTGTGGGTTTAAACACATTTTATTTTTTTAAGGCATAATTTCTTTATTGTTTCTCTGAGAATTTCACATCATGCGCCCGAATTCCACTCATTTTTCAGTCCCTCTATATCTGCTCTTCACACTTCCAGCATCCCCCTCCCTGAAAAGAAAACTAAAATAAATTAAAACCAAAGCAAAGCAAAGCCAGCTCTCTTGCTGCAGTGTCCATCGAGAGGGAGGGCCAGATTCCCCAGAGCCAGCAAAGGGGCAGGGCCAGCTCAGCCTGGCCCTCAGATTTCACCATGCTTGGTTCTTAAGGCCCTCTGTGGTAACATAGACCACAGACTCAACACAAACCTCAGCTGCAGGTAAACCATAGCTTTTGTGGTAGGTCAAGTCACCCAAATCAGTATGACTCCTAGACACCAACATGGTCTCAGGTGACTGACCAGACTCCAGGCATCCAAATGGCCCTTGGTGGTAACTGGAGCCATTAACTCAGATCTTGGATGCTGTAGGTATAGGGACCCAGACATAGTCTTCCGCAGCAGCTCAGGCCTGGATGACACCATGGCCTGAGTGGCAGCACAGACCACTCAGATCAGCATGACTCCAGCAACAGCATGGCCCTTGGACATTATCAAGACCACAGGTTGTGACCCAGACCCTTGACATTTCTGTGGTCTTTGGTGGCAACATGGGTTACAGACTTCAACAAAGACTCTGACTGTGGTAAGACCGTGGACCCTGAGACAGTCCTGGGCACCAGCTGAACTTGGATGCCACCATGGCTCCAGGTGGCAGCATAGGCCACCCAGATAGGCATGACCAGAGCGACAGCACGGTCCTCAGGTACCAACATGGCCATAGTTGTCGTCCAAAACCAGGGCATCAGCTAGGTCATTGATAGCAATATATGTATATGCAACCCCCAAAAGCAAGAGATGGGTTTTTTATTACTAATAATTCATTCATATATTAGTTAGTTCTGAATGTCCTTGTGCATATTCTTCCATCAAAATATTATTTTAGCTTATTAGCTAATTTTTAATTATGGAGATATTGATTGTTCAATTTAGTAATTATTCAGATTGTTTGTACTATTTATTCATCTCTGATGACGTCTGCTTCTTAGCTAATGATGCACCATCTTATCATTCATTCTACAGTATTTACAATATGATACAATGGGATAACAACTATACCTGCAGGTACATTGATACTCAAGGCAGACACATTTCCTCTCCCATAATTCTTTTCACTTAGAAAGATAAATAAGCAATTATAGCACACTGTTTATATCACGATAAGATTGTGGGACTGGGGAACAGTGAGGGGAAAATATTAAGTGGGAGAATGAATCATCTTGAGGCAAGTGAGGAGAGGAAATGAAGAAGTATAACATCTAGAAGAGTCTCTTGGACCCAACATCTGCAGTAGTTGGTCGAGAGAACAAAAACAATTATAGGGCCTGCAGAATGCATTCTTGTCAGAGGGAAGAAAAGCACACAGGTCCAGAAGTTAAAAAGAGAAGTTGTATGTGATACTCAAAATATGGAGCTGGTCAGAGATGAAGGGCCCCTGGTACTCACAGAACCTGCTGGAAAGATAGGAAAGCACGGTGATTCAGGATGCAGTTTGCTGTACCTTTTAAAGAACTGCTTACAAAAGGTTTGGAGAACAAAAAAAAAAGGAGGAAGTGATAGGGACATAGAGTTCCTCTCATGCTCAGACTATTTTTTATGTTTTTGCTTTGTTGTTCTCTGCTGTGGGGTCTTAGGACCCCCCCCCCCAGGCTAATTCATCTCTCCACTCCACTTTCTTTTTTGTGAGAATGTCTTTGTTAGTGATAAAGTAGGAAGAGCAGGGTGGCTCTAAGTGGTCAGTCTGACATGTGCTTTCAAATGTGCCGTGGTTGTCTTGTGAGTCCATGTTTTCCTTGTCTTCTCCCTTCTTTCAGTACCCAGACCTCTGAGGACTCCCATCCCTATGGTCTGCAATGATGGCTTTGCCATCTTTTCTTCTTTCCTATGTCTGAGGATGTGATACTTTTAAAGGCTAGTCCCAAGTGGCTTAAAACATTTACCAATTAATGTCTATTTCCAGGACACATGTCACATATGGTGATTGCATGGATGAAAGATACTCACAGTGATATTATTGGGTGCATATTTTTATAGTTATACTTTCATATAGTTATAGTTTTAGTAAAGTCACAAACAAAAGAAATTTTCATTGCTGGAGAACTGAGCACATTTAATAAAGATTATCTCTTATGGCAACTAGAGAACATTTGTGAGAATAATTGTGATTCTTTAATAATGATAATTTTAGAAAGTGTCTTGGCTTGGGGTAAAAGGATGGTGATGGAGAAATTCAATGTCTAATTTGTAGATTTCTGTATTTGACCATTTTCAGTAACTGTGCAATGCGTTTATAACAGCTGCCAATTAAGGATTTATTCGTCCTCCCCAAGTTGAATTTTCAAGCCTGAGATGAGCTGACAAGGCAATTTTTAAATCAGACTCCTTGTTTCTTGCTTTTTCTTTTTTTATTTAATAGTATTTTAATATCTGATAACAGTAAAAAAGATAACATTACACAGTAAACACTTATAAAACACTAAAGTATTAGATTATAGCTTCCTTTGATCATGTGTGACCACTAGAGAAGCAAGACCAGAGAGGTAATTGAAGGTGCCAGGAGGGTACCTGTATATGAGGGGACATATGGAAATATTCAGGAAACTTAAATATCCATCTTCACAATCAAGGAGTATATCATCCTGGCCTAGTGGCATCTCTATATAGTGATGGAATGCTGGGCATGTGGTGAGGAGAATGTAATGATTACCCTCTTTCACATACACAAGAAGAAAATGCACCCTCAGAGTCAACCAGTTAGTTTCTATTCCTTAACTAGAAATCCTTACAGATTCCTACAACCTAGTCTCAAGAGTCCTTAAAATTCAGCTCCCAGTAATATTTCCCTGAGGCGAAGCTCTGTGTTCCATAGGAAGCCAAATAGAATCCGGCAGAGTCTATGGAAATATCTTTTTGGTGAGGTCTGAATCTGAATCTCTTCATGACGTTGAGTAGGTTCACCTTGGAATGGGGTATGGTTATATTTTCAAAAACAAAGTGCACAGGGCTTGGATGAAGTGTTCAGGAGGAGTGAGTCAATGCAGCTGAGCATGCCTCCGAGCCCTTCTTGAGAGCATTTGTTCTACAATACAGAGATGACTACCTAGTTCCGGTCTAGACCAGCTAGAGATGTGCTATGAGAGAGAATATGGGAATGGAGAGAAACAGCATCAAGAATGATTTGTACTCTGGATGATATGATAAAGCTGTCTGCATAGAAACTCTTTGCCTTCATTTAGGAGAGAAGAATCCACATGGAGCTAAGAAATGGGAATAGAGAGTTAACATGATTATTTAGAATGGGGGTTGTTCTGGGAAGTTTGGGTTGGCTTTATTTTATCCTGGGTAAAGAAGAATTTTCATTTAAAACACAATTGAATGGATATGGTTTTCCTTGACTTCCACTGGGCTGGTATGAACTCACTTGGGGAGAGCATACAGATCTTTCCTGGAGCCTCAGTAAGGTGTGGCTTTCAACTTTGCTTTATTTTCAGCCTTTCCTGTCATTCCACAGTGTCTCAAGAACTGAAGCTGTTGTCTGCTTCTTTAGCCATGGCCCAAGGCAGCACATGGGAAGAATGAAGTTCCTGTAATAGCTGGAAATTTATACTCTGATTTACACTGCAGCAAACAGAAAACATGGCAGAAAATATCATAAAGACATGTCCAGTGTGGTTTAGTTGAAAGAGTACCTGCTTGGCCATGAACTAGGGTAGATGTAGCATCCATTTCTGGTGTTTACTACTTGTGCATGCTTGGGAAACTCATAGTTTAATTTCCAACCATATAAGGTGGGTGACTAATGCTAACTCATAGAGTTTGAATGACCACTGGAGTGACTATAAATATGTGTAAGACTTAGTAGAATCCGAGAACATGGAATTGACATGGGTGGGTGACTCATGGGGTCACCAGAGTGACTGAGATTTCAAATGATGTTCCTAGCACACAGTCTGATACTTCTTCCCTCACTCTCTACCATCATGTCTGGTGGAGTAATGCATTATTTAATTCAGTCATTATGAGACTATGGAAATTCTAGTTTGTTGAAGGATGTACTCAGTAGGATGGTGGATGAATGCTTGATGTGGTTGAGGGATTATTAAGCCTCAGGAGATGACAGAATGGCACCTTGAAGGGGTTCTTCACACCCAGGGTCTGATCCCCCTTACAGGCATCCTCTGTCTGCCAGGCTTTAGATCTCCAAGGGACCCCAAACTAATTTCCATTTCATGAACATCTGAATTGAGATGACCTTTTGATGCCACAGAAACATTAAAGGAGATTACAGGACCAAATCCTCAGAGCAGATATGCTCTCAAGTCCCTATTCTCAAAAATGGCAAAGCTGCTGGAGTTTTGCCAGGAGAACCCCCTGAAGCAAAGGGCATGAATAAATAATAATTATGGGCATCTCAGCTGCCTCTGTTTGAGCTCTGAGGGGCAAAGGTAGTACTCATGATTAAATAGATTCTTATATTTTCTTTTGCTGTCTTATATTTTCCTTTCACTTATATTTTGGAATAGTTTTGCTGTCATTGTTTATCTTTGCCCACTATCCATCAGGCCACGCCTCTGCTGTTTTTAATTTCTCTGTTTCTATCTTTGCTGCTCCATCATCTCTTACTCTTGATCTTAAATGAAACATCACCATGTTTCATGGAACACACTCTCACTCCTTGGTTCTTACCCTCTTTCCCATTCTTTTTTTTTTTTTTTTCCAGAAAATACTGCTGTGGCAATGCCAACTTTTCCTTGCCTCTTCTCATTTTCTCTTTCTCATGCTGACATTTCTGTATTGAGATACAATTCAGGTAGCAAGGTGAAGGGATCTAAGAGAATAACCTTATTCCCTGCTTCAGGATCTTGGGCTTTCCTGCTGTCCTTTCGTTGAAGATATCAGTCCTATTCCCATTAATACCATTTGAGCTTGAATACTAAGGGCATAATGAGCCACAAGAACCAGAAGACTCCATGAAGGCTGGAGCTGTAAAACTCTTTCAGGGTGGTCTGAAGCTCCTGTGTGGCTCTGCCACAGACAGTTTCCCTCTTTCTTGGAAGTCTTAGAAAAACAGTTGACAAAACATGTAGCTTTGAGTTCTCTTTAACATTTTCAGAAATACAGGTCTTTGTATGATTTTCTTAAGATCTTAGGGTAATTGCTATTGATTTTATTTAGCGTGAGAATTCAAGCCATGGGCTTTTTTATATCAAAAAGTGAAGTAGAGTTGGTCTAAGTCAGCTTCTAAGCTTCAAGAATGCCCTGGGAGAAACCACTATTTATTGCCTTGTTCCCAATTAACCTTGGGATTCTGAGGCATCTCTCATGCCTGCCAAGCAGATTATGGCTTAGTAGTGGTATGAAACTCTGCCAAAGCCGATGTGTTGCCCAGTAAGCTTGTGCTGACTCAGTGGGAGGACCCCTCTCATAGTAACACGTTCAACAGAGCATGTGTTGCTGGGTGCATGGGCACACATTTCCATGCCCTTGCAGCCTGTGCCGTGAGGATTCTCAGCACACTCATCATAGTGATAACAAAATGCTGCTCACTTGGGTGTGATTCTGGCAGATGTTGAGGCTTTCATAAATGAACGAGGAAATTGAAACAAATCCTTTTTGCTTAATAGAACATTAAAAAATTCTTAGATAAGTTAAGGCATCCACATAGACCTCAGAGGACATTTTAAACTTAGCCTCAGAATTATGAAGAAGCCTAAAAAAAAAAAAAAAAAAAAAAAATGAAATACCCAGTTAACTTCATGTGATATGGGTGTTCCCTGCCCTCGGAAAGTTTCCCATCTAGCCTGATCAATACTTAGAATATAGTCAGTAAATATGAACTCACTTCTTTTGAAATTTAAACAGAATCTCAGTTCCACAGTCCTGGTTATTTGGTTCTTTGATGTCTTTGCACACTCTCTTTCCATTCCGCTGCTCACCCAGGACACTGAAAGTTGAGGCACATGGCTGATAAAAGTATTCTGTTTGTTTCTCCTTCTTCTCCATGTTTCTATACAGAAACCCAAATGTGCAGTGGAGATCCAGGGAAGGCATGATCTGGACACCAAGATCCTCTGTTAGCTAGATGTAGAGAGGGCTATAAGGTTTGCATGGAGGCCGAGTGGGACCACAGCCCTCCCCTCCTACTTCTCTGCTTCTCCATGGAGCATTACAGAAAACCTTCCTCAGGCACTAGCTCAGGTCTCCACTTACATTCTGTCTCCAGAGTAGATATATCTAATGGCCTTCATAATGTCCATTTTCAACGGAGACTTAAAGGTGAAATTTACAGATACGTGAAGGTATGTATTTAGAATAATACAAATAATTTTTTAATATAAGTACCGTTAAACAAAAGCCATACTCAAAAACAAAATCTCTGGAGCATTTCTTAAAACAAGGTCAGAGTTTCTACATATGTAACCAGTAGTGGAAAGTTTGGAAGAGAGAGCAATCTGCACCTTGGAGGTTTTCTTCACCACTTCTCAACAGTGTCTACAGATCTGTAAACCACAGATTTATCTATCCTTCTCTCTATGTCCTTATTCAAATCATTAAGGTGACATTTAAGCAGTCCAGGGAGCCACTGAGCCATTGAAGATGTACCTGAAGAATTATATTAGCATGTTGAACATAAACGTCCTTTGGGTGTGATAGTTAAGCAGGTTTATCATCCTAACTAGCTCCTTCTCCCAGTTAATCTATCTCACATCATCCATCATCTTTCCACTAAGGATGCTGCCTCAACCATAACTTAATGACCTGATCCAATAATATGTATCAGTTTGTAAAGTTCTGGAAGGAAAGGGTATCAGCAATTCAAAAGTATAGGAACCACCAACACGTGGTTTGACATTGAGAAGATGCTGAATTAATTATTATCTAATAAGCATTTGGGGGGAAATCTGCCATATTCTATGACAACGTAAAAACACAAGACTTGGTGCCTGTGTGAAAAACTTTTAGAATTATAAACGTGGCACATGAGTATTGAGTTATCCAAAGCATTACTTGAATACCAGATGAAAGGGTCAGGCAGTATTGTTCATAAAGCTGGGTTAGAGATGGTGGAATACTTATACACAAATACTTTGTATGGTTGAAGTTTCAAGCAGGACATTTTTTTTTTGTCCTAGAGAGAAAGTAAATTTGAGGAGATTAAAATTTGGGAGCTTCAAATTCCATCCTAAAACATTGTATAACTTTAAGCTGTAAATAACATACAAGAATCAAGGAAGTAATCATTTCATCTAGATTCCATCTAGGGACGGGATGGGAAAAGCACAACATGAGACAAATACAAGTTTCTGGGGTAGCTACTTTAGATGCTGTTATTTTATAATTCCCATTCTGTGAAAAACGGGGGAATAGGTCCCCCCCCCATACCAAGAGCAGAGGAGGGCTTGCCTAGTCTTCTCTTTGGAATTTGTTCTGGCTTGCGAATTCCTCCTATTTATGCCTATACCAGGGGATCCGAGTGTTTTTAACTGTGTTCTTCGACTTGGTACTTTAGAAGAGTCTTAAGACACCATCCAGAGATGAAGGAACTGGGAATGAGATGGTTCCAGATTACAGTCAATGAAGAGCATGAGCTAGCCCACATATTGGAAGTATTGTTCCTTTTAGTGGAGCAGGGGCTATCCATATGCACATTCCTCAGAGCTCTGAGGTGAGGTTCAGGTCATCATTCTGGCTACATCATACTCTTAAACTTTGCATTTTAAAATTTCCCGGTATCCAAAAAGGGCAGGATGAGATTGAATTTGATGGGCCTCGGTACCTGAGTCTTTTGCAAAAAGTGAACCAGCAACTGTCTCATCTGGTCTTTGGCCCTTAGCATCTTGGGAAGTTCCACCTGCTAGACCAACCCATAGGTAGTTTCCTCAAATAGTTTTCCAATCATACATCCTTAGGTGGTTTTTTCCTTCGTTCTTTCGTTCCTTCATTCCTTTGTCCCTCCCTCCCTCCCCCTCCCTCCCTCCCCCTCCCTTCCTTCTTTCTTTATTTCTTTCTTTTTAAAATAAGCATGAATATCTTTCTAAGACCATATCTTCTGAAATAGTTCCAAGGTGCCATCTGAGGGGTGGGTGGTATCTGCCTTGGACCTGGTTCTGCCATGGTGTGTGTGTGTGTGTGTGTGTGTGTGTGTGTGTGTGTGTGTGTGTGTGTGGTGTGCTCTAATTCTCACAGTTACAGATGATGGCTTCCTTTATGATGGGGCTAGGCCATGCTGTTCCCTCACTGTCATGAATGCTACCTTTGCCTTCTCTCTCGTCTTCAAGCAACTTTCATTGCTGTGTTCACATATTTGTGGAAATCACACCTGAGGAGCCACATTTAGAAAAGAGATCGAATTCATCTCCCCAAGTCCCCGTGCCCTCATCATGAGAGACACCGTATTTATGTACTAGAAATTTCTTGCATGTGTGAGTGTCCACATTTGGCTATCACTCTAGGGTTACAGCAAAATAGATGATTGACATAGAATATTGGCTCTCTCTTTAAATTAAGGGAACCTAAATTCTATTTGGTTGACTTTTGCTTGCACAGATGCACACAGCTT
Organism: Phyllotis vaccarum; assembly: GCA_033318265.1. Taxonomy (NCBI): domain Eukaryota; kingdom Metazoa; phylum Chordata; class Mammalia; order Rodentia; family Cricetidae; genus Phyllotis; species Phyllotis vaccarum. Next base: position 15,885,138 of record JARWLC010000016.1, read on the forward strand.
CATCCCTGATCCTGTATTACTGCCCACAGGCTAAAACTCAGGCTATAATGCAAAGCTTGATCCGTAATTAAAGGAAGACCTTGCTTCAGTCCCAGATTCGCAGAGGATGGGCTGGGCAGGCCCACCAGCTGTGGATCTGTTCGCCCAGCGCGTGACTGTGATTGTGCAGTGCCACGTTTCTCCCAGTCATTCCCATCTTATTAATGCTTCGGTGTAGCATAAAGCTTCATTCATTATTCATAATAATCCAGTCAGAGGGCACTTGGAGAGCTGATAAATTCTCACCTAAGTGACAACGGCTGACAGGGCCTAGGGTTTTATAGCCCTTCTCCTGCCATAGCAAGGAGCTGTGGGCAGAGGTCCAGAATGATCTTCCACTAATGACCAGTGTGATATACGAGCAGCTGCTGATTTCCTGACACAAAGCTCCTTGGCTGAGGCTCCCACCTGCAAGCTGAGAGCCAGAGATGAATATCTGTCAGACTATAAAATGCGGGAACCTGACCACATATTCTTGGCCATTAACAGGTTAACTCCTGAGAACACAAGCAGTAAGTCGGAGGAGAGAAAGAATAACCACCAGCCCCAATCCCACAACAGAATGAGTGTTAATTTGGGATCCTGTCAATGGGCCGATTGATGGTTCTTGATTCTGTGGGCTTCCCTTTGTGGCCCCGCACATACTCATGATGCTTTAGGATCTGGTAAACTGATTTAAAAAAAAAAAAAAACAAAACCAATGAGCGTGTTTTAAAGAGCACTAAATGCAATTTTCATGAAAGAGGGAAACTTTTGAGTTCTGTCGGTGTTTCAGGATGCTTTTGCTCTCAGGTGACGTGGACTGGACCTGACCTTTTGCTCACCCTGGCCCCACTCATAAAGGTGCGTATACCATCTTGGCCATGTTGCAAATTCCATCTCAGAGCGACTGTAGACAGTGGTTCCCTCTAGTTTTACATAAAAGTGCTGACCACTTTGGAGATGTTTTTAATTCAGTTTTTTTAAAAGTTAATTTTCATGTTGTATATGTTCATTTGGCACCAGTTCTGGGTTTTAAACACTTATGAAATTTTCCTGACTTAGAAAAATAATGGGGGGTTGGGGAGCCCACCATAGAAAGTGGGCTCCTGACTGGGCACTTGTTACCTACACAATTTTGACTTCTCTCTCTCTCTCTCTCTCTCTCTCTCTCTCTCTCTCTCTCTCTCTCTCTCTCTCTCTCTCTCTCTCTCTCTCCCTCTTTCTCAGTATGTGGTTTCTGGTGGGGACTTTTGGGCATAGACTCAAGGTTTAGACCTGCAGACCCACAGACCCACAGAGACACATAGGTGCTTACATTAATTTTAGGCTGATCGGCCTAAGGCCCAGGCATATAACTTGTTAACTCTTTACCCTTAAACTAACCCATGACTCTTATCCTGTTCAGCCATGGGGCTCGGTACCTTTCTCAGAGCAGTATAGTTGTCCTCTGCTTCTTCTGGCTTCTCTCTGGCATTCTGCTCTATTCTCCCTGTTCCCAGAGTTTTCTTAGTCTGGTAGCCCCACCCACACTTCCTGTCTGCCTTTGGCCAATCAGCACTTTTTATTAAACTTATAGGTGGGACAATTATTTACAATGTAACATCAGAAATCCACTACTCTCTCTCTCTCTCTCTCCCCCCCTCTCTCCCTCTCTCTCATGTACATTTGTATGTGAAGTTGTATATGTATACATTGTATTTTTTGCATGTGGTGGAACTCCACCTTCATTCATCTACTTTCTGTGAGAATTTATTTATTTTTAATACTCTTGCTCTTTACTTTCTACCTATGCTTTCACTAATTTTTTTTCCCTAGGAAGGAACTGAGATTACTAGTATATGTGAAAGAGGAGAGCAGATATATTTTCTGGGCCCTGCTTTGCTCAACAGTCACCTACAAAGTCCAAAGTCCAGTCTTCTATGCATAAGGTTTTGTAGGCTATGTAACAAGGGGAGCATGATTCTGTGCTGGGAAGCCTGTAATCATTACAGAACTAAAATGTGAGGAAAACGGTAGTATCTTGACAATGGAAATTTAGGGAGGATTGGTGAGGTGTAGGGGAAGCTATGGGGTATAGCTCTGTCTGTTTAATAGATACACACAACTTCCAGTGAGCTAGCAGATAAACACTCCAGATTTAAAGCTCTATCTTTTAGGGTAATTGGTAACACCAGGACAGTCACTGAATGTCAAAGGTCAGTTCTCACCTTCCAGAAGACAAGAACTGAAACACGAAAATCCATCTTTAGTCCTCTGCCTACTGTTCTGGATGCCAATGCATTTCTTAGGAGAGTTTGCGATTAGACACAGTTCCTACAACATCCATGAATCAGCTTCAGTAGGGAAGGCTTAATCTTTTCCCATATATTATCTAAAAACGGGAGTTGGTACGAAGACCACCCCAAAGAACACAATAGCAACTTTGACAAAATGACTGACGCTCTTTGAATTTTACTGCCAGGAGGTAGATTTCTTTTTCCTCTTGTAGCAAGTACACCGTGAGGAACTTAAACAATCTCAGAAATACATACTGACTTTTTTAATCTTCAGAGGCCAAGATACAATATCTAATATCTAATATCTTTTTTTCTTCTTGATCATTTTCAAAATAAATCCCACCTATTACCAATTCGCTTCTTATGTTAGCTTCAACAAATGAAGTGGAATCTGTTCTCTCTTTTCTTGATTCTGGGGTAGCCTTGTGACTTGTTTTGACTCTGAAATGTGGCTGGGACAAAGGCTGTTCTAGTACTGACCTCAGCCTTCAGCAGAGTGGCAGGTGCTGACTTCTTTCTCTGAGAAGCTCTTCCTGTGGCGCAGAAATGTCTCCGAGACCTCCATACTGTGGAGGTCAAGCTGGCACCAGAAGTCACAAACATAATGAATGGGACCTTCTTGGATCTCCAACCAAGCCATGGACTAGGCAAAGGCAGATGCATGTGAAGCTCCAGTTATCGCTCTGTGGAGAAGAATAACTTCTAAAGGAGCCGGCAGACCAACACAGTCTCAGGTTATTTTAATAATCATTAAATTTTCATCCTGCTAAGATATGGGATGATTTTTAAGTAGAAAGGGGGAGCTCAGTTGGCACCTAACAGATCTGCTCTGTCTTCAGATTCAACCATCTGCCCTAGATCACTACAGATGGAACAATATCCTGTTCCCTTGAAATGTCATCACACTTGCAGCTAATATGCCTTGTCAAACATTACTTGATACAAAGGTTAGAAGCCCTTCTGTGCCATCAAGTTTTAATCCTACTGCACCATCGTATACTTGTTAAAAGCAAGGCCTATTCCATTTTCTCCTGTGAACACTTTTCAAAGTCTGTATTTGCATCTCTCAGTTACTTATTAAATACTACTACCAACCATTGGCTACCTTTATCCCAAAAGGGTCTCATTAACTATCTGAAAAATTTAATACTGCCATATTGGTGATCTAATTTGTCCCTCCAGTACCCCCAAATACAAGAGTATTAGAATTCTATTAAAAGTGTCTTTATGTATGCCCACTTATTAGTGGTAGGATCCTCTTGTTCTTAATCAGTGTCAACCTTTGTCTGAGATTTTTAATCCACTTCTTAAACCAAAATGACATAAAAGAAGAAAGGGGTATGTAAAACTATACTCTCGGGCAAAGGGACAACTTAAGGGATGAGGGAACAGTCTACTTAGGGTTATTTTACTGCTTTTACTTTTTAAAAGTAATGATTTGTTTGGTTATCAGTTATAATTTAACTTTAAGGATGAATCATGTATCTGTGCTTTAGGTTAATGCTTCCTACGAAGTCCTGAAGGATGAACAGTCCAGAGTATACTTGGTGCTCATGAGTTATCAGTCTTAGAAGCCTGAGTAGTCCCTCTGTCCCTGTAGAACCAGTGTAAAAATATGTATATGGAGAATTCGGTTCTTCTTCCTCCTCCCGTTTTGGAAAAAATGGTGCATCTGCTTTACTTCTTAAGAAAACAGCATTGATGTTCCTTGTTGAGCATCAGCCTTGTGGTGGGAAGTGCTTCCTGCCTCCCTCTGAGATCTGCTGGTGGATGCAGCCCAATAGATCTTTTTTCTGAGTGGAATGGAAATGTATCATGCGAGGAGATAGATGGTCCACCCCTTCACAGACAAGACAATGGAAGGCTAAAAATATTTTGAAAGAACTTTCTTGGGAGAGGTGGGATTTTGTTTCACAGCACTTGAAGTTCAGACAGGAAAACTTTTGAGTAGAAATCAAACTTTCGAAGCAGGGTAATTTTATTTTCCTAAATCTCGAAGTGTAATAGGTGTCGGTGAAGACTCCAACAACCCATGTGGTGAATGGGTAGCTTTCCCGACACATGGCTCTTACTGAAGACTAGTTGGTGTGGTTGGTGATCTTACCTGTGAAGGCCAAAGCCCCCCTCTGAGCACCCACTGTGAACCCCATCCAGCTTCATCACAAACTGTTTTCCATTTTCTTTTCTTCCCCTTGTCTTACTGTGGTCTAACTTTCCAAGCTCTTCATTGACAGACGGCCTTAGATATTCTTTTGTGGGTACTGAGTGGACACAGACTTTCATTTCAAATACTATAACACAGAAAGATAAAAAATAAAGAAAAGTCCCTGGGTCTGCCTCTGGGTACACAGGGTGATGCTTCCATTTTACTCTATAGAATCCACTGTGATATCTGCACATAAATCCAGGCTGGAGTCCTTTTCATGGCAGGCCAGAAGTACAGTTGTTCAAACTTTGTGTTTCAATATGAGGGTCACTTTTCCAGCAACTTCTCATTTTTCCAGTTCTTGCCTTGGGCTAATAGTTAGTTACAAAGCTCCATCTCAAAAATGTCAACCATAATGAAAAGAAACAGAAATCATAAAAGAGAAAGATGGTTGCAGTTACCACCACGGGCTCCCCTTACTCAGACTTTGTAGATCCATCACCCCGTTAGAAGGGCAGGCTACTGCTTCCACAGCTCTGGCTACCATGCCCCCCCCCCAATATCACAGGGGTACTATTTGTCAAAGAACACTTCTGGAAGAACAATATAGCGAAATCTGGCTTCTGAGTAGCAAAAGAAATTGAAGCGTGTTTCCACATTCCTGTGTCCATTCACAGCAGTGCTTATATCAATCATGAGTTTTAAAAGCAGAGAACTTTACATTAGCAGGGCAAAGGGTCTGTTCTTTCTTTGCATCACAGAGTGGAATGTCTGGATTTAAGGACAGCCTAACGCGATAGGATTGAGGGAAGCACCACAGTAGCCTGTTTATAACCCAGACTTTGCTATGGTGAGGAATCAGTTATTTAGCAAAAAAAAATCCAATAAAGATAGATCTAAAACTTGAAGAAAATCAGCTATATTTGTCTAGTAAGAAGACAAGAGACTGGGAAGGATTCTTTTCCTACCCTGTACCTTCCTTGTACACACCTCCGAACTCTACTTATGAACCAGGCACAGTAGCATACATTGAGATCTATAAGAAAAAACAACATAGAACCTGCCCTGGTCCTCTTGTATTTCAGTTGAGGAGACATGTTGAAAAGGCAGGTTTAAAAAAACACAAATGAATTAATAAGAAACTGTTACTCTAGTTAGTGTTGTGAGGAAAGACAGTATGGTGCTGTGCAAGCATCTGATAAATTAGACAATAGACCTATGTAGATGGTCTTGGAGCAGTGCTGTTGGTAGATTTTTGTGGATTTCTGAGTATTTTTAGAATCTTGATGCCATGCTTCTTCATCATAAGACTGGGCAGAAGACATGTGTATGTAGTCACTGGTACACCTGCTGGTACATCCTCCCTTGTTCTCATAAAACCTGGACTCTCTTTCTGCTCCATTATTTTATTTCTAATTTCAATCTGTTTTGAAGCAAATGAGATTTTAAAAAAACTTCTCTCTCAAGAATGTACCTTTCTAAGACATAGTTAAGAAGGTAGTACCGAATTTATACACAAAACTAGCAGTGGGGAATGGGCATAAATTGTGGACACAATAGAGATTTGGGTTATCTGATTTATTCAGCAAACTTCAACTCTTTCATGTATTTCTGAAATACAATCTCAGGTGGCTGTTAGTAGCCAGAGGGGTTGTATTTACTATGGTTTTCTGTCTATGTCTCTCTTGCATGAATGCACTGCTCATTGTGGTGTTCACATTGTTTTCCCCATGGGCTCAATGTGGACAGGTGGAGGCATCAACAGATCTGCTGGTTTGTGACTTGGTCCCAGGTCATTTTTTTTCAACATTTGTAAATGCTCAATTGAAAGATTTAACTCATTTATTGTAGCTTATTTCTAATTATGTAATAAACAAGGTCAGTAAAAATACAGTATAATAAATGTTAATGTCAGGGAACAATTTTCCATGAATGCTTTCATGTTTCTGCATAGTCAAGGTTTTCTGAGAAAAAGATACTTGAAATCTGAATTAAGGATGATGAACACACTGCCCCCAACATAAAAATTTCTGGAGAGATGGAGCTACTGATTGTTGTGCCCTAGAGCTATCCAGTCGTGTCTTGGACAATGAAGCCTACCCAGAGTTATCTGTGTATACTCCAGGGCCACGATTACTCTCTCTCCAGACACAGCTTTTGCTTCCCATTTTTATGAACTCTGATTTCTATAGTTTCTGAATTCTTAACTGGGGTATAAATCTACTGTTTACAGAGGCATTAGGTCCTTGTCATGACACTCTGTAGGGGAACAAATACATTACCTTAAGTGTGAAATTGACTAGAACTGGCCCTTGCAAGAGATAGTAATGTCCTAATCCCAGAATTCATGAATGCTATTTTATTTGTCAAAAAATCAGAGAAAGCTACTTTACATTTAAATATGTAATTAAGTTAAAGGTTTTGAGATGAGGAATTATCCAGGATCACCTAGATAATCCACAATCCACAAATGCAACCTCATATGTCCTTATGTGAGTGAGGTAAGGAGAGCTTTGAGGTAGCTCGTGGGAAGAAAGAGGATACATTTAGAGGCTGAAAGAAGCTCAGAATGGATTCTCCTTGGTGCCTCCAAATGGAGTGTGGTCAATATTGATTTAGGGATGAAGCTTTATAAAGGAGAAGAAAAGAAAACTGTTGTTTTAAGACAAGTTTGTCATCATTTATAATGGTGGCCACTGGTAACAAGCACAGGGAGCAATTGAATCCTGGGTCCAGCTTTTCCGTTTCTGTGTGCTTGTAGAATTGTATAATATGTACACACCCCTTATAGTGTGCATGTACATAGTGACACCTCATCTTCACAGTTGGAAGTAAGGTAAGGAAGGACACTAGAGTTGGCAAGGTTTATAATTACTAAGCCTGGTGGCCATGAGCCATGTTCCTGAGGAGATGGCATCATGGCAGGAAGAGTGTAAGTGGGCTTCTAGTGAGGGTGCTATGTCTGATTCTCTGATGCCAGAGCGTTTCAGCTCCATGCCCATCTGAGCTGATACTAGAGACTTATTGTTACTGGTGACATTTGTCTCCGAACTGTGCTAGTTCAATGAAATTCCATTCCTTATTCATCAAAAGTGCAGAGAAGGCATGCCCATCCTCCAGCTACCAGCACACGTCAGCTGTCACCACGGAGCAGCAGTAACACTCTGCTTCAGATGCATCTTTATCACCCAGAACTAATTCATTTACTTGATACCCCTCAGAGGTGCCAGTATAAACATTGCCAGTCACAGAAGGAAATAACTGATTGAAGGTTTTCACCTTATCATCAAGAAATATTTCAGGATTGTGATGGAATACAAATTCTGACTTCACCATTTTTGGATAAAGAAAAATGGGAAAGAAAGTCAGGAGTCTGTCTCCATCAGGGCTGCAGAAACTTCCTAATATAAACCAGGAACCATTCTTCTGTGGTATAAAACCCACTGTTAGCATCAACACTGTTAGCATCAAAGGAGTTTTGGCAAAAAGGTCAGGGACATTTTTTTTCCTCCCCTGAAGTTCTGCTGTGTATAGGTCATGAGAACTTGCTTTGGATTATGGGATTTTTTTTTCCAGAAATATAAGATATATATATACATATATATATATATATATATATATATATATATATATAAATATATAGGACAACCAGGTAGACTGAACCACTTAATGCATATGTAAATGAGTCCACATGCTCTGGACTGCCCAAGTGAGTTTGCAAACACATGCACAAGCTACAATCCAACTGGAGGCCTCTGTTTGAGCCATTTAAAATGTAGAAGAAGTTCATCTTGTAGTTACTTGACAAACCTTGTTTCCTCTTGCATGAAGTCAACAGATCTGCAGTAAGTTGTTCTTGGCCAAGCGGCCTGGCCTAGTTCCAGGGGATTCTGTGGTGCTCTCTAGTTAACCTACTGTCAACAGAGCTCATCTTCCTGAGAATCCTATTCTGATGGGGTCTGGCTGTGAAGTAGAATTTGAAGTGCAGTTTCTCCAGGCCAGTACAGGATGGTAGCCCTCCAGAGAACATTGGAGAGTCCCTTCCATAACATGCAGGGGATTTTTGTGATGATGATTCCATCATCTTCCTCATTCGGAACTTGGGCCGATGGCTTCCTGCCATCTCTCCTGATGGGAGCACCCCGTGCTACTGCTCAACGAGATCATTCACCCACATGAAAGCCTGTGTCAGAGAACATGCTCTGTCTCTCTCTGTTTATCAGAATGTGGTTCTATGCACTTCATTTTCTCACAGCTCACGTAAGTCCTGTAAGCTTGGGTATCTTTGCCACTGAGTCAGTCTACTTCATATATGAGAAAATGAGAACATGGGCAGGTTGTCAAAGGCCAGCTGAGGAGTGATCAAACGATCTGGATGCGAATCTCCATCTATAACCGTGGTGCTTCACTGGTGGTGCCGTGGGAGTTTAATATGAACACGTGGGTTAATATTGTGTTTGTGTGCTCACTTGGTTACTTATAAAGGCAGTTCTAATATAACCTCATAGAGAAGGTGATAATATAGATAAGCTAATGAATCGACATCATGTCTGCTATAAAAAGTCTCATTTATAGAGAGAATTAGGATATTTGTAGTTTTGTTTATTTTTTAAAGGCATTATTTATAGCATTTGTATAAAATCTCTGTGTGAACAACATGTTCATAAATTTGAGGTAGTTATGGTGAAATTGATGAATTATTTAGTATATATTTAACTTTTTAAAGAAACTGCCTAGCTATTTTCCCAAGTGAACGCATCCTTCTACATCTTTCTCAGGAGAACATCTATGTCTTCATCTCTATGACTCCTTGGGAGTATCAGTGTTTTAAAATTTAGCCATTTTATCAAGTACAAAATTGTCTTCTTTGATAAGGTTGTTGAAGCCACTGTTTACCATATCTTACAGATTGCTACTATGAAGCTCCATAAAAAAAGAATTTTCTGTTTTACTTCCAAGACTGGATATGTTTCTCTTGAGAAATATTTTAGCAGACATTGGAACATACGATTATTAGTAGTTCTTGAAATGCTAGACCCAATTATTGTCTGCCTTTTGCAAACATGCAGACATTTAATGTTTACAGCAACCAATATTAGCTTTTCCTTTACCTCAAACTCCTATTGATACTTTTGTATTTTATATAGCAATCATTTTTCAATTCTCTCCTATCTTCATATTCTCTGAGTTGATATAAGTTGCCTGTAGCTAGTTTGTAAGACATGCTGTGGTCGCTTACCATCTCTAAATGTGTATCAGTCAGTTTTCAAAGCAAAACAATTCAGTTGAGCCAGAAGTAACTAGGTGCTTCAAAGTAACTTGTGCCTGTTTAGACTTGGTAATGAAGACATAGAGCGGGTTTGATCAGCTCAGCATTTCCCTTTCAGTAGTTAAGCAATGGGACCCAAATGGTTAAGGAACTGGGTCAGGTGATGCCCAGCAAAATACAAACTTGAATGCATGTAGATCTGGAGATATATTTTAAGGAATGGACAGTTTTGTAACTGGAGAGAATTTCAGATGAAGAAACAGACAATCATATTAGAAGCCCCATTTAGAAACTTCAGACAGTTTTATCTAAATTATTTTCTAGGGCAAAATATCAGTTAAAAAATTTCTACTTGCCAAGAAATGTATTCTTCACACTGCACAGAAATGACATGAGAAGCTGAGTCATAAAATAAAATGTGTCAAAACTTAAGAGTTTATGCCAAAATTATATTACAACTTTTAGAGGCAATGGTAACTATATGCTATTGATTTAGTTATTACTGGCTTTACTTCAGCTAACATCTAAGTGCCAGGCTTGTATGCACTAATGGACGAAAAATGAAAGGGTGCTTATAAAGAACCAGCCTTCCTCCATCTTAGACTTAAAAGCCTCCTTATAGTAAAGTCAAACTGTTCATTCCTGTTTATGATTGACCCTGTTTTTCAAAGATTGGGCTGTGCCCCAACTGTAACCTTAACTACAAATGGTTCTGTACTGCCTGTTCCAGACCTTGTATGTTCTGCTCCTGTCATGCTGCCTATTTCTCCTCCACTGGAAACCTTGCACCCTGAGCAATAAAGGCATATCCAACCCTGAGCTCTCAAACCAAGCCTTCGGGAGAGGCAACCCATGTATATGAATAAAAAGGCTTGTTTTAATTAATTTGACCATGATCATCTGGGTCAGTGGTCTTTTTCCTCCGGTCTTTGGGATTAACACCTAGAAACTTGCTTTAGATAATATTCTAGAATGGAGATACGTGGAGAAGAAACAGAGAAATGAAATATTATGTTTTAGAAACAGTTACAGTCTCTGTGGCAAACCAAAGAGATAAAGAAGAAACTGATAAATTCTGTGTCATCATACAATGCAAACATATGCTTACAGTCACTCAAACGTGGCCCACTGAAGCACTGATTATATATTTAGTTCTGTGCTATGGAGTGTGTAATGTGTAGTGACAGTATGAAACATATTCTTTTCTCTGAAGGATGTAGAACCTGGCTGGGAAGATTCATCCTGCAAATGCATGGAGACCTAGCAAACTACACCCTGAAAGTACTGAATCCAACATCTCAAGATGCAGTGGTACACTTTCCAGAATTCAGACCTAGCATACTTATCTAAGAACTGGAAGAAACTATGGGTTGCTGTATCACACGTAAAAGAAAGCAAATGTGAACATTTATAGTTATATGTATTTTAAAGTAGGTGACCAAATAATAAGCATTTGGCAATAAAAGATTTTATCCATCAGTGTAGGGAACAAGGGGAGAGCTGGAGCTTTTTGTACCTACATTTATAGCTGTGAATGGTCATTTAATGTTTTATGGAATTAAAATCAAATCAAATAAAATTCAGACTTTCCCCCAAATTAAAAATAAATTTAAACAAGCAAACCTTAACACACAACAAAATCTTAAACTCCAGTAAAGAACTCAATGGCTATAATGCTGGCATTAATTAAATTTCTATAATTTATAGAAAACTATAAATTACGATAAAGTAATGAGGTATTTGTAACATTTTTAAGAATCAATTTTCTTAAACATTGTAAAGAAGAATTTCAAAAATAATATTGAAGTAAAATATTTATCATCCTACAATTTGCATAGAAAATTTTACCATGAAGTCAGGATTTATATTCTTCTTTATAAAAAGCTGCATTTTTCGCTTCTGCCCATTAAACTGTAACATGTTGGTAGCACCAAATATCTACAATGCAAATGTTACAGCCCCTGTCCTGCTTTGCTTTCTCTGTTCCTGCTATGAACACCATGTCTAAAAGAAACGTTTTTTAGAAGACATTCTAAAGGTATCAAGGCAAGTCAGGAGAAATTTGGTATTTATTAATAGAATAATTAGTTGATTCTTAAGAAATCTAGATTGAATAACTGAATGTAACTGTTCATGGCTCTAAAAGTGGTGAGATCTGAAAATTTAGGCAGACTGAAGTCTCATGTGATCGGCAACTTTATTCAGATTATCAGACAATTTATACTCTGAGAGTTAAGAAGAATTACAGGAATAAACTGTATAATTACAAGGACAATCTTAAAGTGGCAAACATGTTTTTAATTAGAGGTTTATATGATAAATACAACAATATGATATATATATAATAAACAAATAACAACAACCAGCTGTAATGAATAACCTGAAGTAAACTCACTTTTTCTCACTACACCTGGGAGAGACACTGATGTGGGAATGTCTTTCTGTATGCTATTCATATCAATCTTTAAATAAAGGACTGTTTTGGCCATGGTGGGGACTGTAGAAGAAGTAGGTGGGGAATCAGAATAGGTAGGAAAGGAAGGGCAGAGTCAGAGAACAGATGGAACCAGCTGCTCAAGAGAAACAAGTAAGGAACACAGGTGAGCCATGGACCATGTGGCAGGATAGATTAATAAAAATGGGTTGTGTTAAGATGAAGGAGCTAGCTAGCAATGTGCCTGAGCCATAGGCCAAACAGCATGAACTTAATATAAGTGTCTGAGTCATTTTTTTTGGGGGGGGTGGCTAAGCAGCAGGCGGTTAAGGGAATCTGGGGTGGCAGGTCTGTGGGTCTGGACCTCTGGCCCTGGGGCCAAAAAACCTCATTGTAACAAGACACAAAAGCATTTCCTAGAACAAGTCTGTGTTGTTGAAGAAACTTGAGGTCACAAGACTTTTGCTATTTTTGGAGTTTTCTTACAAGAACTCAGAACTCCATTCACAGGATTGCATTCTGGAACTGTGTGTCCTTATCTCCATCTATTTTATTTTTTAGTAGTAGGACATGAAGAGTGGTTTTGATTTGAGATGTTGTAGATAAATCTAATTGTCATTTGATGCATGTTTATCATATAAGTAAGCAAATTATATTAACAGTTAAAGCAAGGAGTACAAGACTCTGGCACCAAGAACAGTGATCCAAACTGTTCAGTACTATTAGATTGAACAGCATGAAAAGAGACCCATTTGATTAGCAGTTCTGGTATCTTGTAGACTGTAAGTCCATCTTTGCCTTTAATTGGAATACAAATGTTATGATGTTCTATGCAAACAGAAGTATTTTAAATCCCAAGAAAACATTCGATGTAGTTACCTTTTCAGATAAGAGTCCCAAGGTCCAGTCATAAGCACAGTCATTAGTAAACATGACAGGAGCTGGATCCATCCAATCCTCAAGCAAAGGAGGATGGGAAACATAAACTGTACTCAGAGGCATCCCCTGCAGAAGCCCAGGTCAAAGCAGTTAGCATCATCAGAAAGACTCTCAGGTGGCGTAGGACCCTGTATATTTCACAGAATAACTTCTCCCTCAGTGCATAGAGCCTTAACTTGGCCCCAGACAGGCAGACTTGTCTTCTAACGCTATGATCAATATCTCATTTTGCTCCTTAGCTGGAGGCTTGCTACCTTTCTAGCGACTTTCACTATCTCCTCACCTTCTGCTTTGTCCTCGATGGCCTGGGACTGGAGGAGTCGAAGAGGAATCTGTGGTGTTTCTGTGATTCTATCTGCAATGACAGATAAATAGCCCTTTTCAATTTTCATCCGAGGAAACAAAATAGAGCAGGTTAATGCATCAGCTTGCTTATTTCCTTCTTGAAGAAAACCAGGAAAGCCAGAATGTATATATAAGTCCATTGCTGGAAACAATCTTACATTATAAGCAGAATCTGAAATGCTGCTTATGTGTTTATGAATTAACCATAGTGTGATGAAACAAAATACTAGTTCCACCTACTGGACTGAGGGAAAAGTATTAATAGATTGCTGAATACCTGGACTATGATTTTTCCTATATGTTGGATAAGCTACCAATAAAATAAATATCTGCCTGTGAAATGGGAGAAGATTAGACAACTTTTGCAACTACAAATTCACTCCATATAAGAAAATACAGAGGCTACCGGCTGAATAATGATTTCCTATACTTCCATAGTAATCTGCAAATGAAATTTGAAAATCTAAAACTTGATTGTTAGTTAAGGGTAATATAATACGGCAAGGATCGAATCCACTTACGAGTTGACATCAGGTCCTCCCCTGACTTACTTGGACAAGCAAGGAGAGTAAGATAAGCAGTCAATATTTTATTGCATTTATGCTATAAATAAATCGATTCCAGTGGTGTACCTGGTGTGATACAGCACCTGTAGGAGACAAGTTAGTTGGGGGAAACAAGCAAATATAAAGTGAAGAAGCCACATGACAAATAAATGTTCTTCTAGCCTGGATTTAGATAGCAAACAGAAGTACTTTAAATCCCAAGAACACATTCAATGTAGTTACCTTTTCAGATAAGAGTCCCAAGGTCCAGTCATAAGCACAGTCATTAGTAAACATGACAGGAGCTGGATCCATCCAATCCTCAAGCAAAGGAGGATGGGAAACATAAACTGTACTCAGAGGCATCCCCTGCAGAAGCCCAGGTCAAAGCAGTTAGCATCATCAGAAAGACTCTCAGGTGACGTAGATAATATGTGAGGACTGTGCAATGGCCCCTCTCTTTCTAAAGCTTTCAACAGACCAGTTAGTGCATAATTAGGTATAAACAAAGTTCCCTTTCCCCACCATGCCCTGGATTTTTTAGATTACAAACTCAGCACTTACATAAGCTCTCTTAAATTGTTATCAACATGTGGAGAAAACTGAGAATTAGATCGGTTATTAAGTTTCTCACCCCATGCTTCAGGGTCATTTTCAGGCAGTGGAGAATATATATCTAAAGGGGGCTCCAGGAAGGAAGCTAAGGGAACTGTCACCAGCATAATTATTGGTAACGCTGTTTTTAGTTTTAATTTTGCCTGAATGAATCTCCTCTTTCCTCTCTCACCAATTTTAAGTTTTGATTATCCAGTTTATATTCATGCAAGGAGTTAGCTCTCTTCCTCATGATTAATACCTCTATATCTTCTTTAAGCATTTTAATAACAGTCTGAATTAATACCCACGTGACACAAAATTGAATGCATGTTTTCCCTTGTTTATCCGCCTTTTCAATATTCCTTCAGACTCCATCTCATACTTCTTTGTCTAAAGACTTTTTCTTGAAACCATGGATTATAATCTTACTATACCCAGGTTTGGCAGAGCCTTTCCTGATTTCTCCCCGTTGTGATCACGCCCCGCCCTCTGTGAGGGTCCCCATGCTCTCAATTTCCTTGTTTCTGTTGTCATTTGTTTAAGCTTTTGCTGGAAGTGGGTCCTAGGATAGTGGAGCCTAAAAAAGAGGCAGACTAAAAGTCTCATGCAATAGGCAGCTTTATTCAGAGCATCAGACACTTCATCCTATGGGGAGGTGAGTATACCCTGAGAAGAATCACAGAAGTAAAATGTATAATGACAAGAGCAAGCTGAATGTGGCAAAGACGTTTTTCCATAGAGGCATATAAGCAGTCACAATACCCAGTTGTAATGAACCATCTGTAGTAAGCTTGTTTCCTCCCCACCTCTGGGAGAGGGACAGAAGTACATTCCAGGAACCGTTCTGTGTTTTTGAAGAACCTGAAGTTCCAAGACACTTGTCTTGTTTTTCTGGAGTCTTTCTCACAAGCACTCAGAATTCCCCTGAACAACTCTATTCTTGGCAGCGATTATGGAAGGTCTGTAAGACTGTTGTTTTTTCTTGTTTAAAATGACAAAACATGTTTTTAAGGTTAAGTTTTAATTTAATATGTAATAAATTTGGGGCAAGGAAACTTCACTATGTAAAAAAAAAATTTAGGGAAAAACAAAGAAATGTCAAATATAAAAAATGTTATTTTCTTTTGCTGAGGGAAGATCAAGAAGTATACAGTCAAAAAAGAGGAGGGAAAGAAGGGATGGAGGGAGGGAAGGTAGGGAGGGAGGGAGGGAGGGGAGGAAGAAGAGGGAGGGAGGGAGGGAAGGAGGGAGGGAGGGAGGAAATTATTTACTTCAGGTCACAAGTTATATATAGTCCACGACGGAGGGGTGCTAGGAAGCTAGGACAGGAAGTGATGCCAGAGCTTGAGGCAAAATAACAATGGAGGGGACTCCGCTCACTGGATTGCTTCCCCTGGCTGTTTCAGAGCAGGCCACCTACAGAACAGGCCACCTACTGAACAATGGCACCTCCCACTGTGGGCTGGACCCTCCTGTACCAATTAGTAATCAAAAAATGCTGCACAGATATACTTATAGGCTAACCTAACAGAGGCAATTCCTTAACTGATGGTCCCTTTTTCCGGGCGACTCCAAGTTTGTCTCAAGCTGACAAAGACTAGCCAGCTCCTGTCTAGAGAGATGGCTTAGTGGGAGAACATTTATTCTTACAGAGGACCTGGATTCCATTTCTAGCACTCACAAACCAATCGTAACTCTGGTCCCAGAGAATCTGATGCCTTCTTCTGACCCCTGCAGGTACCAGGCATGCATGTGATGAATGTACATGCACTTGGGCAAACATTCTCATATAGAGAATTCCAAACAGATAATTTCAACCCAAATAGAGCTTACAGGTATAATGGACAGCTAGGAAAGAGAGACTCATGCCACTTGATGACAATCCGTATGAGGGGATTATAGTAAGAGTGAGCACTCATTCTGTGTCATGATCATCGACTAGAAAAGAAGTGACTGGTAGACATAGGAAGACATGGGTGGTTTGTGCAGCAAGAATGTTCTATGTGGGTATAGAAATGCGACCATCACCATCAGCCCTCCCAGGATCAAGACAGCCATAAAAGACAATTTTGAGATATCAAGGAAAACAGAACATTGTTATTAGATTATAATGAGATGCTCCATTATGTTGAAATTATGCAAGTGATGTGGTTAAAAAGGACACTTTAGGGAAAAGAATTAGTTAAAAAATAAAACTATGACAAAATGTAAAATATCAGTCGGGGTATCTCTAAATCCAATACGTTGTTTTCTACTTTCCCGTGTGTTTTCAATTTGCACCCCACAAGAAAGAAGGAAACAATGAATAATATTGTATATTTATGTATAATTTTAACACCTATAGATTAAAATAACAATGCTCTCTTTCAAGGTCCTTTAAACTGATAATCATTAATAGAAAATGATTTTCACTGGAGCATCTACTTTCTCTGATGCTTCAGCAAAAATGTAAACATACTGACAACAAATAAGGGTTTCAAAAAGTACTTGGAAAAGAAGTCTTCTGAGTCTTCAGGCTGTCCATCTGTGCTTCTGCACATACCTTAGTCTGCACTCTACTGTTTGTGGCTTCGGTTACCTTCATGCAGCCATGTGCAAAAATTAGGCACATCTTGAATTTTATTAATGTAAATGAAGCCTGAAATGTGTACAACACACCTTAGGTTCAAGTGCACTCTTCCTCTGCATACTCAGGTCTAATAAGCCTATCTAATCCCTATTTAATCTTAAAGACAAATTGCCCAAATCATGTCTCTCTTTTTAAAAATGACTTGTCATCTTTTTAAATGTTAAAATGCAGACCTGAGAAGATGGCTCGTCAGTTAAGAGTTCTTGATACTGTTGGACAGAATCCAGATTTGGTCCCCAGCATCCATACTAGATGACACAACCTCCTGTAACATCAGGGATTCTAACATCTTCTCCTAGCCCCCAAGGGTACCCTCACCCAAGCAGTGTACATAAGCTCACATAAGCACACTTACATACACTTACATACGCATAAATAATTTTTTCATATGTCTTTTGATAATAAAATGTTAATTTCCCACAATTCTCTCATTATTCACTTAGAATTTTATATAACAAGAGATTTATTTATTTTCTGGAATAAGTGTTTTTGAGAATAGAAGAATATTCTTTCTTTTACACATTTTATAATGTCCAATTAGAAACAATTTCAAGTATTTAAGGGCGATTTTGCTTTCCTTAAAGAGTAAATACCAGGTGGGAGAAGTCGTTTGCTTACTTGGTTCAGTGTCCTTATACCCCTGGCAGTCTAGTGACCCCGGCTCACCTGTTTTCTTAAGATTTTGTTTGAGGTGAGTAAGACAAAATAAATCTATATTGCATTTATTCCCCAAATTGCAGTATGAATGAAATGTTGGATCTGGCCTACAGCGCCATTAAGAGAATTCTCCATTTTCAACCCACAGTGCCATAAACAGGTGACTTTATTTGCTTCACAATATGATTTGAATATGTCATCGTTGTTATATTCAAAATCCCTTTTTTTATTGCAGTTGTATTTTGGATAGCTTTCTCCTTTCCTCTGCTGGGCTCTCCTCTGCCCTCTCCTTTCCTTTATATTTCCCACAGACAGAGCGGGAAACGGTTCACAGGGGATGGAAGCTATTCTGTTCATTAAGCAACCTCAGAAGACAGGCAAAAAAAGATATATCTTCAGATTCCAGACTGGAATACTTTATTCTGCTTTTGGCAAGTAAAATATGAATCCCATAACCGCACATTGTATTTCCAACTCAAAACTATGGATAATTTTCAAGCTTAAGGACATATTTCATTAATTTTAAAAGGCAGTCAAATGTGTAAAAGCATGTCTTTTTAACACCTATATGTTTACAATAAACATTTCCACACTTGGAAGTTGAATGAGTCTCAGGGGTTGTTCATGCTGTACTCATATTTAGAGTATTTTTTTAAAAAGCATTATGAAAATACCACATAACATTCACACAGCTACTGTACAGAGAACTGCTTAGTAGGGAAAAAATAGTTACTTTTTCTAAAACCTTAGAAACAACAGTAAACTCCACATTATGCCCCAGCTGAGTCCTGAATAATGAAGTGGAAATAAGAAGGTCATTGTTGTAGTGACACCTCCCAAGAAATGTCACTGCATTTTGTTGCAAAATACAGCAAAGACTGTGGGTTTGCATACGTAATTCACCTGTCTCCTGCAGGCACTATGAACTTCCTGGGACTTTCTGCGTTGCCCCCCTTCATTTTTCCTTTTTGGAAACTAAGCCTGAAGGGAGCAAACTTCAGAGATTGACTGTGTGAAAGTCAATAGAGCCAGGAGTAAAGCAAGTGTGTTCTGAAATCTCAGCCACAAGATGGGGAGGTGAGACTCGAAATCCATAGGTCACCCTGGCGATTGCTTGCCTTTGGGCCTTCAGACAAATTTAGAAAATGGAGAACCCTAAGGAATGCTGATCTGGTGTCTTTCTCCTAACTCCCCAATTTGAAAAGGAAAAATATAAAACACTACCTGTTCTCTTTAGTGTGCACAAAGAAGTTTCAATTCGGCTTTATCATTTTTCACTTCTGTAAGAATATTTTCCCAATCCAAATACCAAATCAATATGCTTCTCCATCCTCCTGCCTCATTGTACCTGTCTTCCAGCTGAATCCCTTACTATCTATACAGACCTTTCCCTTTGCCCATAGTTTACATTACCTAGAATTTTTTCCACTGTGGGAATAATACAAATATTTGTACTAATGATTTATAATAATAATTAATAGAAGAAGAAAATAAATTAGAATAAATCTTATAGCATCATATATCCATTTTTGACAGGGTTATTGCTCTCAAGAATAAAAAAAATATGTTTCTAATGGTATCTTGTCACGTAAGTTAAGAGATTTATACCAACTTGGAGGTGTTTTCCCGAATTTTACATCTCTGTGCATTTTAAGTGTTATTTGGTGCTTTTAATAATGACTAGAAAGAAGATAGAACACTTTTTCAGTATAACCTGAAAAAGACTGTTAAGTGTTGGCA
The DNA here is from genome assembly GCA_033318265.1 of Phyllotis vaccarum. Classification (NCBI taxonomy): domain Eukaryota; kingdom Metazoa; phylum Chordata; class Mammalia; order Rodentia; family Cricetidae; genus Phyllotis; species Phyllotis vaccarum. The sequence continues at coordinate 15,904,736 of JARWLC010000016.1, forward strand.
TTGTTGTGCTTGACACTTTTTAATTAAGTCTAATTTTAACCCCGGGAATTAGGCATGATCTTTAATGGTTATCTATAGCTGCTTTTAACCACTGCTTAACAGCTTTCAGACATATCCTGATTCCCAGCTTAAGATAGACAAACAGCCATGAACTAGCATTATATTGGTTTGTGGACATGAGGGGTGACAGCAGCCACATGTCCTTCCGTGACTATAGGTGGTAACTCATCAAATCTGGTTGTGTGTCCTTGTGGACACATTTCTTGTCTTTTTCCACATGTCCCTTTAAACCATATGAATGGTTGAGGTGTTCATTGCTGCCTCTCCAATAATATTTCCTAAACAGTTAATAATACCAAGCTGACATTGTTTACACGCCAGGCAAAGAAAGATCTGTTGAAATAGACCTATGGTTCTAGTGTCTCTGTACAGTGACAGGGAAACTGGGACTTTTGAGACCTCTGGAAGGCCATTTGAGGCCAGTCTCCACATAGAGGATTAGCATGCCAGACATATTAATGCAAGGGCTCAGAGAATCTGGACAGGTAAAATATCATTTGAAACCACGACTGCAAAGTCATCTTAAGCAAGTTTGTGGGACAGATCAGGAAGTCACTGTAGCTTGATTTATTGAGCAAGTGATGGTTGGAGTGTTAAATTTCCATTGACATAGTGAGAAGTGTTGGCATGGACAGTAATCCACGAGGACGATTTCGATCATTAGGCCCAAGCTCCAGTGAAATATTAAAGAAGAAATATGGAAACAGAAGGAACTAAAAACAAAGCGTGCATAGGCTTGCGTGTAAGCTATGAGGTAAAACTTCAGTAGGCAAATTCAAGATTAGAAATGCTGCACAAATATACGATGAGAGTGGTCTGATTTAATACTAATTGATCTGTCTGCTATGGGAAGAAGGCTCAGCTAAAGATCTGAGGACTTTGACTGCTGTAAACTCAGAAACTCAGTAATTAGCACTGACTCATACAAAGCAATTCATCGTGAATTGGGCTAACAACATTTTATAGAGTGTGCTAAATAATAGTCCTATATTGACTGTGGCTTACGTACAGTTTATTCATTCACCCACCTATCTATTGGTTAAGTTGGTTAGCTATGTGGGCACATTATATTTCCTCTGAAGAAACCAACCTAGCTTCATTCTGGTTTCAAAAAAACTTATGCATCAAACCCAACTGAGAAGAAATTGCCTTAGGACTTATATATTTTATTTCAATCCAAAAGGCTGTCCTTCCTTGAGGATTGAACACTTAATATATCAGGAGGCTAAGGTGGTGGTGCTAGTATTTAAAAAATAATAAAATGATGTACTGATTGTATTGCTAACTATTGATAATCCTATACAAAACATGAAATTTGAATCTTGATTTCAACCAAACTAGGAGCTCTTTGAGGGCTATTCCATTGTCATAGCGTGATCACAGATTGCACAGGATCTTGACAGGAGTATGTTCAGTGATTCATGGTAGGCTGAATTTGGAGAGAATTCTGAGCTCTTAACACTCCCAAGGACAAGTCATTTATTAGAATAGATTTTAAACAGTAATACCTATACTGTAAGGAGCACTGAGGCACCACACCACAACTCTAATGGAGGGCATGATGGGGTAGACATATCACAAGTCCAGAAGCAGAGAAACATTTTGGGAAATATCATAGCATGGAAACATTACAGCATGCTTGAGTCTTGGCTGGTAGCTTAACTACATGTCACAATGGCTACAGAGCTGTGGGTTTAGACACAAAGCCACTTGTTCATGGCCCTGGCTTGACTCTGTATGTACTGTGGAGACATTAAATGGTTTAAAATAAAAATGTAAAAGGTAATGTTCAGAAAGAAGTAAAATTGTGATATACATATCTGAAGGTAAGGACATGTTGAGAACCTGTTCAATTCAAGTGGGACCCAGGATGATGCCAACCTGATTCATCACAGAAGAAGCACAAAGGCATGTGGGATAAGGCGGTGGTGGAATGAAACTGCTGTGGAGACAAAACTGGGCTTTCTATGTGAGCCAAAACAAAAGTGAGCCTTCCATTCTGGGCAGGCCACAGCGGGCATCTCAACAGTTGCCTACAACTAACAATGGCTAAAAAAGAACTAAAGAATGACAGGGTCAAATATTACAGAGGAGTCCTCTTCACAAAGCATGTTTTTCACCTTTTGTCCCTTCCCAATCCTTCTGAACCTCTTCACATTCCCAGATAGTCTCCCTCTTGCTTTTGTGTCTTTGTGTGTGTGCACGTGACTCACTGAGGTTGATGGGAGTTGCTTGTACAAACATGGACATGGGCTTATTTAGTGGCGCCTGGCTAACTTAGTACTGTCTATATGGCTGAAAAAAATTAGACACCCCTCTCCCATTACCTCTGCAAGCATTAACTGCCAAAAACTCTCTAGGAAGGGGTGGTGCCTTGTGAACTCCTTCCCTATCCACGACAGAAGGTTAAAGGGTGCAATCAAATACCAATCTTATACAAGCGTCCGAAACTTCTGTGTGTTTCTGATAACAACAACCATGCCACACGTGGAGACAGGTTTCGAAGAACTCTTCCAACATTTGTCTCTTTTGTTGTTCCCCTGGCCTTGCAGAAGGTGATGCACGTGATGTCCTGGTTAGGGCTGAGAACTGAACAGTCATTTCTCAGCACTTTTGCTAGACTAATGAATCTACACTGTTTGCTCCTGCCAAATATACATATTCTGTATTGTTTGGGGATTTCTGGGGATCCCCCTGGAGAAATCCCAGAGATTTCTACCCAAACCCATTACTAAGTTTTCAATCTAAAAATGCATGTGTAAAGAGTAAGTGGATTCCTGAATGAGTGTGCATTTTTGACGTTTGTTCACGATTTTTTTATGACTTGAAAACTTCTCCCTGTAGAGACCGTGTCTACCAAGGTGAGTTAACCCTGCCTCCTTGTCAGCTGTACTCAATGAGCTCTCATCCCTAGGCAACTGAAGAGAATACACATGCTGCCCTATCCCAATGTTGGGGTGTTCCTCCATCAGAGTGAGCAAAGCCCATGTGAAGACAGCTTTTGTGTACATGTGTCTGCTTTTCAGTCCCTTGTCACCCTTAGCCAGGGTCCTGGGACCCAAGGTTGGCAAGAACAAGGCACCTGTATCTTTGGAGAATAGTGTTACCGACTCACACGGGGTCCTACTGCTCTAACTTAATTTCTTTCTCTTTCTCTCATTCTTTCTTCTTTTTCCCTCTGTTTTGAGGCAGGATCTCTCTCTGTAGTCCTGGCTATTCTGGAATAGGTTATTTAGAATAGACCTATTCTAAAATAGACCTACTCACCATAGTAGTTCTACATAGAACTACTGTAGATATAAAACAACTAAGTAGAGAAGGTAGGTAACCATCCTACAGAGGCAAAGTTGGGCCTTGTACTTTTGCACTGCTGACTGATAACTGTCGTACTCCAGGGACTTTGGATGATGTCCCTCATCCCATCTCTGCACAGTCATACATCATGTCCAGAAGCGGTGAGGCCAAAGTGTTTCAAATGCACCTTTAAAGAAGGACTTAGATGTTCTCCAACAGTAAACTCAATTTACTTCAGTGTCATCATTATTGATGTGTTTCTAAAGCTACCACATACATTTTATAATATTTCTTGACTATTTTTGAGGGTGCATACCTTTTTCGCAGAGAATGGCCTCTTAGCAGAGCCCATTAGTTCTTACATTGATTTTAATATTATTTTGTTTATTTTCTGGATCTATTTTTGAGCAACAATGCAATAAGTGTTTTCTGAGAGCTATGTGTTAAGTGCAACTATTTTATAAATAATTACTACTTTGAATTTTCTGAAGTTCTTTTGCCTCTTAGGAAATGAATTGAAATGGCTTATTGATGAATTCCAAACTTGGGATGGGTCTTTTACCAAAGAGAAGGACACACATACTTCACTAGGAAAGCAGAATGCCCATTGCTTTTTAAGAATTGTATGTAGACAATGAGTTCCTTATTTTTTTCAACAACTGAAATAAGAATTTGTTAAACTATTTTATTTTTAACTTTTCACAATGGAAAGAAAACACACTGAACTGAAAATGGTTAAGAAATAATTATTTTATTCCATTGGTTTAAGTATCTTCTTTATAAAATAGAAGACATTAGAAAGCAGAGTCTTGGTTAGGTCCTATAGGAGAGAGATAGTAAGAGAAACAAGATTTCTGCTATGTTCCCCATAAACAGGGAACATGAGCACCCATACAATATTTACATAGTAGAGTGAATCCATGGAGGCTGCTTTGCTGTTACCAGGGAGCTGTTCTCTGAGACCTGTGAGAGTATGGTGACTTTTCATGTTCTGGGTGAGACATGGCACTATCTGTGCATGGCCAATCTCTGTTCACTCACTCACTCCACTCAGACCTTATATTCGTTTCACATACATTTCATAAATGCTAGATACTAGGCATGGTTTATTTGCCTGATAGGCAAATTAAGCATGCCCCCTACTCTCTGAAAAAATTGATTATCTATGAATATTGTTATCTATTAGGAAAGCAGAAGAGACCACCAAAATGTTTGTAGTGATTTGACAGATGTATGGGATTCCAGAGAGGCGAACAGAGCCAAGGGGCTTTGTAGATTAGGAGCTTAAGGTCCTAAACTATATTTTATTCCTCTCCACAATCCTAGCTGCAGGACTTAGAAGCAGACATTCAAATAATCATGATGAATGTCTAAAACAATGAAAGTGAACCACTGTTCTTGGGCTAATCAGGACTTCTGCTTGCCCAATGCTTCTACACGGCTGCCTTGTTCAAGCTATGCCAAGTTTTCCTCACTCACAACCCATCAGTGTTTTGTTGTCCTCAATGGCATGCCTGACATAGAAAACGTCGTCTTTTTTCTCTGTAGATTCCTTTCATTTTATACATGTTTCATCAGATCAAGAGTGTCTGAGTTTCCTTCCTCATTGTTGTGGTCAAATACTCTGACAAAAGCAATTTAAGGGCGAAAGGGGTTATTCAGCTCAGGTTCAAGGCAGCTGAGACATGACGCAGCTGGTCATATGGCATTTGAATTGAGGACATAGTTTGATGAACCCACTAGTTCAGCTCCCTTCAATTTATACCATTCAGGATCCTGGTCAGAGAATGGTGCCACCCACAGCACATGAGTGTGGGGATATTTTGTAATATAATAAAAACACTCAGAGATATCAGAGGGATCTACCCACAGTTAGTCTAGGAAGATCAAACAGTGGTAACTCACACCTTTAATCTCAGGGATTATCCTGGGAGTGGTGACCTATGCCCTTAATCCAATCTGAGTTTGAGGTCATCTTACTTTACAGAAGGAGTTTCAGACTCCCAGGCAGGCAGTGGTGGGGCCACACCTTAACTAAGTTAAGAGAGTATTTAAGGCAGGCATAGAAAGACAGAAGGAAGAAGGAGCCAGGAGGAGCGAGGCTGAGGAAGCTGGAAGACAGCTGGGTGAGATCTGACTGTGGTGTTTCTTCTCTAATATCTCCGATCTTCCCAGAGATCTGGCCCTGAGTTTCCTATATTAGTGCAGCACACGAGTCTTCCCATCTCCATATATCTACTCAAGATAATCCCCTAGAGCAGTGGTCCTCAACCTCCTTCATGCTGTGGCTCTCTAATGCAGTTCCTCATGTTGTGGTGACCCCCCAATTACAACATTATTTTTGTTGCTACTTCATAACTGTAATTTTGCTACTGTTATAAATCATAATGTAAATATTTCTAGAGATAGATATATGCCAAAGGGGTCACAATCCACAGGCTGAGATCACTGTTCTATGGGTTCATCCATCTCCCATGTGCTTTACAGGTTTTATAAAGTTGGCAATAAACATTAACCATCACAAAGGACTTGTAGGTATAGCTCTAAAGAAATACCTGACTGTTTCCCCAAGTAACAAAATGATCCAGATTTGAGTCTCTTGGGGTTGGGGGTATACCAATGTTTTCTCCACATGCCTTGGGAGGAAAAGTCAGCTGTGGAGACATGAACACATAAAAATATTCTGTGATACAAAAGCTTTAGCATTGTTCCACATCTCGAAGAATCATCATTAACAACTACACTACACGACACTACACTACACTACACTACACTACAGTACACACATGCACGCACACACACACACACACACACACAAATACATGACTAAATCACATAAAATTTAATGGTGTATGAAAGCTTTGGGGACACTGTTTTCTTCTCTGTCACTCACACAATCCTGGAGAAACTGATATTTCAATTTCTCAGATGAAGAAGTTGCACCACAGAGAAGTTCAATGGTTTCTAAGGTTATAGGACTTATAAGTGTCATGGTAAGACATGAAAATGCTGTCCCTTGGCAAAACCAGAGTCAACTCTGTCATCTTCTCTATACTTGGCACATGATAGAGTCATACTTCTACCCTCACCCTCAGAAATTCTATCATTGTTGGCAACACTCAGGATTAGCAAACTCATGATTGTCTGGAGTTTTGTTCCCCCTTATGAATTTATCTAAAACTATTTCTGTCTTCCCTTAGCTTTTGAGTATTTTAAAGAAGAACAAGTTGATGAACTTCCCCTTCAAATATTTCCTCATTCAGAGGAGTTATCCTGTCCGTACTCTCTGGAACTCAGTATGTAATCCTAGTCTTGAGTTCCTGACCCTTTGCCTCATCCTCACAGTTATCTACCACCACGAGTAAGATTTGGTTCAGCTTGATGGCTGTTTCTTTAGATCTGAAGGAGGTTAAATATTTTGTGTTGAAACAAAGAATGTTTACCCACATGTTATCAAATAGTAGTAGCATGTGTCATAAATGTTCAAATATGTTTTTATCAATAAAATGTTTGTTATACATGCATGACACTGCAAAGATATTGTTGAAAATGCCCATAATTTTGCTTGTTTATGACTAAATTACTAGAAAAGCCAGCAAATTTATATAATGTAGGAATATGAGCACTTAATGTAAGTGCCCTGTTTAAGTTTATTTTGTACGATCATTCTCACATGAATATTTTAGAATGCACTTTGTCTCTCTGACATATTTTTTCATCCTAAAGAGTAAATTACAGAGAAAGGAAGTAGCCCTTTTAAAATCTATTTTTAAATACTCCAACATCTGGCTTAATACATTTATATCAAAGCAAGAACTTTTTAAAGATATTAATATTTTCATAGAAGATTTTAGTAAGTTTTTTGCACAAAGAATTTTCTTGCTAGTCTACAAGTTTGTATACGGGTAATAACACTAGCTCTGGAAATCTTGATTTTTTTTTTATGTGGAAAGATGAGCAAAGGTCTGTAGAAAATAAGAAGTACACACCTGCCATTCTGTAGGATCAAGAGTTGAGAAGATGAGAGTACAGTCTGGCACTGTTCAGGACCTAAGAGCCATGTTGTTCAATAGTTATGAGTCTTGGATGGGGAAAGAGACCCTGGTACAGAATTGAACCAGGAAAACAGGGTAGGGTTCTCTGGTCTTTTGTTTTTCTTATTCTTAAACTAAAGTAACAAAGTTGAAGAAGAGCTCATAACTCTAATAACACATTGGCAATCGCTTCTGGGGAATATATTGGTAAAACAAAGACGATGCCGATTTGGAAATAATGATAGAGGGCAAGTCATAGAGAATGGCAAATGTGGAGAGCAGAGAGCTAATTGTAAGTAAGGCCTGCAGACAGCATGCCGAGCATGCACAGAAAGTATCTGAGGTCTGAGGTCCTCTGGAATAATCTTTGGTGATAACAACACAGTCCACGACAGGGATACTTTTATATTTATTTTATTCTCCATTATTGCCAGAGGCCTCAAATCCCACATAGTCAAAATCTCCATTCACTGCTGCCTGCTGGGCATTTAACAAGGGCTCTTGTAACCGGACCCAGAACAAGTATGAACATGAATAAAAAGTGCAGGGGCCAGCCAGGCACCACAGGCTGTGAGGTACCCAAGTGGAGGCATTGGAGAGAAACAGAGAAAGCAGACAATGACCCTGAGTGCCTCAAGGCATGGCTTCAAAAGGTGTCAACACCAATTAAATTGTAAAAGCTCTGTCAGCTTCTGAAAAGTCATCCAGACAGGAACAAGACAGTACATAATCAAAGGGTAGGATGCAATTCTGTATGGCCCATGCTGGACTGGCATCCGCATGTGTGCCTGGCAATTTGTGATCCATATGTGATCCTTCAAGACAAGCATTCCTTAAAGATGTAAATACCCTTCTCTGGAAGCACACATGTGTTCGCTACTGGCAGTGCCTGGAAACCTTTACCATCAGGTGTCCAATGGGGAGTTCTCAAAAGTAAAATGCCAAAAAAAAAGTCAGGACAGCTTAATTGTGTGCAATAAATAATGATCATGAAAACACCAAGGATCATGTGTCTAATCTCTTGGCTCAAGCTAAACAGTGATGTAAGAGCTATGGACAAGAAGTAAGGTGAAATGTGGTGGAGAGATTTCTTCATTGGCAAAAGCCTCCACAGAACCTCTCCCCTTTTTTTGTAGCAGGAGATTTAGACAACTCATTAGCAAGTGATTTGTTTCAAATAGTAACAATAGCAAGGGTGTAGCTTAGCACATCTTATTTGGTTATGGGTCACGCTAATGTGGCTTAGAGAAAGTTTCCATAATCTCAATTCATGAACTCTGTCTCCCTGTCTCTCTGGCACTCTGACTCTTTCGCCTACGGGGAAGTATGATAGGTATGGCCAATTTGTTGGGTGACTTTCAAAGTGACAACGGAGCTGAGGGGAGAAGAAATGCATCTTCATAGCTAGAGGGGGGTTGACAGGGAGAACTGTCAAAGTATTTCTCACATATCTGAAAGCTAAGTTATTTTCTTGGTCTACAGAACTTTTTCACTCACCAGATCAAGTAAAATGCCTGGGGTTTGAGACAGATGGATCCACACTGAAAAGTAGACAATAATGACATTAAATTTCCAAGCAGTCATTAAAAAAAAAAAACCCTGAGACTATTACCTTTGCCTATTTTTTCTTAAGTGAAAGACTACTTAGTGGCAGGATTTAGAGTGAAATCCATTATCTTGAAACTATATGAAGGCACTTAAGTGCTATTTTTAAAGAAAAAATTGACTGGACATAAAATAATGTGCCGTATCAAGCACTGAATATCAGGCTGTATGTTATCTTCTATTTAAATTTTAAAAAATAGAATAGTACTTTGAAAAATAAGTTTGATCATCAGAAGATAGGAAGACAGGCATATATTTATGTCGATTTTACTTTTGATGTATCTAGCTGTGATGATATATTCCATATTTAATAAAATCAGCCTGGAATATCAGAGAACAGTCACCCACAGTTAAGCCAGGTAGGTCAGAGAGTGGTGACCTACACCTTTAATCGCATCACTCAGGAGACAGAGATATGTCTGGATTTCTGTGAGTTCAAGTCCTGACAGCCAAGTCATAGTAGCTCACATCTTTAATCCTAACTCTAGGATTATGATACAGAGTTGAACCCAGAAGTGAAGCAACTGGGCAAAGGAGATATTTAAGGCAAGAGAAGGTAGAGATTCATTCCTTCTGTATGAGCCACCACTTAGACTGAGGACCCTTGAAGATAACGTTTACCCTGTTTGGCCTGAGAAATTGGCTGTGCTCTATTGTCTCCCTCTGATGTTTTCCCTAGTATCTGGCTCTGGGTTTTCAATATAAGCTAACTAGAACTCTTGCAATAGTAGCCAAAAGTATGACAGAAGTGATTACTCCCTTGTCCCACTCTAAGGCGACCCTAGAGGTGTCCCTGACTTGATTGTTGAGCATGGTACATTCCTTTTCATAGTATATGCTTCCAAAGTTGTCACAATGAGTGACAGTATTTATGGAGTCAATTGCCTACAATTAAATGGATCTATCTACTCAGAAGAAACATATATCACATATAGCCAGCTTTAACTGTCGACTTGCTGTAACCTAGAACCACCTGGGAGGAGTGTCAGCGAAGGATTGATTGTCTAGATTAGGGTGGCTGTGGGCATGTCTGTGGGGGAGGGTTCTTGATTGCCTTACCTGATGTGGGAAGACACAGCGTGAGGGTGCTCAGTGCCATTCCCTGCTTTGGGCCCCTGGCCTGTATAATAGAGAAAAGGAAATGAGCAGTAGGCATGTATTATAGTAGATCGCCAGCTATTATAGTAAACCTCACTTGAAATATATTAATACAGGATTAATATTTATTGGAGAGTATTTTAACACTCATGGATACAAGTTAAACCTTAAGATGACTCCTGAAGATAATATGATCCAGACGATGGATGCTGATTCAATCTTTAAAAAAGGCAGGAACGAAACGGGCCACTCAAGATCCCAGCAGCCCTTTTCAGCGGGGCTGGCCACATCCCGTTCAGGCTCCCAGGACTCTAGAGACACGCCTTCTACTCTATCAGCTAACACCTAAATTCCACCACAGGCACGAATACATCTTTTTTTCTCTCTGCTCTTGGAGTTGATGTGGTTAGTGGCTTCAAGCTCCTGCTTTGAATTTTCTGCAATAATGAACTCTAACCTGGGACTGTAAGCCACAGAATGCTTTGCTCCCCTACCTAGTTCTTAGTCAAGGTACTTTATGACAGCGAGGGTCATGAAATGGTCCACAAAGCATCTCACAGAACACCATATGACTTCTGAAGTGAACACAATTTTATAATGAAACTGGAGCGCAGAGGCGTTATCACTGGCTACAGTCCATCATGGATGAATCTTCCAATAAAACAAGTTAACTTTTCTCCTGACTGTCTCAATCCAACACTCAGCACTGCCATTGGAGCTGTTACTTGGACAAAACCAGGAAGCTCAGTGTGGGGAGGGGGTCACTCCTCCAGCCTTCGTTCACTGTAAAGAGACTCATTCTCTTGTTCCTGATGAGCTACAATCCACTCTGGGAGGGTAATTCATCCCTTAGGTGCCCATGTCATACTTGTACTGGGAAAAGTCTGTTTTGAAAAAGGAGTAATTTTCTCAGTCTGAGAAAAGCCGTAGCACAGGTAATTTTCCATCACATATAGGTACAGTCTCCTTGAATCAGCCATAGATGTCCTCTGCCAGGGAACTTCTCCAAACTTGTTCATGTTTCTTACCTGATTCATTCTGTTCATCATGTGACCTGAAGTTGCCAGAAAAACACCACACGCGCATTAATATCGTATGAGGCCCACTTACTGATTAAAATTCTGTGATTGGGGGAGGGGTGGAATGTTGCAAATTCACAACCAAATCATGTTGGGCTATCTTTAGCTCACTAACTAGCCATTCATTACCCACCTCCATGTCTTACTCAGTATCCCTATGATTGGTATGGGATGTAATATCAAACAGCTTTCACCCATCAAAGGCAAAGAGTATCATCAGTATCTGAGACCTACAGCAGACATTTCCCCTCCATGCTGTAACCCATCTATTTAATACTTCCAGAAATGTGTCTTCTGAGTACCTTGATTTATGACTTTCCTTTGCTCTGTAACTACAAAACATGAGAGTATTAGAACACAATATTTGGAGTAACCTAAATCCATGCTCCGAGGCCATGACAACTTTAGAATAAACTGTCGCTTAGTCTCTCCGAGAGAAGAGCTGTGTTTGCGTGGACAAGAAACAGTGAAAAAGTTCTACTCTCCAATTCGCTCCTCCTTCAAGCTTTGTTTTCGGAAATGTTCTCCACTGCATCGGGTGAGATTTGGCAGGAGAGCCGGTCTCCCAGTCATTTTTTCTCACCTTGTTTGACAGGATGGAAAGATGGTTTGGGGCCCCCAATACTAATTGCAACTTTATTCAGAGACATTAATCTGAATAAAGTTAATCCATTGCTAGGTTTTGATGGCCGCAGCATTTATACATTTGTTCAGGTTTGTGTCTTAACAGAGATTTCATTTCCCTGGGCTTCGAAAGGCCAGGGTCAAATTTCTTTTCTTTTCTTTTTGTTTGTGTACAGTTGAGACACAGTTGTTGTTTCTATTCTAACTGGTTGTGCTGGCTAGTTCTTAGGTCAACTTGACCCAAGCCAGGATTATTGGGAAAGAAGGATTCTTACTTAAGGACTCTTGCATTCAGGCAAGTCTATAGGGCATTTTGTTGGTTGATGATGTTGGATGGAACAACTCACTGTGAGAAACAGCATCCCAGGCTGGTGGTCCTGAGTTCTGTAAGAAATCAGACTGAGTAAGGCATAAGGAACAAGCCAGCAGTGACCTCTATTCCCGCCTTGAGTTCCTGGTCTGACTTCCTTCAGCGATGAACTATGAGCTGCAAGAAGAAATACTCCCTTTCCTGCTGTACTTGATTTTGCTTCTGGTGTCTTATCAGAGCAATGGAAAAGTAACCAGCACACTGTATATTTCTATTTGACTTCATTCTTCACATAAACTTGTTTATTATTTTCCAAATAGTATCCTTGTGTTCTAATGATAATGTGGCGATTGTAATATAGATCAGTTAGGAGACACTTTAGCTTTTCTAGAACAACAGGTTTATTTCGCCTTATAAATTACTATAAGGTTGTCATTGAGTAGGACTTATCATTTCCAGCCCCTAAGTCAATGAAAGAGTCCATTTATGTAATGTGTTATCACAGTGTGTGTGTGTATGTGTGTGTGTGTATGTGTGTGTGTGTGTGTGCACGTGTATCTGTGCTATTTCTGTCTTTCTGATTTTGTAAATGAAATGTGGATAATGGGAACAAGTTGGAATGTCAATTCTGAAGGCAGAATTTTTCCTAAGTCAGTTGTTCCTTGGTTACTGGTAGCCAAAAATTATGGTCATGGCAAGAACTTGATGTTCAGTCTATGGTAATGATTAATTTGGGTGGCTGAGTCACAAATGTGGCCTTTGAACAAAGGTTTTGCCTATCTCATTACATGGGCCTTGGCCACCACTGAGAGAGTAATTCTGGATGTGTTTGGTCATCTTGTGATAACTTCCTGTACTCTTTCTGTGGAAACTTAATATCTGTGGGTTTGGTATGAAACATATTCCATCTTCTCTCATGCTAATGCTAAGGAAGGTCGTCACCCTGGATATTGCAATCTACATTTTACAGGCACTTGAGGTGCCTTTAAAGAGGCAGGCGATGACAGTCTCTCTGTACATTGTATGTTCTAGAACTTGGTGTGATTCAAAGTCAGTCTGATAAACTTTAGTTAAAATAGGCTTGAAGCATATTGTGAATTCAGGAAACTTGGAGGGATTGACAGACAGCCTGCACTGTAAAATTTCAGATCCTTCTGTTGACTGGGACTAAAATGTATAACCTGGCAATAGTGATCAGCCAATCATCCCTGAAGCTCCTCTGAGCCCTCTTTTGCTGAGGAGCCATTGCACGTCATTTGTGCATGCTCAGAAGCCTAACCAGAGCAATTAATCCACTAACTGCCCCCACCTTCACCTTCATCACCACAATGCCGGAAGTTCCCAACTTCTCCTGGAATTGCAATTCTTTGTGTAGGCACTCTATCTATATGACTACCCTCCCTTTTAAGTAGTTAACTTTAAGCCAAAACCTGGCTACCTCCTAAGCACCCTTTCTCAAAACAGCTTTGTGGAGGGAGGCTAGGTCTGGCCTCCTACCTTGTTATTTCAGAGTAGGGCAGAACAGCCTTCGGTTCCCACTCGTTGACTCATGGCCTCCTGCTTTCTCTTTTCACAACCCCAGATCTCTAAGAGCTGGAACATTCTTCTCTGTTCCCTTTAATTTCCTTATATGATGATGCTCCAAAAATATTAAGAAATAAAAAAGCAAGAAATAATGCACTCGATATCCCAAGTATGTAAAAAGTTCTTATAACTCGATAAGAAAATATAATAACTTACAATTGACGAAAACCTTGAGTAGATGTTTCACACAATAGTCCATAATTGGCCAATATCAATATGAAAACCCATTGCTATTATTGTGTATCATAGAAAATATTTAAACCACAACGAAGTCATACTACATATACACATCAATTATATTGACTAAACTTTAAATGGGACTGGCAATATCAAATGTTGAACACATCAAGTAATGATTCTATCACATACTGCCACTGATAGTGCAAAATGAGATTAAAAAAATATATAAAATATAAGGGCGCCAAATGCCTTATCAAATGACTTGGCAATTACCCTAGTTGAGTGTAGAGCAGTAGTGAAGGTGTATGTCAGCTCAGTGCCTGGGCAGTGCTACCTGTAATGACAACAATTTTGAGAAAACAAATATCCATTGACAGGTATGATTGTCTTCTGCTGCTGTCACTGGGGGGCCTTTCAGCCTCGCTGTTGGGCTAGCTTCTCAGCTGAATTAAAAATTACTTAATGTCTCAGAGAGAACCTCAAATGAAGCCAAAGAGAGAATTAATAAGTGGGGAAAGGTGGTGATTTGGTACAGAGGGCTAAAATTATATTTTAAGAAGAGTTGATTATGTCATTTGTTATCCTAGATCTAGCCAACAAATCTTTTTTCTGTCATTTGCAACTCAGTGAGACCTTTGAAAGTGAGCATCAATCAGAAGCCAAAGACACAATTGCCTGGATATGACAATGGACACTGAATTTTCTTTGACACAATTACATCTTCTCAAATGCATATGAAGCATGGTAGAAAGGTATGTATTAGAAAGAACTTTCAAAGCATAGTCAAAATTTTGCAGCTTATTTGGGTCTTAATTTAGATTGTGAACAACTTTATTAAATTCATATGTATTTATGTCATTTATGAACTTAAAAATATTAACTAATGATGGAAAGCAGACAGCATGCTTGCAAAGCGCCTGGATATCATTCATGCCTTGTTAGTAAGTAATCAATTCCTTCATATGATTTCTGTTAGTGTGGTAAAACACCATGACCAAAAGCAAGTTGGGAAGAAAAGGATTTACTTTGGACTGCAGCTTGTAATTAGTTCATCATGAAAGGGGGTCAGGGCAGGAACTCAAGGCAAAGCCTCAAGGCAGGAGCTGAAGCAGAGGCCATAGAGGAGAAGCTGCTCCTGGCTTGTTCACCATGGTTTGCTCAGCCTACTCATTAAACCACCCAGAACCACCTTCTCAGAGATGGGACTGGCTCATTCAGCTGGGCACTCCCTTATTAGTCACAAAATCAAGAAAATTCCTCACAATCTTGCCTACAGGCCTGTCTGATGGTAGCAACTGTTACTCCCTCTTTCCAGGTGTATCAAGTTCCAAAAAATTAACCAGCATGCCAAGTTATGGCATTGTCTTGCCATTTGAGTTCTGCTAATTGGATATGTGTGCTACTCTGCATATTCAGTGCAACACAGAAAAAGATAGAATCAAAAATGGTGTTAGTCAGGAGGAAAAAAAACAGTCAGTAAATGGAAGCAGAGACCTTTAAATGCTAATAGTTAAAGATAGGGAGTTTTATTTTACTAAACTGAAGAAAATTTAAGGGAAAGTTCTGAGTTTTAATATGACTTTCTTTTTTATGGCTGAAAAATTCTATTGTGCACAAAACCAGGTTTTCTTTATCCATTCTCAGTTTGGGGCACTTAGGATGATTTTGTAGCACAGCTGTCAGGAATAGTGCTTCAGTAGACATGGACAAGCAGATGGTGTCTCTGTGAGAGACTGACTTTAAACCCTCTGTGGAAACACCCAGTCATGGCATAGCTGGGCCGTGTGGTTGAGATAGTTTTTGAGGAACCTCAGTGTGGTGATATGTTACATATTTAATAAAAACCAGTCTGGAATATCAGAAAACAGATTTACCCACAGTCAATCCAGGAGGATCAGAGAGTGGTGACCTACACCTTTAATCCAGGCAGATCTGAGTTTGAGGCTAGCTTGGTTTACAGAGGGAGTTCCAGACTCCCACGACAGGCAGTGGTGATGCCAGGCCTTTAATCCCATAACTCCAGAGACAGAGGAGATCTTTCTGTGTTTCTGTGAGTTCAAAGTTAACTACCAAATAGTAGTAGCCCACACCTTTAATCTTAACCTGGATGTGAAATAACTGAGTGAAGAGGGTATTTAAGGCAGGCATAGAAAGACAGAGCAGGCAGTAGAAGTCACGGGGAGCGAGGCTGAGGAAGCTGGAAGACAGCTGGGGGAGATTTGACTGTGGTGTTTCCTCTCTTTGATATTTCAGTCTTTCCCTGATATCTGGCTCTGAGTTTCCATTATTACAACCAGAATTTGTGCAACACTCGGTGCTGATTTTCATAGTGGCTGGACTAGTTGACATCGCCACCAGCAGAATATGTGTTCCTTTGTTTCCACATCCTCCCCAGCATTTGTTGTCACTTGTTTCCTAAATGTCTGTCCTGGCTGGGCTGACAGAGAATCTCAGTTTCCCACACGGCTAACAAGGCTGAACATGTTCTCAGATGTTTATTGCCCACAGTGTTTCATATTTTGAGAATTTTGTGTTCTGTTAGCCCATGCATAAGTTGGGTTATTTGATTTGTTTGGTTGGGTTTATTGTGTTGTTTTGTTTTTGAGGTTTTTGTCTGTCTATTCTGGTTAATAACTCCATGTAAGATGTATAGTTAGCAAAGATGTTCTCCCATCCTGCAGGCTATCTCTTCCTCTGATAAACTTTTCATTTGGCAGACAAAAGCTTTGGAATTTCATGTTGTCATCATTTCTTGAGTGACTGGAGCCCTGTTCAGAGAGTGGTGTCTAGGTTTGAAGTGTTTGCTCTGTTTTCCTTGGGCAGCTAAGAATGCCAGGCCTCATATTACTGTCTGTGGTCCATTTGATTTTAATGAAGGGCAGGAGATGGGGATCATTCATTTTTTTCATTCTTCATTTCATGAGATTGTCTTTGCTCCGGGTATATTTTTTGTGTCTTTGATGGAAACCATGTGCTGTAGCTCTGCGGGTTTTATAGCAGGGTCCTGTGGGTTTATAGCATGGTCTTCTATCTTACTCCACTGGTCTCAGAGTCTGTCTCTCCCCCCCACAACCCCCACGTGCCATTCTGCTTCTATTACTTTGACTCTATGGTAAAATTTGAAATGAATGTGCCACCTCCAGAATTATGTTACTTTTTTCCCATTAGAATTACTTACTTTAGTCATGTAAGTCTTTTGTGTGTTCAAAGAAAACTAATTTATGATTAAAAACATTTCTATAGAGAATGGCTTTGAAATTTTGTAGGTTATTGATTTAACTGAATTTGTAGCCTGTTTGGGAGTATACAATTTTTCAACAAACCAATGCTTCTAATCCGTTAGCAGGGGAACTTTCTCCAGCTCTGACGTGCTATTTTTCATTTCTTTCTTCAGATTTTTTAGGTCTTCATTGTAGAAGTCTGATAGACCCTTGGCCAGGTTTATTCCAAGATAGTTTCTGAGGTTATTGTGATGAGGAGACAAGAGGACTGTCTCCTCAATTTACTTGTCATCATGCCTGTCTTCTGTAGATGGGAATGTTCCTGATTGCTCTATGTTAGTTTTGCCACTTTGCTGAAAGTCTTTATGGCTGGAAGAGTTTCTGGTGGAGTTGTTATGATCTTCTGTGTATACAGTCACATCCCAGCTCTATCCGGGTTTTGTCAAACTCATACTGTGAGTCTAATTAACTCATCTTTTGTGATATCTTTCAGACTGCATGATCATAAAGGAGTGTTTATTTTAATGATGGTCAGGAGGAAGTTTGATTTGAAAGCCAAGAATAATTCCAAGACATCATTTTAGGAGGAACTCATGTCTTCATTGAAAAGAATTAAATATTTTCTCATTTCAGTCATTGGATATTTATATACAACCCGTGGCTTCTGTTTACCAAGAAACTACTAAATGTTGCAGTGATATTTTTAAAATCTTCTGCTTCATCAAGCCCTCTATTTCCTTCAGAATGATGTTAGTGACTCTGCATAAGCTCTGTACCTTCAATGCATGACTACTGTGTTCAGAAACTTTGTTACATAAAAACTCAGGTGGCCAATATCCAAGAGCAGCTGATATTCTAAAGTATGTCTCGGTGCTGTATAAAAACAATTTGTTCTGTCCATTTCCAGGACAGAAATATACTTATTAAACTTAAGATTTTAAAAAAGAATCCCGGCATGTGCTATTGAATTGGATCACTATATACAATCCAGATTTATTGCTTAGAGTAACACATTTTTAGTAGTGCTCAGCTGAGTGCTGCAATCGAGTTTTAGTCAAGGTGGAGTTCAGGTGATCGTCTGAGGAAGTGGGCAGCCAGGAGGAGTTTAAAGAGACACTGAAGTGAGCTGCCTGGACATGAAAGCAGAGAGGAGGGAAGGAGTGTGAGCAGAAGAAAAAAATAATGTCCCTAAGAAGCGGTATGAACTGGAAACTGCATCAGATGCCATGAAAACTTCTGCAAGGAAGGCTACAGAGTTGGTGAGAGGGATGAGCATCCTGGAGGAGAAAGGAGATAGTGTGAGGCTAGGGAGGCCCCAAGGCCAGGCTCATGGAGAAACACAGTGGCCAAACTCAAGCTGGTTTCATTTTTCATTTTGGAGGGTTGTAGGGGATTGTGTTGTTTCATGGTAAATAATTGTCCCACCCACTGGTTTAATAAAAAGCGCTGATTGGCCAAAGGCAGGCAGGAAGTATGGGGTGGGGCTACCAGACTAAGAAAACACTTGAGAACAGAAAGCACAGAGCAGAAAGCCAGAGAGAAGCCAAAAGAAGCAGTGGACAACCATGCTGCTCTAAAGGTACCGAGCCACATGGCTGAACAAGAGACATGGGTCAGATGAAGGGTAGAGAGCTAGCAAATGATATGCCTGGGTCTTAGGTCGATCAGCTTAGAATTATTGAAAGCATCTGTGTGTCTCTGTGGGACAGCGGGACTGCGGGTCTATGGGTCCTGAATCTGGAGGCTAGGCCCAAAAATCTGGGCCAGAAACCTCGTACTACAGAGGGTGATAAGCAGACTGTGGTGACATTAGATCCCTGAGATGTACCATCACACGGTCATATCCCATCATTTTCTCTCAAAGACTTTGTGGTGCTTCCTTCTCTGGACAGAAGTGCAAAACCTTGGCTCAAAATGAGTATTTCTTACCCAACGATGCTCTCTGAAGTGCGGTAGGCTTCCCATCTCATAGATGTGCAACGGTGTCAGTTGTATTTTAAAAACAGCACAAGGGGGACAGATGGTGGTGGTGAGTGGGCAAGCCATGCTCACGGCACTCAGGTGGAGAGTTTTATTGGGAAGGGGGAGATGAGGAGAGGCGAGGAAGAAGAAGAGAAGAGACAGGAAAGGGGAAGAAAGGAGCAGCAGGCGCCTTGTGGGAGAAAAGAGAAAAAAAATGGGGAGGGGCTTGTCTTTAATAAAGGGATTTAGTGCCTTAGCACATAGACTGGTAACCCTGGGCTATCTAGGTATTTGCATGGGTGGCCACAGGACCCAGGAGGCAGCTAGAGATGCTGGAAATGCGAACACTGCCTAGACAGCTCTCTGACTTCTTTGTACACATCAGATCAATGTTCATTTTGTAAATTAATTTAATTACCGCCTTCTTTCTCTACACTTTTTAAATATCTGCTGCTTCTTTATCACATTCAGAGAAAACATATTCATCTAAACACACAGTCTTTCTAAAAAAACTTCTATTCTTTTTACAGTATTTCTCACATTTTCCTTACAGTTATTTGTACATATGCTTGTTATATATTACATATACATGTTCATCCTTAATACGTATTACACATGTGTGTGTGTGTGTGTGTGTGTGTGTGTGTGTGTGTGTGTGTGTGTGTGTGTGAATACTAAACTTTAAGGTCCCAGACACAGGAATTATCTATGCATTTTACAAGCACCTCCTCCAGAGGCCTTTAGCTCAGTGCCTATGCTTGATGCTTAGTTGAGGGTGGTGGGGCAGGGCCCATGATATCACTGAGAGTACATGGACAAATGTGTTCTGAAAATATAGTTTTCAGGAGTTCATTTATCTGGAAGCATATGTCAAGCTTTGGGGAATAATAAAAAGCAGGTCATTCAGCAAAACAACTTTCAAGCTACTTGAGAAGTGGGCAGAAGCAAGCAGTGAGTAGTATACTAATAAACATAACTTTTCCATCCGAAGACCCACCAAGTTTGTGTAAGAGAAGTCCTCTGGGCAAAACTTTATTCAGTTGAGTAAGGTGGGATAAAGGTCTATAACAGATCTGAGGATGTTCAGTAACTGACGCCTCACCTTTGACAAGTTTGGTGAGTCTCTTGTGGTTGTTTGTGAGTTGAACTTACAAAATTTGGTCTACCTAAGTGGTGTCTATGCATCTCAGATTTTATTGTTACACATCACCTATATTGCCTTGATTGCTGGTTATAGTAAATTTGATCTTTTGAGCCTATACATTTGTTTCCATGTCTCCTGGTCCCTCAAAACAAATTGAGCAGTAATACTCAACGGGAAACTTATTTTCTGACTTGTTGGGATGCAGCAATACAGTGGGTAGCTGAGAGCTTAATAGGCAGGCTTAGTGATGTGATTATCACCAGTGAGTTTAAGAAGTTAAAAGCAGTAGCTTCGTAAATGATGACATCATGCAACCACTGATTAAAATTATTGCCTATGGTAAAAATATGGCATATTTATGTTTTATATAAATACATATATTCATATGCACACATGCACACATATATCAATAAAACTGGCTTAATCTGTATAATGTTACTCATATGTATAATTCAAGGCTGACCATTTGGTATTGGATCATCAATTGTTTATTCCTTCTTTAATTTCTCTTTTCTAAGACCATTTCTTCCACTCACAGTGATTTTTTTAGTCGCCTGAAGTTTTTGTATCGGGTTGAGCCCAGTAAGCCTCCCTCTCTGGCCATATTTTCATGCCCATGGGTTCGTCCTTATTAAAGTCATTCGTGAAAAGAGACAAGAAAGTAGGTGCGTGGCACTGGTTAGAGGGATAAAAAGGAATGGAAAATGATGTAATTATAATCTTAAAAAAGTATTTGAAAAAGTCTGCTACATTTTTGACCATAAATAATGATGTAGACTCTTTAGATTCTATCAGCTTTATGTAATCATAACTACCATATTCCCCTAAATATTAGGAAATTATTTAAAAAGCACAATATAGTATCTTCTATGGGGCAAAAATTGTTATAGATTATGTAGAATCTAACTGAAGTGTTTACTGTTTATTTAAAATACATGTACACATTAACTGGTTTTAGAAAGTAATATAAATGGCCAAGTTCTATGTTGTATTTATTTTTAGAAATATATTTATCTCTTTCTGTGTGTGTCTGTGCATGATGAATGGGTAGATGTGATTATGTATTTTATGAAAATATCTCTTCTTAGAGACTGGGATTTTTGCTGGACCTCATAGCTGAGTTAATAATACACCTCGAGGTCACTTATGACTACAACTGCTATCCTAATGGGTATGAGGCCTACTTGCTTAACTTGCCTTTAAGAAAACAACTTAACACTCAACTTTATTTGCTTTGGATTTCTGATGCAATCAAGTTTTACAACGTACTCTAATGTATCACTGTAATCTTAAATGATGTCCATTCTCCTGACCCAGAGAACAATGTGTGTGTATGTGTGTGTGTGTGTTATAATAGTCATTTGCTGGTATATAAGTGACCTTATATAACAAATACCTACCATAATTCTGAAGGCAGCATAGAGAGATTGATAAATGCTATGTTTATGGTCCTGCTTGCTAGCAGGGTCAGTTGGCCTCAGTGGTTTAATCTCTTGCAAAATTTTGTTCTGTGAAGAATTCCTCATTTCTTTCCTGTGTGATGCTTTCTGTGCTGTTCAATAAATTGAAAGCAAAGCCCCTTATGAGGGACATGGGCACAGGAGCAGACAGACATCAGGCAGGCATACCTAAACACATGTAAGACAGACTAGGGACAAGCCACAAAGTATAAGCTGTGTGAGACCAGTGTATTTTTCTCTGTCTTGAAGACCAGTGTCTTTGGGTGAGGTAAAGGTGAATTCAGAGTGTTTGCAGAACCGTGATAATGGTACAGCAATCATGAGTAAATTAGTAACCATCAGCCTGGGAAGGAAACCATCTTGCCAGGGCTGTGACTTAGAAGACAGTGAGGTTCTGGGACTATTAAAGGGTGTGTGTGTGTGACCGGATGTGGCCAGCTGGGCTATTGTGCAGTTTGTAGACTCTGTGAGTCAACTCTGAGTCACTTCATGACAAGTCTGTATGGAATCTACTGAGCAGCCTCGGGATGGCAGGAACCCAAACCCATGCTCATGGGAGGAGCTGGGCTCTGGTTCTCATGATGAAGCTAGGGAGCAGGAGCCAGAATCTTCCCTTTGTCCTCATCTTTCATCTGTACAGTGAGTGGATTAACCAGGAGTCCTGAAGCATTCAACCTTATATAACTATAGGAAATCAATGAGGGAAGTCCAAATGATAAGATCCAGGAGATAACCAAAATACAATATGCCATGCTGGGGTACCAGATAGCTAACTGGGAGGTGTTCACTGTTTTTGTTTTTGTTTTTGTTTTTGTTTTTTTTTTTTTAAGGTAATATCGGTGGTAAGGAAGACATAATCATAAATGAGGGAAAGGTAAAACAATTAGAGATGCTCTCTGGCACAGTGTCAGAACCATTCCTGACTCATCTTCACTAATTAAATATGAAAAGTTGTAAAGTTGCTCATTCCTGCAAATTTTTTCTTTTATTTTGGTGTCCACACACACTTAAAAAATAGGCAGAAGGTTTGAAATGAACAGATCTGTAAATATTCAGAATTGAAAATGGACGAAAACAGTTTCAAATATCCAATAACTCAATATATTTGTTTTAAAAATAGGTGGAAATGGCCATGTAGTTCAAGACTCCAATGGCACTGAGTATTGGGGATAAATGATTGTTCTAATAGGTTTGTTTAAAATTGTGTAGCATTTTCTGCAAGTTAAGCAAGTTTAATCATTTTATTTCAGGATCAGGAAGAAAATTGTAATATACATGTTATATATTAACAACCACAGAACTAGCAAGTATGAGAGATGATAGATAGGAACAGCTGCTGCCCTGCACAGGTGAAATACAGTACTCTGCAAAATATCATTTAGATCTGAGGTCTGTACTACTATGTCAGAATGGCCCATACACCTCCAGCAGAATTCTGTAGGATATAAAAGAATTTCTGAAAAAAAAAAATTCAAGTTTGCAATTCATGGAGCATAATTACTCTTCTATTTTCTAATTTCTGTTAAATCAATGGCAAATCAGGAGCTAAATTTATTGAGACTGGATTATGGATTTTGAGAGGGGAATCTACTTTCTTGGAGTAAAATTTAATTTTGTGAGATCCTTGAAAACCTAAGAATTATTAAGAAATACCATGATTATAAAGAGCATTAAATGAGCAGTTTGATGAACAGTGTCCTTTGCTACATATTGTAGGAGAAAGACTTTTGGAATTAGCATCTGTTTCTTTATTCAGTTTATACCTTAGAAACAAACTAGTTTTCGAAGGGCAATCTGAGAGCATGTGGCTGTGATTAATATAACTGACTGTTATCATGTATTATCACCTGTGAACCTTCTCAAAGTGGAGACCGTCCTGAAGTGAGGACTGACAAATCCACCCTGCTCAAGGTTTGCATTTTCCCATCTTTTTAAGCAGAAGTATGGTGGGAAGCTCTGGGGATTAGACACTCCCTCAAGACTAGAAAAGCTTCCAGGCTAGATGCTGGCCAGAAATAACACCACAGAATGTTTTTACAATTTTATATTTGGGTAAAAACAGGAAAGGGAGAGGCAAGTTAAATTTCATTTTTTAAAAAATAAGATGAATTAACCCCCAAAAGAAAATATAACCTTTTCTTTTCAATTTGGGAAACATGAAAACTGACTTTGATTACCCAGATTGTTTACTTACTTGCTTTAGGAAAATTATCACACACACTTTTAAAACATTCTAAAACTTCTGTTTACTTTTTCCCGAGTGTGGGCTACTGAGCTAAGATGATTATTTTTCATTCACTTCTCTGACCTGCTTGCATGTGCACTCCATTGGAAAGACACACACTGCCTGCTGCCCTCAGACCTAGGAACAAGTCAGGTGCTTGCACACCATGGGGCTTTTGCATATTTCTCAGGACTAAAATAATTGTTAATATTTATGTTTTGCCATTACATTGTTACATTTTTTTGTTATCCTCACCAAGCAGCATTTATTAAACATGTATCATTTAGTAACCGCAAATACTATCCCAAAGTACTAATTCTAGTACTTTATCAGAGGCAGGAAAATATGTTATTGAGAACAATGAAATTTTTCAAACTCTGAAAGGGATAACATGGTAATATTAGAAGAACCCCAGATCTTTTGTCTTTTCATGCTTTCTTTTGAGTGTCCATATCCAGAGAAGATGATAAACATTTTTCCTGTTTCAGACTATTGTGGTATTCCCCTGGGTTCCTTTTGAAATGGTCTCCACTTGCCTCGGACACCATTGCTGTCTGTTACACAGCAGCAGCCCTGAGCTAGCAGCTCACATCAGTAAATGTGTTGCTTTTTCTTTAAGGCGCTCTAATTTTTAATTAAAAAGAAAAGCTAGATTCTTGCTGATCACCCAGAGTGTGACTCTCCATGGTTACCTGTCACTCAAAGGGCTCCGGCTCTGAGGAATGCTAATTAGCCCCGCTAAACCACCATAATTGAGCTGGAGGGATGACCGGGAAGGTGCAGCTCTG
The DNA here is from genome assembly GCA_033318265.1 of Phyllotis vaccarum. Taxonomy (NCBI): domain Eukaryota; kingdom Metazoa; phylum Chordata; class Mammalia; order Rodentia; family Cricetidae; genus Phyllotis; species Phyllotis vaccarum. The sequence continues at coordinate 15,929,403 of JARWLC010000016.1, forward strand.
CCTTCATTCAGAACGGTGCTCCATCTAAATGGATGGAGCCATCCTGACAATGAGAAGATATAAAGGGAGAAGAGGAGGAAACAACATTCCATCTGCCATTTTTACTCCTAGTTTTAAAGTAATTATCAAGATGTAACCTGGATACCGTATGAATAAAAAAAAAAAAAAAAAGTTTTCTTTAGCCCTCTGAGAATGAGCCACACAGCACCTGCTTGACAATGATCTCTGTGGTGGTGAATGCATTGAACTGTATAAAAATGAATCATTTGAAACAAATAGATGCATTGGGACAGCGGTGGGGATAACCATAATGATGGCATTAGGTGAATGCTTGGGAGAAAATAGATTTCGTTTGAATCAGGGTAGCATTTGGATCTGATAATTGACCTCCCAGGAATGCTTGGTTATTCGGAGAGAATAAGAGCATAAGTCTTTGACATTGCAATGTCCCTCAAACCTACAAGCTTGACATCCAGACGTCAGTGGGATGTGAAACCATAGGCTATCCCTAAGTTAAAGACACAAAGGTAATACAATCATGTTCCAAATAGTTCTTATCTCCCCTCAATCTTGGTTCCAAATATTAATGTGAGAAATTATCAGTGATAAAATGACAGGACAGTTGACAAGACAGGGCAGTATAATGTTTTTATTATTGTGGAGTTATGGCTTGGAACTGCTGGGATCTTAACATATTAAAATTAAAATAGTAGACAAATTAAACTTTGGCAGACTTCATTTGAGCCAAATCAGGATCTCTGTGATTGAGAGCTGTGTTCATAATCAGGTGATGTTGATACCCAGGAAACAGGAAGTAGGTCCCACAACAGCTTAACTGGTTCCAGGTGGAGTTGGCTGTTTTGAATAGGTCCTCATTAGTTGGCCGCCTGTGATTTGAAGAAGTTTGATGGCTATGATTAGCCGAGAGTCATAAAAGATATACCCATAACTTAGCCTTTCCATTTATGCCTGGTAGGCTGCAGTTAACTATATGGAGACCCAAAGGAAGGCGGTATCCTTGGGCTGTGTTGTGTCAAACAGCTATCACACGTACATAGCCTTGGAAACTGAGGCTTGGAGAAGCAGAGAAAACCCCAGTCCACGCAGAGAATCTGAGACTCTCATGTTTATCGTTTGCGGTGATAGATTAGTGTGATTTGATTCTAGGTAAGAGTGAATAGAGACAGATTCACAGGACCAGAGCAATTCATCTTTGTTATATTTCAGGGTCTGTACAACCTGAGCTTGGCATTTCTCATGTGTTTGCTGAATGAATAAATGAACAGGTATATTCTTAGACCACTCAACTTTTCCACAGACCTTTATGGTGTTTAAAAGGCAAAGCCAACAATCAGATAATTTTCCTTCCTATCCATTCTTTCCTTTTCCCCTTTCTCTCTTTTGTTCAGGTTGGCAGTGAATCAGAGCCCAACTTAGATGGAGTACAGTGCCTTTGACCAGTATCTTTAATAGAATGAATGGAAACTTCTGCTCTCTGAACTTACTTGGTCACTGTCTTGTAGGCTGTTGCTTTCTCTGTCAGAGAAGCAGCCACAACACTCTTCAGCAACATACATGGGAAGCTTAATGTGAGAATAAGAAAAATGACCAAAATCTAGTGCCAGTGAGTAGCTGCTGTAGCCCGAGAACACATTATTTTTTATAATGCTTACAACAAACTCACTCTTGTGATATTGTCAACACATTTTTTACAAGAAGGAACACTATCGCTTAATATAATATAAAATTCTCTTGGGTTCATAAAGGTGTCAGTAAGAGAACTAAAATTTAAATACATGAACTTTTTCCTTATACCTATACTCTTTATAGAACACTGTTTAGTTCAGCTTTGGACTACAGTTGCCTATTTCCCATGTAAATCCACACAACTCCAAATTGATTTTTCAGAAGTCCTCAGAGAGTTAATAATTTGTATGGAACTTGAGGAACATTTCCTACTGACTATGGGCCTTCCTATTCTCCTGGTGATTACAGAATATTTCTCTGAAATGGTGTTAAATGGGAGGGTGGTAGATCTAGAAACATCTGGAAGAAAGCCCATTGGGTATGCCCATGGAGGGTTATCTTGATTGCGTTCATTGAAATGGAAAGATCCAGCTCCTGCTCATAGGGCCATTCAGTGGCTGGGATCCTAGATTGTATAAGAAACAATAGGTATTTATTGTCCTCTGCTTCTTAACTAAGAACATGACTTGCTCTGTCCAGCTCTTTCTGCTGTGACTCATCCATCACAATGGACCGGATGGACCGCAGTCTGTAAGGGAGAGCCAGAATAATCCCTCCCTTCCTTAAATTGACTTTGTCAGGATATTTGTTACAGAAATAAGAAAAAAAATAAGACCTAGATAAGGAAGTGAGAGCTGATGTGGTCAGAAAGATGGGTATCATCAGTTCTTGGAGGATGGGTAGGCAAGCAGAAGTTAGAGCTTTGTACTAACTGTCATAGGAAAACTGCAGACATTTTAGTGGGGATGGGCGCTCAAGGTTTTAAAAATCTCACTTAGGAAATGCAAGCGGAGAGAGCATGCAAGAACACAAGCAGCCCTTTGGGGAAGCTTTTCTAGTAGTGCCAGAGAGAAGAGTGGGGATTTGGATTTGGGGAGGGAGGGAGCACCACTTTAGGGAACACATCAAAAGCACACTCATCTGACTTGGGGGGCCGGAAGTAAGTTTGCTGGAAGGATCAGACTTAAGAATATGGTAATGTTGACTACGGAGAATGGGAGGGTGGTAGTGCCATGTGCCAAGTGAACACTAGGGCATAAATAATTTGAGGACACAGTATGATACTAAGTTTCTCTACTCACTTAAAAAAGACTGAAGGAAAGATGGAGATTTGGGCTGTTGCACTTGATCATTCAGGATGGCATAACCTAATACTTACTGTTTTAAACTAAACCAAAAATAAAAAAAAAAAAAACAGGGTCATTATAGAGAATAGTGAAGTAGATTACAGTTCTAGGAGTTCATAAAAAGGGGGATAGAATGATTGTGTAATTTCTTCTGGGGGTTATTTGAAAAGGCCACAGCAAAACAAAGAAGAAAAAAATAATTGAGACTGTGTTAAGTATTTCATCTGCCACATCCTCTCACACCTGGTAAACGTGGGGTTGCATCTTGTCACATCTGCATCATTCAGAGACTGGATCCTGCGCCTATCACTGCCACTTATTCTAAAACAATGGTTCTCACGCTGGGCTGCATTGACCCTTTCACAGGGGTGGTATAAGACCACCAGAAATCACAGATATTTACATTGTGATTCATAGCTGTAGGGAAATTACAGCTATGGAGTAGCAACAAAAGTACTTCTAAAGTTGGGGATCCCCACAACATGAGGAACAACTGTATTAAAGTGCTGAGGAAGGTTGAGGACCACTGCTCTAAAGAAAAGGAAAGGAAAAAAAAAAAAAAAAAAACTGACCATAGAGTCAGAGCCCTAAAAGCACCAGCTGAACTTGCTGCTCCTAATCTTCAGTGTGCAAGCTTTGTGTTTCCCAACACAGCCTTTTCTTTTTCAATAACTAGACACTCCAATTTTAACTTCGTAATTAAGCATCATCATACTAATGAACAATACCAGAATGTGCTGCTTCCAAAATTGGCGAAAGGCTTTTTGCTGGTTACTTGTAAAGAGTATTTTCTTCAGCACTGATTTTGTTGAGGCTTTCCCACCCAGTGGGATCCTCATTCATCGCACCCTTTTCTCCTTATCTAGCTGATGACCGGAATTTCCTCCTCGCTTTCCACAGAAGGATCCAATTTCTATTACAGTTATTTCTTCTTTTCCATACTTTGTCAGTCACGTATTTACATGCGCAGGGCACAGCATGGGGGAAGGCACATCCGATAGCAGAGAGGTAGATAGAGAAATATCTGCCCTTTAGAATATCACTTTAACAGTTGCAGGGCATCTCTATGATGCTCCGGTTGAGACCACGAGCTGGGAGGCCTGTTCTGCTAAGTTTTATCATTTTTGAAGGCTGAGTGTGGAGTGACTCGGGACATGAATGAGCCACAGATGGTTCTGACTTTTAAGATACATGCATTCCTTCGTTGTGGTTATTTGCACATTGATTATATCTGCCTTTTTTAAAATCCTCTATGACTAGTTATTTGATCCTCATTATTACAAAAAAAAACTGGGAACCAATAAAGTAAGTGGTACTCTGACTGATGTGGAAGCTGTGAGGTTCAAGTGACAGGAAGACACACATCTGAGACTACCAAGAGAGACAAGCAGCATTTCCAATGTCTGGTATGTAAAGTATTTTTCATACAGTCTATTATAAACTCTATGTACTCTATTTTTTTTATTATGTTTGGAATTAAAATAATGTGAGTACTTATCAAAATTAATTAAGTTATCTGAAGTTTGTATATTTATCATTTGGTATCTAAAGCTGCAATGCTTCTACTACTTGCCTCTGTAATTATCCCCTAAAATCCTCCAGGACACCTGGAGATGGGTGTGGCTTAGCTGGTACACTGCTCAGTTGGCAAGCACAAAGACCTGGGTTCAATTCATAGCTCTTCATAAATTAGGCATGGAAGTACAGGCCAAAACTGGAGCATTGTGTAGGTAGATGCAGCAAGATTGGAAGTTTAGTGTTATCTTTGGCCATATGATGAGTTCAAAGCCTGTTGGGGTTACAGTAAGACCCTGTCTGGAAGCAAAAAGACACTTCTAAACTTCCAAATGGACTAGGTGCCAATGCAACAAAATTCTAGCAAATGAGATGATAATTAATTAATTTAGGATGTATGATTCCTGGGTTGGAGATGAGACACAGGTATCACTGCCCCCCCCACGTCTTCCTTCTTTTTAGTGGAAGGCTTTATTGGACCAAAAGCATGAAGCTAACTCCCTTGGAAGAGCAAAATTTCCTTCAGAAATTTTCATGACTTCATCTAATAGAATCACAAACTAACCCAGACTCACATATGACATGAAAATATTCCAGAAAAACAATGTGGGTTTGAAAAAGCATGTGCGTGTGTGAATATGGAGGTCAGAGGACAACATGAGGTTTCAGCCCTAAAGTGCTGTCTACCTTTTTCTTAGACAAGATCTTACATTAGCCAAAATATCACTTAATATTATCTCAGATGTTCGGCCAGGGAGACCCAGCTTTTTTCTCCCTCCACAAAGCTGGGATTACAGAGCACTTCCTACTCACTTGTTGGTATGTTTTCGATTTGTATTTATTTTTTAAAACATGGATGTTAGAGAATAAATTCAGGTCCTTGTACTTGTATGTCAAAGAAACACTTTACCAACTAAGCTATCCCCCTAGCCCCTTAACAATGCTTTTTAAAAAACACTACAGAATATTAACCACCATTTCTCTGTAAACAGCCACACTGACTGTCTTACATTTAGAAATGCATTTCTATCAGGTGAACAAGAAGCATCTTAGTTACTTTATATTACATTTTGGCTAGAAGTATATCACATATTGGTATGAATACACTAAAACAAAGTAGTCATTTTAAATGGGAGTGCTTACATTATTATCTTTTATTTAAGCACTAGGAATCAGAAAATAGTTTGTAATGTTTTATAAATGCCTCAGCTTTGCAAGAAGAAATAGAGTGGACACTTGGTACTGATAAAGAATATACTGTAGACCTTCCAAATTTAGTCAAACATAATTTCTATATAGAGCAAACAAATTAGAATGACCCAAATTCTTGATATTGTCATACCCTTAGTGAGAGGCAAAGTCTATATAAAATAGAAAAGCAAACGAGCTGGAAGATGCAGAAGCTGCTCTTGGATGTACGTGCTGGGTCAGCAATTTACCCTGCATATTATGCTTGAACAGTATCAGAACATGTGCCGTGGAGTGGGTTGGCTCATACTAAAGACGAGGAGCTGCTTGAGAATTAAGGCCTTGTAGGTGCTTGAAGCCAAAGGTCTGTTCCAGGGCACTGTATAGTTTGTTCTGATTGATTCTCAGGGGAACAGTTTATGGCTGTTGTTATCTAATGATCCCTTAGCCAACTGAATAAGCGGGACCCACTGAAGGGCGGCGACAGCTCAGTAAGAGTCATGAAAGACAATTGTGCTAAGTGCTTCTTACAAGCATTGGGCCAACCCAATAGCAACCCGTGCAATTGCTCTTAGGAACAGTCAGTGGGGAAGTGTATAACTCAAGACTGGTTGACTCCAGATAAACATTTTCTTTACAAGCGAATGCTTTCAGTAACTCTGGAACATACCAGTTAACCCTGCAACTCTGGGAACATACCAGTTCACCCTGCTTGCAGATTATCATATATTAATCAGAAAACCACAGTGGATAAGGATTCACTTAGCAAAAATAAGCTGCAGAAATGTAATTACTGTATCAGAAAGGTCTGTCTATGGCACTGGTGCAGATAGCTTAAATGGTAGCTGTCAGTCAGTAGGAACTTAGCAAGGTTCTTAGACCAGTCTCAGTGAGTTATGTCTCTTGGTTGCTGAGCTGGAGATCAAATCAGGGCATCACATCTGCTAAGAAAGTGTTCAACCCCTGAGTTATAGCCCATGCTATAACTCAGTCTACGACGTTGTTGCAATTATTCTTTAAAGAGAAACTGAAATTTCACAGTTTAAGTACTTTGTTTCAAATCACAGAGCTCATAGCTGACAATGCCAAATCACAAACGGAGGCTCAAATCACAAGCTCATTCCCTTTGTGTAATATACAAACTTATGAGAAAAAATTAAGTTAGTAGATACGCTTTAAGAAACAGTGGGTCACATTTTTATAGAAATGATAGCCTCTAAATAAGCCACTGGATTGATTCACTCATATGGAACATTTTAAGTCTCTTTTTGTTTGTTTGTTTGAAGAGGCTCTACTTTTGTTCGCTTCCAGAGGTACCTGATCTTCCAAACACATCTCCCAGTTTTCTGGTGAGCTTTGCTCCTCCAGGAACAAACTGATTCTAGAGTCTCCTATGCAGAGGAGCATTCCTGGAAAACCTAGGAGATTACATGACGTCATGGATCTGCAAGCATCTAAGGGAAAATGAAAGGTAACTCATAGTACTTTTTCCTTGGATCAAATGATTGGGCATCAAATTCATATTGGAAAACCAGAACTTGAGAACAAGTCTGAGAGTGGAAACAATGTTATTAAAGGAAATCTCTTGGGCAGTAAGACGCAACACAAGGAAGGACCCAAGCTCCAGTGTCCTGGCATACTAAAAAAGTCAGATATGGGGGGGTGGGGAGGTGCGTGTAATTCTAAATTCTGGCACTGGGAAGTGGAAGCAAGATGATCCTGATGCTGGGTCCTCTGCAAGTCTGACAAACTTGGTGGGCTCCAGGATAATAAGAGACTTTGTTTCAAGAGGCAAAGAGTTTGCCATGAAATTATGTTTCCTAGTATCAGGAGCTACACCAACATCGCTACTCAAATGTGAGCAAACAAGGCAGGCATCAATGCACAGGCCAAACTGGGTGGAGGAAAGTCCAAAAGGCCTCAACCCTATACTAAGAACTACAGGCAAATGTGTAAAGCTGGGGAGATGGTTTGCTCAGTTTTCTGGTGAGCTTTGTTCTTCCAGGTACAAACTGAATCTGGTGTCTTCTTTGCAGTGGAGCATCTACGGGAAGAGCACACCATTTGTTTGTACAATGCCAAAAGGTCAGCCCCGAGAGAATATTCATACAAGTAATAATATTATATGGACCCATGAGGTTACATTTAGGAATATATATGTATATACACAAATGCATACATACATTCATATTTAGGAACACGAATGTACATGCAAATGTAAACATGTATGCATAGTTAGGAATATATGTATATACAAATGCATGTGTGCATAATTAATAACAACTAATGAAAAGCGGGGCCATGAATTTGAAAGCGAGTGGGGAGGGCCAGGTGGAGGGAGGGGTGGAGGAGAAGAAGGATGGGAGAAATGTTATAATTAAATTACAATCTTAAAATACAAAAGCTAAGGTGGGGAAGCAACTGAAGAAAGCCCTCAGCCTTGACTTCTGACCTCCATGTGAACACACGCTTGTGGCGACACATTCGCAGAGAAACTCTACAATGAGATTTATTCGTATGGTTGAAAGATTCAGAACAGGGGCAGTGTTGAAAGGAAAGCCAGCAGAATCTTTATTTCCTGGTGATATTCCAGTATTAATAAATCTTTCAGGAAAAACAAAAGCAAAAAGATTACTTTTGATAAATAAACGTGGAGGAAACTCCATCAATAAACCAGGCCGTCCCAATGGTGCTGATGCACTGCATTTTGCTTCTCAATCATTTCTTACAAATTTGTTATTCATTTTCTATGGTTCTGTGGTGGACAGTATCGCTACTTCATGTGATGAATTTCTTTAAATACTTCATTTTCATGATTTAAAACATTTTAGGATCAACTGAATAGACAGGAAAAATTCAGAATATATAATATATATATATATATATATTACAACTCACAATATGCTCATACAATAGGCCTGATATCAACTGAGCATCATAAAGGAAAATCTTTACTAAACAAAGATTGAATTTAGTTCTTAAAAGTGGCATTTTTATAATTTTAGTTTAAACTCTAGAGATTGAACCCACACATGGCAGGCAAGGGTTCTACACCTCAAGCGCATCTCTGATGCTGTAAACTTTTCACTCCATTTACATTTATTTAGTACTTAGTGGTTTTAGAACCAAAGAATTTGAACATTCCTTGTGAATTGACTGTGCTGGTTTTGGACTTGCAACTCCTGTGGATGCTCTGAGGAGGGTACATTGTTGCACTGGACTGGATTTAGTCCGGTCCCACAGACTCCTTGCTCTCCACTGAAGCCACAGGATCCTGGATAATAGTTACTCAAATTTGAAAATGCTCTGTGGTGGATTTGCCAATATGAACAAAACAAAAGGAAAACAAACCTCCCACAAGAAAATGCCTGTACTTAAACAAAACAAAGCCCCAGGAAATCTGCATCTGCCAGTGTCACTTGGGGCTGTACAGGGAGCAACAGAGGGCTATTTTTTTTTTTCACTGTAAGTATGAATAGCTGGCTATTTAGTAGTCCAGTTTTTTTTTTTTTTTTTTTTTTTCTCAGTGAGTCAATAGAACAAATACTAAAGGACACCCCACCCTACCGACTGCTACAGATTCTGTTCTCACAGGGCTGGACATGTTCGATTCCACCTAACATCACTCACTTTCCAAACCAAGAAGCACAGGCTGGGAGCAGACTCCTCCCCAAGTGTAGACGTGCCTCCTAGAGAAGCCCACACTGGAGTCATGGCTATACATCCCCAGGTTCGCAGCTTTCTCTGTGTTGGGTCTGATTTTGCACTTCATAAGCTCTTCATGCATGTGTTACAACATGCATCCATTGCATTGTAAACCGAGCCTAGATTTTAGGGAAATGCACTCTATTGAGTAAAGGAAGGGCTTTCATAAAATTCCTGCATGTAAGAATGTCTCTGGCCTTTGAAGTTAATTGAATAAAGTCCACAGGTTTCTACTCTTTAGATATCCAGAGTGTCAACTTGTTAAATTTCATAGTGCCACTGAGGTGCTGTGAATATTCTTCCAGCATCTACCACAATATTATTAAGGCTACAGTTAGTTTTGAATTATGATCTATATGCACTGACATGGGGAATATAAACAGAGTCAATGCATACACACATAGGCATTTGTTTACAAAGTCAACATGTTGCAAGTAATATATAAGTAGAGCTTCAAATATTAATCATTGTAATGTAATCTTTTATGTTGTTAATGGTTTCCAGAAAAAAAGTAAATTTTATTTTTAAATTGAGTGTTGTACAATTGGTACAATTGTATTTTAGCTGTTGTTACCTTAGAGATTCTTTAAGAACCCTTGTCGGTCTTCCAAGTCATAATGTTATTGATTTCTCTTTTGGTATTACTTTAGAGTTGAAACGTATTCATTTGGTAATGAATGCTGAGGTTGGCTTCCAAATGGGAGGGATGAGGCTGATGCAAATTCAAAACATTCAAATCTTCACCCTTTTGACCAGCAAAATGGGTGCTGGGGACATTGCCAGTGTGTCTGCTTTGAGGGGGATCCACAGATCGCACCAGAATGACATTTTCATTCTACATAGGGACACAGGCCAGAAATTAAGAGATGTGGAGCAAAGGAGGGTTGACTGTTAACTCAGCCAAGATGATGGAAGCCATTGTGTGGACAGCAAGCTTGGGAAGTGTGTGGGAGCATGTGATAGGCTTCACTGCCTTTCCACTGTGGCATGCTGGCACACAAATAGCAATGGGCAGGAGCCTAGGAAAAGTAATGACTCACTTGTGTAGGATAGATTTATAGCTGTTACTTGACTGACTTTGTAATCTGAGGGTGTAGGAGAGGGTACCTTTCAATGTTGTTCAGGTCCTACTTCATATTTTTCATCTGAAATTTTAAAGCGCTTAGGTATGCAATACAATCAGCAGGGATTTGTTTGGCAAGCACTCATGTGACTTTAAAATGGCTGTTTACTTTGGGCTGTTATTGAACTTTTCATCCTTGGTGATGGTCTGGATAGCAAATCACACTGGTTTGGAGACTTTAAAATTTTTATAGTGTCTTCCAAGTGGCCTCACATTGTAAGTTTTTGGATATGGATGGTCGAGATCTTTAGGTGTTAGGGGATCTCATTTTAATTTAAAACCAATGTTTTGGCTAAGTACATTAAATGGATAATCGATAATTATCTGTTATCTGCAATCACAGGAATCATATATAATATACTTTGAAATATAAGATCATGAAAAGTAATGGCTCATCAAAAGCTAAGTGCCTTTGGTACAAAATACGGAAAGGTTAATGTTCTATTCAGATAACTATATATTAACATCAGTGTATTGGTGCTATATCAGCGAGTCTCACATGGTCACAACAAAACAGTGCATGTAAATGATCAAATTTTAAAGTAATGGGTGAACGCACATCATACGTGTGTGTGTGTGTGTGTGTGTGTGTGTGTGTGTGTGTGTGTGTGTGTGTGTGTATCTGTATGAAAGGATAAATAGGTTACTGTTAGAAAGCCTCCTTGAACAAAGGATCTCCAACCATTATATTTGGGCTGATAAGTACAAAGAAGTCAGTTAAAATGTGTAAAGAAATCAGTAGGAAGCAGAAAGGGAGATAGTCTCAATTGCATTGTCCAGATATGTAGAATTTGATTAATAAAAGAATTCTGATAAATTTGATTTGTTTGTGGCAAGGATAGAAAATTTTAATTTTTAAATGATATAGATATAGATATGATAGAGGAAGATGATATTGATGACAGGTAAATAAATGATTGGTGGCGGTGGCGGTGGCGGTGGCGGTGGCATTGGTATAGTATGTATTGAACCAGGTTCACATGTCACCTTTTAGCCCTCACAGGGCTTTCTTAAGCATCTCATCCTCTCTCATGGCTTCAGGTATCTGGTGATCATAGTGTTCTCTTATCTCTGATATTTTCTTCCACCTGGCAAGCTCCCCGTCTTCCTTTTAATTTGGGCTTAAATGCTCCCTTCTCCTGTCCCTCCAGTTCTCTTCGTCTAGGGAGAACTCATGCCTTCTTTGGAATCGCCATTCAAATTCGGACGTTGATTCATGGTCAACTTTTGCAAGGATTCTGTGAAATACTTTTCATCTGCGTCCAACTTTGGCTGCATACCTGCATCATCCACTGCATTACAAGTTGCTTGAGGACAGGCGAGTATTTCTTAGACTGTTGCGCTAAGGCATTGATGGAGAAAGCTAAAATACTTAATTAGGATGGTAATGAACTCAGAAAACAAACATACATTTTTAAAAGATGGTTTTCTAAAGAATGTGGTTATAAACAAGTTCTTAGGGAATGAATTAAAATGCTTGAACTCATATTATCAAAGATTATTCGAATAAATTAAAATATAATTGAAAACATTTTTAAAAGTTACAATAGCTCATAGCACATAAGCATGAGGGGAAAGCTCTGCTGTAGTATCCTGGTGAGGATGAGAATTGCTAGGCCTTCACCAGAGGGCCCTGTAGTGGTAAGAATTAGGATCTTACAAATACATTTTTTGTTCCAGAACTAGTGTCTTGTGAGGAAATCATCATGAACATTATAATTGGATTTTATAAATAGGACACTTAATATTAAAAAATTGGAGGTTGGTTGTAGCATACAGACATTAAAATAATGCAGTAACTGAATGCTCGTTACAATCAAAGTATAAGAACGTCCCTGAGAAGCCACAGTTCTCACCTTGAATGAAGGTAATAAAGAATAATTTATTCTGGAACCAAATATAAGTGGCCTAGACTGAGGAACACAGATTCAGTTTACTCCAAACATTATGTTTCAATGATGCAGGAATTCTTTAAGTTTTTATGGTAACAGAATAAAGAAAGTCACAAATCAATCCCCTGGTAAGATATGTTGCTGGATACATCAGGTAGGCAGTTTCTTTAGGCATCAGACACTGACTGGTAGCGTTGTTAGCTCTAGGGTTGGTGGAAGGTATGGGTATGTCCATACAGTCTAAAAGGATTTACTTCAAAGTCACGAGGATGTTAGGGCACATACCAACTTGGGTAATGAATGGTTATTTAAAGAGATAAGATAACTCAAGGGAGTTTGGCTCTTGATATGCAACATTCCAACCTGTCCACAACCAGTGAAGTTGTAATTCAGTCATCCTGGAAAAATGTTCAGTGTGGGTGATGCTCCTTACCCAGAACTTCAGTTGAAAAAAATGTTGTGATAAGAAATGGGTTATAAAATTCCATGTGTGCATTATGATTCCATTCATAACACTTGCCTATCCATTTAGAATAAGACAGAAAATATTGGAAGCACTTAGGTATAACACAGCAACCATTAATTTTGAGTGTTGCTTTCTATATTTTATAAATCTACCATGAACCTGTTTCCATGGACACTATTTAACTTAGTAATAATATAGGCTACTAGAGCACCCCTTTGTTGGAGGAGCCACTAGACTGAGGTGATGGTCTTCTTGGACTAAGAAACTGATGATCAGGTTTAGGGCTGTTCCGGGAGCCAGCATTGAGTCCTCAAAACAACTACCTTCCAGCTTCAGCTATTTGCCAAGAATGGGAAGAGATGACATGGGTGTCTTCTCAACGCATCCCACGGGGACTCATAATATCAGTTTGTCTTGTGACTCACCAGTGATGATAACTCTGATGAAACATGAAGTGAATTGCAACCTTCTCAAATTCAGGGTGATTTTGTGGGGCCACACTTTGACAATCTAAATATTCTGTTCCTCACCAACCCTTCCAATTAATTAATGAATGCTAGCATGGGTGTGTAGGTTCTTATTTTATTGGGTGGGTTACCGTCCATTCCTTGGTTCATGGTGACCAGTGTGAGCCTCTTCAAGCTGGTCTTTGTGCTTCTGTTACTCTGTCCCAAAGTTCTCGGGCACTTTCTTATTTACTGGCTAATCCAAGTCCCTCCGGCTTACATGCCACTCACCATCCCAAGCTTGGAATCTGCGATTTCTGCAGGTAGATGAAGAACAAATGGAGTTCAGAAGCTAAGAAGCAGCTGAGAGGTGTGTCCATGACTACCAGAGCATTGCTGCCTCTGTGGGCAGAGTAAGGGAATGTATGTAGGTGCAGGCAGGCATGCACTCATTCATTCATACACACACACACACACACACACACACACACACACACACACACACACACACACGTACTTTTAAGATACTTATTTATATATTTGCCCTATCTACAGATAAATATGAGTTTATACCAATATTCCTGATTCTATCAAAGTCACAATATTCATTCATTGTTATCATACCTAATATTATATCACTAATGGGTCTCTTACTGATAACACTGTTCTGCTCATCACACTTGTCTCAAGGTGTCTGCTAGCATCTATCAGCCAGATTTCTGTCATGGAGTCTCCAACTTGAGGCCACACCAATTTATAATAATGACTTCTAGGCCAGCCAGGAATACATAGCAAAATCCTATCTTAAAAATCAACAAAGCCAAGAAGAAAATCAGAAGAGTGCCTTTATATTTGCAAGAACACACTTGCAAAAAGAGGGCAGAAAAGTTTACATCTGTCCCACATCAAATGGTGACTTTTATTATTTGTCACAACTAAGAAATTGAAGACATTGCTGCATTACCCGATCAAGCTCATGCTTCGTTAAGAATGGTTTCTGTTGCTGCTGTTCTTATGTTTCAGGATTCTAAGACATGTCATTTCTCTGTCGAGGTTCCTGAGGATCCTATTGGTTGTGAAAACTTTAGGTGTCTATTTCAAATGTGAGGAGTTATGCTTTTTTATACACTGAATTTCAGGAGGCATTTTTATTTAAACGGTATCTTGAGTAGTTCTGGGGTATGTGTTTGGGGGGGAGAAAGACTAATGAAAAAGTATCATCGACATGACTTGTCACTGTTGCTGCTAACCCTGATTTTTTTTTTTTTTCATGCATACCTCTATCTTTCCGCACTCTGAGGTTTTGAAGGAAGTCGTCTGTACATGAGGCACCGGGAAAAGCAAGATTTATGCCCCACCCTCTGGAAGGTGTGCCTCTCCTGAGATTGTTCAGGATTTGAGCCAGAGACTACACAGTTATTCATTTCCCCAAACTCCTTCAGTCACTGAAGACCCACAAATTCTTATTCTATGCTTTGGACTTTATGAAGTTTCAAGTTGTGGAAAATCACTTGTTTTTTTGACTACCTCTCTCATCCACTCAGCTGGAGGGACCTGCCATCACAAAGACTACATTCCTGGCAGATGGACAGGTGTTCTCACACACCCACTCTGAAAGCTCTTGTTTTCATAGCCCATTACCTTAGTCTCTGGATGCGATTGCTTGTGTCCTAACTTATTATCGCCGGGAACTTCAATTCTTCTTTGCTTTCTTGGCAGTTGGGAGTAAATTACTATATTTATTGCACTATTCAATATTTGTTTGCCTGTTGGTCCTTATGACAACTATATTATGAGGTCCCTGGGATTCTAACTTGTAGGCAGAGTTTTTGTGGGGACCATAGGTTTCATCATAAAAGCACAGAGAAAGGCAGACAGGCTTGCTGGCCAATTTCACTAATTATAAATGCTCAGCCAATAGCTCAGGCTGGTTACTAGTTAACTCTTACATTTAAAATTAACCCATATGTCTTATCTACCCTCTGCCATATGGCTGTACCTTCTTTCAACGTGGCATGTTCATCTTGATTCTCTGAGATGCTCATGACTCCTCGGAATCTACCCTTCTTCCCAGCATTCTCTCTGTCTGGAAAATCCTGCCTAGCTCTCAGGCCAATCAGCTGTTTATTAACTATGAGAGCAGCACATTTTCATAATGTACAAAAGAATTATTCCATAGCACCAACTAGTTCTCCCTCACCTCTCTTTTACTTGAAGCAGCTGTGTGCATAATATAACCAGTTCAAATGATGAGGAACACAGCCGCGCTCATCAAGAGAGTAGATTTTTAGAAGCATTTACTTGAGTCCTTTCAAGAGAAGTGACACTAGGAACCTGCCATTCATGGGATATGTATGTCCCATGAATTGGCTTTTTTCTTTTTGCAATGAGGGGGTTTATCTGTTGATCGGGACTTCAGTGTGCAGGAGTGTGTATAGATTAAGCATTTTTGAAATGACTGGCCAGAGCTCAGGACATGGTTCCTAGCCAAGATGAACTTATATCCACAGTGGCTGTGTTCACAGTGGTAGATTGCCCTGACCAACTTTGCCAAATAATCAGGCTACAAAGGAGACAGGCAAAACCTCCAGCAATATAGACACACACTTTGCGATGCACAAAATAACCCTGTGTTGACACAAACAAACCGCCTTCACCATTTTGACTGTCAGGTAGTCAAGAAAATATTTAAGTCAGTCCAGAAGCACTCAAGTTGGCCAGCAAGCCTGTCTGCCTTTCTCCTTTTTCTCCAGCTCTGCCTCCTGATTTCCCTGGCTCATGTTTTAGAAGCAGGCACGTTTGCCTGCCAGACGAGGGTGCTTTCTTTTTCACGGAAACTTAATGAAATAGCTGTTACATCATATAAATTCACTTCCTTAACACTATGTGTCAGACTATCAAATCAGTTAAGGAAAATCCTCATCTTTTTTTCTCTTTGAAATTACGGATGGGGCTGGCTGGCAGATTCAGTGAGTTCATATCGCCATCTAGTGTTCGAAATAGAATTGCCATCACAACTGCGGAGAAAAGTTCAATCCTCCATTGGCTGCAAAAAAAAACAAAAAACAACAACAAAAAAAAAAAAAAACAAAAAAAACCCCAAGCTGTTTGGAGTGCTCATTTGGGCAAATGATTTTGGTTTGGGCTCCTTCTCACACTTTGGATATTTATGTCTTGATAGAATGCCACACTACCGGGAGAAATTGTTGATTAAGTTAAGTTTGAAAATAACCCTCACCAGAAACAGTCCCTTTTCTCAAAATATAAGGATAAAATGATCCAGGTCAAATCATACTGTGGAAGTCAAATGGAAAAGTCACATCCTAGGAGAAAGCAAAAGTCCTTTTAAGGGAACAGGAGGAAACGAAGCTAAGATCTTACTTACTTACTTACCTACTGTCTTACTCTGTTCTTCTGAAACAGTTCTTGAGTCTTTTGGAAAGGAGACACAAAGCCAAAACTGTTCACCGAGGAAATCCAACTCATGGGGAAATACTTTGTGTTCACTCAAAGTATGCAAGCCCAAGTATGATTGTTTCAATCTCGGTTGCCCTCTATGCTTCCGTAAAAACCGGACTGGTATATTGAGAAGTGTATTCACAATTGTTAAGTAAAATACCCACAGCTGTTTCTGATGACAGCACAGACTGTGGGGTCGTTGTGATTTTTAGAACTGAAGATTTTTCTATTTCTTGGGCCATGGAAGGCAACTGCTCCTGTCGTTTCCCTCCGTAGGCACATGGTGGTGGATCTGGAGTTCTGTTTTACCGAGCATGGCAGAGCTTGCTCTCAGTTTGTGGTCCTGAGCTTGTTCCTTCCTGGTGGAGCTTTGCAGGATTCCATGAGAAACAATTAAATAAGAAATCAGGATGGGAAATGGGCTAAAGGGGAGGAAGGAAGATCCACACCCAAGGGACTCAGAGGTGGGCTGTGATTTATGCAAAGTTTGAAACCAAGCTGGGGACCAAACCCATATGCTTAGTGTTTCCCACAGAATGCAAAGCTGATTGTCACTCTTGGCAACAATCCAGCTGTAGTGAGGTAACCCTAAACAGAATATCAGCAGATAAACTCCAAATAAAAATTGCCGTGGAGCTGACAAAAATTTGGAATGCGGATGATTTGTTATATGAGCAGCTTTGTATTGATTCAACTCATTTATGATCCAGCCTTTTGTTTGTTTTTAAATTTTCTTATTCATCCTGATTCATTTGGGACAATTAAAATATTGTTAGTGATTCAAATCTATATTTTATAATTACTTGCAACAAATAATTATCATGTATTTTTAATATGGTAAAGTCTAAGTAAAATATTGCTGTACATAAAAAGTAACCTCATTGTAAATGATCTGCCCATGATGACCCTCTGAAGACACCTGGCCCTCAAGTGTCACATTTCTGTGGATTGAAAAGCTCCCTTAAAACTGAACTTTTTGTGACTTAATAATGTACCTGTACTCTGAACTCCTGGGGCTTTTTGGTGGCTATTATAGCGCCTCCTGGCTGAAGCTGCAGAGCCAGAGGTGGTAAGGCCCACGCTCTGTGCTGTGTGGCTACTGCAGGCTGCTGCCCTGTTCCTTGCCCTTGGCAAAGAGCTCCACAAAGGGCAAAAGAGAGGCACACCACACATCCCGTTTGCCAGTTTGCATATCTCCCCACATTCCATGGTAAAGGTAGCTGTGGGCAGAGCTTACAGCTTTTGAACCAAGTATTTTTGTTTGGGGCCATTCTATTGGGTGGGTTCCTGTGGGCATTATTTTGTGGAGTACTAGAGAAAGCTATTTTTTTTTCTTTGTTTTGGTTTTCAAATAGCAACAAATCATGAATTAATTTGCTGCACACAGAAGCTAAACAAAAGAAAACAATCCTTTGGGAATTAGTTCTGGAAGGGGCTGGCAGCCAGAAGGCAGAAAACGTTTGCCATCGCATTTAGAAGAACGTTATTTTGACTGGGTTTTCTTTTTTGACACCCAGGTTTCGTGAGCTGTAGCTTCTTGCCTTTGCTGGCACAAAGATGAGTTTGTCCACACCTTTACTGTCCTCCTTCCTGAAGTCTCGGTTCACCAGTGATAAAACTTCCCTTTACAGTAAGTGTCAGGCTCATGGTAGCTGGCCCAGCAGACTCAATTGGTGCCAAATGAGTTGCTTGCACAGAAAACCGCACACAATGAATTGGAGTTTGTGGTGTGTGTGTGTGGGGTGTGTGTGTGTGTGTGTGTGTGTGTGTGTACTGAGCAAGCATTTGTGCATGTTCTGGAACAAAAGCATGAGCTGGTTCAAGGTGTGTGTGTGTGTTTCTTCTTTCCGAAAACTATCAGGCTTTTGTCTTCTTAGAACTTTCATGGGACATTAACAAACTAACCATCACCATGGGCACTGGATGTTTTAACACTTGATGGTATCTGTGTCACTCTGGCTTCTAGAAAGTCACTCATCTCCCCACAGCTGGAGATGGCAGCTTGTGCTGGACAGCTCTCTGTGTGGAATGAATGACCAAAGTAACAACAGAGTGAAAAGACCCCAGGAAATTAAGATAAAGTGGAGGCAGAGAGGGATGATGACACACGTTGTCCCAGCGCCCATCGGGGGTGGTACAACTACAGCTGAGCAATTGGGACCAGCGTTTGCGTGAGCATCAAGTCATTTCAGCCTACATGTGTCAAGACCCGTACTCTTCCTTAGTAATATAGAAGGGCTTGTCGTCATCAAAACGGTCAGTTTCTCCTTATTTTTGTAAACAAGTATTTTCTTTATTGCGTAATAGAAATGTTGAAAAGTAGATGATAATTTGAAAGGAAGCTGCAATCAGCGTTGGTTTAGCTGTAGATCTGGTCTCCTCATATGCTGGTAGAATGCTAACGGTCAGAGAGTGAATGGCAATGAACTGAGCTGAAGAAGGCTTCTGATGGCGCAGCAGGGCAGGGAGGGACATCCAACTATGCAAACGGGAGATCACGTCTTTGTTTTTCCTCCATTTTCTTCTATAGTCACAGATTCGTGGGAAAAATTCTTCACCTGGAAGTTTTCTTCCTATTAAAACAAGAGTCGGGGTAGGGAATTCTGCTTAAAATAGCATGGCGAGGGAGGTGATGCTGGGCATGTTTGGGGAAATGTGCTGACTTCATCATTTCAGGATTACATGGGTCTGAGTGTTGTAACAATGTAAAGGAAAGCTTTATAAACGCCATCTTTGAGGACTACCGACAGTTGAAGCCTGAAAAACTGCCAGCGCCTTGTACTCAGCATATGGAGGTCCAGCCAGGAAAGTGCCAGACCAAAATGAAGTACTGGATAATCTTGCCCAGCACTGAGCAGAACTCACACCCTGCCCACGCAGCACCCATAACAAAGAGAAACTGGGATGCAGAAAGCTAAACACTTCTCTAAAGCATACCCTAGTAAAGGTTTCTCTTCATTGAGGAAAGATTGGCACCCAAAATTATACTGTAGTTATAATTGTAGGTATATCCACCTTGTTAATGAAAATATAGCTCCTATTCAGTTGGTATATGCCATGGACTGGAAGGCGTGAAAGTTCCTATGATGAAGCCCTAATTCCAAGTGTGATGGTATTTGATAGTAAGGCCTTCAGGAGGTAATTAGGATGGAATTAAATCATGAATGCAAGGCCCCATATTACTATCATGTTATATCTCTGAATTAAGCTAAGGGAAATAAGTCAGACACAAGCTAGCAACTTATGATCTCATGATGTGTGTGTATATATATATATATATATATGCACACACATACAC
Source organism: Phyllotis vaccarum (assembly GCA_033318265.1). Lineage (NCBI taxonomy): Eukaryota > Metazoa > Chordata > Mammalia > Rodentia > Cricetidae > Phyllotis > Phyllotis vaccarum. The sequence goes on from JARWLC010000016.1 coordinate 15,949,368, forward strand.
GCACATACACACACACACACACACACACACACACACACACACACACACACACGCACACGTGCATGAGTCTTACAGAAACCAAAGATAGCAGGGTAAGGTGGGGTGGGTGGGAAGACATGAGCAAACTGTAAAGTTTCACTGAGACTAGAGCAGTGGCTCTCAACCTCCCTAAATACTGTGACCCTGTAATACAATTCCTCAGGTTGTGGTGACCGCCAACCATAAAAATATTTCATTGTTACTTCATAACTGTAATTTTACTACTGTTATGAATTAAAATATAAGTATCTGATATGCAGGATATCTGATATGTGACCCCTGGAGGAGTGGCAATTCACAGGCAGAGAGCTGCTGGACTAGAGGAATGTCTTAGTTATGTAAGAACTCTGTGGTGGCTAGTTAGTAATAATGTATTGTGTATTTTAAAACTTCTGAAATAAAGGATTTTAAAATGTTCTTATCAAGGACACACACACAGGAGTATAAGTTAAACATGCATAATTATAAACTTTAAAAAGAATAGCAGCAATAAAATTATAAAAGACACACAGATAAAGCAGTAACACAGGGCTTCTCTGCTGTCTGCCTCTGAGTACATAAAAAGTGAGCCAGGAGGAAGACCCTCACCATATACCACATGAGCAGGTGCTTTGATTTTGGACTTTGAAGTTTCCAGTGAGAAATGAGCGTTCAAACCAGTGTTCTAAATCTGTGGGTCACAGCTCCTTCAGAGGCTGAACGACCCTTTCTCAGAGGTCACATATCAGATGAGTCATAACAGAAACAAAATTGCAGTTCTGAAGCAGCAATGAAAATAATTTTAAGGTTTGGGGTCTCTATAGCATGAGGAACTGTATTAAAGGGTCACAATATTAGGAAGGTTGAGAACCACTGACTTAATCCAACCAGTCAATAGCAATTTGCCATAAAAATCAGAACTAAAATACCACTAAGTAGTGTCACAGACATTAAGTCCTTCCACATTCCCAAATGTAATAAAACAGCAAACTCTAGTATGTAGCTCCGTTGGCAAGAAAGGGCCCAGGCCCCAGGAAGACTCGAGGGTCAGCACCAATGGGTTGTTCCATGCAAAACACCTTATTTTGCTGTAGCTCTCCATCCATATGTGTCTGTCACTGTACCCTGGCACTGTCAAGGCTCTCACACTTTCTACCTCTCATTTTCTATAATGGGAAGCAGAATTCCCTGGTGCTGCGAGACATCAACCCTATACTTTTCTTTTTCCCAAGGGGTTCCCGTGTTCAGACTTAAGTGGAAGTATCTGTTTTCCTCATTGTGAAAGCCCCACTCTGGGTCATCTCATTATGTCTTCTTCATCCTCTCTCTGGTGCCAAGGGAGAATGAATGCCAAGTCCGTTTCCTCTTCCAACCCTTGAGATAGTTTTATAATCTTCTTATCTGAAAATGGGATTGGTAATGGCTGCCCTCTGGTCTGGTTTCAAAATGAAAGATACAAAAGTGGCTAGTGAAGATTCCCTAAGCTGTTACCAGAAAGTTCCGAGTGTCTGCTGCTTCCTTTTCTGTGAATGTCCCCTACCCAAGAGTTCACATGAACTCTCTGGGCCCAGTTATTTACAAAGTGAAAGGGAAGAGAAACATGAATATGATTTGTCAATTGTAATGGTGGTCAGCTTCTCTCAGGGAAACAAACCATAGGTCAGCCCTTTGGTAAGAGAGTCTGGAAAATAATAAGCCACGTAAATAGTGGTTTATCTTGTCTGTAAGATTTAGGGTCAAGAAAACATGCTCTGGAAAATGTTAGTTATTACCTGACCATAGGAGGATGCCATTTTATTCCCTGGAATATCTTTTGAGTCTCAAAGGAGCTAAGAGTAGATATTTAAAAAAAATATGACATGATCATCTTTGTATAAAGTATTTTAGAGAGCCCACTGATGTCTTTATGTATGCTGTGGATATCATTCGTTAATAAAGGAACTATTTGGACCTATGGCAGACATCTTAGAAGTATGTGAGAAATCTGAGCATAGATAAAGGGGAAGGGGGGCAGAGTCAAGGGAGATGTGATCCAGCCACCCAAGAATCAACATATAAGGTAACATAGGTAAGCCATGGGCTATGTGGCAGGACAGATTTATGAAAACGGATTGAGTTAAGGTGTAAGAGCTAGTGAGTAATATGCCTTAGCCATAGGCCAAGCAGAATATGATTAATACAAGTGTCTGTGTGTTTCTGTGGGATTGTGAGTCTGCAAGTCTGGACCACAGGCTGGACAGGCCAGAAACCTATTATTACAGCCCCCTATTTCCTTTCCTTTTTTTTATAGCTCTGTCTAGAAGAACAAAATATTACTGCTTTTCAAAGATTAGATATTAAAACATAAATATTGTAATTTCAGATCAGAAATTTCACCAGTGTGGTATGCTTTGACAGAATAGCCAGCTACATTTCCCTGTGTGACAGTTCAATATGTTAAAATGTTCCTGCAGATTTTTCTAATTGTCTTTTTTTTTTTTTTTTGGCCTTTTGCAAAATCACTAGCTAGGCATTTATGTATTCAAGGAAGAAAAAAAACTAGTATAATAGGAAGAAGAACTTAGCCCTGCAATTTCCTCAGGGTTACTCGGTTTTAATAGCCATGGTCAAAAAGTATACAATTTATTCCACAGGAAACATACTGTGTGTGAACTATGTACCATTAAGACTATGGCTGCAATCAATCCAAGCTATTAATCACTTCTTAGAGTTTCTTACACTCATGGTGCTAAGAATCAGCCATAGAGCAAGAACATGAAAAACATGGCGCCGGATGGCATTAGGGTTTAGATGAAACTGAAGATCATCTCTGTATTTTTGGATAGGAGGGCTAGAAACCTGAGAGTTGAAGCCACAGACATGCTAGGGACCTTTTGCTGTAGGAACCCTTTGGGGCTGCTAAGGAGTCAATGTTTTGTTTTGTTTTTGGCTCACAGTTCAACAGATATGGCAGTGGATAGCTGCTTGTACAAGTCACAATACTGTCGCTCAGCTGGCTTTCTTCTTTTCTTTTTCATATTCAAACTGGGACCTTAGCCCTGACATGGTACCACTCACATTCAAAGTAAATCAGCTTTCCTTGGTTAATCCCTGGAAACGCCCTCATCGACACATCCAAACACACATCACTAACTTTTAGGCATTTCTCAGCCCAGCCATGTCAACCATGAAAACTAACCATCCCAAGCCTACCCCTTATCAGCTTGACACATGAACACACCACTTTTAAATCACAATATTCTACCCTGGTCCCTGCAGGTTTATTGCCATCAGTAAACACACTCAACCTAATCTCAGAAGTAGCCGTAGATCTGAATAGTCCCTACGTTGTTACAAAGTTTAAAACCTCTTCTGAGATTCAAGACATATGCTGAGTGGTGAGATACAATAATTTGCTCCCCTCCCCCAGAAGTAACAAATGTTCAATGTAGGAAATTAAATATTCGCAGGAGGATAGAGGAGAAAGATTGGCCCAAAGCAAGTTCCAAACCCAGCAAGGCAAACACCAAATCCCACAGCTTTGTTTGAACAGGTATCACAGGGACTCCAAGCTTTAACAGCTTTACTCTCTCAGCTTTATCGCTTTGCTCTTCCTGTATGCGGCCCTGCCCTCGGGCCAGCTCCACTTCCTGCCCACAGCTTTCCTCACATTTTCGTTATTTCCTGTGTGCCAGGGTCTACACTTTAGGCTTCTCTTCCATGGCGTCACACGGTGTCTTCATCTTCTTATGGAAAATTTGACTCCACCAGAAACTTCCTGGCCTGAGAGGCTTTGGGAAACCTGACACAAACCTCCATGACACTCTTTCTTCTTGCTTGTTTAATGCTTGCAAAACTAGCACCACATAAATGGTACTGTCGAGTCTGTTGGCCGGCTTCATGGGTCAGGCAGCCCCTTCTAGCATAGCTGTAATGATCTCTGTGTGTCTCTCCCCCTTTCAAATATTTTTCTTATTTGCAACGGAAGCTCCTGGAGGGTGGGGACTTGCCGGAGTGTGATGTGTGAAGTTTCTCTTTATTTGTGGTATTTATTTTCATAGTTACCTCTGCTTGGTCTAAAGCTGCATTGTCTGTAGTGTTAAATTGACCCATGGTTCTTTCCTCATGAAGCTGCAATCCCACACACATCTCTGCCTGCTTCTAAATAGGGTTAAAAACAATGAACTACAACTATGCCACAGTTTGAATGCGACACTGTCTTGAGATTTCCTCCAACAAATAAGTGTTAGTTATTTTTATCATTGCTGTGACAGAGTATCTAATAAAATAAATTGAAATAAGAGAGGTTTTTATTTTAGCTAACAGTTGCAGAGTTGGCCCATCATGGGAGGGAAATCATGGCTTTAGGAGCCTGAGGCGGCTGGCCACCCTGCACTCAGAGAGGAAAGAGTGTTGAATGCTAGTGCTCAGTTCAGTATCTCATTTTTATGCCGTCTAGGACTGCAGCCTAGGGAATGGTGCTTCCTACAGTTAATGTGGGTCTTTCCACTTCAATCAACATAATCTAGATAATCTTTCAAAGAAAGTTAGCTTATAGGTGATTCTAGGTCCTGCCAAGATAATAATATTAGCCATCACAACTCTATTGCTTACTTGTCAACTTGAGATGCAAATATGTTACTTTGAGTCCGTAATTCTCAGACCTTGTCCTCTTGTTTGTACAGACTTGTGGCCATCTCATAATGCAAAATGTATTCAGTCCAACTTCAGAGTCCCACAGTCTCACAATTCCAATATGCTTTAAAAGATCTAAGTTTCATCTGAGACTCAAGGTAATCTCTTAACTGTGATCTATAAAACAAAAATCTGGTTACACAGTTCTGTTTACAGTGAGCATAGCTGCCTTCCAAAAGGAGAAAATAGGGACATGGTGGGGAGTAATTATATCGTGCCTAAACCTTAACCCATCAGAGCAAACACCAAGTCTGTAGCCCCCTGTCTAAGATCTTGGCTCCAAAGGGCTGAGTAGCCCTGACCCTCCATCTTTGCTGCCAGCACACAAGTTGCCATTTTAGGTGACTCCATTACCCACGTTCACCTTTCCTTGTTAGATATCCCACACACAGTTCTGGGATCTCCAGTACAGTTTCCACTGTGACAGGCTTCATGTTCACAGCTTCATACAGGGGCTTCTCAGGGCCTCCTTACAGGGGCTCTGATTCTGTCACACATTGCCTCAGTTGTCACTCAGAACTATGGGACACAACTCAAGACCTTTCTCAGTTTCATCTTTCACATCTCCAGAATGCCATGTGGATGACGCTGTCAGGATCTGCTGCCAACTTGTGATGGAGTCTGACCCCCTTGGACCATAGCTGCAGCTCCCTTTCCATACTTAGAGAAACACTTTCCTACAGAACTTCTTGAATAGAATTCTCAGTTCAGGCACTCTCCTTTCAAATAAATTTGCATTTTTACAAGTTGGAGTCTTTGGTGGCTGCTATTCTCCAGGAGACAAGCCTCTGAGCATGCATGGATCATTCAAATTAAGTTAATTGAGGTAGAAAGACTCATCTTAACTGTGATATACACCAGGATTGCAGATCATATAAGGAGAAAGTGAACTGGCCAGTCACCACAAAACTTCTGCCTCTGTAACCTCCCTACCATTCACGGACAGAATGATAAGCCAAAGTAAACATGATTTTCCTCAAATTAAGTTTTCAGATACCTTGCAATAGTAACAATAAAAGTAACTAAGTCTTGCCATGTTGACCATCATATCCATTACTTTAGAATTCCGCCTCATCTACATGTTAAGAGATTTATTTTTATTATTTAAAAGATTATGTACATAAGTGTTTGTGTTTGGATATGTGCATTAAAGTACAGATGCCCAAAGAGGTCAGAGGTGTCTGGTCACTTTGGAACTTCAGTTATAGGTGCTACCTGACAGGGGTGCTGGGAACTTAGATCGCATCTTCTGCAAGAGCATTGAGGATAACCACTGAGCCATCTCTCTAGACCCCTCATTACCCATTTTAGGACATAGCAAAGTACAGCCAGATTCTATGACAGAACACAATACAATGTCTTCTATTCCAGATCCTGTTAGAATCCTTGTTCCTATTTGAAACCTCATGGAAACAGCCTTTATTGTCTATGTTTGTGTTAGCATCATGGCCTTCTGAATTCCCATCAGAAGAACTCATCATATTTAGAACATTTCACTTCTTTAGCCTGTACCTCTAAACCTTCCCACACTTCTCCCCAAACCAATTCCACAAGCCTAGAAGCCACAGAATCAGGTGTCACAGCAGTATCCTGCTACTTGGTCCTAACTTTCTGTGTAGCCATTTTCCCCACTTTGAGGACCAATAAATACCTGAGGAGAAGCAACTAAAAGAGAGATTGCATTTTGGCTCACAGTTCAGGGGCCATGGGACAGCGTGGTGGGGGACATATGGCAAGGGAGTCTGCTCACTCACTTCTCAGAGCAGTAAGAAGCAGAAGAAGAATGCTGTTGGCACTCTGGTATGCACTCACCACCTGTGAAGGTTCTCTCTGCCCTGCCATTGCCTTGACATGAGTACCAGGCAAGGTACTAGACATCCAAGCTGCATAAATCACCAGCTGTCTAGAATGCCTTGCGGGCTGTGGGATGGGATGGGATCTCGTCTCTGTCAATCTCTCATACCACCCTGTCTTCTGTAGCTCATTCACTCTTCTTGCCCAGTCAGAACCATGTGCACTGTGCCTTGAATGGCAGAGGGGTCTTCATGCTTGCTCTTCTCTAAGTCTTCACCTTCTGGAACACTCAACCAATAAGGCTGCGGATCTAAATTTACCTTTTCAGAGGTGCTTTTGTTTCCTTTGCTCTGTATCTTTCTTCTGGCTCCTTTTCTGATCTCCACAAGAACAAAGACAGCAGGAAACCAGGCATCCAGTCACCTGCAGTGTCAGGGCTGAACCTGTTTTAGCTCTCCTCACACCTATACAGAGTAGGGGTTCAGAACATCTTTTAAACGAGTAGATGAAGCTGGAAGCTTGCCTATTGCTGTAACATGGTAGCAAGAAATTTGGAAATTGTTGACATTTACTATCCATCATCCTCTAAGAAAACGTCACTAATAGAAGAAAGCAGAGACATAAATACTCACCAGGCAACCTTGGAGAATAAGAGAGCAATACTCAGTTACTGAGAAGCAAACAGGTCAGAACAGCATTCCTAGCTATATAAACTGGATAGATAGATCCTGATTTCAACTTAAGTGTAAGTGGCACCTAACGTTCACTAGTGTGGGTTATGATAAGTATTTTTTAAACAATAGGTGAAATTCTAGCACATGGAATGTTCTAGACATTCCTTTCATTCATATCGAGACCAGGCAGTGTTAAATGGTTTTCATCTGTTCTAGCACAGTGGGAGTTTTCTGTTGTTGTGTTTTATGGTTTGTCCTGCAGAACTGTTTTCTGTCCTACATTCACCCTAAGCACACGGCTCTGTTTCTTATATACCTCTGCTACTCTCAAGTCAAATCCAGGGCCTGAACAAATCATGTGACTAGTAACTGTCTTACAAAGAGAGACCTGTGACCTGAGAGGATGGAGTGACCCCTAAGGAAGCACAACTAAAGAAGATGATCATAGTCACCTCCCCAACCCATCCCATCACCAAGTGACTAAAACTTTGCATCAGCGCAGGCTAAGTTTCCTCTGCAGTTATAGCAATAACAATAATGTGAGTGAAGATATAGTCCATCTGTATTTGTCAGGCACAAACAAGTGGTTTGGCAATAGAGCTAGACGCAGATGAGGGGGCTGCTCATTTGATGACAGAAATTGGGTCAGGTTAGAGGACACATTTGTAGTCGATTCTTACCAAACATAAGCATTGAATATTTTCACAAAAAATCTCAAGTGAAAGTGTGATGTTGCTGACAACAAACTAAGTGTGTGCCATCTGTGTGTGATTTTAGTGGAAAATCATTCTCCTGAAGTATTAGAATTTGTACAGTTATCTTCTAAAATCTAAGAAGAGTTCAGATACTTAGTGAAGTTTTGGAGCTACAGAAGCAAGTCCCAGAAAGAGAAATGGAGCTTGGCAAAGCTGGTGATTTTCTTCCTATATTGGCTAAAGAACAATTTAGCTTCCTGCACTTAGCTTGATTTTAATACTATGTAAGTATTTTATACTTAAATTTATATTTATAATTATAGTATTTTAATAATATATAAGAGTTTGGATGTGATTATCTAGTACCTTATTTACAAATTCATTTTTTGAGACCTATTCTGCACCTGGAATAGTTCTATACTTTGAAAGTAAAGGTAACTTAATATGGGAAGTTCACATAGACAATAGGAGAAGTAGAGGAGTACCAAGATGATTTTATATAAGCAACGCACATGAGAAGAGCAAAGCAACGTAGTTACAGACAAGGAATACATCCAAACTTCTCATCTCTAGGGCATGTTAATGAAGTCTAAAAGATCGTATGGTTGAATAATGAGGAAAATCGAAAATAAATAACACCCATGTCATAATGAAAGTCACACATGGTAGTGTGTTAACCATGAGCAAAAGTCAGAACAGTTCTTCTAAGTGAGGCCTAGATGTCAGGGACAAGAAATGAAATCTAAGCACAGCACACTCTCAAGTCGTCCTGGGATACTATGCACGACTATCCCCCAGTTAGTTAATGTTCTAAAACAATATTTGCTAGGATTTGACAGTAATGGCGTTTGGATCATGTATCCATAACCAATGCTACCATTTATTCGGGAATGTTTTTTCCTTTGAATTGCCTTTACTATTATAAAATGAATGATGAACACAAGGAATAAAGCAAAACAATGGGGACTAAACAATGGGGGTGCTGTATGGTGTATAGGGAAATTATTTTTTTACCAGAAATTATTGAGCTGATTCTGAAAAACATGAGGAACTGAAGTCAACCTTATAACAATATGAATAAGCAGATAAGAACAAGCACATAATTTAGGAAATGTAAGGGAAATTTTATATGTAAAGTGAAAAAGCATCAAAATAGATACATTTTGTGACATTAATTAGCTTTGACCATAGTATGACCTATATAGTCTTAGTGAATTCATAATACATAATTTTTTAGTAATAAAATCAAAACTCTAAAAATTTATCATGCAAATTCAATGAGAGCACAGAAGGTTTATGGCAGTGTGTCTGTGAGCACTCCATCTCTGAGAACCCTGAACTTGCAGGGCCATGAATTTTGAAAATGACAAAAACAACATCAAAGACCAGCTACATTATAAACACTAGGCAGAGAACTGTCTCCTGAAATCTTCACAGCCCATGATAACTATGCCCAATCCTGGTCATTCAATAGATCAAGAGGACAGTGGCTTGCAATGTCTATCAGCTCTGTTTTATAGTCTACTTTTTAGGATAGTAGTCATCTTTGGAAGAACCTTATCACTTCACTGGAAAAGAAAACACACACCACACACACACACACACACACACACACACACACACACACACACACACACACACACACACACACCATGTGATACAGTTCTGTTTAACACATGAAGGCAGTAGCAGAAACACTTGTACAAACACAGCACAATCCCACATGGACTTCCAGGGACCCTTCTTTTCATTTATGTTCTTGATGCAAATTTTACTGGGTGGGAACCATCTGCTTCTGAGACAGGTCTATTACATTGTTTTTTTCTAATTTTATCCCCAACTATTTTTAGCTCGATATTTTATTGCTTTCTAATATTGAAATTGGTTATTTTGAGATGGTTTCATCTTTAGTGTGTTTAAGGAAAAAAAGTTTATTTGTAGTCTTCAAAAGCCTTCTTTCTCTAATAGATACATTTTTTTTTCTTATTTAACCAGGCTCCAGTGTTTATCATCATTAACCCATTTATGTCATGACTAATAATTACACTATTCAGAATTCATCCATGTCATTTTCTTTTCCTCATGCTATTCAGTTTAGTTTTGATTAATAATCTTTATTATCAAGCCTATTAAGATAAATATTTAATTGAATGAGAAATCCTTTTCCATGCTTTATTTAGAATTCAGATTATGAAGATGGTTTTAAATGTTTCTCACTAGTTTCCTACTGAAATTAGTTTCACTTACCTAAAAATAATAAGTTAAACAATCATTGAACCAATATTTACACAGTGGAATATTCATAGTAATTAGTGGTGTGTGTGTGCACTCATAGCATGGGCTACAAAGTTCTTCCAGCCATACTCTCTCAATTTTGTTAGAATAAATATTTACATAAAAATATAAAATCTGTTGAAGCAGAAACAGCCATCATCTTTAAGATGCATGCTGCCAGTGATCTTATTTTCTTCCTATGCTGTCAATTTTTTTCTGGTTTTTAAATAATGACTAAATATTTTGTAATTAAAAAATATAAGTTTGAAATAAATATCTAGTTTTCATGCTGATTGAAAAAAATTAGATTGTCATGACTAGTTGTTAAGACTATCTCAGTTCTGAGATATATCTTAAGGGCAGGCTATGCCAGTCTTGGGCATCTACTCAAAGTACTCTACACCCTGCTACAGAGACACTTGTTCATCCATGTTCATTTCGGTTCTAATCATAATAACGAAATTGGGAACACCCTAGATGTGTGTCAGTGGATTAATGGTTAAAGATAATGTCATTTATTTACACAATGGACTATTACTCAGAAGGTAATAATGAAATCATAAAATTTGTAGGTAAATAGATGGAACTAGAAAAAAAAAAAAACACCCTTAATGAGGTAACTAAGATTCCAAAAGACAAATATGGTATTTGTTTATACATGGATGTGACCTGTTTTAAGTCTCCAATAAACAGGCTACTTATATTACCACAGAATTTATGGAAGACCTAAAACAGAAATACCCTAGGTTTCCTTCTAAAAACTTATACTAAGGCTCCATTGCTGAAGATAACACCTGCATAACTCAATGGATGTGGAGAAGTTGAACTCATGGCTACCAAGAGCCTTCATCGCTACTGTATAGTGTTCATGGTACTGGAAAGTACTCTCTACATGGTACCAAAGGAAAAAGGCTAAGATCCACCAAGCTACAAGTCTTTCAGTCTACAGTGGTGACCTGCCTGAAGATATGTTGGTGTAACAGTGACACAAAACCTGTGGAAATAACCAACCAATATCTGACTGGGTTTAAGGCCCAATCTGTGAGATGGAATCTACCCCTGTTACTGCCTGAGTGAATAACAGATAGGCCAGGGACCCAAGAGGAAAACCAAACACTGCTGTTCTGCGAAAGGAACGCAACAATAAAATAACTACAAATGACATTCTGTTATATTCATAGATCGGTGTCTCGCTCATCTACCGTCAGAGACATTTCCCCTTGCAGCGTATGGGAACACATACAGAGACCCAGAAGCAGACAATCTGCAGAGAATGAAGAGTTTAGAAAACTCAGTCCTAAAGCGGATGTCTCCATCAAATCTCTTCCTTCATGGCTCAGGAAACTGGGGGGATATGGGGCAGAAAGAGATAAGAGGCAATGAAGATGTAAGAAACAGCAGGACGGATGCTCATGAGCTCGCAGAGGCCGGGGCAGCGTGCACAGGGAAACAGATAAAGCTAAATGGGGTCCCGGAGCCGAGGAGCGAGACGGACCCGTCTCTGCATCCATATGTGTTCTTCCACCATTCCTCTGGCTTGTTTTTTCCTTTTTGTTGTTTTGTAGAGATGTACTCATGCTTGTCTTCTCTTTCATCTTAGTTTCTTTCTTTTTTGTTTTAGGTGTCTTCGTTTTCTCAGGATAAATCAAGAGAGGGAGTAGACTGGGTAGGTGCATAGGGATATGGGGAAGATCTGGGAGGAGGTGGAGGAGAGGGAACTAGGATCAAAATATATTATATGAAAATCTATTTTCTGTAAAAAATATAAAAAAAATTATAAGAGACTATCCCTATTCTGACCCAGATGACCTTCTTCCTTCTATACTCCAAGTACAGACCTCATTCTTGAGTCAAAGCTGGACCTACCGAGAAATCCCATGTCCATTTCTGCTCTATTTTACCAATTCTGCTTTAGATATATGGTCTTTTTTGTACCCAAATTCCACCCATCTCTCAAGGCCCACACCTGACAACATATTTTATCTATTTTTAATGAGACAACTATAGCCATTTTTGATACCTTTTCAACTGAGCATTTCTGTGCCTTTTTCAGTATTAAATGACTTAGCTCTGAAAAATAAAAGGTACAGTGTTACAAATCCCAGCTCCTGAAGGATAAAACAAACTGTTCAGGTCTGGTACCATATAGCAGTACCAGGGGAGCTCTGTCAGAGCTCCTCTATGGTAGACATTTTTAGGTTGTACATGAGCGAAGCCAAATTCAACTAAGTATCTTAAAATGGGGCAGTAAAATGGTCTACATGAATGGTTTTCAACCTTTGGGTCATGACCTTTTTGGGAGTTGCATATTAGATATTTAACTTATGATTCCTAACAGTAGCAAAATTAGAGTTAGAAAGTAGCAACAAAATGATTTTATTGTTGGGAGTTAGCACAACATGAGGAATTGTATCAAAAGGTCACAGCATTAGGAACTAAGTGAACCTCAGGTTCATGTAAATGTAAATGCAGGGCTAGAATGAGCCCTTACGGCCTTGAGGTGCCTCTCTCATGGTTTCTACCGTGTTCTTTCCTCTGTCATCTGGCTCTGTTCTTAGGTTGGCTTTCTGTAGATGCAAAATGCTTGCAGGGAGTTTAAACTTTCTGTTCACTGAAAGATATGTTATTGGAAAGTTCCAAGTTCTTTCTGATGGCAAGGGACATCAATGTCTGTGCCCAAAATGAAGGCATTGCTAGGCTGACTCAGGCTGATTTCTCTATGCCTGGAATTGTATTTATAAGGGCATCCTCTAGCCTCACACATTAGACAGCAGCTACTGAGAGGCAGAGAGGAATTCTGAACAGAAAGACTGTATCTTGCCTGAAATATGATTAGAGCCAAAAGTTAATATTTCCCTGTCATAAAACTCAAAGAACAAAAGGCATTCATATCCTCATAGGAATGTTTGCAGGGTGGAAACCCTACTTATGTGAAATTGCTAGTGAGTGTATTTTCAATATATGTGATTATGAGGGTGTTGGGGTGAGACTGTACAAAACTACCACTAGCTAAATACTAACTACCTCAGATAAAGCCCAGCACTATACCACACATTGCATTCCATGACATGTAAGCTCTTCATTGGCTGTGGATCTTGACATTTATTGAGCTATTCTGTGAACAGGACTGTTCCAAAGCGATCAACTCCTTAAACATTGAATAGATGCTTTATATTTTAAAACGTATTCCTGAAGCATATTCTTGTCAACATTAGAGCATTCATTTAAAAGCTAGATTAAGTTTTATGCACTTCTAATCTTGCCAAAATTTGGTGTAAACATTTTGAATAACTTTTAACTAGTAGGCACTTCTAAGTTCCAAGAAACAATTTTTAGAAGATGACACGAATATTTTCATGCTCAAATAGTCTGAGGTCATGTTTGTATCTTTGCAAACTAGAATAGTATCAAGACAGGACAAAGCCCAGAGGCTTTCACTTGAAGAATTGATTATCAGAAAATATCTCTCAGAAATAACCAGGCCTTTTTTATTCAATAAATTAGTTCATGTGCACACATGTGTGTGCCATGAAGTGGGGGAGGGAGTCAAAGGGCAACTCAGCCAAGTTGCTTCTCTCCTACTTCATGGATCTAAGGAATCCGACTTAGGTTTTCAGACTTTGTAGATTGTGCCTTTACCGGCTGAGCCATCTCATTGGCCTGCCCAAACCTGAAAGATGATGGACAGATATGCTCTTAGCTTCCTTCTCATTTTATACCTCACTATAACTAGACTACCACTTTCTCCATGTTTATGTATTGTAATTCTTATTTCAAGTTTTTTTTTTTTTGGTCACATCCTGGGACATAGAGGATGTACGACAGGAGGATAGAGAGAGTCTATGCATCATGCAGGACCATTTCTTTATAGAGTATGTGCAGAGACATGAGGCCCCAGGAGAAACCTCAGAAGCAGGTTTTCTAGTCCCATTCCAAAGGCAGTTTTGACAGCCAATTCTGTCTTTCTTTAGACTCCAAAAGCCCCAAGATTGATTAGGTACAATTAATGCAAACCAAGTGTCATTTTCAAGTGTGACCTTAGGTTATAAAGGAAAATCCTAGAGGAGGATTGCAGAAGCTTGAGAACAAGAAAAATATTCTTGGTCTAAGTAAGATGCTTCCTTAATATCACATTGGGAGAAGGCTTAAGAAAAAGAAAGAAATAATAATCACAGGAAAGATATCACAGGCGCTGAGAAACTAATTACAAGTAACTTTTCACTGGAGAAAATTGAAGTGTTCATGTCCTTCACAACAAGTGAATATGCTCCTCCATCTGGAAATGAGGTTATTATTATTTGGGTCTAGACAGGAAGGATACAATTGAGTCCTTTGTCAATATGATACTATTTGTAACCTTTATGGTGAAAGGAACACATTTTCCCGCAGCTTTTAATAAATGGTGCTCAGAAGTAGCTAGACCCTCTTTAGGTCCTGGAATGAAAGAGATTGACAAAAATCCTGTGGCAAGCCCTATCACCTCACCCCAGTGCAGGGAAGCCCTGGGCCTGGAGCGGGGGGGGGGGGGGGGGGGGGGGGGGGGAGAATGCAGGAAGAGGGTAGGTTTTGAAGTGCCCTGGGTGTATGGGGATAAAGAATATAGGATTCTGGTTGTGGTGGGGGACAACAAAGGGAAATGGAGACAATGACGGAGGGTAAATAAGGGGATGAGGCAAAGGAGCAGTGGGGAGAGGCTGGCCCACGGAGGCAGAGAGCACTTCAAGAGAGAGAGAGAGAGCTTTGTCTGAGGTCCATATGAAGAGCCCGGAGGAGGGAAACATCACAGCACTGAATAGAGGGAAAGTCAAGGGGAATGAGTATAATAGGCTTCACCAGATGGGACCCAGCCCTGCGACAGAGAAGGGGAGGGCATCTAGCCCCAGCCTGGCGGAAGGCATCACACCTAAGAAGTGAAAAGGGAAGGATTCTTCAGAGAATCAAGCCTGAGAGTTTACAAACATGTAGTCCATACAGCTTGGAGCTGAAGGAAACACTTTCCAGCACACTGCCCCTAGAATGAGACCCTGAAACTCAGAGCACAGAAGAATATGGCCTGCATTGAACAGGAATCTAGCAGCTAGGCAGAAAGAGGAAGACATTTTAGAGTGACCTAAAGAAAAAGGTGCTTGCTGGGCAGAATAACCATCAAAATGAGAGGTTCAAAGAGCAAACAGGAGAACTTTAGGGTGACAGAGCAAATGCAATATCCTACCTCGAACCTATGCCAGTCTGAAAGGAGTAGGCTGGTGCTTGCTGGTTTTCCAATGAGGAAGGGGAAATGGCCAGGTCATACCTCGACAATGTGTCTGATTGTTTCCAGGATTTAAATACTTTGTCTGAATCCAGGTTGTAGCAGATACTGGCGCTGGCACTTTGAGCAGATTGTTTGCCCTCTGTGTTTTAGCTTTTCAGTGAGATCCACAACATGGCACATTCTCTGTTTGACTTTTCCGGAGGTTGAAAACTGCAACACACCTGAAGTCCTTGGTTCTCCATCCAGCAGATAACACATGGCTGTCTCTGTGTCTTTGTGAATACTATGAAGTGTAGGGTTAGGGCAGATCCTGGGACTCCAGACTCCTGCTTCAGGGTTCTTTCTACAGTCAAATATGGTACCTTCTTGAAGATATGTTTATGAAACTGACTTGACAGAAGAAATATCTCAAACCCTTAAGTGAAATGAAAGAGATCAATTTTTTTTGAATATATGGGAAAGTATTTTACCTAGAACTGGCATACATAAGCACATATATACAAACAAGCACACCCACAGCACATACACATATGTATACACATCCAAACACATACACAGCCACACACACACTCATGTACACACACATATACATGAATATAAACACATATACCTGTAGGAACAGATGCATACATACAGAAACAATATTATCACACATACATATATGCACACACATGTATAAATACATACATGGTAACAGGAAGAGTCCTAAGTAACCAAACTGTGACCTGTGGATTTAAATATTTGTAACTGAAGAGCAACCATGGCAAACCTGGAGCTTCTGTGGTGTGGTATCTTTGTACCTGTGCAGTAGTGGGGTTTGGGAGGGGAAGGTGAGTCATGGGGTCAGTAGTATAAGGTAAGTCCTTGTTAACTCAGTGCTTTTGTGTATGGAATAAAGCAATTCA
This sequence comes from Phyllotis vaccarum, assembly GCA_033318265.1. Taxonomy (NCBI): domain Eukaryota; kingdom Metazoa; phylum Chordata; class Mammalia; order Rodentia; family Cricetidae; genus Phyllotis; species Phyllotis vaccarum. Next base: position 15,965,656 of record JARWLC010000016.1, read on the forward strand.
CAAAGACACTGCACAAATGTTCCCATTTCTCTGTTCTTTAGATGTGGGAATTGGGAAGAGAGATAATAGCCAATTTTACAGACATGAGTAAGTATATCATGGTTTTAATTCCTCTTTCCCAGATAATTATCAATGCCAAATTTTAGTGCATTTACCTCTCAGCCATTTATAGATCTTTTTTGGATAAATACCTGTTTTAGCCCTTTTCCCATAAAAATATTTATTATTGTGTTATAGGCATGCTCTATATATTTTGAATATTAATCCTTTATTAGATATATGCTTTAAAAATATGTTATTCCACCATGGGGGCTAGCTAGTCATTCTATTGACAGTTTCACTTATTCCAAAGAGGCATATTGGGTTGCAACAATGATTAGTAATACTTTTGTTTGAGTTTGAATGTCAGAGCTAGGCTATCGTTTGGATGGGCCATGTATGAAGTGCATCTCTCATGTTCTTGTAAAGAAAGACTTTACAGTGGTAGCCTTACATTTAAGATTTTGATTATTTTAAGTTGAGTTGTTTCAGGAGACAAGGTGTCACTTTGCTTTCCAGGGAGATCTCCAAGTTCTGGATTCAAGTGACCTCAGCTTCTTAAGTAACTGAGGCTACCAGTACATGCACTATGCCCCGTATTGTTGAACTTTTGTGTGTGGTCTAAGAAAACCCATACTTGTTAGCATGATGTTTTACTAACATCGTTTGTTGAAAAGACTATCTCCTCTCTATGAAGTTGCCTCAGTATCTTTACTGAGGATGATTGGACCGTATATTCATAAGTTTGTACTATTGCACGTATCTATGACTAAAATATTTACTAGGCTTATTTTTGCTTCTCATAACTATTTTGGCAATGTTTTTGAGTTCTTGTGATTTTGTATGACTTTTAGTATTGTTTCTTTAATTTCTTTTTTTTGGTGATGAGTGTGCATGAGTATATGTGGGGTGTTTATGTGTGTGTGTGTGTGTATGTGTGTGTGTGTGTGTTGAACTGATCTGTTCATCTGTGAAGGCACCTCTGGAGGCCAGAGGTTAATGTCAATATCTCTTCCTCAATCATTTATTTACTTTGTTGTTGTTATTATTATTATTATTATTATTATTATTATTATTATTATTATTATTATTGTGTGTGTGTGTGTGAAAGAGAGAGAGACAGAGAGACAGAGCTCACTGTTTCAGCTAAACTAGCTGGCCAGAAAGCTCCCAGGCCCACTGTTCCCCCCCCCCCCCCACACACACACACTGCTAAGGGCATTGACACATGCCATTCACTCATCTGCTACATAGATCCTGTATCAGTCACCTGCATGAGTGCGCTGAACCCTTTACCCATTGAGCCACATCTCCTCTGGGCCTCTATCTTCTCTTTTTACAAAGTGCCATTGGAGGGCAGCCAAGAGCAATTGCTGCAGCCTGCATAGTTTGCAGGGCTCTTGGGGACCCCCTGAAAAAGAGCTCACAGGGAAGTATCTCATGCCTGGCACTGAGATTGTCATTGAACAACTCATGTCTCCTATGAGTAGCACTGATCCCCATTCAGGATACCTCCGTTCAAATTTCCCTTAAACACTTTAAAAATTAGTTTGCAAGCTAGTGGGTTTCCGTAAGGGTTTTTTGTACATCCTTCATTTGAGTTAGCCCACTCAATTCTCTTCTCTCTCCCATTCTTCTGTCCTCATTTCCACATAAAGCTTCAACTCTAAGGCTTTTTCTCTTCTTACATATGCATGTGTCTATTGACCTGACCAATTTAATCTGACCTCATTGCTGATGAACTCACACACTTCAGCAGGACACAGAGAATGCGAATCTCATACTGACTAGAAAACTTCTTTCCCATTCGCTAGATCTCATAGTACTGGAAAGTGCTATGCAGTCAGCTGGAGGAAAAAAGAGTGGTTTTACGCAAGGTGCTGGCTGGATTTATGCCATCTTCCCACAGGCTAGAGTCATTTTGAAAGAGAGAGCCTTGACTGAGAAAATGCCCCCACCAGCAAGCTGTGGCACATTTTCTTTTTAGATGATGGTTGTGGGATGGCCCAGATCACTGTGGGGAGTCCCAGCTCTGGATTGGTGGTCATGGATGCTATCAGAAAGCAGGTTGAGCAAGGCAAGAGGAAAAATTCAGTGAGTGGCACTTCTCCAGGGTCAGCTCCTGCCTCTGGTTCCTTCCCACTTTGAGTTTCTGTACTGACTTCTATCAGGAACAGAGTGTGACCTAAGAGTTCTAAGCCTATACAAATCCTCCCCTTCCAGGCTGTTTATAGTCAGGATGCTTTAATCAGAGCAATAAAAACTGTAAGACATCCAGCACTGGTCTGTGCATGCTACCATACCAAACATGCCAATCAAGATGAACTCACAGATGTAATAGTGGCGTGACTGCTATAGAGGTAATAAACCACTTTCTGGTAGGGTTTGAGGCCTGCTACACTGGAAAGCATTCATGCTGTATACTATAATCTTTGTTAAAGAACACAGCAGAGATCAGAGACTCTATAGGTAAACTACAATTGTTGTTTTTATAAATGCGTATATTGTCAAATTGCCTTTTAAAAATTCAAGTTTATTCCCACTGATTTTTTTTTAATGCTCGCATCCTTGATTAGAGAAGCTTCTTATTGTAGTGGAAACCAGTTAATGAAGAATCATAATTGGTCAATGTGTAGAGAATTGTGAGTGTTTACCCCTTAATGGAGCACCATTACTACTCCCAAAGCTTAGGAATCAGAAAGAATGTAAGAGCTGGTAGATGAGGAAAGTGCTATTTAGTGCCATCTTCTGGATGTGGTGTTGACTTTACACAGGACAACTAACAATACCTGTTGTTATCTGCAGAAGAACTGCATAGGCTCCAGTTTCCAGCAGAAATGGGGAAAAGGCTCGCTGAGCTTGCAGCCTCACCCCTCCTCCCCCTGCCCTGCTCTATTGACAGCAGGTAGTTACTAGGGGAGAGAGAATCATTTTTCTTTGGGTATGTGGCTATTTTTAGATTACAACACCAATTAAGCTCAAGGGATTCTTTTTAAAAATGAAGAGAACATGTGGTTTGGAAGGGGATGTATTGGGATTGAAGTCCATGAAGAAAGGGAGAATGAGAGGTAGATATGATAAAAATACAACATGTAAAAGTATAAAATTCTTAAAGTATGAAAAGATGTAAAAATGCCATTGGAATTTGGGGATGTCATTGAATCTGCAGATAACTTTGAGGAGTGGGCACATTTTAATATTGATTCTTCTAATCTATGACTAGGGAATCTGTTTCTGTGTGTGTGTGTGTGTGTGTGAGAGAGAGAGAGAGAGAGAGAGAGAGAGAGAGAGAGAGAGAGAGAGAGAGAGAGAGAATGAGAGAATCCTGTTGGGATTACTGGTGTGTGCTGCCATACCTGGTTTATTGTGTAGCTTTCAGTATATGCCATTTATCTAATAGATTAAGTGTATTTCATAATCAATATATATATATCTTTTACATTTTTATATATGAGATTGTTTCTTAATGTATTTTTAAATTGTTTGTTAGTATGGGGATACAAATTATTTTGTTTATTGTGTATTTTACCAATTTTGATTTTCCTTTACAGTTCTGTGGCTCTTGGGGGTTTTCTGTGTATAATCTTATATCATGTGCAGTTATAAGAGTATACAATTTTTACTTTATGACTTGAAAATCTTTTATTTCTTTTACGTTATTACTTGAAAGCCTTTTATTTATTTTCCTTGACTAAAACTATTGATATGTGTTGGGTCCAAGAGAAATTCTATTTCCTCAATTCCAAAAGACAGAAGGGACAAATGATTATTTGAGGTGTCTATTCACATATCAAAGTGCTTTGTGGTCTCCAGGCATCCTCATAATCACAGGTAGGGTTACACATTTCAAAGTCCATGCTAATAACCTAGTTCTTCTCAATTTCCTTCTTACCCTAAGCTTACTAGCTCACTAGCTCATCCTCCCGGCCATACTAATTCTCCTTATAACCCTGCTATTCTGGCCATGTTCTCTGTTTTTTTTTTTTTTGGCTCCCCTCCTTCTTCCTTTGTTTTCCTCACGATCTCTTTCCTCCACTTCTCTGCTCTCCCAAATGCTCCTTCTCTCTTTATCTCTGTCTCTGCTCCTGCTTCTGTCATGAAGAGGTCCAGTCTGCTGGCCATGTTGTCTACTACTTTCTCTCTCTCTGCTCTGGACTCTTCCCAATGACTCTGGTTAGTCTCTTTCTGTGATATCTACAATAAAGACCTTACCCTTAACCATATACTAGAGCAGTCAGTCATATTGTCTATGTTGAATAAAAGTGTCAGGATGAGGGATTGGGGATTTAGCTCAGTGGAAAAGCCCTTGTTATCAAGTGAAGGACGCTTGGTTTCATCTTTAGCTGGAGGGGTGGGATCAGACAAACCCCTTTATACTGCTCCTAACCTTTGCCCAACCCAGTTTTAGTTTTCTTCCATTTAGTATAATAATCATGGGCCTCAAGGCTGCTCAACAAGGAAGGTGAGAGGAAGAGAAGGATTCTCAGGTAGGTGCTTCTTCTGGCTCAGACATCACTATTGCCTGACATCACAGAGCAGACCTTGAAGTCATGACCATGAAGTAAGCAAAAAATAATAAAATGTTAGGAAGTTCTGTGGTAATGGCACCAGGGCTGTTAATACTCTTATAAAAGGGGGTTGGTGTCAGCAAACCCTCATCTGAGACTTCAGCCACAGCTCCTTCCTGCCTTGCAGCTGTCTGGGTGGGGGTAGTGCTAGGGTACATGGAAAAGCAAGTTGGCCTGTGGTTGGGCTTTTAGCGGTACAGCCTTTGGTGAGCTAACCTCTTCGCGGCTGTGAAGGAGTTCTCTGTACAGCTGCTTTTGAGTCCTTCATGTTCCTGTAAGTAACCTCAACTAACTGACTTGTTGACTAACCTGAACTTGGATGGGACTGGGTCTCGGCTCTATGGTAGCTCTCTTTTGATTGATGAGCTATTTTGTCATATTGCCCTAAGAAAAGCAATGTAGTAAGTAGTGAAGGTTGAGATTGCCACACAATAGTGCTGCGATGCCCTGAACGTGGGGGCATTATCTCTTCAATCCCATCAGTAGCCTGTCTTCAAATGATTCTCTTACACCTAAGCTGTACGTAGAATTTTGTTGCATTGCTTTGTGTTGATGAGGAAGAATGGTCACAATGATGTTGCATTATTTTCCCATTCAAGAACACAGGGGCCAACCTTGCTGGTAAACCATTACCACTGAACAAGGTACTTTATCAAATTTTGCAACCGGGAGCCTATTTGTTTCTTTTACTCCATCTACACTAATTGCTTACACTTTTCCAGCTGTTTAAAACAATACTCCACATAATCTATAATTATCTCTGCTCTTGCTATAAAGAAAAGCTTCTTCTTTGTTTGGTTGACTTTTTTTTTTTCTGTCCCTCATTTCCATCAGAAATTTGTAGTTGTAAGGGACCACTCAAGCTGTGGCCATTTGGGTAAGAGAATCCAGCTCTCATTCACCACAAATGACATGGAGAGCAGGCTTTACCTTAAGAACCTTGCTAGCACTACCCACCAGTAAGCTTCAGCACTCCGGCAGCAAGGTACCCCAGAACTATAGCACCATACCTTTCAGGAGAGGCACCCTTCGTTCATGGCTCACGTGCATGTCTTCAAGTGTCTGGATGTAGCCCACAGAAAAACCATAGCCCAACTCTCTCCAAATGAGGCACCAGAGGCCTTGAGGCCTTCTTTCTATCCTGTCCATCTTTGCCTCCAGACTGGTCAATGGGACCTGTGTTTCCGCCTCCACCCTGGTGCAGGGTTTCCTTATTGTACTCCTAACTTTCTAGAAGCTTCTGTTATTTGGAGAATGTTTTTGTTTGTTTGCTTTATTTTGCTCTGCTTTTAAGACAGGATGTGACAGAGTGGTAAAGAATACCCTGTGTAGACCAGGATGGCCTCCAGATGATATTCCTCTTCTCTCAGCCTTCCAGAGAAAGAAGTATAAATCTTTTGAAATAAATTTGGATCTTCCAGTTTTATTGCCCCGTAAAAGCCAAAGGCAGGGTCCAGGACTTCGGGGTATTACTTTGTACACAAGTGTGAACCAGATGTACCATAAGAGCTTCCTTACAATGCTGCGTTCCAGGACTCAAACCACAGTCCCCAGGCTAGTTTTATGCCATCTCATCACAAGCTGGAGTCATTTTAAAAGAGCAAACCTCAATTGAGAAAATGCCTCCTCACCAGATAAACCTGTGATGTATTTTCTTGATTGGTGACTGGTGTGGGAGGGCCTAGCTCCCTGTGGGTGGTGCCACCCCTGGGGCTTCTGGTCCTGGGTGCCATAGGAAAATATGAACGAGTCATAAGAAGCAAGTCAGAAGGTGGCATTCCTCCGTAGCCCCTGGATCAGATAGATCCTGCCCCCAGTTTCCGCCCTTGCTGGGGCTTCTTCCCTGATATCCTTCAATGATGGACTGTGATGTGGAAGTCTAGAGTGAACAAACCCTTTCCTCTGCAAATTACTTTTGGTCATGGCGATTTATCACAACCAAGGAAACCCTAAATGAGACACAGTACAAGAAAACTGAGGCCCAAGTACTCAGGCATCTTCAGTACTCTCTCCTTGCCATCACTAGTTGACGAAGGGAGAAACTCATTTTATCTTGTAGCAACAGTTAAATTTAAAACCTTTACATCCTTGTTGAACATGAGGTTCACTTTTCTGACATCTCTAGCTTAATTTTGGCCTTCTTGTGCCTTTTTGTGTGTGAAAACAGTGACCTAGAAAGCTTCACGGGTTGTATTTATAAAGTGCATGAGCTTGGCACACAAATAGACTTTGAATTTTTTATTATACTCATTTAATATCCTACTCTCTGATTAACCAAGTCAAATTCTGCATATGCACAAACACTCACTTATTCAGCCGTTCATCTTTTTAACAAACACTTGATTGGTTTCTACCCATGCCCATAACTCCTGCTGCTGCATCTCTGGCTAGATGTCGAAAAAAGAAACACCCTTTGACAACCTCTGGGGCTTAGTGTTTTGAGACTGTTCCTGGCATGTGATGTTTGAAATCAAAAAGTGGTTACATTCTAGAGTCTCACAGCAATCCTCAACCTTTTCATTACAATCATGAGCCTCACCTCAGAACCATGGATTTAACTTCTATAGTGGTAATCCAAAACCCACATCTTTAAGGAGATATGAACTCAGAATTCCCATTATCTGAAATTTGAAAAGAACTTCAGCATAGGTTAATTTTATAAGTTATCCTGAGAAGTTGTGCATAAAAGTAATTTAAGGTTTGGGGTCTTGTTACTTATAATTCCCCTTGATAGAGGTTGGTATCCTATAAGATAGAGGTTCTCAACTTGTACATCACTACCCCTTTGGGGGATTACCTAAAACAGATAGCAAAATTATAGTTATGAAGCAGCAACAAAAGTAATTTTATGGTTGGGGGTCACCACAACATGAGAAACTGTATTAAAGGATCACAGCATTAGGAAAATTGATAACCACTGCCATAGCAAGAAAAGTATGTTTGATACACAAACTGATTATGGGGACATATTGCTTTGGGGATGAAAGGTGGTTCTATATCGAATTACACCTTCTTAGGAATACACACGGGGACAGCATGTGGGTAACTGAAGACAGCATAAGAAGGGGGTCCCCAGAAGAAGACCTGGTGTCTGATGGCTTTTCTATTGAGGACTTCAAAGCAAGGGTCTTTGAAGAAGTGACTGGAAAGACTTAGGAGAAGCAAGTCTCCGATGACTTCCCAATTTAAACCCTGCATAGCACAAAGGACATCCCAGGAAAAGATGAAACCCATCGTACGCTTGGAGACATGAACTTGTGATGTAACTTGTTGCCTTTAGGACAGAACAGAGACCAGCTGCATTTGTGAAGTGGCAACTGTGTGTGTCCTGTGGAAACTGAGAAAAAAGGAGTGACAAGGGCATTTCACAGGCCTGCCACACCCTCCATGTTTCCTACTTCGATATTGTTTGTCCGTTACGTTTTTCTTTTTCTTTCCTTCTTTCCTTCTTTCTTTCTTTCCTTCTTTCCTTCTTTCTTTCTTTCTTTCTTTCTTTCTTTCCTTCTTTCTTTCTTTCTTTCTTTCTTTCTTTCTTTCTTTCTTTCTTTCTTTCTTTCTTTCTTTCTTTCTTTCTTTCTTTCTTTCTTTCTTTCTTTCTTTCTTTCTTTCTTTCTTTCTTTCTTTCTTTCTTTCTTTCTTTCTTCCTTCCTTCCTTCCTTCCTTCCTTCCTTCCTTCCTTCCTTCCTTCCTCCTTCCTTCCTTCCTCCTTCCTTCCTTCCTTCCTTCCTCCTTCCTTCCTTCCTTCCTTCCTTCCTTCCTTCCTTCCTCCTTCCTTCCTTCCTTCCTTCCTTCCTTCCTTCTTTCTTTCTTTCTTTTTTTTTTTTTTGAGGAGAGGTGGCAAAGAAGACAAAGGCCTATGTTAGAAAGCATGAGGCAATTTGAATGGACAGAAAGTTGGGGCTGTGATCCAGATTCCAGCCAGAAGAAGAGTAGAGCCAGAAACAAAGGTGAATTTGTTATAAGTTCATTCACGTTGAATTAGAAACAGTTTCCTCTTGGCTTTTGTACAGGATGATGCTCTGCGTTGTGAACCAGGAAACTAGCAGGAGTTGCTTGTGTTAAAGGGTGCAGTGTGGATCTGTACCCTGGAGTGAGCGAACCAGGATGTAGGTGTAGGCCTGCTGACTTCGGCTTATGCCCTTTGTTCTCATGGGCAGGCAGTTTCTTCCTGCTGACTATCGTCCTTTCATTTTGTTTAAAATGTACTGTTCTCCGGCACTCTGTGTGCTTAGCCAGCTCTATTAAAGAGGCCAGATCTACCTCTTATCATCTCCCAATCCAGCTCTTATGTGTGTTCTAGCTGTAGATAAGGATATACTTTCCACCCACTTGGCTTACTTTAATAGCCTCCTATGTGAAGCCCTTGTCTCCCAGTCTGCTGTTTCTTGCAAACTGTCTGAGGGTTGCATTTGACATCTGACACTGCACCACTATGCTCCTCAAAGCTCCTCATCAGAGCCCTGTGCGTTACAAACGAAACACACTACTTACAGTAGCATAAAGGCCCCCTTCATAACCATCTCTGAGCTTTTCAGCAATGTGAGCTCTCTTTCTAAATAGGATTCTTTAGTTCCCCTGCATCATATTGTCTCTATCTGGTCATTTCTAATCTTTTCTTCTCAGACAAGATGCCTTCCTTCTCTACCAAACACTAGGCTGACCCCTACTCACACTCAGTTTTTTTTTTTTTTTCAGTTTCCTTCTTTGTGTGTGTGTTTTCAAAAAGATTTATTTATTTTTTATTTTATGTGTATACATGTGTGTTTCTGAGCACCACGTGTTTGTAGGTAACAACAGAGGCCAAAATTGTGCATGTCCAGGACCTGAAGTTACAAGTGGTTGTAAGTTGTCTGCTGTGGGTACTGATAACTGGACCTGGGTCCTCTGGAAGAGCTGCGGTGTTGTTACTCAATGAGCCATCTGGCAAGGCCCTCTCTAAGTTTTCTCTAGGTTTCCTAGCAAAACAACTGGAGATTCTAAGAGTGTGATAAGTTTTAGGTAGGTGAGATTCTTGTTTGACATTTTCCAATCTCTGATACTCTCATATCATAACAGTACCTATTAGACATGAGTAACAGTCAATTCATTAATTAATCACTTACTGATACTATGCTCTAAACATTAAGTTCAGTCTTAAGAGAAAAGATCTAAAGAGAAATGAATGCTATTCTCTGCCAGGATGGAAGTCACATATGGGGGAGGCGTGACAAACAGAATGAAGAGCATGCATAACAAAAAAATAGCTAGGACAGAACTGCAAAGCCATGCAAGCGGCCACCTCTAGCTTTCCTAGGGTCCAGGGAGATGTAAAGAATAGAGAAATATTAAAAGACCAATGGGATTTGTCAAGCAGAAAAGGGATAAAGACAAATTTCAGGAGATGGAATCAGCATATCTTTATATCAACTGGCTTTGATGCTAATATTTCTGCTGCATTTAGTACTATTGTTTTGAATTTTCCACCTCTAGCAAAGACATAAGTTAATGAGAACTGTGTGGGTTAATGCATATTAGACAGGATTATTCATTCCACGGTGGTGCTGGGAGTCTTCTCAGGTTGATTCACATTCACTGCCTGATCACTTCTCTTTCCTTTCTTGTGATCAGAGACTTTGAAAATCATTTTGAAAGCAGCGGTCTATGAATCTTTTAGGCAGCACAATCAGAGCTCTTTAAAGCCTTGCTGATTTCAGCGCTATACCCACCCGAAACTCTTGCATTGACTTGAATTCACATAGCATTCAGTGTTGATGGGTTTATTTGGGGTGTTTGGACATATTTACATTTGTGCTTAGGAAAGCATCTTTCTGAACTGTGACAGCAAACTGTGAATTCCACCAGGAAACAGGGCTTCAGAATATTGGCAAGGTTCTCATGTTCGCTGGAATCTCTATTTAAATAATCTGTGGGGCCTGTCTTGCAGGACACATATGTTCTTATTAATTAATTGCACATTCATAAAAATAACAAGTTAACAGTTTTAACGCTTTTTCAATGAAGTGCTAGGATGATAAAACAGGATCCCCTAAACTTCTGTTTCTTTGGAATCTATTTAACTGGGGATGAAGAAACCAGAGTTGACTTTTAAAATGAGATACTCTTTCTGCCATCCTAGCACCTGAGAGACAGAGGCAGAAGGACCAGTTCAAGCCAGCCTGGACTACATGGCAATACTCTATCTCAAATGAGCAAACAAATAAATACACATATGGGTGCATGTATGTTTACACACACACACATTCACAAAACCCCACATACACATAAGAATATGTGCACATGTGTACACCTGTACACATATACATGAACACACACAGTTGCATACATGTGCATATGCACACATAGTCACATGCACACATATGTGCAAGTATATGCGCATACCTGTGAACACACACATGTATGCATAGATACATCCACACATGTGCACACACACTGAGACTCATAGTTCTTCAGGTAGAGCATTATAGTGAGGTCCTCTTCCTCTCTCTACAGTCTTCTTCAACAGACATACTCAGACCAGCTGTTTTTTTTTTTTTTTTTTCTTTAGAAATTTCTACTACGATGATAGAGATTATATAATCACATATATATGAATCCAGACATTCTGGTCCATTTGTTGCTCTTCTTCTTCAACAGCAAATCATGGTAAATATCTCTTCTGCTCACAATAGCAAAGCAGGAATTCAGTTGATCTGAGGATACTAGGAACCTAGCACATCCAGAGTCTACCCGACTTTAAACTACTAAAAACTCAAGTCACTGTAGTCATGGGGTGAAGAACAGATATATGATAGAGCAGATATATGATAGAGCAGATATATGATAGGGCAGATATATGATAGGGCAGATATATGATAGGGCTGAGCCAATAGGCTCAGTTAAACAACTTAGGGTCACTGAGGAGTTAATATGGTCATGTTGCAAGATCTCTGAATTTAAGTCATTAATGAATACTTCTTGTTACTTCTTGAAGAGAGGAAGTGCATTATACCAGTACATCCTTGCTCTGGCAGCACTAGGTGACCCCAAAAGCATGTGGATCTGAGAACACGGAGTAGGAGAGCTGTACAGTCAGTGGGAGTTTGATAATGCAAATTAATTACCTTTCAAAGATCTCTGAATTTATATGTATTTTATTCTAGTACCCAATTTCTAATAGTTCAATTTCTGTTCATTTAGGACAATGAGTTTGCTATCCTGCTGAGAATAACCCTACCTTGGTTTTAGTGCTGATGAGTCTAGAGGTAGAAGCAGGCAGATTTTTCCCAGCCTTCACTCAAGACTCCCAACCTCACTTAAAAAACATGACACTGGTTCAGATGCAAAATCAAATCCTGATGACAATTAGTTGAGAATAAAGAATGAAGTGTTCCTTTGTATACTCAACACTGCTGGCGATCCTGTTATGAATCTACTATAATCATCTTAATTTCTAAATAACCTCTTTCCTTGCTTCTTTTGAAGGTTCCATTCACTCTCAGATATAATTTCACCCACAATGCATTTGAAAATTCCAGATCCAGCACGAACTTCCTCATCTTCCCTCTGCTAGTCTACTGAGCCACTTGTTCATCCAGCCCATGCCTACAGTGGACTTCCTGATAGTGCTCGTGTCCCCAACTGTGTGTGAGACCAGCTGTAATCGGAATCCTGTGTTTCTTCCCTCCAAAGGATCCTATTTGTATTAAAATTCTCTCTCTCTACTCTTCATGTCAAATAGAACCTTGAATTTCAACTAGTTCATAAATACGATTTAATACTTCCCACCCCTATGATAGTCGTAGCCTAAGCCAACATAGGCATACCTGATACATTCCCTCACATGACACTGTTTCTTTAATGATTTTTATATGTTTATAGCTATCCATGTCTCTGTTCTTATCTTCCACATTCTCTTGTTGAGAGTATGTTGTTCTGAGTCACACATTTGCTTTGTGTAAGATTTAGCAGCAGTCAAGACAGTCATCACCCTGCTGATTTGGTAAAACTCAGTAAATAGCTATTGGTTATTAATCAGGAGTTTATGGATCTTCTGGGTACTTAACTCAGATAATATGTGGCTTTGCTGAACTAGCTTGGGCTAGTTCTAGATTGACCTAAAATAAGCCAATGCTTTGGCTTTGCATATCCAACCAACAGTGCACTATTACTTTCTACCTAGAAAGCAGCAGTGGTGGGTAACCAATGACAGCCCTTGGCTCTTATGTTTTTTGGGGTCACAGTCTTACTGTGTACTCTCAGCCAGCTTCCCAGTCCTCCCTCATGCTGACATTACATACAGGAATCACCATCTAGCTAATTCTTGGTTTTGTGTATGCTTGCTAATATGGAGAAAAATATTGTGTTCTTAATATTTATCCCAAATTTGACAAATAACATAGTTTTGTTTTCATGCATAATAAAAATGTGTAAGAACTCAGGAGGGTCCTTTTTCATTTTGTAGTGTATGCACAAAGAATCATGACAAGAAGAGAGAAAAATTAAAATATGCTTAGGAGTATTCATTTCTCTATGAAGAACTGCCTGAATAGAAAAATCTTTTAAAGTTAAGCACACAGTCAAAAATAAGGCTTTTTGGTGTGACTGGAAAGGCTTTCAGCAAAGTGGGTTATCTCTGAAATATATGAAATCGTTTCATATGTAAATAAAATAAAACTGTGCAGCTGTGAGACTGTGAGAGTTCTGAGAAATGAGTCATTCAGAGATAGAGATAGGAAATTGTATTTGAATGTAAAAATATGTGAGCTACTTAATAGTCCAGGATGCTGGGGTTAGTACTTCTGGCAGTAGAGTATCTTAGATTGACAGGAGCATCAACTAATTGACAAACACTACAAGTAGTGAAAGGGCAAAGCTCTAAGTAGTTAAAACTTTTTAAAAAACTGGTCAAATTCCAGAATTAGAATAAAACATTAAAATGCTTAGTAGAGAGCCCTAATTCTCTTGGCTAAAAAGAGTCTGAGGTATAGGACAGTGAGTAGTTTGCCTGTGAGATGTGTGGAGCAGCAGACACGTGACAGCCAGAGGCAGCTTTCTAACACCCAGTCCCCATTTCTTCCTTCACTGCCTCAATTGTGAGAAAATCATGTGCTAACTTTGATGTGTTCCTAAAGTGCTTAGGTCCCCCACACAGTCTTGTATAGGCTCAGAAATCTGTTAACGTGTGTTTAAGAAAACATGCTTAAGTGTTCACATGCAGAAAGTTGACTTTTTGATTTTTCATGTGATGAGACAGAAAGCTAAATATCACCAAGCAATATAAACTGCAAGTTATGTCCAGAAGTGTCCACATCAAGATGTTTCAAATGGGAAGCTCTAATCCCTTTATGTATGTATGTATGTATGTATGTATGTATGTATGTATGTATGTATGTGTGTGTGTGTGTGTGTGTATGTATGTATGTATGTATGTATGTATGTATGTATGTATATCCCCATTCTCTTGCTCTGTCCTGTTTTCTTCTCCAAATCCGAGTTAAAGTGAAAATTTCCCAAGAAGGAGACATGGAGAAACTCACTATATGTCTGTAAATTTAAAATAAAACAAATATATTAGAAATAGGCTTCTTTTGAATGTTTTTAACATTTCTGTTTATTAAGGAATAAGCTATTTTTCTCATAATGGAGAAATCTACTACATAAAGCCTGGAAACTAACTTAGTTTTCCTTATTCATAAAGTTGGAAAAGTAAGAATTCAAATGGAGTTTTAATTTTCTCCAGCTTATCAAACTTGAACATAAAGCTGACTATTTCTGAAATTCTAAAATGTATAAAAATGTCTCTTAATTTCTGATTGCACTGGAATTAAAATTTGTCTACCCATCGTGTTTGAAAATCAACTAATAGTACAAGGTGTAATAGTGCATGCCTTTATTTTAGTACATGGGAGGCCGAGGCAGGCAAATCTCTCTATGAGTTTGAAGCCAGGTCTACAGAGTGAGTTCTAGTACAACTAGAACTACACAGTGAGAACTTGTCTAAAAGAAAAAAAGGTTATATTCCCATCAGCAATGGAGGAGTGTTCCCCTTACTCCACATCCTCTCCAGCAGAGGCTGTTATCAGTGTTTTTGATCTTAGCCATTCTGACAGGTGTAAGATGGTATCTCCAAGTTGTTTTGATTTGTATTTCCCTGATGATTAAAGATGTTGAGAAATTCTTCAAATGGCCTTCAGCCATTTGATTCTTGTGTTGAGAAATCTCTATTTAGCTTTGTACCCAAATTTTAAAATTGGATTTTTTTTTTTCATCTCTAGTTTCTTGAGTTCCTTATATATTTTAGAGATCAGTCCTCTGTCAGATGTAGGATCAGTGAAGATATTTTCCCATTCTGTAGGTTGTTGTTTTGTCTTACTGGCTGTGTCCTTTGTTTTAAAGAAGCCTCTTAGAATTAGAAGGTCCCATTTACTAATTGTTGCTCTCAGTGTCTGTGCTCCTGGTGTTATATTTAGAAAGTGCTTTTCTGCAGAAGTGCAGTCAGGGCTATTTCCCCCTTTTTTCTATCCAATTCAGTGAAAATGAGTTTACGTTGAGGTCTTTGATCCTTTTGGACTTGAGTTTTGTGCACAGTGATAGACATGGATGTAATTGAATTTTTCTACATGCTACCGTCTAGTTATGCCAGTACCACTTGTTGAAGATACTTTATTTTTTCCAATGTATATTTTTGGTTTCTTTGTCAAAAATTGGGTGTTCATAGGTGTGTTGATTGATATCAGAGTCCTCAATTCAATCCCACTGATCCACATGTCTGTTTTAATGCCAACCAATATCAATCTGTTTTTATCACTGTAGCTCTATAATAGTGCTTGAAGTCAAGCATAGTGATCCATCTATAAGTTCTATTATTAAACAGGATTGTTTTGGCAATCCTGGTTTTTGTTTCCCATATGAAGCTGAGCATTGTTCTTTTGAGGTCTGTGAAAAAATGTGTTGGGATTTTGATAAGGATTGCATTAAATCTGTAGATTGTTTTTGGTAAGATTGCCATTTTTACTATCCTACCTATCCAAGAGCATGGGAGATCTGTAGACGGAGTTTTATTTACAAGGCACCAGTCCAAGATAAATATTTATTAGAATATAAATCAACACTCACGATATTAGTAACAGCTTATAGAGGCACCTGAACAAGGACTGGAGTATCCGAGCAATGGACGAGTGATGGACGAGCAATGGATGGACTATGGATTCCGATCCTGTCTCTCCAGCTGCCAGCAGCCAGGAACCAGGAAGAAAGAGTCCTCGTGTCCCAGCAGCCACTTATCAATGGGGTTGGCCACAACCCCTCCAGGGTCCTGGGCTCCTGGATAAGCGTCTTCTAACCTTATCGGCTGACACCTTAATCCTGCCACAGAGATCTTTCTATTTTTTTTCCTGGTATCTTCTTTAATTTCTTTATTCAATGACTTAAAATTCTTGTCACACAGATCTTTTACTTCTTTGGTTAGAGATGCCCAAAGATATTTGATGCTATTTGTGGTTATTGTGAAGGGTGATGTTTCCCTGATTTTTTCAGACCTTATATTATTTGTGTATGGGGCTATTCATTTTTTTTTTTAGTTGATCTTGTATCCTGTCACATGGCTGAAGGTCTTTATCAGCTGTAGGTTTCCCTGGTAGGAATTTGGGGTTACTTATGAATACAATCATATCATCTACAATTAGTGTTGATACCTTTTTTCCAATTTGTATCCCCTTAATCTCCTTTTGTTTTCTTATTGCTCTTACTAGAAGGTTGAGCACTATATTGAATAGATATGAGGAGTGTGGACAGCTTTGTCTTATTCCTGATTTTATTGGGATTACTTTGAGTTTCTCTTCATTTAGCTTGATGTTGGCTGTTGTCTTGCTGTATGTTGCCGTTATTATGTTCTAGTATGTTCCCTGTATTCCTCATCTCTCCAAGACCTTTATCATGAAGGGATGTTGGATTTTTGTTAAAGGCTTTGTCAGTGTCTAATTAGATGATCATGTGGTTCTTTTCTTTCATGTTGTTTATATGGTGTGTATATAAATATATATGAGAAAGAGAAAGAGAGAGAGAGCAAGAGAGAGAGGGGGAGGAGAGAGAGAGATTTGTGTGTTGAACCATCTCTGCATGTGGATTAAGCAGAAACTCCTCCATTGTTGGTGGGAATGTAAACGTGTACAGCAACTTTGTAAATCAGTATGGCCGTTTCTCAGAAAACTGGGAATCAATCTACCCAATGACCCAGAAATACCACTCTTGGACATATACCCAAAGGATGCATATTCTTACCCCAAGGACATTTGCATTATTCATAATAGCCAGAACCTGGAAACAACCTAGATACTCCTCAACTGAAGAATGGAGTACTACTCAGCAGAAAAAAATGACATTCTAAAATTTGTGGGCAAATGGATGAAACTAGAAAAAAAAAATCATCCTGAGTGAAATAACACAGACTCAGAAAGACAAACATGATATGTATGTTCTTGTAAGTGGATTTTAGACATAAAACAAAGGATAACCATGATGCAATCCACAAAAATCCAATTTTGAACAGCAAGGTAACAAGAAGGAACCTAAAAGAGATATCCATGGACACCCCTGGGAAGGGGAAACTGAGATGATCTACTGAAAAACTTCGACTATAGGGGGGAGGGAGGAAGGAGAGGTGAGAAGAGAACATGAGGGAACTGAATGGTTGAGTGGGAGCAGGAACAGAGAAGGAGAACAATGAAGTACATAGATACCCTGATAGAGGAAACCATTGTCGGGTTATAGAGAAACTTGGCGCTAGGGAAATACCCAAGAACTCACAAAGATGACCCCAGCTAAAACTCCAAGCAGTAGTGGAGAGGGTGCCTAAACTGACTTGCCCTTCTAATCAAATTAATGACCACCCTAATTATCATTATAGAACTTTTGTCTAGCAATTGATGGAAGCAGAATATAGAAATCCACAGCTAAGTACTGGGTCAAGCTCCCCGTCCAGTCAAAGAGTGGTAATTATATGAGCAAAGGGGTCAAGATCATGATGAAGAAACACACAGAGACAGCTGACCTTTGCTATTGGGAGCTCACTGACTCTGACCTGACAGCTGGGGAACCTGCATGGGGCTGAAGTAGGCCCTCTGAATATGGATAACAGCTGAATGGTGTGGGCAGTTTATGGAGCCTCTGGTAGTGGAACTAGAGCATGAACTGGTTTCTTGGAGTCCATTACATACAGAGAAACACCTTGCTCAACCTTGATACTGGGGACAGGGGCTTGGTTCTACCTCAACTGAATATACCAGACTGCATTGACTTACCCTGGAAATGCTTAAGTTTTCTGAGGAACAGGTGAAGGGATGGTGTAGGAGGAAGAGGTGAAACAGTGGGGAACAGTGCTGGGTATGTAAAAAAAAAAAAAAAAAAAAAAGAAAAAGAAAAAGAACTTTTAAATAATGATAATACCCAAAGAGCCCAAAACAAACAAATATCTCCAGTACTGCTAGTATTCAATATCCTCAGTGGTGCATATTTAGGAACTTTCCTGGGAAGCAGTTTTGTGATAAGTGAAGGGGTTAGACACAGATGTCACACTTTCAGGGTGAGGCCTGAGATGATGCTGTTTTCCAGGCAACTCTATGTAAAGTTCAGCAGCTCTAATGGCCATTATGAAAAGGGAATGAATACTTTCTCCACACTAGGACCATGGTCATTTGTACACTGAGTTAACATAACAAAGTACCTGGCTCTCAGGAAATTAGCTCATTTCATACAGAGACAGGGCAGGGAGTACCAGTTCATCATGTTGGAGGTTAGCTTCTTTACGGACTACAAACTATATCCAGATATCTACACTGTCATATTGTCATTCTTTTCTTTCAAAAAGAAAATGTGCTTAAGAGAGAATGACTTTATGTTGCTTGCAGTTAGGCAAATATAACAGTGATGGGAATCACTTCTTCCAAGGTGATCAGTAATATTTTTTTTGTCTCCATTCTCACAAAGGTTTTAGAAATGCTTTTCGAACTATGAATGAAATCCTATGGTTTTTCTCATTGATTAATTAAAATCTTGGCATAGTAATTTTAGATGTATGTAAAATAATAATTGTGCTCTCCTTTCAAAAATCATCATACAGGAATCAGACCCAATAGAGAATCTTCTGAACCAACAAAAAAATGTAAAAGATAACTTAAGAAGGCGCTTGTGATTGTTTTCTGTTCAGGTGTCAAATGCCAAGTTCTTCTCTTTCTTCAGAGTAAATGCCAGGCATGCCTACTGCTAGGAGAGATGACATAGTGTTATTTATTTTTTTAATTCAGTGTGCACATGAATATGTGATGTGAAAGTTTTAGATGTGCAATAAACTGAAGATGCACACATTCAGTCCCTTAATATTAACAGAAGTCATCCTCCACTCCATCTGCTTGGAAGAATGAAGAACATTCAGTTGGTGGCTCTGTAGTTCACATGGACTTCTGCTTTCATGTCACACACCATGTTCAACAGCTGCTGAAGTACGCTCTCCACACACTTGCTGTAGCTTCTGTTCAACTCTTTTATCTTCTGTTGGGTTTGGTCTTCTATTTCATCGGAGAGGTGGCTCTGAGAACCCATTATCTATGAAGGCAAAGAGCAGACTTACTTTAAAATACGCTAGGTTAAATTTAATTGTTTTATAAGCCTCATCATATTTTTATGGTTTTTCAATTGTGTGTGTGTGTGTGTGTGTGTGTGTGTGTGTGTGTGTGTGTGTGTGTGTGTGTGTCAGAATTACTTCTTCTTGGAACAGATAAGACTATGAAGACCCTTGTTGTGATTAGTGTTGGGTCCTTCCACAGACTTTACTCAGGTTTCTAATTCTTATGCCTTGTACATATTTTTAAGTCACACTTAATGCACTTGTGATAATTTCCATTCTATTCTGAAATTTCTTGTTGTTTAGTTTCTGAATTCCAATATGGGAAAATAGATTAGAAAGATAGCATTAAGCTCATTTCCCCCTGATTTTACAGATCAGTAAATGTGTTATGATTTTTAAGGAAGATATAGACAAAAATACAAATTACTAAGGTAATTCACATGTAACCATCTATAAAAGATCTAGAATACCAGGAATAATATTGAAAAATTTCACATAAACTGGTTTCTTTTGGATTGAGATCTGCTTGTCCATTTAGTTACTTTAAAATTTTGGACAAGTTATATCTTTTCATTGGCTTTTATTGAGCAATGCTTTCTTTGATTTTTTTTCATTTTCTCCATTCTATTAGCTTCTTCATCGAGTCATTACTTGTCTAAAATATAATGTAACAAAGAAGAGAATCCATTTAAAGGAATGCTACCGTGAAACACAGGGGGAATTATTCTTTTCTAAAAGTTAACAATTTGCTCATAATTCATCCTTCACTAAACTCAGCCTTTCACCCCTTCTCCTCTGCTCCCTCCTCCTCTGCTCCCTCCTCCTCTGCTCCCTCCTCCTCTGCTCCCTCCTCCTCTGCTCCCTCCTCCTCTACTTCCTTCACTTACTCTTCTTTCCGAAAATGAATCTCCTGAAGCCTACATTTGCCTCAAATTCTCATAGCTGATAATGTCCTTGAACTTTTCATCATCTTACTTCTACCTCTTTACTTCTGAGACTAGAGCCCTTGTGTCACTGTGTCCATCTGCGGGCTTCGCAGATTGAATCCAGGACTTCATGCATGTGATGCAAACACTCTCCCAACTTGACTTTTCCTAAACATGGGTCTGTTAAGGCAAGACTATTGAGGGTTTCCATTTCCTTGCTCTTTTAGTAGCCAGGTATTTAATACCACCCCAGGTATGCATCAGTGATGCCTTCTGTTGTAGGGTTGTTAGGTCACTTTAACTCTAGAGTCTAGACCATTTCTGGTTCCCAAGCTTGAAATCAAGCACACCTCGTGCTGTTGAACTTAGGCTCTCTTCTGTTTGTATTCCAGGGACCAGGAGAACAAGTCAAAGAATGTGATTCTTCACAGCTGCAGCCCCTGAGAACCAAGGTAACCTTAACTAAAAGGGATTGTGGTAACTGAGTGTCTAAGAAGTAGATGGGTGTAGAGCCAAATCTATGTTTAAAATTATTTGAGAACTACTTAACAAAACAATTCCACAAAATGAGTTTTTAAAAATTCTAAACTCAGTGTCATAAATGGGATTCTACAAAAATTAAGCAAAGATTTAATGAAAAATCTAGTGTGGAAAAAAATTCAAAGACAAATATTTGTCAAACTCTGCAGTTCACATTGTCCAAAGCCTGAATATTTAGGGGCATTTTATAAACTGAAATTGATTACTCCATAGCATGCCTTGACACATATGATGATGTTGAACTCAATATCAATGTGCCTTTTCTTAACCATTTTGAGATCCTTTGCACAGCCTTTTAACTTCATATTGATGCTATGTTAAGGGCCTTCAACACTTGACAGTTTTCTTCATAATTTAAATATTCCTAGTGAAGGGACACCAGGAGATCATGGCAGGGAAGATCTGTAATAGTGGTTTTATACTATGCTTGATGTAGCACAGGGTCTGGTTACTTTCATATGTGCATCTTTGATCATTTAAATATAAAATTGGCTTGGGAGTCTATTCTAGAGTCATGAGTAGTTTTAATTATTGTACCAAGCAGAGAGAATCTCCAGTCAAATTTACATCTGTTTGAATCCTTCCCAGGAAATAAGATTCCATGAGCTTTAAACCAAGCACATTCTAAAATTATGGTCACTTTTGTTTTTACTTAAAATAAAATGTAGCAGTCATTTCAGAAGCACCCACAGAAGATAGTCAAAGCTGGGTGCTGCTGGTGATGGTCATCCTCTCCATTCTAATATGACAGGCTTTGCTAGCAGCAAAAAGACACAGAGAAATGCTTAGTGACTTGTTTGTTCAATAAGGGTCTATTAACTGTCTACTATGGAGCGGTAATAGGAAATCTAGGCAAACAATAGAGAACATAGCAAAAAATCCACAGTTTCTATTTGTATAGTTTAAGAATGATGATTGACCAAAATAAATGCAAATATACAACATGTCATATAGTGATAGATGCTATGGAAAAAACTAAAAATAATTTTTCTTTATTTTAGAAAGAGGTCATTCAGGTGAGGTGGTCAGGAAAAGAGGCTAACACTGAACGTGAATGAAGAAGATGAGAATGTCTGAAGAAAGAAACCTGCAAAGCTCAAGAACAGTATGAGCAAAAGCCTCATAGAATTGGGATTCTTTGTTTCCTTGGCAAGAAAAGAGTCAGTTCAATTAAAATAGAAAAGTTAAAAAAATATGCAGAAAATATAAGAACCAATCTTGAGAGCTGCCCTCAAATGTGTGGATAAGAAAGGGTCTAGAGTACTGGTTTCTAAACACTGATAGGAAGAATGTATTTTTTTTGACTCTCCCATTGTATGCTAATATTCTCTCTCTCTCTCTCTCTCTCTCTCTCTCTCTCTCTCTCTCTCTCTCTCTCTCTCTCTCTCTCTCTCTCTCTGTGTTGAGAATTGAACTCAGGACCTAACACCTGCTAGGCAAACATTCTACCCTTGAGTTATAGTCTTTGCCTAACAGGAAAAACTATTTGAGAAATGAGAAAAGGTTTTGTTTCCAATTTTTTAAATCTCCATGAGTTCTTCATGTTTTTTCCACTAAAAAAAAGAGGCTGTAAATGAATTTCTAAACTCTTGTGTTTTGTTTTGCAACAGCAGGCTTTTGAATAGGATTATATTCATATCTTGAGTAAAATTTATTTACATGAAGTTAGCTTTGCTATATAGAAATTACTGCTTTTTAAAGACCTATTTGCAACGTGGCGTGGTGTCCTTTCTGAAAACAATATGCTCTTGTTTGTTACTTGTTATTTTATTTTGTTATTTATTTATATGTGTATGAACATGCAGAGACCAGAAAAAGTGTTATATCTCCTGGAGATGAGGTTGCAAGTGGTTTGAGCTGTCAGATACAGGTGCTGAGAATTGAACCCAGGTCCTTTGGAAGAGCTGGGAGATGCCTTAACACTGAGCCAGCCCCTTACCTTTAACAACAGACTTCGTACACTGGTACATATAAAAAAAAACAGACTTTTTATATTTAAATGAAAAAAATTACTGAGTTAGTATATCCACTTGACATGGAATCATAAGGAAACCTCAGGCACTTTTTTTTGGTTCTTAGCTTTTGAAACAGGATGCAGGTGTCTTGAGCTCTGATCCTCTTATTTCCATCTCAAGTCTGGGATTACAAGTGTATGTGGCCCAGACAGCTAGGATAGCTATCTACATACATCTGCTAAAAGAAGCTGGCTTCGCAAATTCATTCTGCACCTTAGCCTGAATATCAGTTATGGACTTTGATATTAAGCACCGATCCACAAAACATACATTTCTGACGATGGGAACATGGTTACCCGCTGTACATCAGACAGCAACCGAGTGGCCTTTTTATATGACAAAATTCATGAAAGTGTAATTTGTAATTCATTTGCTTAAGATTTGGTTGTGTGTTCTGCTTTGGCTGTGTCTGTTGAAGCCCGAAGATTGTTCTAGCTTCTGCCTCAGCCCTTGCACACAGAAACACCTCATCCAAGCACCCGGAAGTCAGTGCTGGCATCATCCTCACCTTGGACTGCTTCAGGCGGAACTCCTTCTCCCTCTGCATTCTGTACTGGTCGGTCTCGGCCACCGCTTCTTCCTTAGCTTGCTTCAGCCGCTTCGCTTTTCCTGAGAATTAACAGCAGCAGAAGTAACAAATTTCTTTTCACCACTTAGAGCAGAGCAAATGATTGAATTTTTCTTCTTCTTCTGATCCAGGGTCTCACTACGTAGCCCCAGATGGCTTGGGACTCACTTTGTAGATCCGGCTGGCCTCAGACTCATGGAGATCTGCCTGCCTCTGCCACCCAAGTGTTGGGATTAAAGGTGTGCACCTCCACACCTCCATCATTCAGCTAAGAGCTAACACATCTCTTGTAGAGGATCTCACAACTCCATGCAACTCTGTGAGTGCACGCATCATGTGCACAGGTGCACACGCATTAATGTATTTTAAAAATAATTATAAAAATAAATATTTGGGCTGGAAAGATAGTTCAGCCACTATAGGTAGCTTTTATCTTCTAAAAAATACAAGTCTGGCTCCCAGAAAATGGTCTTTAATTTTACGCACAGTAATGAATCCCCCTCATATATATTTATTATGTCAAACTTCATTAAAATAATATTCAACTTTAAATTTTTCTTTTCTTCAGTTGGATCCTTTAGAGCATGAAGTAGTAACTCTCTTTCACACTTCCACGTTAGAATAAATTATCTACCCATATACTCACAGCAGTAACAGCCAGAGAACAGCTTTTAGCTGTCACTTACTCAAAAAAAGACATAATTTGGTCAGCTTTTTCTGTCCTGACTGGTTGCCAGGCATCCTTCAGTCCACACCAACTGGATCCTATTTAGTGCTGGCAGACCTCCAAAATTGCTGCCGACTGCAGCTCAGACTCTATCAAATGACTTTCAATTTTTAAGACATTTTATTGGGATTTTTTTTCTTCCCATTTGCTACTCTAGAATGTCTGATTAAGCCCTACAACACATCAAAGTAGTTTTTCTTATAGTAGCTTTCTCTGAGGGGGACTTGAAAGAGGCTGTAAAACCAATTGTTTTTAATGGTTGGGAGATTTAGCTAAGTACCCTGTTTCTTTTTATTAAGAGCAAAGGTGTAAGTCTTAAGCCACAAGACAAGGTAAGATGAAAGTCTCAAACAAGCACAATAGTAGGTGTCATTAGTCACGCACACTAGGTGCATGCTCCTGACAACAGACTGATCAGACTGGCTTTCAGTCCCCACTAGCCTCCACTTTCCAGGGGATAGGCATGTATGCCCTTGTATTAAAACTTTAAAGAAATTCTGAATTTTATTGTTTTCTCCCTTGGAATCTATTGCCTTTCAATGTCATTTAAGATACCGTATTCTTTGCTTCTTTAACATGGCTGATTCTTTGATCATGTCTCACATTTAGGTTACAAGTTTTGTTAACTGTTATACCATGCACAGTTTTAACTAGTTAAGTAATCCTCATTAAATAACAAGAAGGGATTTTAAAACAAGTTTTAATTGTATTTATCATTATTACTATTATTATTGTTGTTGTTGTTGTTATTATATGTATGTATGTGGGTGGATATGAGAGCATGTGTGCTAATGCCAAGGCATGCCAGAAGACAGCTTAGTCGGCGGAGGGTTCTTTCTTTACACCTTTCTGTGGGATCAAACTTAACTTTAGGCCTCCAGGTCAGGGCTTTTGCCTCTTGAGCCATCATATTACTAGAGCAACAAGAAGAACCGTCTTACTATAAACCTTTGTTTGCCACCTTTATCCTGGTGGTACTTTTGGCTGGTGCAGATTGCTTCTAAACTCCTTGCGGCTAGGCGTGATCATTGAAAATGTGTCTAGAATTAAGACAGACTCACTTGGGCAGAACCAGGTAACTCTTGTTCATAAGAACCTTGCTTTCTCTCTCTTCAAATACAAAGTCTGATGGAACTAGTGTTGCCATGATGCTTTGAGGCTTAGCGAAACACTGATAGCAAGGCTTACCTTCCACCTACTCATGTAGTGCTTACTACCAATTGCATACTCTGAATGCATCAGGACATTATGGCTCTACATATTTCCTGGCAATAAGCAAACCCCATTACAGAGATTGTCTTTCAATAACATCAGGATAAAAATACAAATTATCTTAGTATTTCCTTAGTACTAATGACTTGCATACAGAATTATCTTACAAAATAAATGGGCTAAAACATCCTTTCCCCTGATCTTAATCCCATAATATGTAAAACGGCTGGTTTCAAAGTTATGACTCTAGTACATTCTTAACAAAGGTAATAAAAAGGAAAAGCTCTCTGTGCCCCACCCCTGAGCAGAATCCTAAGAGGCTCCACCACACAGGGACAGGCTTGGAGCCTGTCTGTGACTCCCCTGTCATGGCACCAGTCACCTGCTGGTTTCATTCAATTACAAAGGAGAGCCACGGGAAATCAGTACTGGCACAGCAATTTTCTGGATAGACTCAGCAGTTGCCGCTGTGTGAGAGCCTGCACATGCTACACCCGATTTCACCCAGCGGAATAGAAGCCTAAAGCTGATGGTTTAGTTAGAGGTGAAGGGAAATGCATGCATCCAATCCACTCATGTTAACCTCTAGCTTGTTTCTCTCTGTGTATCGGAAAAATGCCAAGGTCTAAAAGTACACATATTTCTCAACTATTAAAATATAGTAACTGTGAATCAAAAAAGTTCATATTTTTTTATTCTCAATATGTTCTATATCAAACATAGGGGTGACTACATGAGACAAACTGGATTTTTATATAACAGTTGGATTTATGCACCTTATAAGGATATATAGACTTATAAGGCCAAGTGTTCTGATTTTTTTTCATGTAGAAAATGTATTCATTGTAGGCATCATGTTTTAAAATAATGTTTAAAGGGGTGTGTCAGAGTAGTTCCAGAAGGGATGGGTTTCTTTTAGTATCCCATTATTTGTTTGGTGATTCTTGAGCATAGGGCCAGACACAGAGAATGCACAAGTACATATCACATTTAGTCCTTGCCATGGAAAAGGTGGTATTAATTCAACACAGTTTGGAAATATGTACATTCTGCCCTAGCTTCCAAGAAAAGCATTATCAAACATACAAAATCCTTAAAGAATACACAAGATCATACTAGGAAAACAATGACACATAAAAATAGTTTCTATTTGCTTTTTAATCTTTAAAAAAAAATCACATTTAGAGAGAGATACTTTACTCTTAAGCTTTCGGAACATAGAGGTTTCTCCCCAACCTTCACTCCATCATCCTGTGTTTTTGTGCTAACATTATAAGCCAAGGCTCTAAGTGAAAAGCTTTATTATGAGCTCTAAGGAGACTGTTGGGGAGCCTGGATTGCTGTAAGGATGGACAGGGCAATCTAGGAATTGGAAAAGGACAAAGGTCTGTTCTAAACCAATTTGAAAGACATTGTAAATAACTTGAGCTGAATAAAGTTGGTCAATTTTACATATATGGACTGTTATGCAGACAAACCTGTTCTACATTTAACCATGTTACTTATAGGTATTCTGTAATTATTATTATTATTTTCTGGGGAAGGAGAGGGAGGTGAGAGTAGTTGGGATGATATTCCAAAGTGTGGAGAAAAAAATTTAAAAATTTACTTGGGGCAAGCTAAAAGTGGTTTTGTGTAGGAGATGGAGAGCAATGCTCAAAGGTAGACTCCTTAGTGGCATGCCTAGAGCAGGCCAAGGAACTGCGTGTCCTAAGACCCAAATAAGTTCTGAAAATACAAATACAGCTCTCTGTTTCTTGGGCTGTAATTTTCTGTAAGGAGAAATGGGGTTTCTTTTTATCAGTTTAGAAGGGAATCAGAATTACACAGCAGATACCGCAAAGGAGACAGTGAAATCTTTGAAACCACGAGCCAGTCATTAGAATTTCTGAGTCTCATCTGGGCAGAAGTCATCATCAATTACATACAGTCCTCTTGAAGAGTGCTGAGAGAAAAGTAGTTGTTTAATGATTCCTAATACTTTTAGGTAAGGTACACTGATATGGGACAAGTCTTGAGATGTCATTAGAGAGCCTCCTGAAGGCTCCCTTGAGAATATCGAAGGGCTGATCATTAGAATACAGTTGGGCAACTAGGTCTGAAAATCAGGAAGATGGATTGGGAGCGAGGAAGGTTTGCATGTCAGCCATACAGGTCTTTGTATGTGTCGATTGTGGCAATGGGCACGACATTGTGGTTTGGGCAGAAATTAAAGAAGAGTATACAGAGTACAAAGAGGGATATGGTTTTAAGGTGGGTAAATAGCAAAATTCAACCTCCTGCAAAAGGCATATGGTAGAGAAATAAAGAAAACCAAAAGAGGGAAAAAGACATGAATAACAGTATACACGCTACAGGGAACTGAAGTGAGACATCTGGACAATTAGCATTGCTGAATATCTAGGTGTGTCATACATTCGTCTAGAACTTTGGATATTGTAGTGGGACATCACAAACTTGGCTGTGAGTTGGTATTCTGAATGTAATCCAGGAGACAGATAGTAGGCAATCTGTATATAAGATGACAGGAATATTGAGCCTATGAAGAATAAAGGAGTGTAAGGGTAGAGAGAAATTGTGATGTTTTGTGGCTAATACAGATGAGGTTTCTTGGATAAAATGTCAAGTGAGCATAGGAATAAGGCAAACGGTCCTGTAGCTATCTGAAAGGAAAACCTCCTCCAGATAGAAGTGACAGCAAGTCCTGAGGTAGGATATTGATGTGCTAAAGAAGAGTTAGTCTACCGAGAAAAACATTCTTGGCTTGGAGGTCTTGTTAATATGATGATAAAACCTTCTTGATTTAAAGAATGTCATTATTTTCTCAATTGTTAAAAAATCATTAGAAAAATAAACAGGTCACTTGGAAGAAAACTAACTAAATCAAAGAGCATCGCCCTCTTGACCATGATTGTTACCAGACTGATTCTTTCCCTTCACACCTACATTTCTTGATGTCTTAATGCCCTTTTCTTTCAGTTATCTTTTCCTTCTTATAAGAAAACAGCATAAATCTTGGATTAAATATAGCCAAATGGTGTTACTAGACAAAACCATTCTATAGTTTTATATGACCTACTCAAGGATATGAGAGCAAAATATACTTAAGAAATACTCTATTAGTCAGTGGATTATAAAGAAAGAGGCAAATTTACAGGCCTACAAAGTGTATTAAGACAGAACCATGAAGTCTTATGTAAGGCTTTTATTTTCTTAGTTTATTAAAAGTCATATATTCATAGAGCAAAGTATTTAGTTGTTGAATGAAGATTTTTATTAAATAAAGGAGCTCATTTAAATAACTTAATTATCTCCAGATTTGGAAACAAATGGGTGTTTTGCCACCTTATAATAACTGACAGGTGATACACCCAGAAAAATAAGACTGAAGGACTGTGTAAGCTGATGTTAGCCAAGTAAAAAGCACAGCTGTTTCTTAAGAATATTTTGCATCAAAATGATTCAGTGGTAGGATGAGGACAGAAGATCATGCTTAGAAGTTCAGCATTTTGATGATCACTGAAAGATAGCTCTGTTAATTCTTTAGAGGTATATGAATAGAAGAGATTTCCTGCTCTTGTTAAGTAGAGTGAAATATCAAATCTTTTGTGTTAGCTCAGTTACTCAAGACCCCAACATGAGGTGGTATTGTTCACAAAACTATTCTGAGATGGAGGAAGTGGGCAGAGTTAGATGAGGGGCTGACCTGGTAGGCCATGTAGACCTTAAGAAGTAGAAGTTCGAATTGCACCAGGCAGAGCAGCTCCAGGCAGGGAGGGCTGAGTGTGTAGAGAGCTAGAGGCGGTGTTCTTTACTCTAATCATCTGTAGCTCCAGGGAAGTCCTCAAATTTTTGCTTGTTAAGTTTTTCTCATATCTAGAAGTGAATATTTAAATGCTTACCATAGTTTTGGGTGTACATCTATAACGCAGTTTAGACCTTTTAATGGAGCACATCAACCATTCTCTATAGCTTAAAAAGAATGTGACTGAAGTGTTTGTGAAAGGCCATGCACTTGTTATAAGATGCTTTAAAAATACAGGCTCTTTGCATGATGATAGACTTTACACATGTGAACATTTCAAAAGACAACTCTCACATGGAGCTCTGGAGTATTCTCATTTCCAAGACAGTAAACCTCATAAAACCATGTATTTCTGAGGACAAGTCTCCTGCACTCCTGCAGATACCTCCTCTGATACCTTGGATTTCTAATTTAATTCTGAGCAAAACCTCAGCTCAACGCCCATATCTGGACCTCTGGGGTTAGTCTATGATGTTTCCTTGTGAAAATGTTTATCTTAGAGGAACATACTGTGTCTGTTTTGATTAATGAACGACATAATTAACTGACTCCAAGTATGACAGAGTAAAGTAAGCCTGTTAGTCCCTTTATAAGGACTACAGATGGTTGGCTGTAAGAATGTGTGAGAGCCTTACGATCAGCTTAAGCTTCTCTGTCAAGGTTTCTGTATAGGAGATGTAGACACAGAGCCTGGCAGCAGAACCAAACGAGAATAGTCAGACTGTTTCCATCTACTCTATAACTCTACAGCACTTTTCTGTCATTTCTGCTTACAACAATATACATCAATAGTGGGTATAAAAACCAAAATAATTCTGTATATTCAGTCTGCAGTCACACATACACACATTTCTCTTCTTCAAATATCTTCGTTACTAATCAGGTCATAGAGTCTAGAGACAAATATAGCCACATGATGTCTATTTTTTTTTAATGATGGAAGCTCAGAGATGCCAAATACTTTATATGAAGAAACACAGATGTTTCATTTGAGTGGATGGATTTTCTTCTCTGTTGCCTCATAACCAGGATTTTCCACCTGGTCTGCAGCACCACCTACTCTCTTCAAACCATCCCTGTCAGGCACCATTGAAAGCCTTGAGAGCTGGTTGTTTACCATGAAAGGAGATCAGCATGCTAAGTGTATAAAGCAGCATTTCTCTTTGCCACAGATCATTTAAAAACTGAGCACAGTGGGTGCTGTTGTAATGAAATTGCCACCTGGTGACAGTGAGGGGGAAAATCCACCTTAGGTGCACCCTGTCCCCAGCTCTCATCAAGACACTAAGGACACACTGACATGCTCTGTAAATCTCAATTCACCAATGCTGAGAGGGAAAATGTTTTAAGATTTTAATTATATACTATTATAGGCTGATTGATTATTATTAACTATTAGCTGATTGTTGGCTCAGATATTCATGATCTAAGGCACAGTGTGTAAAATAAATTTGTACACACACACGTGCGTGAGTGCACGTGTGTGTGCGCGCGCGTGCGCGCATACACACACACACACACACACACACACACACAAACACACACACACACACACACACGAAGCCATTAGCTAATAAAATGGCTGTTTGGAGCACAGATAATAAAGTATGTATTTTAACATGATTTCTGAGAAATGGTTTTCACTCTCTATGGAAAGAGGAAAAAGTTGGGCTTTTATCTAGCTTTATTATGAACTCAAAAGCACAATGGCCTCAGTGGCATTCACCCATAAACAACTTGCATAATTAGTAATACTTCTTCTTTAAACACTTTGAATAGGGAGAGAGTTGGCAAACTTTATTGGAAACACAGAATAATATCCGGCATGTACCCAATGCCATCTTTGAAGCAAAGACAACATAGTTATTGTATCTTATAATATTTTGAGTAGAGAAATTTGAATGCAAGACATGAGAATTTTCTAGACCGTTTAAATTGGTAGGTTCTAGAGCTTTTGGCTTTCTACACAGTGGCTGCATCCATGTGGCCTTGTGGTTGCGTTCATGGCTTTGCCGTAGGAAAAGGATGTAGAGATGCTGGTGATGGTTTCACATAGCATCCTCCTTCCTTACCTTTGCTATCAACCCCAGCAGAGCCTTCCCTTCCATTGTTGGTGCTCACAGGATAGAGAGTTCAGTATTGAATACTGAGTATTCAGCCATGTGATTGAACAAGCACTGCCTACTTGCTTCCTTTCTGTCATGCAAAAAGTTACATTAGCAACATTTTAGAAACACAGCAGCCCCCTCCCTCTCGGATTTTGAATCTATTTGCAGACACAGTAGGAAAAATGATGATGAAGATGAATGCCACTTCACATTGTCGTAAATTAGATAGGAAGTGTTATTAGCTAGAATCCTGGAAAAATATAAACTTTGGCTTAGGGACCCAGAAATCAAGAAGTCGGTCTTGTATGAAAATGATGTAATGAGCTATAAAGTGCCTCTTAGCATCACCTCTTCCCTTTCTAGAGAGATCATTGAGAGGGAGTAAATAAAATAAATACTGAGCATGATGACTGACACCACATTTTAATTTTTAAATATTACCTTGGACAAATCATAAACCTCATTTTTTTTGCATTCATGAAATAGGAATCATATTGATCCTTATCTGTACTGTAAATACCAATGAGAGCAAGAAAAAACTGAAGCTTATTGAAGACAGTCATATGTAAATATATAAATGTATGATTAAATAAAAAGGCACCAAAAGAGAATAAAACAGGAACATTTAAAATGTTAGGATGTAAAAGCTACCCAGAGAAGAAAAGCAAGCTATTGAAAATTATCTCAGTTTAGTGGGACTGTAAATGACGGCTTACAAATCCACTCTAGTTACTGTCTGGTGAAGGTCAGGGTCTGAAAGTTACCTGTCTCTCTACCATTTCACAGTATTGTGCAAACTGAGGGGCGGGGGTGTAAAGGAAGATGCAGAGGCAGGCTTAAGCCCACATCCATAACCCTATTAACCTGGAGTTAGTACATAGTCTTTTAAAAAACCCTTCCCTGCTGCGGCAACGTAGAATAAATGGCTGGCTAGGTCCTGAGAATGGCTTAAGCTTTCTGAGGCAAGTGGTAACATTGCACTTTAAACGCAAGTCTGCCAGAAAAAGAAGCCCATGGTCCCCTCCTTGTCTGTCTGTAGTTCTGACCAACCCCTCGCAGGTGACACTTACTCTTCTTTGCTTCCTCCAGCTTGTCCTTGGCTCTTTTCTCTGCCTGCAGGAGCTGTTGGATCCCCTGAGACTGGCTGGTCATGGTGCCTTGCTCCAAGGAATGTGACTTCTGCGGGAGCTGGGACACATAAGCCAGTCCTTTTATCCTCTAATGGATCACTACAGAACTCTTGTTTTGTCAACAGTGAACACAGAGCTGTTTGTCCCAAGCTTGCCTGATCGGACCAGAGTTAAGTACCAAGGTGAGCTCAAGGAGGAATCCAGAGAAACAAGATAGTCACTCCAAGAAGTTGAAAATCCACTTTGCCTCTGACTTCAACTCTCATAGGCCGCTGGGTTTACTTAGGATGGAGTGGTAAGACATCTATAGGTATATTAGTTCCCATTACACGCCCCCAAATACTGACTTGCTGCTGAATTACCTTTCAGGTTGCAACATCCCCCCACCCCCTACCCCCCACCCCTTGTTCCTGCAATCCTTATCTCAGGCCTTTATCTGTCTCTGCTTGAGAAAAACTGATTTTCCTTCTTTGAGGAAGGGTATTTTCTGACTTTGTTGGAGAGGATCTACTCTCTTCCCATCCTAGGTCTCAGGTGATAGGTAAGAAAGATCAAACAGGGCACATTGTGTCATTCTCTTGTCATGCATTGTCGCAGTTCAAGATGATCCTACTACAGTGTCTAAATCAAGAGACACTTGAGGAATTGTTCTCACACACTTGAGTTTAACTTAAGCATGCCTTTTCTATCGCTTGGTACCTATGTACACCTATTTACAATGCACAGTGATGCCCTCATACCTCATCTCATTCTGTCTGGTAACAGACATATGGGAAAGCCACTCAGATTAAAGAGAACAATGTAATATTCATATGTATCCCACACTTTAACTGGAAAGGAGGGGTAAACTTCTTTTTAACTCAAACTGTGATCTTCAGATTGGCTTTTCTGGCCTTTGTCATCATAAGTAATGCTTCTGCAACCTGGTCTGTCCTGGCCAGTTTTTTTTTATAGGTTCCCAGATTTAAACACAATTTTAAAACAAACTGAGAGCTAAACTTTTTAAGGCTATTTTCTCATTATTGCATTCTTGGGAGCTGTGGTGGATCATGCAGCATACCCCCTTTCCAATCAGCCTCATCTGCATAGTTCATTGTAGTGAGACATTGGCCTCGTTCAAGGCCTCTGACCTCCAGTACACCATCATCACTGGATCTTCAGTGAAATGCCTCTCAGGTATCTTGCTGTTTTCCTGAGTTATTAGAGATCATGAGGATATCTTTCTGCAGGACCAGTCCCTTCACAACACTCCAGCAGGTCACAGATGAGGAAGATGTTAAGGTGGGACAACTCAAGGCTAAGCTGCTCAATCTAGGTCGCTGGAAGGTACCCCATTAGGCAAGGAGCAGTGCCCACTCTCCTATGCCATTGGGGCCAGCTCTCCCATGCCCACGGTGAGGTGTAACATTTTATCTCCTAAGTGAGGGGTCCAGCTCTCCCATAAGGGGTAGAGCATACTCTCCTGCTGCAGTGTCTTTTGAGGGGCAGAGCCAGATATCCCAGGGTCACTGAAGGTTGGGGCAGACTCAGCATAGCCCTCTGATTTCAACAAGCATGGTTCCTCTGGCCCCTGTGGTAACATGCACTACGGACATTAACACAATCCCCTGTTGGAAGATGATCATGAATCCAGACATGGCCCTTGGCAGTAGCTCTTGGCCAGGACATTACTATGGCTTTGGTGGCAGCACAAACCACCCAAATCAGTATGGGCCTAGGGTAGCATGGCCCTTGGACGAAACATGGTCTCAGGTGGCTGACTAGACCCAGTTCATCAGCATGGCCTTCTGTGATTACTGTTTCATTAACGGAAATTTTGGAAATCGTTAGGTTATTCTGTGAAGTGTTAAGTGGAAAGTGTTATGAGGAAGCTGTTTGCTCTTACACTGGTGATTTTATTCAATATCTCAATCCTACAGGGACTGATGTTGATTCAGAAGGGTCTGTAGAAACGATTTCATGAAAATGAATGTTCGTGTTGTGTAGAAAATGTTATGTGTCCCCAGGCCTTCCCTTGTCCTCAATAACCTCCTTGCTGACCCAGCCCTAGCCCTTCCCTTGGTGCTTTGTTCCATCCTTTGAAGTAAACCTGCCTAAAATAAAAGTACACATATACCTTAATCATCTGAAGGGATCTTATGCTTTCATATATAAGAAAGTTTATGATGGACATATGAAAGACACTTAGGTGTTAGGTTCCAGTCTTCAACCCCTCAAAATATCAGTTTTCCTCATGATGTCTGAAATGACAGTCTGGGTGGAGGCTGGACCCTGACAGGGGGAACAGCACGATTGCTGGCAGGATGATTAAATCTTGTGTTTCTGAGAAACCTTTGCAAATAGGTTTCTGCTTGCCAGAAAGGACCACTGCTTTCTTATCCTCCCTACCTTCAGAAAACAGGGTGTTTAGCTTCTTATTAGCACATACCTATAACACATATCAAAGCCCCTGGCCTCTTCTAGCCTGTAAAGCCCCACCACACACACACACACACACACACACACACACACACACACACACACACACACACACACACACAAAACACCTCCCAGACTGTCTCAGTTTACCTTCTTAGCCTGTTTGTTTTATAACTGTCAAGACTTTCTCTGCTTCTCACTGTCCTCCCTACCTCCTAAGAGGTCGGGAGCTTTGAACTGTCCCAGATAATCCTTTCCAGGCATGGAGTGGCCTTATTTGGTGGTTTCACTGCATCTTTACAGTGAGATCCCTTCTCACCCCTACCACAAAGTGATATACATGAGTTACTTCGGGACTAGTTATACTATATGTAAATTTGAACTAGAGGACTAGAGACCTCAGCATTGACATAATTAAATATTTGTCTGACAAAATTGCCAAACCCCAATCAGTATTCTCTACTTAATCTCTTGTAGTAGTAGTAACAAATTTTGAAATCTACAGAAGAAATTTTATAGTCAATTATTGGGCTCTTTCAAAACATCCAAGATTTAAAGAGAATACATCAACGACAGATATTACTAAATATGTTGTTTAAACTTTCACAAGCAGTTTTAAATTTGTGATAGAAGTATTTTTCCTCTCTTGTTTATTTAGTAGAAGAATCTTATGGTCCACAATTATTGAAAACACTGAGTGATTCCTTGTTCATAAAGATGCAAAAGGGGAGATCTATGGGAAGCCAGAAAAGTTCTGGCTAGAGAGAGCTTTCTCCTCTCAGATGTCTCAATGAAAAAAGAAGTGTGATGAGTGGAACGGTCCACTTCAAAACAGAGGAAGAAGTCCAGCAGGCCTAGCATCTCAACTGGAGCTCTGGGGGGAAGCTGAGAGATACTTTTAGAATATTCTGTAGATGAAACCATACTCACCCAAATTGACAAGCAAATAAAGTAAAATTGGTGAGAGGTGGACAGCTGAGGAGGGTGGACAGCTGAGGAGAGATGGACAGCTGAGGAGAAATGGACAGCTGAGGAGGGGTGGACAGCTGAAGAGTGTTGGACAGCTGAGGAGGGGTGGACAGCTGAGGAGGGGTGGACAGCTGAGGAGAGATGGACAGCTGAGGAGAGATGGACAGCTGAGGAGGGGTGGACAGCTGAAGAGTGTTGGACAATGCAGTGGACATGCTGGACTAGGGAACTTGAACAATATTATATATGTCACTATTCAACAGTTTACTACAACTGAGTCATTGCCTCTTTTTTTTTTTTTAATGGAAGACTATTATCCCCTCAGCCCCGCAACACACACTCTTTAAAATACTGATTTTTTTGTTACCCAGGACTCCTCAAACTGACTACGTAGTCAGACTTGAACTACTGAACTTCCTGCCAAAGCCTACTAATTTTGAGGGAGCACAGTTGTGTACCATCACATTTCACTTATTCTTGATGTGTTTTTCACTTGCAAAATCTAATATTTACATAATAATAGTACCATAAAAGTGTTAAGTGCCCATGACTATGTTATTTGAGTATTTTGAATCTATAAAGAATCAGTAGATAAGGATTTCTTTTTCTAATTATTAATAAAATTCCTACCATATATGAAATGATAAATCCATTACTTGGCAGTTTGTAATGTGGCCGTACCTCACATTTGACTTCACATTTGAATCTCACTATTTCCTTTGCACATACTGATTTTAAAGGCTCTGTCAACTTTAAGGAAAAGGGTATTTTT
Organism: Phyllotis vaccarum; assembly: GCA_033318265.1. Taxonomy (NCBI): domain Eukaryota; kingdom Metazoa; phylum Chordata; class Mammalia; order Rodentia; family Cricetidae; genus Phyllotis; species Phyllotis vaccarum. Next base: position 16,002,052 of record JARWLC010000016.1, read on the forward strand.
ATTGAGCAGTTCAGGGACCACTGTTATATAGTCACTATATATAGTGAGTTTCTGGCCTGTCTGGCCCATGGTCCAGACCGGCAAACCACCAGTCCCACAAAATCACACAGACACTTAATTACATGCTGCTTGGCCTATGGCTTAGGCAAAATCAGTCGGTAGATCATGAGACTCTTAATCTTATGGTCGTGAGCTTGGGGTCCATTGGTAGGTGCCATTTGTAATGTGAAGTTTCTGGTCTGGCCGAGTCCCAAGGTCTGGACCTGCCTGCTACAGCTTAGGCTCCCCCAAATGACACAGACACTTATATTAATTTCATGCTGCTCAACCTATGGCTTAGGCATATTGCTAGCTAGCTCTTGTATCTTAACTCAACCCATTTCCATTAATCTGTCTTCCACATGGCCTGTGGTTTATCTATTTTGTTGCTTCTTGCTTCATGGAGAGCTGGATCACATCTCCCTTAACTCTGCCTTCCTCCCTCTGTATCTATGCTTGTATTTTATGCCTACTTCTAAGATGTCTGCCATAGGCCAAGACAGTTCCTTTATTAATGATGATATTCACAGTATACAGAAAGACATTCCACATCAGTCCATCATGTTTGCTATGGTGACAGGTGCTTAGTGATCTTCAAATTGTGGTGGCAGAAAGGAAACAGAAAGAGGCATGGTGAGCAGAAGGGCTGGGCTATATCCCAGTGGCCTAGTCCTTTATCTGGGTCCCACTTCTTAAAGGTTCTAGAACCTCTCAGCTCTACCAGGTAGGGACCAATTTGAAACACAGTAGTCTATGGGGAAAAAAATCATGTTTACTGAGTAATAGTTTATGAAACACACAAGCATAATTAATGATGCAGAAACTATGTTATGGAAAATCTGTCTGACAGGCCCCAACCCAGGGAGTTCCTGAACAGTGGAACCATCTTATGGGTAATGATTTTATCACTATGTGTGGCCTACTCACCTTCTCTGAATGATTTTCTTCTGTGACTTTCGTTTTCCTCATGGGAAGCATGAAAATCACATTACTTTGGATAAAATTACTTAAAGTAGATTAATTAAAATTCATTGTGCCATGTTATCATACCCTGTCACTTTAAACTAGGTAACGATCTTTAAGAGGTTTCTGTCTACAATCAATTGGCTGATTGCTTTGGATCTTTGATGGCATGGGATGGAGAGAGAGCAAGATGAAGCCATCCTGCTTTCCAAATGGCTAGGAAGAAGGAAGAGAGAACTAGACCTACATCACCTTCAAGGTCATACAGGAGGAATCAAGTTCTTCTCATAGACTTGACCTCTTAAAGTTCTACTGCCTCTCAACAGTGCCAAGATTGGGAGCAAACTTGAAACACACAGACTTTTGCAGAACATTCCAGATGGGATAATTAGCAGTTGTGACTGATTGGTAATGAAATATCACATAAAATTATATTTGGCTTCATGTAAGTGACCGATTTTTAGCTGTTCGTTCTCACGGGTCACACTTTAAGCACCTGCAAGTTTCCCTGTCTGTTTATTTGAGCAGCTCTACTGTTGATGCTAACCATATTGTATCTTCTTCTGTAATGCAGAGAAATTAAACTAAATAATAATAGATTCCTTAGCATGGTATTAACTAATTTATGGATTATGTTTTAGTGTTAATGTTGGGTTGGTATCTGTGTTCAAATATTTTAAAGACACAGTTTATTATTTATTGTTTAGGTGGTATTTGATACTTTTTTGGTGTTGTGTTTTTAGTGATCTGAAGTGACACACTCCAGTGTTAGTGATACATTTTGTAACAAACCTGAGGAGTAGGAGGCACTGTTTTTAGTAGTTACAAAAACAAATATGTCGATCCCAGCCCCTTGTAGGAAGTATATTGTGCTGTTAGGTACTGATCCACTTTTCTAAATCTTTTCAGACTTTACCTTGTAAATGCAAAATGCAAGACGTGGTGCTAGAAACATTAACGTCTTTTAAACAAAGTCAGTACCGTAGTGCTGGAAGATGCTACCATTGAATTCTGAAGGATTTGTTGTAAAACAACCTCTTATTTGTGTTCACATTCATCTTGGAAACTTATCCTCGATTGTTCCGAATAGCCATAGCATAAATTTAGTAAGTGCTCAGTATAGATCTAGTTTCTCTTCATTAAAGTTTCATTTCTAATCAGACTTCCTCTTATTATCTCTTCCGCATAAGTCTCATCTTGTCATATGACACTGCCTCCTGCTATATCACTTTGACCTTTGAGCTGGATTAATTGTGAAAATTGTGTTAATTTCTCGTTTCCCAAAGGCGTGAAGCATCTAGGTTTATCATCACTGTGACCTTCAGTCTTTAAACACAGCTCTAAGACTCTGTGTGGCGTTTCTGCAGAACCCAGCACCCCTTTCTCGCTTCCTTGCTCACTGTAGTTTGGTAGTAATATGTGAAAGTATGCAAATAAGATACTGATGAGTTACAATTTTTATATTTCTATAATTAGATCAAAAAATAATGGTTACCATTTCTGTTTCATGCTCTCATTTCTTTCCCCATGTTTTCCATTGTACTTTTCTACCAAACTGTGGCCATTCCTACATCTTTTTATTCACAACACTCCTGCTACCTGAAGTGCCCTCCTTTCTCTTATTTGTCTCAGGATAAATCACTGGGAGCCCAATACTGATGAACAGTTTAAAGAATGATGTTTCCAGTTTCTCTTCAAACTGGCTCCCCGTTCATCCTATGGATATTACAACCTTTTAGATGTTGTAGGGCATATTTGAACCTCCACTCGCAAGCTATGAGTTCAGTGATGAAATTATTAAGATGACCCCTGGAAGGACTCTGAAAAAACCACTGAAAAAAATTCCATTAATATTTTCATTCAGGAAAAAAAATCTACATAAAACTTCATTTTTTATTACACACTTAAATGAGCTTCCTGCCAAACTGCCCTTTGAGGAAACAGTCTGTATAGATTGAAATGACCAGTATGAGTTTAACAATTAATACAGAAAAATATATCAAAGGCTTAGTCAAGTTCATTAGATCCTCAGGCTTAAAGGAAGTATCTCAGCTATGCTGACGCCATACAAACTCATAACTAAACCCAGCAAATCAGTTCTCAGAATTGAAATATATATGGTTTCTAGAAGACTTCATTGCTTTTTTTGGTTTTCCCTTGATGCCTATAAAGCAGCACACTCATTGATATGTCCTAGTCATTAATGCTTTAAATACTTGCTCTCTGCTGTATCACCCAGTGATCAAAAGCTCCTGCTCCTTCTTTCAGTGCCAACTCTTAGAGAAATGACTGCAATAGAAAATAGAACACTGGGTTCCAAGGGAAATTTCACATGTAGTTGAGCTGCTAGGTTATTCAAGCTGATAAATCGATTCACTTGAACTGACTATTTCCTTGTTGCTCCCATAATGTGACAGGAAGCCACCATTTCTGGCCCCGGTTAGGCACCTCTTGATGCTTAATAGCTCTTACATATCTAGTGAAGCTCCACTTTGATCCTGGGAATGTGGAGTGTATGGAAAATCTTGGCAATTTATTTTCTCAGCATTATTAAGGGCTTTCTGCATAATTTCCTAGTCTTGCCTAATCCTGGTTCTTCCATGTTGTTACCTAAATTCTACTGAGTTATCTGCTTAGGCAAGAGGAAGGAGGCTATAATCTTACCGAGACTAAGTGTTTACAAGCACAACACCGTTGGTCCTGTCCATAATGTGTCCACTCCCAACTAAATGATCTAAAAGGCTCCACTCCTGTGTCTTTTCAGATTCTGAAATCATGACTTTTTACTGGACTCACTATTCTCCCTCCTGGCAGCCTGATCTATTTCTCCTACAAAGTTTGTAGTTTACCTGGAGTCAAGTTTTGGAGCTATCCTATATTGTTGTTTATTTGGTTTTGTTTTTTCTTTTCTGTATTTATTTCCCGGATTAACTTGACTGGTCCTGTGTGTTTAGATGCCATCTATGTCTATGAACTTAAAAATTCAATCTTAACTTTGCTTCTTTGTGTTGAGCCTGCATCCACTTGGATAATAAACAACACTGCAGACCTATGTGGCCAATATGACATCTGAACACATTGCTGTTCACTGTCTATTTGTTTGAGACATGGTGGAATTTCACTTCATACTTTTCTTCAGGTCAAGTTTCTTAAAGTCATGTTTCTCTTGCTTCTTACATACAAATTCATGAAAAAAAAAAAAAAACCAAAAACAATCAAGCAAATAAAACAAAAACAACAACAAATCCCCAAACTGTTGAGCCATCTTTTAAAACAAAATCAAATCTGACTTCTCACTTTTCTCACTGTGCCCGTGTCAGAAGCAGCATGGCCTCTTTAGGAGGAACGCCACAGTCTCCTACGCAGTCTCCACTATCATTCTTGTCCTGTTTTCAGTGAAATGGTGAGAATAATCTACCAAAACTATTCACACAAAGTCACACCTCTGCTCAGAGCCTAATAATGACTCTCTGGTCCATGTGATGGTCAAAGGTTTTCTTACTAAGATCCCCACTGATTATTCCACTCAAACCATGCTCCTTATTCATCTCCAACTTACTGGGCACACAAACATGTTTCCGTGGCGTCCACGCGGATTGCTTTCTCTCCATTTTCAGATCCTGACTCAGAAATTTTTCTACCATCCTGTTCAAGGCTGAAAAGCTCCCTCTTCCATTCTGCTCAGCCCTGAACGGTCACTATTTGATTCTTTGTTAATTTTGTGTTAATCCGTAGCTATGGTTGGCATCTGACATTCTATTGCGTTTATTTCTTCTGTCTGTTCCCCCTCATAGACTACTACATTCCATGAAAGCATAAAGTCTTGGTCTATTTAATACATTGATTTATTGTCAATTTATTGTACACAGCCTAGAAAAATGAAAGGAATTTAATAGATAATTTTAGATAAGCAAACAAATGTAAGGCTATACAGGAAGACTGAGGGACAACAGAGCCAGCTGGTCTGGCAATAAATATTGGTATTTATATACAAGAGGTGTGTGCAGGCTTCTAGTTAAATATTCATACCACCATGCAAGCTCTTTCCCCTTTCTTGTACCTAGTCACCAATGACATCCTATAAGTATAATGAGATATAAAAAGGGGGGGGGCATAAATAGAAAGAGAGAACAGAGAGACATTTTGATAAATTATTTGAGTCAAATTTTTTTAACTGGAGGGGAAATGAGTTTTTAACACTTCTTTACGAAATTTATTCTTTGAAATAATTTCAACTATATCTAAAATATAACACATTTTATTCCAATATTGTTGAATAAATCATATCATCTCTGTAGGGGATTGTGTTGTTTCATGGTAAATAATTTTACCACTGGTTTAATAAAAAGCGCTGATTGGCCAAAGGCAGGCAGGAAGTGTGGGCGGAGCTACAAGACTAAGAAAAACTCTGAGAACAGGAAGCACAAAGCAGAATGCCAGAGAGAAGGCAGAGGAAGCAGAGGACAACCATGCTGTTGTGAGAAAAGGTACCGAGCCCCGTGGCTGAACAGGATAAGAGTCATGGGTTAGTTTAAGGGTAAAGAGCTAGCACGTTGTATGCCTAGGCCTTAGACCAATCAGCCTAAAATTATTGAAAGCATCTGTGTGTCTCTGTGGGACTGTGGGACTGCAGGACTGTGGGTCTGTAGGTCTGTGAGTCTAAACCTTGAGGTTAGGCCCGAAAGTCTGGGCCAAAAACCCCCTACTACACATCTCTTTCCCTAGGACCTACATGACAAAAGGAGTGAACCAAGATTTGTAATGTTCTGATGTCTATATGTAGTTCATGGTATGTACACACCTACACACAAGGTAGATGGATGGATGGACAGATGGATAAATGAATATTTAGAGAGATGATATATAGACAGACAGATAATAAAAAGACAGATAAATAGGTATGTAGATACAGGATTATTAGAGATAGGTAGATAGATAAATAGATAGGTAAGTGATAGATAGATATAAGATAGATGTAAAACATTATCATCAAATGTCTATCTAACACCTGGCATTTAGCCCACTGCTGTGCTATCCTTACCACTAAAATGGTCATGATATTTTCATTTCCTCTAAGGGTATCATTTTTCTAGAGTTTAAATCTTAATAACAAAATACATCATTTCCAGTAACAGTTTTCTTTTCAAGAAAAAGAAATTTCCTGCAGAGAAGTAGAGCTTTGAGAACACAAACACAAACACAGAGTTTGTGATTTATCATAACGCAACCCAAAAGTGTTCCCTTTGGCCTACTTTTGATATTAAATCTCTTATAAATTTTCAACTATGGAAAATGTACACATAAGCTAAAATATATAACCAAGATTTGTTACCAACAGAGAAATATCACTAGCCGAGAGCTCAGGCTAATGAACTAACAATCTTTGAACAGTAACCAGAAGAGATCTGAAGGAGTTATCTTCTGTGTTCAAAGAACATGCCAATGAAGAGCAGATGTCAATGCTGTGCTCTTATTTAAAGATGTGCTTCCTGTCTTTTTACTTACCACAAGCAAACACACATCCCTTATTCAATACAAACAGAATAGTTGTTTTATCCACTTGTGTTTCATTCACTATTACTCCAAAGTCTGAGTTCCAGACAGCCTAGGCATTAGTAGTAGGGACGAAAGACCACGTGACTGAGCTCCAATCCCACTGTCACTAGTAAGTTCTGTGATCTTGGGTAAGTTATATGGTCACAACTAGGAATGCTGTAGACAGCACAATGTTCCGCTCAGAAGACTATCTTGAAGATTAAATTGGATCAAATGTGAAAAAATACTTGTTATACAACAAGTTCATAAATTTTCACTGTTATTATGAGACATTGGAAGAGGCAGATATGATTCCAGAAGGTTATGTAACTTTGATATGGCATAAGTTATTGCAATGATCTCAACTCTCACACATTTAGTCTTTTACAATTTTTCTTCTGAGTCAAAACTTCACACAGTTTGATGCCATTTGTGTGATGTTATGTCTTATAAAGCAGAAGAAAATTCTCACTTAGTCAGGAGAGACTGTGTACATTAGACAGTCTTTCTACTGGACAGGGAACTTCCTGACCTAACCTTATAGGTCCCTGTCAGTAGGTCTCATAAATGCTTTAAACTTTTTCTTAAGCAGAGTCAGTACAGTTATAGTATAATCCTCTCCACTCTGGCTCTCATACAGTGAATCAAGCAATCTCTTCAACGAGCAAATAAACAAAACCTAGAAAAGCCACATGGCCATCATCCCCGTCTAGGTCTGTCAAGAGATTTATCTTAAATAATTTCTCAGTGATTATTTTGTTATGCTAAGGTTAAACACACATGTGTGCATGCACACACACCTCTGTCTCTCACACTAACATTCCCACATATGCACATAAAGCCCACAAGTAACTCCCCCCCCCCACTCATACCACAATGAATTTAGTTTCTGGTGACACTTATATTTATTGAACAACTCCTTCATCTACAGGGCTACATGTTTTTCATTTTTGTTATTATCAGAGAAGATATATAATTTATGTCCACTATAATAGCTGACATAATGAGAATTCTGAAGAAGCACTAACTATTAATGTTGATTGTTGGAACTATAGAAATGAAGGGATAATGGTAACACCCCAAAATGATTGAGGTGGACTTACAGCTTATGGAATTGCTGTAGGTTTTAAAGTGTATGACTTACCTGCATTGAGATGTGAATGTGTGAATACTCTTTGAAGACTTATACAGTTTATAGTGATGTTTATAGTGATGATTCAGATCCAGGCTAAACTAAATACACCACAAAACAAAACTAAGCCATACGTCTTGGGAAGGGTTTGGGATGGATGGGTGAATGCCAGGGCTTGGATGGAGATGAGACAGGGTTTGAGATAGACTGCCCATAATGCACTATGTACATATATGAAGTTGCCAGAAAACAACAGCCACCTCTGTGTACAATAGTTTTATAAACCCTGGAGTTTGAAAGTAATTATAGGGACCAAAGGAAAGAGCAATAGGAAAATTATAGATACATTTTGGGAAATCCATCTTTTCTGGTCACAGCAGTGACTTAAGTTATTATATGAGCTTATTTATTTTGAAGATTAAACAGAACAATGAAGCTAATGTGGTAGACTTATGTTTAGAATTCTTTGGGATTTCTATATCATCATGAGAAAATAATAGGAAATGCATTATTTTATTTGCAATATTTTAGGTCAATTTGAAGCTTATAAAAATGTGCCAGAAAATTATTTTCCCCCACACCATTACTTGACATATAAATTAGTTGAACTCAGTACTTATAAATGTTAAATGGTGTTGGCAGCTGCATGACAGAAGTAGCAATGAAAAACATGTCCTTGACTAATCTCAAAATTAGCAAGCAATGCTTGACAGGGTAGCAATGTGTCCGTATAGCACTTGACACCTTGAAAGTCAATGACATATATATTTTCCAGCTTGAGTATCAAAAAAACACTAAGGGGTAAACAGGAAAATTATAAATTCACTAGTTATAAACATGAAAAAATGCAGACTAGGGAAGCAGGTAATATCACTAGAGTCCCTTGGTTTTCACAGCTCCTTAGGATCAGGATTTGATCTTTACTTGGAATCTGATTATTCTTTATTCTATTCTTAAGTGCTCATAAGACGCTTAAGAACAACATATTTAAGGATTGGAAACAGACCTATCTCAAAATCCAGTTATCCCATTCTTGTGCTTATAGCCAAAGGACTCTATATCTTACCACAGAGACACTTGTTCATGTATGTTCTTAGTTCCTCTACTCATAATAGTCAGAAATTGGTAGCGGTCTAAATATTCATCATTAGATGTATGGATAGTTAAAATGTGGTGCATTTGCACAATGGGGAAGACTGGAGTGGTAGAGTTAAACATGGAAAAGAGAAGAAAGGATAGGCAAGGGAGAAACAGGGAGGCATAGCAAAAACCAAGTGCCATTTGAGGGGTCATATGGTAACCTATTGCTATAGAAGCTTCCTAAAATAGATGAATATATGAAAGAAAAATGAAGTCACCAACAACAGCAGTGATGATTCCCCAACTAGACATCTCCCACCACCAAGTGAAATTTCTAGTATCAAGAATGGATTTTATTTAGTTGAGTTATTGGTCAAAGGTGCCCCATGGGACCCCCCCCCCCCAGTACTCAGCCTATTGCCAAGACTATTGGTTGCTCTCAACAAACTGACGGTGAGGGTCTATTGCTGAAGATAGTACCTACACATCTCATTAGTCACAGAGAAGTTGAGTTGGTGCCTAACTAGAGCCTTTCCTCTGACTATCTAGTATTCATGTAGTAGAAGGTACTCTGCATACTACCACAGGAGAAAGATAACCACCAATCTATGTACAAACCTTTCAATATACAATGGTGACCTTCCTGTATGCTATGCTGGCACAATAGAGGCACAGATTTTGGGAGGTAATCAACTAATCTCTCATCAGACTTACAACTCACTCCACTAAATGGAATCTTGGCCTAACACCACTCGGGGTGGCCAAAAACCTGAGACTCGATGAGCTACGGACTTCTGGGAAAATCAAATATTACTGTTCTTCTAAAAAAAACACTGCAATAAAAATACTGTATGGCATTCTTTTATACCCATAGATTAATAATTTGCTCATCCATAATCGAAGAAGCTTCTTCTTACCAGAGATGGAAATCAACACAATGATTCACAAGTGGACAATGTGCAGATGTGCGAGAGACTTAGGAGCAGTCAGTCCTAAATGGGATGTCTTCATCAAACTCCCCCCTCAGAGCTAGGGACTATGTAAAAGGAAACAAAGACTGTAAGAGCCAGAGAGGATGAAGACATCAAAGAAACAGTGTCTTCCAGACTCATGTACATATGGACTCAAAGAGATTGTGGCATAACCCACAGGACCTGTAGAAGTTTAAGTCACACAGGGTCTCAATTTTGAGAGGGGTAAGTACACACACACAAGCTCCTGTTCCTAACTAAGAAGCTACTGTAAACTGACATCTACTTTTAAAGAAAAAAATTAGTGTTCTCCAACAGAGTCTCACTGTGTGTATTAACCACACTTTAGGATAGGCCCTAAGTCCAGCAGTAGATGGTAAACATACAATGAACTCAATCGTGTTTCTGTAGGCTTTTGTCTTATATAGCTTTGTTCAGGCATTTTTTTTGTCTTACTAGTCTTTTGCATATATATTATGTTTTCCAATTTTATGTCTTTTATAAATTTGTGTGTGTATTCCTATATCTATGTGCATGTGTGTTTCTTGTGCGTTTTTAAGATTCTTGTTTCTTTGTTTTTTTCCCATATTTATGAGAGAGAGAGAGAGAGAGAGAGAGGGAGGGAGAGGGAGAGGGAGAGAGAGAGAGAGAGAGAGAGAGAGAGAGAGAGAGAGAGAGAGAGAGAGAGAGAGAGAGTTGGTGTTGGGTGGGTGGATAGTGAGGTGGGGAGGATCTAAGAGGAGTTGAGAAAGAAGAAACAATAATTGGAATATATTGTATGAAAAGCATCTTTTAAATCATTTTTTGTAATTTTAAGTTAATTTATTATTATTATTTTACAAAATACTCAGAGACAACCCCTGCTTCCACTGTTATGAGTCCCACAAGGGGATGAAGCTACACCATCATAACATATATGCAGAGGGCCTGGGTCAGTCCCAGGCAGGCTCCTTGGTTGCCAGTTCAGTCTCTGTGAGCTCCTGTGAGTCCAAGTTAGTTGACTCTGCAGGTTTTCTTGTGGTGTCGTTGACCCCTTGGGCTTCTTCAATCCTTCCACCCTCTCTTCCTCAGGACTCACTGAATTCTACCTAATGTTTGTAGATCTAGAAAAAGTTTTTTTTTTTTTCAATAAAAAAAAAGATACAAAATGATGCCCAACTATTTTGCAAAGTTGTGGTTGAAAGTTTCTGTGTGCATCTGTCATCAGTAACAACTAGAGTTCCCCCTTTCTGGCTGTCTCCATCCATTTCAGTAAGAAAGCTTCAGTAAACTTGCCGTGGAATCTGAAAATGCAGAGCCCTGAAAGGATTCTCTCATGCTAACTGGGTTTGGGAATTCTCACTGCTGGAAGTACTGATAAAGAATCCTTTTGGCAGTTTCTTGAAGCATGTACTCAGCTATGGGTAACAGTTGTCCCTGTGTGACTTAGGGTATCACACATTTGGGGAGGAATGGGTGTTTCCCACTGGGTCTTTATAGAGAACTGAGACTGCTTTACATGCCATTGGCCCATAACCTCCTATAACTTCCCACATTAGAAACTCTTGGGGAGGAAAACAGAGGGTGTGTTCCTCTTTCTTCCTACGTCCCCCTCCAGAATACTATTTGATGAACTTCTTCATCTTACAAAGAACTCTTTTTATTGAGTTCCCTTTATGGGCATGTGGGAGAGAGAAGGAAGAACAAGTGGGTCTACTACTGGTTACCCTAGAAGATGCTCAGGAAACCTTGACAACAGGACATCAGTGCAGCCTTCCTCTGTCTCTATGTGCTCTGCCTACTTCCTGATTTTTCATCTCCTTTTGGCTAAAAACCCCCTACCGTTGTTGTTGGAAGAACAAGCCTGCAGAGTGATAGGGAGTTGGCTGGGGATGTAGGCCAGTTGGTAGAGGGTTTGTTTAGCATGCGTGAAGTCTGGGTTTGATTCTCAAAATAGTATAAAGCTAGCATGGTAGCACACATATGTAAAAATGAAAATGGGACTGAAGGATCAGAAGTCAAAGATCATCTTCCATCACACATTTAACTTGAGGCCAGCCTGAGCTACACAGAACCTGAAATTTTCAGAAAAAAAAAGTCTCTCTATATCTTTCTGTTTTGTTCGACTCTTTTTCTGTGTCTCTGTCTCTCTGTCTCTGTCTCTGTCTCCCTGTGGTTTGGATGTTAACTGTTCAACAAAGTCCCATGCATAAAGGCTTGGCCACTAGCCTGTGCCACTATGGGGAGATGAAGGAACCTTCAACAGTGGGGTCTACTTGGACAGAGGTCATCAAGGACATGGTTTTGAATGGGACTTTGTTCTCACTCTCTCTTTTCTCCCTGGCTGCCATGAGATGAGCAGCTTTGCTTGTTTACACCCCCCCCCCCCCACACACACACATACACCATGCTGTGGCTGCTTGAGCACACACTCAAAGGTAACAGGACCACCATGGACCAAAATAACCCCTCTCTTCTCTTATGCTGTTATCTCTAGTATTTAATCACAGTGATTAAAAAAAAAAAAAAATTGGCTACCAGACAACATTAGTAAAAGGATGGGCAGGATCAAAAGAAGCTTTCCAACCATGCAGATGGATGCAGGTGCTTATAGATGAAAGAGGTAGTAGGAACCTCAATGGTATTGAGTAGAACTGGTGTTCACAGTGAAAAATAGGCAGATAATGCACAGATGGGCCCATATTCATGAATGGCTTCCCAATCTTATCACAGTCAGACTCTCACCTACATTAAATACTCATGATATTGTTTAAATCCAAAGCATTCTCATAGAGTCTGTAATCTACCAATCTGATCAGCTAGATTGCCATTATAAAGTCTGAGATTGCTAATTATCAGACACCAAAAAGCAAACTAAACAAACCAACCCACGTTAGAAGCCACAGCACAGGAGCTGGGAGCCACACCGACAGCTCTTGGAATGTGGCTCACTAGTGAGAAATGAAATGATCTAACAATATAAATACACACTGAGTTTTCAAAATATCAAAAATAAACCCTTATAGAATTTCTATGATAAAATGATAGTTTTTGGTAACACTGGATTTAATAAAGTTAACTAGAATTTACTCATCTTTTATTCTTTTAGAAAATACACACAAACAAGCTCATGGTCTAATTAATTAAGCTGCTCACTTCGATGTATTTTCTTATTTACAGGAAACAACCAAAACTGACATCTGCATAGATGGTGCCTGCGTATCCTATGGGTTCTGAGTTCGGCCTTTCCTGTTGCCAGTGTTAGAAAGTAAAGATATTCTAAAGGAACTCAGAGTTCTAAATGACTGTGATGCTAGCTTGCAAATAATTATCATTCCAAAAGATCAGCAAACTACTTAGCAGGTTTTTAGTAGCTAAAAGGGTTGGATGGGAATAAAGAAAAGACTTCTGGTTTACTCTGCATTTACTAGCTACTTGTAATTGTAGAACAGCAAATTATTTTTGCTAAAACAGAAATGAAAAAAAAAAAACTTGTATGAAGATGTTGTATGATAATCAGTGCTTTTCTGTGACACTTTGGTGCTCTGTAACATATCTGTCACAGCTATATCTTGCACAGCTGTGATCAATTATTATGTGGGTCAATATATAAATAATGGTTTTTTTTTATAAGTTTGTTCTGCTATACTTCCTTTAATTACCTTAGATGCTGTCTCTCATTTCCAGGACACCCCTTTCCTGCGGCTCTGCTCGGGACAAGTGAACATGGCAAGCCAAAGAGGAGGCAGGTGACTGTCGCCACTGCTTCCGAAGGACAAGTGGCCCCATAGCCCACTTCCTGGCTGCAGACAGCAGCTATTCTCTTCCTGATGTTCCTAGCACAGGCTCCTGGAAAATACTCAGAAAAAAGAAAGTGGACGTTTCTATAGTCTTTATTTTTATCTTAGATTCATTAAAGAAGATACATATTTAATACAAAGAAAACCAAACACCACCATGGCGTATACGCCAGAGCTTTTGCTCCATGTCCCCTTTTCTTTGCTACTTCTGCTTCCGTTGTCAGATGGATCTTAATTTATTTTAAGGTCTCTTACCTTAGTTCTGACGAAGGCTAAGAGACAAACTGAAGCACAGGTCGCCCCTCAACACCCAAGGGGGAAAATTCAATGTATCTAAATTCAAAATCCAAGACTCAGGGCTCTTCTAAGCCAACAAACAAGGAAGCACCAGGTCCTCTACCTTTACCTTTCTAGGTATCCCCCTTCATGTCTTTTGCATAAGTCAATCTCAGGGACTGTGAGTTACTTCTGACTGAAATTCTGCTTACTTAGCAGAGCAGAAATGAGAACTGTAAATAGAAACAGTCACAGAAAGCAGGGCAGGATAAACTGAAACATTTTCCAGAGGCATCTTCTTCTTATTTAGCTCGATTAGTAAATATTTAACATTGATAATTCTAAAAGACCAAAGGAGTTCAAATTAAATAGGGCAAAATGTTCTTTTGTTTGGGACTTTGAACCTCTGTGGATTAATGAGCTAATTGGATACATAAAACAGGAGGAAAGGACACCTTTTAATTCAGCTAACCTGCTTCTCTCTCTCTATCTTTATTAGTTATGTGTCTAGGTCTGTTTCTATGATAGATTTCTATCTTTAATTATTACCTCCCGTATCTTCTACCTTCCTCACCCCAATTCAGTTCCAGAATTATTGTCTGGGAATGAGACGTGGTTCAAGAAGCTCTCTACTGAGTAACATTGGGCTTATTTTTAGGACCAATTGGTTTATTTCAGTCAGCCATTGAGCTGGTCTTAAGTTATTCTAAAAAATGTATTATACCAAGATAGTCCCTATATGAACTCTTAGTAGACAGAACCACACCTCTCCCTCAGTAATGCCTGCTGTGGGATATGTGTGAGTGGTGTTTGCTGATGTGATTTGGCCTCCCTGAAATAAGTAAACAATGTGTAAATGGAAGGCAGAAAAGAAGGAAGAAAGCTGGTCCCTGGTCTTTGCCAGCTAGCCACTGCTGGGAACTGTGTCCACTTTGAGCCCATAACCCCTGAAAAACAACTCACTTTTAGTGGAAGACAGTGTTTAACTTTCCAAAGACAATACTTTCAGAAGTAAAGTGTCACTGGAGGGGTTAAGGAGATGGCTCAGTTGCTAAAGTTCTAAGTTTAGATGCCCTGGAACCCGTGTAGTACTATGACATGGCTATATGCATACATAAAACCCACTTCTATGGAGGACAGAGGCAGAGGGATTGTTGTGCACTGCTGGCCAGCCAGTCTAGCCAAAACCGTGAGCTCTCCTGGATATAAAAGAAGTAGAGTAAGTATAAAGTGATAGAGCAGGACATGAACATCTTCCAGCTTTTGCATATGTACATATGATATACAAGCTTGCACATACACACGAGAATACAGCACACACACACACACACACACACACACACACACACACACACACACACACACACACACACACTGGAGGGATTTGACTTCATGTTTTTTGATCCAAAGTAATTTCTATGGCTTGTTTCTATGTCTCACAAGAACTTTCTCTTTTATCCTCTCCTAATTTCCCACACATCGCACACTTTTATAACTTTTGTGAACTAAATTTTCCACATACAAGACTCTAAGGGGCCATCTAACTCAGAGTTGGTAGTTTAGCCCAGCAAAACCAGAACAGGGTAACCCCATCCCATCCAGCATACTCTATCCAAGCTGAACCTGAAATTAGGATCTATACCCCAAACAAATCAATCAAATGAATTTTTCATTTCTAAGGATCAGCAGGAAACTGAAAAAAATGCACTGTGATTTGGTAGAATAAATCTTCCCTAACAGAGCTAAACCAAGATCTTGGAGCCGCAGGTGAATGGGGATCAAAAGTGAGTCATACGATATTGAATGATCTGAGCACTGGAATCCTATGAATTTAGTAACAATCTCTAAATTTGCTAATTTTGTGTGCTACACTGTGTGTATATAGAGTGAAACTGTAGAGACTGTAAAATAAGAGCTTATGGATTTGGGAAGGTGGTCTTTATAAGGGAAACTTCCAGGTGCCTGGTGTTGTATAATAGTTTCCTCATTGATTGGACTGAACATTCCAACAGCAGGGAAACTTCTTAAGCTGGAAGGTAAAAAACTCAAAAGAGTTTCAGAAGTCCCTGAAACTCATCAGATTCACTAGGCTCCTATTCCCAAGATGTAAACAAGCCTAGCTTCTGAGAGTCACTCTCAGACAAAACCAAGCCACAAAGAAGACTCTGAGACCAGCCAGACCTGCTGCCTAGAAAAGGGAAAAACCGTCAGAGCCACCAGGAAGAGGTTTGGACAAATGAGTGAGTTGGAAATGATGCTCTCCAGCTTTCCAAGCTGTTGAGTTGCTTGCAGGCTGTGTAGTGTACTCCAGGTTCCCAGCCTTTGTGAACTGTCAACAATACTAGGGTAGACTTTAGTGAAGTAGCTATCTGAAAGTCATTTCTGCTCCCAATAAGACTCTTTGATTCACCAAATTGGACTTTGATAGCACGACACCTGACTAGTGATATTGGCCAATTGCTTGGAGAAACATCCTGAAGCTTTGCTAAAGGATCACCCACTACCATCTTGCCAAGCAACAGCTCCAGAATAGGATAGAAAATGAATGTCTCTTCCCTAAGTGTTTCATGGTTAACAAAAGTTGAAATGGAAGATGGAAGCAGATAGACACTGAAATTACTCAACAGGGAATATTCTTGGCTTCCTCCATTCTACCCAATATCTCAACACATACTGATGCTCACTAAAGACATCATCTGCACAGGCAAAGCTGTCAGAGCTGCAGAAAAGCTCAGAGACACGTGGGTGTGGGTTCAGAGTGCTTCCCAGCATCAAAAAAGGAAGTACTGAAAAGTATGTGTATGGTGGTGGTAGTGGTGGTGGTGGTGGTGGTGGGGCATGTGTGTGTGTGTGTGTGTGTGTGTGTGTGTGTGTGAGAGAGAGAGAGAGAGAGAGAGAGAGAGAGAGAGAGAGAGAGAGAGAGAGAGACAGAGACAGAGACAGAGACAGAGAGACAGAGACAGAGAGACAGAGAGAAAGAGAGAGAGAGTTTTGATATGTATTTCTATGCAGGGAGAGAGCTTGGAGGGAGGGTTGGACTTGGTAAGTCAGGCCTCTTCGGAGGCAGTTGTTGATTCTTCCATGGGGCCGGATATCATTCTCCATTCTCAAGGTCTGGGAATGATTGTCTTTAATTACCTGTTTGGTTTTACTCCCATATTTCTGGACTACTACATCTGTTTTTGATTTTCTGTCAATTACCAAAGCAATATATATTCCATGAAGAAAATTTAGGAAATACAGAAGACAGGAAAATAAAATAAAATGGGCCCATAACTCTGTCATCCTGCAGTAACCACATTAACATTTTGCTGTACTCTTCCAAGTGTTTGGTTTTACAAAACCAGAAGGATGTTGTATATGATGCTTCATACTCTCCTCTCTCCTCCTTTATCCATTTCCCTGCATATAGTCCTTCTCATCCTTTAGCATCTACACAGCAGTGCTCTGTGTTTCTCCTTCTACCTCCACCACCTTACTCATTCTCTCTCAGTGTTCTCATTAATTCATTCTAAAGAGTCAATGATCACTTGTTCAATGATCAAAATCACTTGTTTGCTTCTATATTCAAATTCCTCTTCGTGATCCTTTAAATGACCAACGACTGTTCAATTACAAGGCAAAACAAAATATTACTGTGCTGACCCCGTCAGAATTCTGTTATCTAAGCCTGGTATTTCTCAAAGGAAATCAATTCCCACCTTTGTGTTTCCAGTGCTCCATTGGCCCCAGAATCTTTCTTAAGCTGTTTTTGCTGACCCCTTAGTTCTAGGTCCTCAGAAGTCTTCTCAAGCATCTCATTGGCTTCAATGCACTGTTCAAACATTTACATCTGCCTTATTTGTGAAGAGAAGAATCATACCTAAGACAGCTTTGTCACAGCAAGTCTTCAATAACCATCTGCTAAATAAAAGAATAAGTTTGAAGTATATGCTTTTGGTTTTTTTCCCAGTTCACAAGGAGGACTCATTTACATCATTATACGGTAATTTGTGTGTGTGTGTGTGTGTGTGTGTGTGTGTGTGTGTGTGTGTGTGTGTGTGTGTGTGTGAGTATATAATGTATGTGTGTGAGAAGTCTGTGCATATAAAGGTCAGAAATCACCACCCTAAAGAGTAAAGGATGCTGCCATTGAACACACTGCTGAGTGTGGGTACTTCTGCTGTGGTCCTCAGCCATTTCCAGAAGGAAGGATATGGCAGTGATGTTCACATATCAGTGAGTGAAGTGAGAAGCTCAAGCTTCACTAAACATCCTCTATTTTCATCATGCATGTCCTGATCACCATTCCAGCTCTCTGGGTACTGAAGATATATGATGTCTTCATATACTTTGAAGGCATTTTACAGCTTAGAAGGCAAGAAACTTCTCCTGATGCAGCTGGATATGTAGCCACAACCCATTCTCTCCTTTCCTTGGCAACTAATGGACCTCCTATGTAAAGCTAGGAGATTTATGGAAAATACTTGGAAAACATAATATTTCTCCTGGGGGGGGGGATAATAATGACTTGCATGACTGGAATAAGAAAAGGTAAGGGGAGAAGACAGGGTTCATGTTACGTGACTCCTGTGTACACCTGCCTAACCTCGTAGCAACCAGAGTCATAACAAAGGGATAAAACCCAACAGGAACTATCGATGCATTTTTGATTGCACTACTGAGGGACTTCTATTTCATACAGCAAGAGCTAGACAGGAACTCGGTTATTTATGGCAGATTATTTATAGGAGATAGAGTTCTCAGGACATTACCTTTCTGTTTTATGAACTTATCTCCAAATACAATTATCATGTGAATATTCTACTTCCTACTGCTACTCAGGATGGCCTTCTGGATACATCCACTTTCTCGTCACAAAAAGATATCTGTGTAACACACTAGAGCTTAATTATAGAAAACATCATTGTAAAATAATGAAAACATTCTTTTGAGAATAGAAGAAGCAGATATGAGGAAGCAAAGCCAGGAGGCTCCTTCAGAGGCTGCAAACTGTATATTTTTTCCCATTATCATCTCAGTTTCATTATCTTCATTTATTTATTTTCTGTTGGACTATTGATATCTAACACCTGGATGCTCAACTATCCTTATTACACATACTAGAGAGTCATCAAAGTGCAGTGAATTCAAAATTAAAGAGCACAAGGAATCAAATGTTTAAAACCCTAAAAAGTCACAACAGAGGCCATAGGTATCTCAAGCTTGTGATATACAAAGTCGGAGGTGTGAGGACTTCAAGAAAAGAGTTATTGGGATTGCCTTGGAGAATAAAATGGTATTCTAGACATCCCGACATTAATGGCTCCAAATTTATAGCTTTCTTTAACACACAAAAAATATTGATAGCAAAGGAAAAACCTATAAATACACGACTCTAGAAGGAAAAAAGTGTTTACTGGCTTCTGCCATATCAGCTTCCTCATACCACCCTGCTACATGGCTGCCAGCCAATTCCGTGTGGCAAGTTGTCTGAAAACAACTGGGCGTCTTCATATTGATTGGCAACATGCAATTTGGCTCCACAAAGTCTGCAAAATGAATCAGGAGCTAATGTGGTTACCTGCCTGACTTCAATGTATCTTTGTTTGCTTACCAGAGGAAAAACAATTCAATATCTGGCTGTTTACAATCCTTATTAATAAAGGGTTGCTGCAGCCAAGTCCCCCATGCACTGGCAAAACTCAGCCAACAGATTGGATGGTTTTATTTATTATTTATTTAATTTTATAAAGCTAGCTTTTATTGTCCCATTTATAATTGAGTGTAGAATTTCAGAGTCTAATACAGCTGGCCTCCTTTGTACCTCAAGGCACTAATCAGAGTTATCTAGTCATGTCCAAATGATAATTACACGTCCAAGTGAACATGCGATATACGTGCTATTTGTCTATATGAAAAATTATGGCATTGCCTTGATCTATAAGCAAATCTATTGGTTTTGCACACAGCCTGGACATAGATAACAGCTGTCCAGGGTGGGGGTTCTATTTAAGGAACAATTTACTTGTAAGAAATACTGTAGGGAATAGTATTCATCTCCCTGATTTGAAACCAGAGTATTAAGCTTATATGAAATAAGAGTTTCATTAATGTTTATTATAACATGTGTTGTTACAGTGGAAAATAGTGCTTTATTAATTGTCAGTGGGCATTTAGCTTTTTCTATTGGTGTACTTTGTAACTCATTATATGGACAGACATTAAATTTCAAGTAAAAGTGACTCTCTTTGGGAGCCATAACAGGGGAAAGTTAGATTTTATTTCAGGAGAGTTTTGATCTTCTGATACAATTTTCTTTACTTATTTTTATAACTTTCCTCTTCACTAGTCAACAGAAATAATTTATGGGTCAGGAAAAAGCAAATAATCTAATTTGTACTAGTATATGAGAACATGTATCGCAATGCAACAGAAACCAAGCAGAAGTAAGACATAAAACACAGAGGCATTTCACAACTTGGCTTCTTCAGTCTGCAAGTGTTTCATTTCCCAGGCTCCAGCCTGTTTTTCTTCCTTTAAATCACCCAGTGCCCTGGCTTTCTGCCACATTCTCTTTCTCTTTTTCACACCAGCAGCATGTATATTTTAATGCTGCTGCTACCTAAATTTTCTGTTTTTAAAATGGCTTTTCATAGCGAAAGAGGTGAGGATAAAGGAGGTTGGGAAAGATGTTTTTACCTCCCTATTTTCCCCTCCTTTCTTTCTTCTAACCTTCCTGGAACAGACAAGTCCAGATGCTGAAGATGGGTATACGATGCTCACACAGTGTGATTTTGACCTTTCAGCTCCTTTTGACATGCTTTCTGATAAATACCACGGCCAAGGGCAACTTGGGAAAGAAAAGAGTTATTTTATCTTACAGATACAGTCTACTGTGAAGGAAGTCAGAGTGGGAACTCAAGGCAGGACCCACAGATGAGCAAAGACACATAGATGCTTACAATAGTTTCAGGCTGATCAGCCTAAGGCCCAGGCATATAACTTGCTAGCTCTTTACCCTTAAACTAACCCATGACTCTTATCCTGTTCAGCCATGCGGCTCGGTACCTTTTCTCAGAGCAGGATAGTTGTCCTCTGCTTCTATTGGCTTCTCTCTGGCATTCTGCTCTGTTCTTCCTGTTCCCAGAGTTTTCTTAGTCTGGTAGCCCCACCCACACTTCCTATCTGCCTTTGACCAATCAGCACTTTTTATTAAACCAGTGGGAGGGACAATTATTTACAATGGAACAACATAATCCCCCTACAGAGGAATGATGCTCACTGGCTTGTTCCTCCTGGTTTATTTAACTACCTTTCTTATGCAATCCAGGACCTTCTGCTCAGAGGTGGCTTGACTTTCAGTGGGGTGGAGCCTCCTATCTCAACCATTGATCAAGAACATCCCCAATGACTACCTTCCTTCAAGCTAATCTGATGAAGGCATTTTCTTAATTGAAGTACCTTTTTCCCTAGTTTCTGGTTAGTTGACCAAAAAATAAATGAACACACTACTTTAATTTGAAAAGAACTGACTGCATAAACCCTTCTATAATATATGTGCATAATATTTAAATGTTATTTTATATATAATAATAATTATATATAACATATATAAATAACATGTAACTAAGGATAACTTTCAACGTCTGACTTCTAATTTTTCTGCCTTTATCTCCTGAGAACTGGTGTATATGGTCCTGGGAGTAGAAGTCAGGGATTCACACATACTAGGTGAACGCTCTACAATGTGAACTACTGAAATCAGAATGTTTCTCTGTCATGCCTGGCCAATCCTGCAGCTAGTCAATCCCAAATAATCACACAAAGGATTACATTAATTGCAAGCTGTTTGGTCTGTGGCTCAGGCTTGTCACTTGCTAACTTTATAAACTAATCCATGATTAAATTTATGTTTAGCTATATGGCTTGGTATCTCTTTGCTCAGTGCAGCATTCTCATCCTGCTTCCTATGCATCTCACTGACATCTTTCCCTGACTCTGCCTTCCTTCATCTTTATTTCTGCTTGAATCTTCTGCTTGCCTCTAAGCTGCCTTGCCATAGGCCAAAACAACTTCTTTATTAACCAGTGGTAATAAAGCATATTCACAGCATACAGAAAGACATCCCATATCAAACTACATCCCTGGTCCTGAATATATCTTAATTTTAATCTTTTTAAATTTAAGATTAAATTAGTATTTCCTCTCAGATTCAGAATGGAAAGAGCAGATGTTGAGATTTATCCAATGTGTATTTTCTATCTACTGATATGTTCACAATACTCTTTTCTCTATTATATCAATGAGGCAAATTGTTTTGGTCTTTGCCTATGAAGCTCATTCTGATTTTTAGAAATCTTAATATCATTAATACTTTCTTCAAGATGTTTTTGGTTTGTCATGGGTTTATATGACTTGAAAGTCTTTTCTGAAAGAAATATTTAGATTTGATGGTTTAATCACATGTTGATTTTCATTTCCTTTTACTCTTGTTATTTACTTATTTAACTTCTGTTATATTATCTTGTCCCCCATCCTCAATGGATTCTTAGGTTAATGAAATCTTCACTAAGTTTTATGCTTTTTTTATTTTTTGCTGTTGCTGCTAATGCCATACAATTTCCTCAAAACATGGCTTTTGATGGCATTTATTGTTTGGGGTTTATCGTTGCCATTTTGATTCATTATTTGACTCATGTATTCAAAAATACAGTTATAATTTGGTTGCTAAAGTTTACTTTGGCATCATAATTAAGGGACTACTCAATCTGAAGTTCTTTTCATGCTGTACAGCCTTTCCGCTGTTCCCTCTAGTAGAATTCTCCATCTCCACTTCTCTTCACTGTCTGCTTTTCAAATTATATTTCTTCATTGTCAATTTTATGGTTCATTTTATGGGATACTTAGCATTTAAGTTTTGATATTCTGATTTAACATCTTAAATTTATTTGTTTTATGTCATGTTTCAGACTATGATTCCTGGTCTTGATGTGAGAGATAATTCTTTGATATTTTACTCTTTGAAGTTTCTGTGATAGGGAAAGAGCATACCAGATGAATGAGGTGCTGGGAGAGCATAAGTAAGCTAGTTTAGGTGTACTGGTATACACTAGCAACCTACCTAGAAACTGTCTCCTGAACTCTTCACATTTTTTTATTTGCTCAAGTTGATTGAAGATCTAAAGACCAAAGCAAGCTGGACTCTAAAAGGAACCTTGCTCAGTGTATCACAACCACATTCACTTGACTCTCCAAATAACACTAGGAAGAGGTGTCATCGCTTCCCCAGTTCACAAATGAAGAAAATATCATGATCAAAGTAGGAAATCAGGCCAGCATCAGAATCAAGACTGGAATTCACATTCTCAGTGAGGGTCACAGACCCCTGAGCTCACGGTTCTCCTCTTCCTATTCTGCTGCCTCTTTTGTCTGCCTGTTTTCCGTCTTTCATGCCTCTGTTATGACTCAGATTCAGGCTTTATTCATGTGCCCTTTCAAGGGACAGCTCTGTTTCATAATCTCCCTGGTTCTGAATTAGTGCAAACCTTTTATTTACCAATCTTTACTTCCAGTATGTAGCTATTCTTGGGGCTTTCGCTCCATCTAAGGCTTGGGGCTCAGTCTCTTGTTTGCCTATAAAAGGGAAGTAAATGAGAACCGTTCAAGGTTCTTCCATAAAAACTGTGTGCCATATCCCACACTTCCAAATGCTACTGATACTTACACTCATCTGTATGTTTTTTGTTTTCTTTCTTTTCTTTTTGTCTAGACCTTCCCTCCCTCACTCTTTCTCTCTCTTCCTTTCTCTTCTTTTTGTGATGCATCAAAATATTGAAATGGTCATTTTCAAGCCCTAGAAGGTATGGAGATGAAATGAAAGAAGTGCGTGTCTTGCCTTGTGGGGAGGAAAAGACCATAAATGCACTGGTGTGCGATGGCATTACAGGAAGTCCTTCAGACCCACTGAAAATGTTTTTGCTTGCAGAGACATCAGAGCTGGGCTTCTGAGTGTACTGAAAACCAGTGTGAAGAAGTTGTTCATGAGACACTTAAATTAGAACTCTGCTCTCTGCGTTTACTCCAAAACTAAGTTGTATCAGTCTGAGGTAAAGTGAACTTGGTGACCCTAGAACATGATGTATGGTCTCCAAGGAGCATTGGAAACAGCATGCTTTTGCTTTTCAGGCCTTT
Source organism: Phyllotis vaccarum (assembly GCA_033318265.1). Lineage (NCBI taxonomy): Eukaryota > Metazoa > Chordata > Mammalia > Rodentia > Cricetidae > Phyllotis > Phyllotis vaccarum. The sequence goes on from JARWLC010000016.1 coordinate 16,026,000, forward strand.
CATGTGGACCTCTACTTCCCTCACTTCTCCCCTTTTTGAGAGTTCTAAGAGTGGTTTGTTAACCACTGACCTCACGATGATTTATCTGTTACTCAAGTGCAGGGCTTGGCAGGAGTCTACAGTCAAGGCTGAAGCCCCCAGAATCCCTTGCAAGATATGGACATTTCCTTGACTCCTCACAGTTACACAGGAACACAGATCCAAATGAAACAATGTGTTCTTAGATGTACTTTATAAAGGGCACCACCAACCCCCACCACTAACCAAGCATGCGATTCTGTTCACATGTACTCATTACGTTCTGATATCCAAGACATCTTATGAAGGGGTTTATTTTACCTTACATTTCCATCCTCACTGTCCATCATGAAAGGGAACACAGAGTAACAAGAGGCCAACTGGTCACACTGCTTTAGTAGTCAGAAACTCAGAGAAAAAAGGATGTGTGGTTAATCTATAAAACCACAAGGTCTGTAACAAGTAACTGAAAATGGAATAGTGAGGTGCTTGAAAATGGCAGTCTTTCTCGGGAATCCGGAAACTCAAAGACCACCACCAAAGCTTCCCCAAAGCAGCTAGTGACTTTCAGTTTCTTGTCTTGTGAACTCAAAGAATGAAATTCACAGACCACAGAGAGTGAGTTTTAGAGAGAAGTTTATTATAGTGCATTTGTAACAGGGTGAGAGATAAGGGGGAAATAGAAAAGATACAGAGATAGAAAAATGTACATGTAGTTGGATAGATACAGATAGATAGAGAAACAGACAAATAGATATATGATGGACAGATAGATGATATACATAGGGCACAAGGAGCCATGAAGCTGCTGTTTTGAGACCTTTTAAAGGTAATTGTGCCAGAAATTGGGTTGAGTATGGAGAGAGGTCAGCTGTTCAGTCCCTTTAGCACAACAAGGCAATTGCATCCCTCCTCACCATTTCAGTCATGTAGGCACCAGCGATCTTTACACAGACATGCTCATTTAGGAGACATTAAAGAGACTGGAAGCAGAGCTGTCTTCTGGCATTTCGGGCCTCCAACAAGGACATTCTCAGAACTGCTGCTCTCGGGTCCTTACCATACAAAGCCACTTTCCATCTCCAGTTCAGACTGGTTCTTTCTCCAGCAAGTCTATGTGACAGTTCCACAACTTTTCCAAACAATGTACCAACTAGGGGCCAAGTATTTCAAAAGATGATCCTATGGGGTGCATTTTACATTCTAACACAAACTCATTTATTTTTCTTTTCAACTTTGTTTTGATTTGGTAAATTTATTTTTATACTGATACATAAAGACATATAATTGTACACATTATTGAAGTTATCATACTAGTTTTTTAAAAGATTGGTTTTTATTATAAGATTTATGTATGTGTCTCTTTGGGGAGTATGTGTACCTTAAAACAAGTGAGCACACACACCAGAAGTGTCAAATCCTTGGAGCTGGAGTTACAGGTGATTGTGAGAAGTCAGATGTAGATTGTAGATGCTGGGAACTGAAGGCTGGTCATCTATAAGAGGGGTACATGTTCGTAACCACTGAATTATCAATCCAGCTCTCATGTGCATTTCAATACATGTATAAGCCATGCACTGATGATATCAGGCTAAATGTAGATATTTTCTCAAATGTTTTCTTTTTGGTGAAAGCTAGTTTTCTGAGGTGCACAAAATTCATTATTTATAGCGTTAATCACTATTGATAGCAATACTGTGCAATAGACACCGAAGCTTTATGTTCCCACCTAACTGTAACTTAGTGACCAAGTGACCCAGTGACCAAGCTTCCTTTCTTCTCTCCTCTCCACTCCCTTAAGTGTCTGCTAGTGGCAACTCTTCTCCCAGATTATGTAAGAGCAAATTGTCTAGACTCCATGAAAGAAGTCAACAGGTGCTTATCATTTTGTGCATGGCATATTTCACTTAATAATGATCATCACAAACACAATGAAAATATCTTCTAAAAATAACAGGCATTTAAAAATTCTTCAATATTACCATATTTGAACTCCATTTTCTTTATGCATTTATCAGTTAAGGGATATTAACTTATCTTGACGTTTTCTCTCTTGTGAAAAGTGTTCAATATCTGACCGATTGAGATTACTAGATTGTTTGAAGTTATATTTTTAGTTTTTAGAGGAATATTCTTAAAGTTTCATAGTAGATTTTTTCCCTCACATCTCATATCTCATCTCATAATAGTTTTCTTGTTCTTATATCTTTACCAAAACATCTCATCTTTTGTCTTTTGGATGATAGTTCTTTCAAGAGTGAGATGACATCATTAGAGCTGTGGGCTGCTTTTTCCAGATCATTGATCATGTTGAATATTTTCTTCACTTATCCGGTAACCATTAATAAGTCTTCTTCTGAGTAATTGCATCAACTATACAATCCTTCATATCAAATTGGGTTATACTCTTCTATTTAGTTTTTGGAGTGCCTAACATTTCCTAGATGTTAACTCTTCTTCAGATACATAGTTAGCAATATTCTCTAGTCCAGTAAATTGTCCCTTTGCTTTTCTTCCTCTGTGAAGAAGAATATTTTAGTTTATTTTAACCCCAAGAAATACATAGAGAAATGTACTTACATCATCCACCCTCTTTAGAAGTGAAGAGATAAATTCACATATTTCTCTGCATACCCCTGGTGTTGTAAAACTGCACAGGTCCCTCATGACACTCCCTCTTCTGATAGACAGAGGGTCAGATTCTTTGTCTCAGATTAATTCATGACTATCTGTTGGCCCCCTCTCTTCACATATTTATCACCTGTTATCACTGTCTTTCTGTTGCATTGATTCCCTATGTGGGTTATACTCTGCCCTGTAGACATCTAGTCCAGATGCTACACTGTTGAGTCTGCTAGTCTCACGGTGGAGAGTATGTAAATGAATGACAATAGAATATGCAGGTCACCCTTCTGCTTGATGGACACATTTCAAATAAATTACTATTCTTCTCAAAATGCTAGTTTTTACTCTTAGTTTTGTTTATATTTGTTTATTATTTTATATGCATAGGTATTTTGCTGACTGCATATCTGTTTACAATGTGTATGCATTATCCTCAGAGGCCTCCCTATAAGCCTAGAAAAGGATTCCTTAGTACTGGAGTTACAGGTGGTTTTGAGACCCTGTATGGGTGCTGGGAATTGAACATACGCCCCATGAAAGAGCAACCAGTGCTCATAATTCTCGAGGCATCTCTTCAGCCCCTTTGTGACTAGTTTGATATCTATCTATCTATCTATCTATCTATCTATCTATCTATCTATCTATCTATCTATCTATCTAAAGGTCATGCCCACATTATTTCAGAGCTCACAGGGAGTCTATAAATTATATCACCCAGACCTTTATATAAAACATATGTGTAAGATTGCTAGACTAAATACATTAAACAAATAACACACTCTGTTAAATTCAAGTTTCAATTAAGCAACACATGCTACACATTTGTCCCAGACATTTGAAAGCACATGGCATACTCCATTTTATCTGGTAGCTCTTTCTGAAGAATGTCCAGAATATAGATAACCAGTTTTTGCTTTTCAGAATAGAAAGAAATACTCTCTTAGACAGAGTATAATGCTCTCTGAAATTGTATGTTGACACTGAAAGGGAGTAAGAAAAAATTTTTAATTTTTCATCTTCTATTTAGAATATCCATTTTCTTTTCAGTTCCTTTCAATTTATTTTAAAGAATTGCCATTGTAGAGATTTGTCTATTTTAATAATTCATGTGTATATGTGAGTTCATGTGTACCATGTATGTACATGTACTTTCAGAGGCTAGATGATGCTCTTGGATCCCCAAGAGCAGAAGCAGACTATAGAACATGAAATTTAGATGATGAAGATTCAGGCTCATAGTCTCACCAATGCTGAAGATATACTACACAGTGTCAGGTAAATTAAGGAAGAACACAAACTGCTGGCTGTCACTCTAGAGAGTATGTGTTACTGGATTTCTGATCAGAGGAGCTATTCACTTGGATGATAAAACATCATCCAAGATTCCTAATAGGGTTATCATCGTAGGACAAGTACAGATCACATCTCTAAGCAATCACTAGGAGTGAGATTGTCTTATGATATAGCTCAGACTAACTTTAAACTTGTTGGTTAGCTGAGGCTGTACTTGACCGCGGGATCCTCTTGCCTCCACCTCTGAACTGTTCAGATTATAGGCCTGCTCTACCACAACTAGCAATATGTATTAATTTTTTCAAGAAGAGCTCCAAATGCACTTCTCAAACTATATATGTTGAAAGGCTTTCCCAACTCACCATGAGTATGTATGGTCCTTTTAAATGTAAGTTGGGAGAAGGGAAACTGAGTCTTCTATACAACAAAACGTTGACTTACTGCTGTTGAATCTCAGTGGCAGATTAGAATACTAACAAAAACTTGTCTGTGGACACGTTATGATTGTAAACTATAATTTTAAAAGATTCTTAGATATGGGCATAATCAGTTACTATATGGTGGAAAAATTTTTTGGACTTATAAAAGTATAAAGAAACATGATTAAAGGTTAAACATTATAAATCTACCATGTTTCTAGAATAAGAGTAATCAGCCCAAACTCCAAATCATGCCAAAAAGAGATAGAGTCATGGTTTCACTCCCAATCCTTGTGACTGAGTTGCAGAAAGTCCAACAAGACTTAATGCCTTCATAGGGCTCTGCCTTATTGTCTCAAGATTCTCAAGAGTAAACAAGGAGTTTGGCATATTTTTTGATGCTGGGTCCTGTAGGTTTTGTGGCTGCCTCTGAGTGGACGTGGGTTAGGTTTGCAGAGGCTTCTCACCATGCAGTAGCGAATATTACACACCTTCTGGATTCTGAAATCTGTTGATAATACTGAGAATTCCATTTGTGTAACAATTACTTCTGTCTTGCTTATTTCATGTTAGCCTTGTATTGAACTTTAGAGATGAACTATATTTCATTTCCTATGTGTCTACTTTGGGCTACCCTACTTAAGTTCATTGAATTTTATGGATGCTCATGCTATTGTCTTTCACCATTTTTGGTAATGTGGGCCATTATTTATTCAAATATCTTTTTGTCTATGTTATTATTATTATTATTATTATTTTGCTATATTGGCACTGGCATGCTATATATACAGAATTGCATTATGGTTTCGTGGGTCCTTGAGAATCCATCTGCTTTAATAAAAGAAATATTTTTTTCTTTTTGTCTTTTAGATCTGATTGCTTATATTTTCCTCTTTCCAAGATTTTTAACATTTTGTAAAATCTGATAGGAGTCGGGTTTTCATTAAATCCCTTCAGTGACTTTTAATTTCAGTTACTATTCTATCTCTGCCCTTTCATTTTGGTTGCATTTTATCTTTTTGTTGATGAATATTTTCTTGACTTTTAAATTTCATTGCCCTGCTGAATGAGTTGCTAGTTTCACCAGTTTTCTGCACTATTTCCTTTTCTCCCTGTGTAGTGACTTCTGCTTGACATTAATTTATTTGACATGAATTTATGTTGGGTTTGGTTTGCTTCTCCTTCTGATCTCTTAGTAGTTGAAGTTACTATCTTGAGGTTGTTTTATTCAGTGCAGGTATTTGATGCTACAGGAGTCCACACAGACAAGAATTTGCAAGACTTTGACAGCTTATTGGTTTTCTGTTACATTTGTTGGTCTCATTCAATGGCCTCATAAACTCTCAGTTTTATTTATTTATTTATTTGGTTGGTTTATTCTGACCAATGAGATTTTCATGCTTAGTATTTGTTTTTAAAAGTTAAGAATTGTATATGTACATTTCTGTAATTGATTCACAATTTATTTTATTTTGAGTGAATTCTAATATGTGGATTGTAGGTGTTGAGTTCATGTAAACTCAATAAGACTTGGTTTATGGCTTAGATTATAGTATATTTTGATGTATCTTATATGTGCTTGAGAATACATGTCATACCATTTGGTGGAGTATAGCTTTACTGTCATTTAGATCCAATTCAGTGATAATGTTGCATATGTATCCTATGTACTTAGTGATTCCTGGCTTAGCGATTCCTTTCTATCCATTGCTGAGAAATTAGTGCTAAGGTAGTCGTCAAAGTCACAGCCACATTCCCTTTTCTCATTGTCATTCTATCAGATTTTGCTACATACCTTTGGAAGCCCTGATCACATGCATACATTATCATCTTAAACAATTAACCTCTTTGTCATTACAAAACCTTCATTTTCTTTGAAGTACTATTTCCTATTCTGAAATCAAATTCTGATGATCTTAATATAGCCATTGCAAATTTTAAAGTCAATGTTACTATGGAATTACCTATTCCAGCCTATTACTTTTAAGCTATTTTCATCTTTAAAAAAATCTCATTTGTGATTATGGTGTGTGTGTGTGTGTGTGTGTGTGTGTGTGTTTGTGTGCATGTGTGTGTACATGTGTGCACATGTGTGCATGCATGTATGAGTGCGTGTGTGCGTGCATGTGTGTGTGCATGCACATGTATGAATGTGTTTGTGTGCATGTGTGTGTACATGTGTGCACATGTGTGCATGCATGTGTGTGTGCGTGCATGTGTGTGTGCATGCATGTGTGTGTGTGTGTGCGTGTGTGTGTGTGCGTGTGTGCCATAGTGGACACCTGGAAATCCACTGGGGTTCTGTTCTCTCTTTTCACTGTGGGACGCAGGGGTTAGACTAAGGTCATTTGTTTCCTGTCTCCAGAGCTTCTATCATTCTGTCAGCCCATTTAATTTACATCATTTTAAAGTTTGATTATTATAGGCTACAATTCCTAGATCTATTTTATAGTCAACATATCAGCAATTGTCTTGGGGGGTCATATGCTGATATTTACATTTATTGTGACTATTAACATGATAAATTTAAATGTCATTTTTCACTTGCTACTTTTGTCTTCGTTCCTTTTCTTAATTTTTTTATTTCCCCCTTGAGTAATTTTTTTTTCTTTTAACACAGTTTCTTTTCAAGTACTAGCTGTTCCACTTAGAAATGATGGGACTTTAAGGACTGATAGGGTTATTTATTTTTGGTTGAATACTCTGGTGTTTGTGTGTACAGACACCCCGCCGCAGTATATCCAGCAATTATACTACTGACTTCCACTGCCACCTGTGATTTTTGTGTAATGCTATTTTTTCATACCTTGACTTTTATATATATTATACACTCTTCCACATTACTACTCTTGTTCAGTTATTGAATATCTTATAAATAATTTTAAACACACACACATGCACACACACTTTCCTATACAGTTCTCACTGTTAGAAATGTTTCCTCCTTCATTCTGACTCAGAATTTTCACCCCTCTCATTGCATTTCTGCTGAATCAGTCTCTGATGGGTATGACAATGTAAATCTGCTAGCTGATAAATTTTGTTATTTCCAGATTCTGTATTATCAAAAAACCTTATGATTATTTGGAACAATACATTGACTGGGTATATAATTCTGGATTGACATTTCCTTCAGATGTTTTCAATATTTTCTCAATTAAATATTTTCAGAAGTTTGATGATTACATGACTTAGGATAGTTTTCTTGAAGCTTCTCAGTGCTGGAGATTTATTAACTTCTTGTACGCATAGGCTTTGTGCCATTTATCACATTTGTAGTTTTGCATACATTATTTCTCCATGTGTTTTCCTGCTTGCCCTATTCCGAGGATTAAATATATATTACATTACTTTTTCTCATATGCTATCAGTTACATATTATTTTTAAAATGTTTTTTCTTTGTGTTTCATTTTTAAAAATTTAATTCTTAACTACAAGCTCAGTAACGAATGATCACTAGTCTAAGGATGTTTCCAAATTCACATTAATTTCTGTTTTGATTTCAGCTGGTTTTTATATTAACCATAACTCTGTGTTTTTATTGTTTTCAATGAATAGACCAAGTCTCACTATGAAGCCCAGGGTGTAAGCACAGCCCTTGATAAATGAATTTTAATAAATAAGGGTCATTTTACATAGTCCATAGGTAAAACTATTCAGAAAGAGAAAGACATTGAGATATGTCAATGGAATAATTATAAATATAAAAAATTAAGATATAAAATAAGTTGTGGGGCTTAAAGCACATGGTATTTTTTAACATAATACTTTGCAGTTTAAAGGTACACTTGTTAGTAAGGAAAAGCATAAAAAATGAGATGATAATAAGATTTTTGCAAATAAAAATCCAAAGGTTTAAGTTATGTGTCTGTTACTATGACTGGTGGTAAGGTGTGACATCTGGATTTTGTTGTGCAGTGGGCAAGATAAGGAAGAATGCACAGCTTTTCACTTATTTTTAAAGGATCTCTGTAAAATAAAGAGTGTGTAATAACCTCTGTAAAAATATCTCCTTTTGTGTAGATTTTAAGAAAAGAAAACTTGCTTGTCGACATTTTATAGCTAACAAATGCGACTGAGGAATGATATTGCCTGGACCTCAGAGTGCCAATCATAGACAGAAATAGCAAAAATCTCACAGCAAGGGTCAAGGTTAATTAAGACATTGTACTTTGAACAACTGACCTTGGAGTAAGTGTAGTAACAAGGGATTATCTCCAATTAGTGAATTAATTCTGAAGACAATTACCTATGCATGGATTATTTAGTTTACCATGAGTAAAATTTACAGATCAGACTATGGTGCAAATGATGAACAGGAAAATGTCTATAGAAAAGCCTCCTGCAGGTCAGGAATGAGAAAATCCAATTAATTCCTAGTGAGGATAAATGGAAAGTGATACAGAAAATGTGTACTATTTCTAGAAGACAGTAAATATATTTTTATATTTAAATAAATTGTTTATCAAACCAAATATATTAATATCAAGTCATCTTTTGCTCTGGCAAGCAATATTATTAATTTCACATGTTAATAGTGAAATAGTAACCTTCAACTAAGATGGTAAAATTGTAGGCCTCCTCAACACTTTTAAAACAAGTTTTGATATTTAAGTAGGAATATTATTTCAGTGATACCATGACCACAGCTAGAGAGCTCTATTTTGTCATATTACCCTTATAGTCACAATGCCAGGATGGTCAGACAGGCCTGGGGATGGTTCCCATGAGAGGGAAGCACTCATTGTAACATTTTAAGGAATCTTCATAATACTGACTCAACTTTCCGTCATCATTTCCTTCATCAAATTTGCACACATATGGAGGGCCAAAGGCAATGCTGCTGTCCAAGTACATGATACTAACCAGTTATGGTCCCTTTCCAAGAGGTTCTTAGTCTCTTCAAATGTGGTCCATGGTTAGGAGTCTGAGAGTTGCACACAGGATGCTCATTACACGTTTTAAGCAAAAATGGAAAACAAAATCTTACTTTTGTTTCGTTTCTTCTTTTCCTTTATTGTCCTCTCTCCCCCCTGCTTCCCCTCTCTCTTCCTCTGGGTGTGTGTGTGTGTGTGTGTGTGTGTGTGTGTGTGTGTGTGTGTGTGTGTGTTGCTAAGGCTAGTAGTGCTCTGTCATTAATTTAAGTCCCTAGCTCCCTGACTTACACTATTTTTTAAAGACCTCCTTTAGCTACTTTTCATTAGATCATGAAAGCATTATAGAGAACTAATTATGTGAGAGAGGAAATCAGCTACTGCAACATCCAAACAAAAATGGAGACAAGAAAGAGAAGCAGACAGGCTTCACACACAGCTTTAGGGTAAAATTAATTGGCCATGGACTTCAAAATGTGGCAAGAATGATATTTAAAGGTGGAAAGGCTCAAGATTGGGATCCTCTTTGCATTGAAATAAAAAGTTGATCTCACAGAACTTCAGCACCGGGAGCCAAAGAAGATACAAGGGCATAATGCCAGGATGCACAATACTCGACATTAATTCAGCAGTATCACCAAGAACGCGGTGGAGGAAAATGAGGAGGAGAAAGACATAAAATCCAGGAGATCGTCTCAGTATGCTAGACAGTATATTTTAATTTTTTCATTGAGACATAATAAAGAGACTGAAATTGAGAAACCTCACAGCATCTTAATACTGTAATCAAAAAAGACACCCCAAACTGGAAGGATTTGGGGACAGTTAGATGACCTGTCTTCTGTATTAAAGGATAGTTAGGATTTTGTGACTGGGTAAGAAGTTAATTCCAAGATGTAGCAAATAAACTTCCGCTGAACCATGTCCCTTTGGGTGGGAAGCATGTGTCAGTCCCAGGTAGTGTGATGCTGTCTAATGAAAGAATCAGAAATCCTCATTTTTTACCACCCACAGTGAATTATGAAAATGTTGGAGACTACTTTTTTTTTTTTTTGGTATCCCTTTGTCGCTAGCCTCTCAAGGGACTTGTTATTGCTAGTGACGGGCACATGAATTCAGGCTTCTGCTGCATGAACTTCCAGAAAGGGTACTTCCTACATGGCAAGAGAGATGTGCTACCTGTCACTTCCCGTTCTTCTTTTTTCTCCCTTTATCTTCCCAATCTTTCTCTTGTCCCATGGTGAGAATGGCTTTTTCTTCCTGTCCTCACCTTCTGACATGTGATGCTTGAGCCGACAAGCTGACTTTAATAATGAGGCTTGTGTGTCTCCACTCAAATGTGAATAAGCCTGACATTATAGTTGGTTGGATCAATAGTTTATTTCCTGCTACTATAACAGAACAGAAATTTACTTTCTCACAGTTCACGAGACTGGGTAGTCAAAGATTAAGTACACCCAGTGAGAGCTTTCTTGATATGTCCTAACACTGTGATGAACAGGTGGGAGATAAAAGAAATGGCTTGGACACTCTTGAAGGGGGCAGAGGTCTGAGATTATATACGCCTCCCCAAAACCTCTACCTAACAAAATTACTTCACTGACAATTCCAGTTCTGAAGCGCTCATTTAGGAGGCACATTCTCATCCTGCAAACCAATAAAATGGGAGTCAAAATGGTGCAGCGTTATTTCTAGGTGTGAACACCAAATAGTACTACAGGATCACAAAATATAAACTAAGAATTTGACGAGTCAAAAACTACAAGTTACTTACTTCAATGCTCTTCTTTTTCCCCTTAAAAAAACCCTATTCTCTTGTATATTACATCCTGGCCACAGATTCCCCTCCCCACAGTTCCTCCCTCACCTCCCCTCTTCTCTAGAATTACTTCTCCATTTCCTTTCCGAAAAGAGCACACCTTCCAAGGATATCAACAGAACACAGGATAATAACACTAGGCACAAACCCTCATATCTATGCTGGACGAGGCAACCTAGTAGGAGAAAAAAAGTCCCCAAACCAGGCAGATAAGTCAAAGACAGTCCCCACTCCCACTTTTAGGAGTCCCATAAGGACACAAACTACACAACCACTAACACACACACACACGCACACGCATGCACGCACACACACGCACACACACGCTCACATGCATGGAGAAGACCTAGGTCAGACCCATACAGGCTCCCTGATTGTCGTTTTAGTCTCTGTGAGCTCCTATGAATCCAAGTTAGTTGATTTTGTGGACCATGTTTTTGTGGGACCTCTGACCCTTCTGGTACCCACAGTCCTTCTACTCTCTCTTCTGAAGGATTCCCCAGCTCCACCTAATGTTTGGTTGTGGGTCTCTGCATCTATTCCTATCAGTTGTTCAATGAAGCCCCCCTGGTGATGAGTATATTGAATGTCATTAGCAATCATTTTGTTGTCTCTTTTTTTATTGCCAATCATGTTTGTTCCGTCCTAAGTCTCGGGTATGTCCACTCCTGACCCGCCAGGCAGCACCAGGCGTGAGCTCCTTCTCATGGCCTGACTCTCAAGAAGGACCAGTCTTTAGTTGGCCACTCCCATAAGTTCTGTGCTGCCTTTACTGCAGCACATCTTGCAGGCAGGACAAACTGTAGGTAGAAAAGGTTTTGTTGCTGGGATGTTGTCCCAGTCTCACTACTGAAAGCCTTGTCTGGTTACAGGAGACAGACAGTTCAGGCTTCGTATTTCCTATCATTAGGAGTCTTCGATGGAGTCTCTCTCTTAGTTGTCTTCACCTTTGGAAGTCTAGTTGGTAGAAGTTTCTGTTATAAATTTGCCGTTGCTCATAGAGACCAGACCATCTGACTACCAGTTTAAAAAAAAAAAAAAAAAAAAAAAAAGGAAATAAGCTAGGAAGAGGTGGTGCATGGCTTTAATCCCTGCTCTTGGGAGACAGAGGCAGGGGAATGACTGTGAGTTCAAGCCAGTCTGGTTTATAAAACTAGTTCTAGGACAGCCAGGACTAACACAGAGAAATCCTATGTGGAAAAACAAAAACAAAAAGATAAGATATGTTGATAAAAGTTAAATAAGTGAAAAAGTCATGTGTGACCAAATAAAATGGATGTTGTTGAGGGAGAAAATTGAAGTCATGTGATGTAATAAACTAGATTTTTATTTGTTTGTTTGTTTATTGATATGGGTTCTTATATTGTTGATCAAGCTAGACTGAAATTCATTATATAGTTTAGAGTGGCTCAAAACACATAGTAATTCTCCTTCCTCAGCCTCTCAAATACTTAGATGAAAGCCATGAAGCATCATGTCCAGCTAACAGAATTAGGCTTTTGTAGTTATGTGAGGCTTCGGGGAATGTATTAATAAACAAAGAAGTTTGTAATAGAATAAGATGCTAGACAAGTTTTTCTTTTCAAAATTAATTTCAAACTTTGTGTAAACTTGCCTAACATTTTTTCCATGTTTCTTAACCTGTGAGTAATCACCTACACACATATCCAAGGTTTCTGTGAAAGCTGAATGTGTGATCCACATGAAATGTACATTGTGGGGACCTGGAACAGGCTAAGCAGGAGGTGAACAGTGGATGAATACTAAATTCCCACTTGAAGTGAGAAATTAAAAATCACAATGTATATGAAGCCACTAGTAGAGTTAAAACATTACCTATGAACTGTCATGCTCTATAAAACAAACCTGGGAACCTGACTCTGGGGATGAAGATATTCACCCATTTCCAAACATAGTTGCTGATAATATAACATTTGCAGTCAAAAAAAAAAAAATGCCCACTGTAACAGTTCCTGAAGTAACTTGAAAAAAAGAATCAGAATCTATTCTTTTTACATATTTTCAAAGTCAATAATTAAACTTCAGTATCAAGAGCTAGTAAAAATGCTCTACTGTGTTTGAATAAGAATCTGAATAAATGCAAGGTGGAACTAGAGACAAATAAAGCTGCAGGTGGGCACTATATACACCAGAGAGAGGTTCTGTTATCTTCTAGTCTGCTATTTTTTCTTCAGATTTTTAAAATTTATGTCTGTCTGATGTATATGTGTCAGTGACCACAGAGGCCAGGAAAAAGGTGTATTTCCTGGAGCTTCAGTTACAGGCAATTGGGAGCCTCTTTATGTGAGTCTGGGAACCAAACTTGGTCCTCTGGAAGAGCAGCAAGTGCTTCTAAATGCTGAGCCCATCTTTCCAGCCACTTTCCTAGTTACTAGTGTTACTGGTTAGCTAAAGTCAACTGTGGATTCTCCCTTCCTTTGGACACATTCCTAATCTACATTTTTGTCACTGGACCATTGGGCAATAAACAGCTTTTATGGTTGAAGATACAACAGTTTTGTTTCCAACTCTGGTCCTGAAACCCAAACAGGAACTCTTGAGAATCACTGTAGGGTTTACAGACACATATTTGTTGTTCCATATCAAACCTGAATAGTTCTCACATCACAGCTGCGGGACCCATAGAAATGTGAGACCTGATTCTGAAAGCAAGCTTTGGGAACTTGGGTGGCAGCATTCCCCAAGTTACATTTTCCTTGCCTTTGAGGAATTACAGTAAGTCAGTAAGAGACAGAGTTTCTGCCGATGCATGTGGACAATTGGTGCATTTGCAAGAAACTAACTCTTGCTCTCTACATCTCTAAGATGATGATATTTTTGACCTGTACTTCACAAGCTGCTCAGTCTTGACTCAACCCTTGTTACATGGTGGCCTAACCCTCTTTTCTTCTATTTAAGGAAGTTACACAATCCAAACTAGCCCTGCAAGAGTTGCTCAGTAAAGAGCTCTCCTAGAACTCTCACTATCCATAACAACATATATTTCTAAAAGCCCAAATATAGAGGCCATGGTTTAGCCTATTTTTTGGAATTATTTTTCCTCATACAAAATATTCGGATTATGGTTTTCCTTCCCTATCCTCTTCCCTACCATCAGAGTACACACCCTTTCTGATTCTCATTAGTAAACAAACAGGATTCTAAGGGATAATAATAAAATATAATAAGAAAACAATACAAACACATAAGAATAGGAGAAGAACCCCCAAAAGGCACAAAAACAGATGTGGATTCAGACCCTCATTTTGTTTACATACTCAGGAATCCCATAAATGCACTAAACTAAAAGTAATAATATAGGCCCAAAGGCCCTGTAGGATAAAAATCAATCAATAAAATAGAAGAAAAATGAAAATTTAAAAAGACCTGATACAACATAAGAATATAAGGAACTTTCTTTTTTTGCCACACAAGAGTTTATTTAGGGGAGTTACCAGGTAGATAGGAGGGAGAGAAGCAGAAGAAAGAATGAGAGAGAGAGAGAGATTTCAATGATGCCATGAGTTCATTTTCTGCTAGTCATCTACTGCTGGGCATGTGGCCAACCCTTAAGAGTTTATTCCTTTTTCATTTGCAAGTAGTTATAAATTGGAAATAGCTTCTAGGTTATGGATCGGGGCATGTGTCCACTTCTTTTATGTTCCATGACCTAATCTGGTGCAGACCCATGAAGGGCCTGTGTATGCTGCCTCATCTCTGTGGGTCATCAGTCCCTCCGTGTTTAGAAGGTCTTGCTTCTTTGGTGTCCCCCATCCTCTCTGGTTTTTATACTCTTTCTATCTTCTCTTCTGCCAGGTTCCTTTGAACCTTGAGGTAAGAGATTTGATGGAGACATTCCATTTAGGGCTGAGTGTTCAAAGTCTCTCATTCTCTGCACCCACTGTCTGGCTATGGTCTGTGGGGATATAATAAAACATTCGGAGATATCAGAGGGATCTACCCACAGTCAGTCTAGCAGGATCAGACAGTGGTAACCCACACTTTTAATCCCAGCACAGGAAATGTCCTGGGAGTGGTGACCTACACCCTTAATCCAATCTGAGCTCGAGGTCATCTTAGTTTACAGAAGGAGTTCCAGGCTCCCAGGCAGGCAGTGGTGGTGCCACACTTTAACTGAGCAGAGAAAGTATTTTAGGCAGGCATAGAAAGACAGAGGAGGCCAGGAGGAGCGAGGCTGAGAAACCTGGAAGACAGATGGGTGAGATCTGACTGTGGTGTTTATTCTCTCTAGTATCCCTGCTTTTCCCAGAGATCTGGCCCTGAGTTTCCTCTATTCATGCAAGAACGGTCTGTGTATTTGTTTCTATCTGCTGCACACGAGCATGGCTGAGAAGGTACTGATTTATGAGTACAACAGAATGTTATTGGTATTTATTTATTTATCTATTTATCTATTTATTCATTCATTCATTCATCCATCCATCCATCCATCTATCTATCTATCTCTATGTATGTATGTATGTATGTATGTATGTATGTATGTATGTATGTATGTATCTACCTATCTATCTATCTATCTATCTATCTATCTATCTATCTATCTATCTATCTATTTATTTATTTATAAAGAAGAGTAGTATTTGGTGTCCAGCTAGGTCACTGGGCTATCTAGTCTCGGGTTTTTGGTCCCTAAAGCAGCATCAAATATGAGATCCTTCTCATGGAGTGGACCTTAAATAAAATCAGATCTTGACTGGTTACTTCCACAATATCTGTGTCACCATTGCATTAGTATATCTTGGAGACAGGACACCACTGTTACTGGCATGGCGTTTACATTTCTTCTACAGGGTACTTTCTGACACCATGACCATTAGTAGGGGTGAAGGTTGGAGTTCTACTAGGTGTGGCCATCGGGGGTTTCTGGTACAATGTGTTTCTGAGTCCTGACAGCTAGGGTTGTAAATGGGCTAAAAGGGGAGTATGGGAGGAAGGATGAAAGCAGGGTGTTCCACTAGAATCTGGAGGCATAGAATGAAGAGAGTGTGAGAGAGGCCATGCCTTTATCTGCTACAGAGCTGGCACTGAGACTGGGGAATTGTATTTGGGGGAGAGGAGGCTGCCTTTTAGGTTTACTTGCCTCCTCGCATCTCTGGAAGGCTCTGCAGGGAGTTTCCCAGGGACTGCCTGCTGGAGGTGGGCGCTGAGTGAGGAGGGAGGCTGGAGAAGATCTGTGTGATCTGCTGGAGGTGGGGACAGAGAGAGGAGAAGGCTGCAGCAGGTGTTCTTCTACAGAGCTGGGGATGGGACTGGGGACTGGATCTGAGGGAAGATCAATCTTTTGCCTACCTGCATCCCTGCCCTTTTTCATTTTTGAGCAAATGGGAGACAGCACGTTAAAAAGCTAAGAATCACTAAAATTGCTAAACGAATGGAGACATTCCCACTTGACTCATTCTCACCACTAGTGGACAAGAGATGCAAGATAGAAATTGCTCTCTTAGAAAAACACTAGCTCAGAGGACATTGTATTTTTACAGTAGTAACTTCTAAACTCTGGTTGTATAGTTGGAAATTTGCCTATTTCCTCCTGTATCTTAGTTTTCAACAAAGTCACTGGAAGGGTTTTGTAAGTTTGAAGACAAAGACAGCCATGAGTATCTGCTAGCTTCTCTGACCTCTATGGAAGTAGCTCTAGGAGACTTCACTGGCAAGGCCCAGGCTCTGGAGACAGAAACATCATTAAATTCTCACAGGCATTTCTTTCTAATCCCTGAGGAGGCTCCTGGGGGACTCTCTCAAGTCTTTCACCGAATCTCTTCAATTTATCTCATTGAGAAATTATTTTACTGAAGAATTTTTAACTCCCCACCCCAAAATGACATTTAGTCATTGACTAAGCTTTCCAGAGTAGGGTCAGCCCACTTTAAAAGAATATAGAAAATATATGGGATATAGAAATATAAAAAAAATAGAAAAAGAATATAGCCTACTAAAAAGCATATATTGTCCTAAGTGAGCCATTTGTAAACCGGAAATTAAACTAACACGTTGAATTATGTATGCAAATTATTGACTATGTTCACTAACTTTTTAATAGCCATTACCTTTGAAACTCTATTTTAGTGTTACCAAACAATATTAATCTAAGGCAAAAATCAGAAACAGAAACATGTTTTATAGTGAGTAGCTCATTGTGAATTCTTGCTTTCCCATTTTGAGTTACAGATGTAGTGAAGCATTATGAAAGGAGTGGTAAAGCAGATTGTGGACCTACTGTTCTTTGGGGTTCTTAAAAACTCGTAGTATCATTTAAGGTGTTTATATGCCTTAAAACTATTTTTTTTAAAAAAAAATCAACATAATTAAACTTGACATACAGTCCCAACTTCTTACATTAAAACTTGTCACTCTCCCTTAAGAAAAGATGAACCCACCCACTGCAATGTTCTCCATGTTCTCATATGGAGTGGCAGACCTCAGAACACCTTCCATCCCTCAGATGGCTGTACTGGCTGCCATTTAACAGTCTAGAAATGAAAACCAGAGGACATGGACTTATCTCCAGATTAAACATAGACAAAAAATAAGTAAGGATGTGAGCCTATGATGGATCATTACGTCCTCTAAAATTTAATTTAGTGAGTGAAATTCCTCCAATATTTTAGACATGAAGGGTGAGTAGAAAATGAAAAAGGCCTGTCCGTGAAACAATTCTATGTTAAACCTTACTTTTCATCTTTTATTTTTTACCTCAGTAACACTTGTTATGCTTGATTTATCCTTATTTCATTTAAGTGGCTTTTCAAATGTGTCACACATTTCTGATCTTTCTTATCTCACTGGCTACTCATGCTCAGGTTCTTTCTCATTCAATTAACCCTGTAGGCACTAAAGTTTATCGGGCACTAGAGCTAGTCTTTGGATTTTCTTAATTCCCTAGTCTCCAAGAATCTCTATACAGCACCCTACATGTTCCGGTGGCTCTAAAATGTTTCTAGTATTTTGTCTGAAATCCACAGCGTGATATTATCTGGTACATGCATGAAGGAGAGAGATGAAGAGGAAGGAGAAGAAAGGGGGGAAGAGGAGGAAATCGTGAACCTGACATCTTTTTAAGTGCACGTCCTAATATTTACTGGCACATGAGGAAACTATTCACATTAAATCCAGAGGAAGAACCACTTAGGAGGACAGGAAACAGTTTCTGGCATTCCCACGGAGATGGGAACACTGCCAGTTCCGACCTGGGAAAATGAACAGCACATAAAACTCAGAGTGCTAGTAAAGTGTTCAGAGTGTTTCCTTGGGTAGGGATGATGCTTACGTCTGGGCTAAGCACCACATTCTAGAATAAAACCCAGGAACACAAAGGCCTTAAGCATTCAATAGGGTAAATTTATCTAGAATCAAGGAAAAGCTAATCACATAGAGGAGTGAAAAAAATAATTCTATAGAGCAAGAAAAAACCAAAAAAAACAAAAAACAAAACAAAACAAACAAACAAAAAAAAACAAACAGGAGGTGACTCAGTTGGAACTGACCAGAACTGAGGCAGATGGTAGAATTAGCAAGTAAAAAAAAAAAAAAAATTAAGAACGATAAATACACCGTATCTGTTAAAATGTAAGAGAAAAACAATAAAAAGTGTGCAGAGGTGAAAATTCCAATGACTAAAATCATTAGAAGTTCATTCTACATATTCAAAAAGTAAGGAGCATCATGAGTCAGGTGTGGTAGTCAAGAGTCACTCACTTGACTTCAATAAGATATTAGTGCCGTGTTCAAACAAGCCATTTCATAAAGTCATAATTCAGTTAGAAAAAATATTAGCATCAAACGTATCACAGACTTTAATATTGTAAAGAACCTACTGACTTAATTAGGAAGAATTCTATGTGATATCATTTGTCAGATGTTGCTCTGGTGATATTTTCTTCTTGAAACATCTTAAGCAATTGGCTTCTTGTTATCTAATCACAGATGAAAACAAAATCACCAACACTATATCCTATTTCAATGTCCAGCTTTCACCTGAATACCCTGAAAACAGGCTCTGGAAAGTGAGAAAACTCTGTAAGTGTTTGCTTCCACATATGTATGTGAATTCTCTGTGGGCCTGGTGTCTGTGAGGGCCAGAAAAGGGCATCAAGTACCTTGGAACTTGAGTTAAAGATAATTAATATAAATTCTGGGAAGTGAATTTATGTCCTCTGAAAGATCCAACAGGCTCTCAACCTCTGAGCCATCTCTCTTGACCCTCATTTACTAATAATCGTAGGCTATAAAAACTGTGCTTTCCTATCAAATGGCTTCCTCTGTATAACTGTTAATAACATTGATAAAAATTAAATATATTTAGTCACAGAGAGTTCTCCTTTGGGGAAGACATAAAGCCACCCGATGTAGCTTCCCTCTTTTCTAGTAGGGAATGTGTAATGTTATTCCTGTGTCCAGCAGATAATCAAATGGCAAATACTCAGTGCTATATTCTATCAGTATTTCTTAATCAGAAACTGTTTTATCCTTTCAGAGACACTGGCCATGAGTGTAAAATGCTGTTTTTCACATTGGAGTAAAAAAAAAAAAAAAGAAAAAGAAAAAGAAAAAAACCAACCAGCATCCCAAGTACCTGCTAGAAGCCTTACTAACATATTGCAATGTCCAGGACAGACTACAGAACAACAAACTCCCAACCAAGCACACTAGAAAGAAGACTAGTTTTGAATTGAAGAAAACCAATTGTGCAAAGTCACCAGAATGGGAATTTCTATGTAAAAAATAAAACTTAATGATTCACTATTTTGTTTATCACGTGCATTGAACTTTTCAGCTGCCAACATGCACTTTAAACGCTACTCTGAATGACCAAGTCTGACAAATAGAAAATAATTTGGAGGAGGTGGCAGCATAGGGGGTGCTTTGTGGAGACCTTGGCAGTGCACAAACACAAAGCCCCCTGCGAGCCCCTTTTGAAGAGGGAGAAATGTGTGCATCAAGCAGGGTGTGCAGCTCATTAGTTCCCTAACTGGACTCTGTTCTTTACAAGAGAAACTTCCTCTGGGTTCGAATGGGGGTAGAAGACCCTCAAGGGATGGGAGCGGGTGGGCAGTTTGCAAGTCTGAGGAATACAAATCTTTGAGGTGACTAAATTAAAAACAGGCTATGAAGCTATAAACTCACTACTGAATCTGTGGCCTGGGGTCAGTATCCCCGCAGGAGCGCCGTTTCTCAATGCCTGTGCTTGTTAACATTTTTGTAAGGAGCAGCCCAGCGAAGTCAGCTCAGAGCAGGACTCTGTGAGGCCACATCAAAACTGACAACAGGCGGGCTGGTGTGCTGAGGCAGCGGTGGGAGGTTCACCCTGGGTGAGGATTCTGCCATGGCACACTCCAGGAAAGTACCAAGGACAAATGTAAATGTCTTGTCTCATTGAAAATCACTTTGGACTACACAAAGCCTATTCTTTCTTACTTGAAAAGCTACTGATCTTTGTATTCATATGTGTAAGAGATGGAGATTTTTGAAGGACCACAGAATAACCCACTGACAAGTCTTGTGTGTGTTTTCTCCATACTGATTAGATGTCCGGGCTTAGTTCCATCCTCCACCCCCAACTCTGATAGCAAACCTCTTTCTTCCTTGATTTCACAACTCTTTCATGGCTATGGAAAAACAATAGAGGCAATGTCAAAGGGTTCTGTGGAAATCACATGAGGGTGCAAATCCGTGTTGGTAAAGGATATCAACCAGACCTTATTAAGTTTCTTTGGTGCCGCAGACAGAACCCAGGGCCCTGTCATCACTAGGCATTCTGAACAGGACTACACCCGACCGACGCTCTAAATGCTATTGCCCATCACCGGAAGGTCTTGCTTAAACAATGAAACATTGTCGGGAGCATCACTGGTGCTCCGGCGCTCTCAAGGTTTTAAGTTACTGACAGGTGAAGTAAACACTGTCGATATAAAGGGGAAAGGGGCAATGAAACTGAGCGTTCAAAGACTTTCTTCAGATGCTCTAGCTTCTAAAGATGATGGTGTAGATCCGGAATACAAAAGTCATTGAGAATACTGTGCCCAGTACACAAACTTGGACACACTCCTTTAGCAAAGTTTTCAGACTACCTGAAAACAAAATCATTACAGGAGCTCACCCGAGCAATTTTAAACCAACATGGCTGTTTCAGCTCCGTCATCAGCAATGTGTTGTGACGCCTCATTGCTTCACTATTATGATTACGTTAAACTTAAAAGTTTTATATGCGCTATATAAATGTAAAATGTTACAACCTCAGAACGTTTATGAAACTAAATTAGCCTTATGAAAATAGTTTAAAACTAGAAGTGAATGCCACATCACAGCAGATTATTTTGATTTTCTAGTTGTTTTTCTTTTAAATTTTGTCTACCTATGTTTTCAAGTTTTAGGAGTTCCTATAGAAAACAAGAGGCTTAATTTAAAAGTCACCTAAGAAAATACATATTTTACATCACTTCGGCTAAAGGTTCTTGCATTGTTTCCTTATACTAAGTGAATGGGCTTTGTCCCATAATGTATAAAACTTAGCTACAGGGCTACGATTAATTACATGGGCTCCTGTGGTTATTGCTCATGTTCTGAACAGCCTCAACATATTGACTTTATGTGACGCATTCAACTTTTGCCATGTTCTTACCTTTAATATTTATTTTTCTTTTATATTTGGACCTATTAAAATTAACAAGGTTTACTTTCTTTTCCCAAATTTAACAAGCTCTCCAGTGACAGCTCCTTTTACACTTTGGACATAAAGGCTTTGTGCCAGTGAGTGATGTACACACAGCAACTGTCCGATTTCTGCAGGGAGAGGCGTACTGCTCAAGGGCATAAAGTCCTCGAGTCTGTAACATATGCCTGCCACGGCTTATAAAATACATCAGTGGCATCAATGATACTTGCTTTAAAATTCTGAGAGTCAGTGCTAGAGAGAGGACTCAGTTAATTAAGGAGTGCTTAGTTGCAGAGGATTTGAGTTCAGTTCCCATCATGGAGATCAGGCAACTCAGCAGCCACCTATGACTAGGGACTCTGATGCCCTCTTCTGACCTCTATGCGTATCCAAACGCATGCATACGTGCACATGTACACACACACACACACACACACACACACACACACACACACACACACACCACATACAAAAAATAAAAATGCATCTTTAAAAAGAGACAAATTCTTTTTCCTACAGAAGGGAGCAAAGGTCAGTAGAGTATGGTTCATTGAAGTTTCTTTCAGTCAATCCCATCACAAGCTTCTACCTTTTCTCTTCCACATAGTTAACAAAATGGGTAGCTAATCTTAATCGCTTTTACTGACCCCTACATTTCTAGGGTCTAGATGCCAGATCTGGGCTGTCTCTACACCCAGATGAAATCACAGACGGCACACAATGTTACACATAGATGGAGGTTCCTCCTCTATTGGAGTCTAAAAATAATGGAAAGAAACCTCCTTTCTTGTTACACTTTTCTTTCAGCTCTTGTGTGACATCCATTTTGTGAGATGGCGAGGGAAACATCAGAGAGAAATATGATGAAGGAAAGAAAGAGGGTAAAGTTCTAGCCAACTGCAGTAACCCATGGACCACAGACTGGGGCGCTTAAAAGATAAAGGCCACTTGAAGAGAGGGATGGGGCCGTGGAGAACCAGCCCATGTCACCTACCCTCCCTTTAAGTCTGAGCACGCCATGCCTTGCCAGCCTGAGTCTGAATTTAGTCCTTCTTTTACCTCTGCTAAAGGTAAAACATGTGGGACAGTCCCCACGTCTTCAAGGGAAAGCTTATTCCTGGCTAAAGAATATCTTCTGTTTTGCTTTTTCGCCTTGGAGGGTAAGCACGTACTCTGAAGCCTTTATTGTCTCTTTCTGTGCATATCACACCGAACCAACCTATCTGTTGCTATGCTTAGTGGATGATGCGATTTTAATTGTAAGCCTTCCAAAAAGGGCCTATGGGAAACAGGTTGTCATTTCTTTCTAACACATAGCATAATGTATTTATACAGACAAATGACACGTAAGTAGTGATTTATACATTTCTGAAACGCCTTTAATAAATGAGAGAATATTCACACTTAGACATTTACAATGTATATTCTCAGTTCCTAGAAGTTGCTATTATCAAAAACCATTTTGTTTTTGAAATTGTTCATACTATTGTGATGGTCCTATCAATTTATTTTAGCTGCCAAGTTTGATTTTATGAAATAGGTTATGTAGAAACAAAATAGATATTTTAGGAAGGTACATACAACAAGAGTTTAGCTCGATGTTAAGAATTCGGTCATTTGAGTGACTTATTTTGGGATTGCTTAAAAAAATAATTTTGAAACAAAAATGTTGTTTGTGTTTTCTTTGAAAGCACTGTGGTTGTCCTGGGGAACTTGCCTAAAGAGTCTGCCTTTCAAACTTCCGTTACTCTGGAGCCCTTGCTCTTGCGCCTTGCCCTTCTTCCTTGCTGTTTCTCACTTTTTCTTCTACAGCAGAAGCCTAAAACTTTCATGATTCCGTTAGTCTTCTTTATCAAAAGGAATATAGGAGGACATTACCTTTTGCAAATTTTATAAGGACAAGATCACATAAACCTCTTCCTAGGATCTTGAAAGAGGCCTCTCTGAGCCCGGGGACCTGAAATACTTGAACAACTTCCAGGTTACCATGCTTCAGTTTTGAATTCATGAACGATGCAATCTGGTATCTATCTTCAATCACACCACAAGAAGAGGGATTCTACTCAGTTCTGTAGTTAATGGGGGGTAAACATACTGAGAGGCAGTGAAGACAGATGCAGGTTTAAGACTTGCTTCTCTCTCCTATGTTTCCCCCTCTCCTGCACCGAGCAATGGACCTGCCATGTGATGTAGCTGGCGTGTCAGGATAGACCTCAGAGGAGTCTGGATAGGCAAGAAGATATTTATTGGGAAATATACTTGGGAGCCTCAGACTGCTGTTCTGAATTCAGTCCTGGTAAGAGAGGAATATATACTTAAAAAAATTCACATCTCATCCTGGAACACCTTATCACGAAGTTAAAAGAAGAAGGCACTGGACCAAACTGTGATACACATCATAGACATTTTGCTAAGAATTTGGAAATAGAAAAAAAAAATCTTACTCTTTTGTGTGGTCAAATATGTACAGTTGTTTCAGGTTTTCAAGATAAATAGTAAATAGTTCTCCAGTAAGAGGGCAGTCACACATAGTTTACCTCGAGTATGACAATTGAAGTCACTATATCAGT
Source organism: Phyllotis vaccarum (assembly GCA_033318265.1). NCBI lineage: Eukaryota > Metazoa > Chordata > Mammalia > Rodentia > Cricetidae > Phyllotis > Phyllotis vaccarum. The sequence goes on from JARWLC010000016.1 coordinate 16,050,291, forward strand.
TAAATGACTGTCTTTTTGTTAACCTGATGTGGGAATGCGTTTATGTATGCTGTGAATCTCAATCTTTAAATAAAGGAGCTGTTTTGGGCCATGATAGGCACCATAGAAGAAGTAGGAGGAGAAATCAGAGCATAGGTAGGAGAAGCAGGGCGGAGTTAGGCAGACTGAGCTGAAGCCCAAAGGAGCAACATGTAGAAGTACAGGTGAGCCACGGGCCACGTGGCAGACAGATTAATAGAAATGGATTGATTTAAGGTGTAAGAGCTAGCTAGCAAAGTGCCTGAGCCATAGGCCAAACAGCATAAAGTTAATATAAGCGTCTGAGTCATTTCTGGGGGCCTGAGCGGCTGGGCCGGCTAAGGGGTCTGGCACGGCAGATCTGTGGGTCTCAGACCTCTGGCCGACCCCGACCGGGACCTAGAAACCCCACTACTACATTAACCTGAGGCAAAGATAGGCTCTTACCTTTTTGCAAGCATTAGGAGATAGGAATGCCATGTGTACATTTCATAGAGATGCCTCTCTGATTCTTGAGAAAGACAAGGCTTGTGTAGAATGCCATTGAACTGGCCTGTGAAGTTTTGAAAGTATGTGTGCACATGTGTGTGTTTGTGCGTGTACATAGATTCACATTAAAAGAAGAAACAAGTATCAGTCAAATGTTTTCAAAGGAACATGTCCCAAGAAAATGGGTGAGAGGAAAATCTCTTATCAAAGGAAGAATTAAACTTTTATGTGAATCTCTATTTGTTCTCACCAGGTGAACATCCTAGGTTAGCATGTAGATTTCATCATAACTATTTAGTGAACTGCGTTGTGTTTTATTTTATGACTTTTATTGAGGTTTGTCTTCTGTAGGTGTCTTATGTTACAGTTTTTTCTAGCAGTGAGGATAGGTAATATTTTAATGCTAAAACCCAATTAAATCTACTTATCTTCTTGTTTAATTCTTGATAATTTTTCTTTTTGGATTCTATCCTATACTCAAACCAAAAGAACTCTGCAACTATGAAGCAGAGAGTTCTGTAAACTGAGGATCATTACCTGGTTGACACAGGTTCAACTTTGATTCCTTTTTGTTGATTATAAATACTGCAGGGGCATCTTGCTTCCCTGCCTTCCTGAGGAAGGCATTAAAACCCTTTGGATTCTGCTGTGATTATTAAGAAGGTAAAGTAGTTACTAAATTCACTGTTTTGTCCATAGACTGTTTTTTAATATCAACAAATTTATTATGGTGAGCATGCTCTGTTTTCTAAAACTTTGATTATAGTAGAGAGGAAACGGAGAAAGAATTATCCCATGCCTGTTATTCTACACATGAGGAAAGACTGGCTTTGGAAATTTGTTATCGCAGGTCACAAGGACACAACTCTCTTGGTCTCTTCCTTTCTTGTGTCACATACAGGTGCTTTCCATTTAGTAAAAAGCAAGGATCACCCAACACTAATGTCTTTCTTTGCTTCCATGTCACATTCAGGAGCTGTCAGCTCCAACAGTGCTTCCATGATCCACTCTTTGTCAACAGGGGGCATCTCCACCTTCGCCACCCTCTGGTCTCTTTCTCCTCCAAACAAGACACACACGGATTGGAATGGAAAAATGTTTATTTTGTATTAGTTTATGAACATGGGTGTTGATCTTAGGCAGTTTAATGGACATATGGAAGATGGGCAAGCATAGTAAAGATGAGTTAAACAGGGGGCAAAAAACACATGTTTAAATCAATGCTCTAAGTTACTAACTCAAGAAAATTCAGGAAGAACTATGAATAAAGCCTTTATATTGTACAATGTAGAAAATGTATAATGTAGGGTCATGATGTAAAGCAATAATACATAAACTAAATATATGTGAGCACATGATCAAAAGATTGATTCCTTAAAAACAGATTCTCTTACAAGAGAGAGGAAAGCTATACAAATCAATATCAGTGATTGATAATTAGTATAATTATAGATTATATAAACTTTTGGGAGATAGCAGGACTTTTAGAATAATTTTATGTCAATACACATAAATTTGGATTATATTATTATTAAAAGTAGAACCATAAAACTGGCTCAATATTAATTTGAAAATCCCAAAAAATCCTGTTAAACTTGCACATTGATTTTTTTTTATGGCAAGTCTTTGTTTCCACTTCTCTTAAGCATCCCTTAGACACAGATAGTTTCTGTTTTCAGGGCTCAGGACACAATACATCAAAGTATGGTGCCCGGGCACACTGAGCAATTTTTGAGCTAAAGGAGACAAGAGAGCCTAGAAGCAAGATGCTTCTGACCTTCTACACCCTTCTCTTCTACGTCTTGTCTGTCTTTCTCCCACCAAACCAGCCATAAAACCTAGAAAAATCACTACCTGACCTACTTCTGAAAGTGGGTCATAAGACCCATGTGTGACAGAGCTTATGCTTTACATCCAAAGGAAAGACCTGTAACAGAGAAGCCAGGAAGCACCCAAGAGACTTCTCCGGGTGCCCACATCAGCCCCATCACCAAAGGTTCAATCCCTTTGTTAGATCATGTTGTTCCACATTTAAACTGTGTTTCCCATCATAGGTAGCCAACGACAGCAAAAACAACACAATTTGCCCAGGGTGAAGGCTATCCTGAGCTATAAAGCTTTGATTACATTTATTGTTTACTTTTAATTTATCTTTTCTTTTTATAAAAGCATGAAGCTACAATCTTTGAAAAAGGTAAGGAAAATACTACTTTTCCCTCCGTGCCTTTTTGTGAGAAGTAACAGTAGTCATACACAAACTTGTGCCAGGAGCAGCTATGAGGTAACACTTCTCACTGTAAGAGATTGTGTAGCCTTACTCCTTTAAATGTTCTCGTTTTCAAGGGAGAATAAAGTATAAAATAATATAAAACCAATAAGAAAACTGTTAGAGACATGTAAAAAGAACAAGAATATACTGAATGTAATATATATATATATATATATATACATATATATACATATATATCACCTGTAAGCTTACTTTTAGATTTTGGTCCATAAATGAGGACTATTTAGCTTTCAAAAATTTATATTTCAATTGACCCAAATAACACACACAGAGAGAGAGAGACAGAGACAGAGAGAGAGAGAGAGATCACATGATCACATTTCTACAAATTCAGAACAAATAAACATCTATTATTTAAAAATAGTGAATTGCAAAGATAAGAAAGTTTCACATCAAATGAGGAGCTGATACTCAAAACAATATGATAAGTGCAATTCTAATAAATAGTATTGAATTTTTTTCATAAAGTGTTCACTAACACAAAACACAGAAATAAAAGAAATAAAATAAATTTTTTTTAAAAGGCTGAGAGTATAAGATATGGGATTATATAGAGAAAACTATAGTTATTTTTCAATCAAATTTTTATACTTTATATCATATAAAAATAATGGAAAATGAAATTTTTAAATGATTTCATTTATTATGGAATAAAACATTAACAAGTCAAGAATACATCAAATAAAAATGTCCGAAGTGTTTACAATTAAAGCACAAGGCATTCCTAATAAATATGAATGCAAACTGAGGTGTACACTATATTAATAATCTGAAAGAAGATAAGCCTATCTTCAAGATTACCTCTCAAATATCTAATTAGTCAAGATTCCAGAAAATATATTTTGAAAGTGTCAAGCTATTTCTGAAATGTATGCAGAAATGCAAGGATCAAGAGTAGCCACTGCATTTCCAAAGATCAATCATGCCAAAAAACGTATATTTTAAGAGATTAATTTTTTTTCCTATGAACACATGATAAATGAGGCTGTGTGCATCATGGCTAAATAAACCAATCAGAGTACTTAATATATCTTAGAGGAAGCCTAGCCTGCCACATACTTTACAGTGAAGGAGCCTACATTGCTTATTGCTGTGATAAAACAGTTTCTAGTACATGCTATCAAAGAAAGAAAGATACTTCTGGAACTATCATAGAAGGACTGAATGATGGAGCTGAGCCACTCATATCTTGATGATTTGTAGAAGAGGGAGAAGCCTGCCCCTGTGGGCCCTTTCATTTCTCCCTCTTTATTCAGTGTGGGCCCATGTCTATATGATGGTGCCACTAACACCCAGGACAAATCTTTCCCTTTTAGTTACGACACACCCAGAGATATGCTGTATTGATATTCTAGATTTTTCTCAGTCCCATAAAGTTGGCATTGGAAACCATTATGACATTACTTCCTACTAGAGTAAAGAATGTTTTTATATAAACAATTGTTTTATATGTGTGAGTGTTTAGTCTGAATGCATATGAGTGCACTGAGTTCACTTTTGCACATGGAGGCCAGAAGAGGGCACTAGATTTCCCAGAATTGGAAGTACATAGAAATTTTGAGTTGCCATGGGGTGCTGGGAATGGAACCAAGGTCCTCTGCAACAACAGAAAATGTGCTTAACTACTGAGCCATTTATCTAGCACCAAAGGATGATTTTTAACATAACGATAATTTTCAGTGTGATATCCATTTGGAAAAAGACCTGACCTCAACTCTGTGGACTGTAGATATGAAAGGGAAAGCTTAAACAGTAAACAGCCAAGAAGAAGACAGCAGAGTTCGTGAATGCCATATAGGCAGCAGGTATTTTCTTTTAAACAGGACACAGAAATTGCTACTGACATGGAGAAAAGGGGCATTTCAATTACACTAAAATGGAGGGCTTGTGGTTCACCAAATAATAGGACCGAGAAACCAAGTGGTCCTACAGAAGAAAGTTATTATCAGTGTGCCTAAGGGACCAAGTGAAAATGTCTCGGCCTGAGCACTGATATTTTGACTTCAGACTCCATTTTACCTGAAGGGTGCAGTAAAGTTCAGGTTTCTACGCCCTAGAGATAAGAATTCTCCAATAGCTGATCAATCACATCCCTAAATCATAAAAATAGTCATTATACATCCTTAGTTCTCTAGAAACATCATAGCTGTTCCCAACATGAACAATGAAGGAACAAATGAATCTGATTGGATGAACAATAATAGAACACACAGGAAAACTGCCTAATTTCTAAATCCTGATAGGCGAAAATTGTAATTGTAACTTGTCAATAAATTTCAATTTTATGCTTATTAACCCATGGCTGTCCCTGCCCAGCACTATCAGGAGAAACAAGACTCCCAAGGCCTTGTCCTGCAGCTCTGATAATCAGTGATCCACTTACATGGTGAATTAATAAAATCTTTGGAATCTGTAAGTGTTGTCTCTCTCCTTCCTTACATACATGCTGGACACAATGGGCAAGGTGTAACGAAACAAAGCTTTACAGTAAGGACATATAAAAAAAGTTTATAAGTCAACTAGGTGACAACTCAAAGGTGTTTTACAACAGTGGGCTATGGGCTAATGGAAACTACACAGCTTCACTCTTCATTAGGTGTAAGGCAGATGAAAATCCTAGTGTGGCATTAATATTCTTCAATGGATGTAAATAAGGAAGGTAAGACAGAATACTGTCAGTGAGACTCTGGAGCCTTCCGTATGTCCTCCACTTCTCTTTGAACACATTAGCATGATCAAACTGAACAGATACATACCACATGACCTAGAAATTCTACTACTGGACTAATCCCGTGAGAAATTACTTTTGCTAAAAGCTACACATAAGAATATCCATAACTGCATTGTATGCCATAGAAGACCTAAAGCAGCTGTGTCCCAAAAGCATACTTTATGTCACAACTAGAATGACTAAGATCCCAATATACAGTGTGACATAGAGAAAGCTCACAAACACAGTGCTTTATGGTAGAATCCAAGAAAGTGTGTATTACCTTTGTAAATTTCAAAAGCTAGAAGAAGAAACAGCACATATGGTATACAAGATCAGAGCAGCAGTAGTCTTGGGAGTTCCTGACCTGAATTAAGATGGTGGAAATGTATTACAATGAGGTTTCATAGCCCCAGGTGACCAGAGGTTCAGACCTACAGACCTGCCGTCCCAGACTGCTTAGCCACCCCGCTGCTGCTTATGCCCCCAAAATAACTCAGACACATATTAATTTCATGCTGTTTGGCCTATGGCTTAGGCACATTGCTAGATATCTCTTTTATCTTAACTAAACCCATTTTCATTGATCTGTCTGCCACATGACCTGTGGCTCACCTGTGTTCCTTACATGTTTCTTCTTTGGGCTTCTGGCTCGATCTGTCCCTGACTCTGCCCTTCTACCTATGCTCTGATTTCCCTCCCTACTTCTTCTATGGTGCCTGTCATGGGCCAAAACAGCTCCTTTATTTAAAGATTGTTATTCACAGCATACAGAGAGACGTTCCCACATCAGAAATGTTGGGGAAGGAGCTCAGAAATTGCTGTTTTTCTTCTGTTTCTTGATTTAGGTATTTTTTTTTGTTTGTTTATGTTTGTTGTTGTGTTTTGCTTTTTAACACTGAGATATAACTTTGCATTCACTTTGTAAAAATTATCCAATCTGATCTTTTCCTTTTCTATATGTGTACTATATACCAGTAATAGTTAATGGAAAATTTATTGATGTTTTATTAAAAGAACATTGGTTACTTACCTTTTACCTATCACTGTTGTGCTAAGAATGTAGGCCTCTAGTTTTTTAAGAAAACCTAAAAATATGAACGTAGCATCAATCAATCAATCAATCTATCGATTTCTTTTTTTTTTTTTCTAATCCCACTGATCTTTCTTTGTGTATGGAAGGGTCACTGTATAATTCAAGATAGCTTTGAACCCATAACTCTTCAGTTCATCTTACTATGCTGCCATTATGGGTATCCCCTCATCAGGCACAGCTTATTTTTCTTATTTTTAAATGCTGTCAACTAATCCAGATTAAAGCAGTCTGTTTCAGTTCCTTCTCTTATCACAGTGGCAAATACATCAGAGGCAACACTTGCAGGAAGATTTTTCTTCTGGCTTCTGCTTCTTGTGGTGAGAGACAGGTGGCTGTTCTGGCTTGTTCTCTCTGCATAAAGGACCCAGAGCTCATGGTGGAACCAGACACTAAAACCACTGGTTCCAGTTGTTTCTATTACCCAGGGATGTCTTCTGGTTCAAATGTGAAGGATTCACCACAGTTTGAATATATGGTCTCTAGTAGAAGGTAATGTTTCAGAAGGCTGTGACGTCTTCTGAAGAGAGGACCCTGTTGTCACTTACAGGGATTAGAGTAGACCCAAGGGCTCCAAGCACCGTGCCTCCCTTGAAGTGTATCTCTGAATCATAACGCAAACACAACTCATTCCCACTGAAATTGTTTGTGTCCAGGATTCTGTTGCAGCAATGAGAGATGTAAATAATACAACTCTGCTCTTAAAAGTTCCACTGACTTTGACATCAACACCACCAGCTGGTGTGTCCGACACATGAGTTACTGTGAGAATGTAAATCCATAGAAGAATGCATCAAGTCACTTCAGTCTCTATGTAAAAGGAGAACATGAAACACACTGAATTTCATCTTTATACCTCAATCTCATCTCTATGCCAGAACCCCACTACGTCTAGACAAATAGTTCAAGCCCCAGAAAATCTGAAACCCTTTGAGACCTCAAGTATTTTACATAAAGGGTACCCAAGCTGTGTCAAACTCCTCAAACACATCCCTCAGTATTGTTTTAAGTGTAGATAACTTATTCAGATGGTCAACTTGCAAATCCTAGGGGGAGAATCCCTTTAACTACAAAATTGGGTAGCCCAGTTCTGTAAATATAAAGTCAGGTAGCTCTTAAATGACTTTGATTTACACAGCTTTATCTTTACTTTCTTTATCCATACATACACTCTTGGCAGTATACCACTGTCTGCAAACTAAGAGCTACTTCTCTCCAGATTTGGAAGGACCTACAGAGCTGTGTGAGTTCTTTCAGGAAAGGCAGGTTGCCATTCAGTGTTTTACAGCCACCGTTAAAGACTACCAGCCAGAGGACAACTGCTTTGCAGTGTAGCAAATGTGACCCTGATTCTTTACTTTAAACAAAGATTTATTTATTTTTATTTCACGAGTGTTTTGCCTGGTGCCTGCTGAGGTCAGAAAAGGGCATCAGTTTTGGGTTGCCGTATGGGTGCTCAGGACTGAATCCGGGTTCTCTCCAAGGACACTAAATACTCAAAACTGCTGATCCATCTGTTCAGTCATTGGGCTGGGCTTTTGTGCATCAAGGAAATAACTGGTAAAGGCAACCAAGTGTGAGCTTCAGGGAACATACTCCTATGGACCAACAGTGACACAAGTGTACACCTAACAGGACAGAATGCTTTAGCCCTGTGGCCAGGATGAAAATGCATTTTCCCAATACAGTTCCACACACACTTTTTTTTTCATTTACATCCTTCGCTGCCATTAGAGAAACAACTAATATGCTGTGATGAGATTAAACCTCTTTCTTTTCTCATTTAGCACCAGGTCCAGCACAGAGTCTCATCCCACTCTAACAGGTCTAACATTCTGCCTTCTGTGACCCATATCAACTTCAACACACCAAGTTTCTTATTGGAGGTGGAATGAACAAACAGGTAGGATGTAAGCCTGTATGTTGTACATGTGAGTCTGTTCAGGAGGAGCTGCTGGCCCTAATGCCCTTGTAATATGCTTGTGAACGTTGAGCTATTGCCATGCGGAAGGAATTACACTTCTGTAACTCGCTTCCACCATAACCCCCAGGGGAACTCTAACCCAGCCATTGAAGGAAGCCCGCACAGCTGTGAACTTGATATTTAGCCTTACTGGGAACTATGCAACCCAGTCTGCCCCTTCCTACCCCAGCAACCCCCACTTCAATCCGGTTCCTGGAAGGAAGTCCCAGACAGGGAGGGGATGGGATAGCAGAGAGCAGGTCAACTTCCCTGTTTAGTACAAAGTACCACAAAGGGCTGTGAAGAAGGCTGAACTGGGGGAAGGTATTGTTAAAAAGGGAACCACTGACTTCCTGTGAGCATAGGCTCTTCCCTCCCTTGTCGGCAGCGCCCTAGAGGGTGTTGACTTCATCTTAAATGATGCACATAAACACCTCTGAAGCTGCTGCTCCAATGTCTATCCTTTGCTTTGAAGGCCGGGAAGGCTCTCTCGCCCCATGCTCCTAAAGCTGAGGCCAGCAAGCTCCTGGTTTCACACGTCCCTCAGCTGCAGTCATAGTTGTGGATCTGTGTTTCTCACTGTGAGCCCACAAAGTTCACAGCACATGATTTTCAGCTGCACCACCCAGCTAGAGGGTGAAAGCAGGGGAGCATGCAGGCTGAGATCATTTCCGCCCACATCAGAAGGCAGAGGGAAGTTGGCAGAGAGCTGCACAGAGCCCTCCACCAACTGCTTTACAACTTCTGGGCCAAGATGTCCTACATCCGGCATTGACGGGAGACCACATGGACAGAGCGTGGTGGTGGGAACCGAACTTAAAAATTGCAAGGGTTTTAGGTGTAAGAATTCTTTCCTTACCGTTGCTTTCCAGCAATTCTGTTGCAACACATCTCAGCTCCACATCCCACTCCCTCTTGGGATTTTATGGCACTACACACATTCTGAATGGACAAAAGGCAGAGAAAAGGAAAGTTGGTATGAGGTAAAAGAGTAAGGGGATTGGGGAGGAATGAACAAGAATGACTATATCAACCATAATTTTCTTAAAACATCACAGCACAGACACGAATAAAAGAAGCAAATAATTTTAATGGAAAACAAAAACAAGTTGGTAGCAGAGGTGGAATATTAGTAGAAAACCACTTTATTTTATTATTTTCATTATTTTTGCCTTCATCCACAACTACTCTCCCTTACGAATCTCACTGCAAGCTCCAGGAAGATCCTGATAGGTTTTCCCTTCTCCTCCCACTAACCTGCAGATGTGGATGTGTCATCCTTCGGATCTTTGGCTTCTGCTTCCTACACAGCCTCATGCATTTTCTTAACCCGTCCCATCCATCACACTTGGACCTTAATTGCTGCTCCCACCCTCTTCCCTGTGCTCTGAATCTTTTACTCACTCAAGCATCCCTGATCATTTCCTCCTTCGAGTCTCAACACCATTCCACGTCAATCACACCACCTTTTAATTGAGTCTGTTTTCACTTCTAGAGAGTGAGACGCTGGTCAGTGTGGACTTTTTCTCAGCTTAGGTTTTGAGCTCTGAGATCTTTTGACCAAAGTCAAAACCGTCCCTACAAGAGAAAGTGCATGACTGTTCTAAAAGGAGAAAGGGAGAAAGTCTCCCCCCATGTGCTGTAGCTATCACAAAATCTGTATTGCTTGCTCTAACTCAAGAAAACAGACAATTCATTTCTTCAATAAAAAGCCATTTCAGGATACAACTAGATGTGGGTATGCATAAAGTACCACACTTTCCATATCTCTTGGCTTGACTTTAAAATGCTTTAGTTTTAGACTAAGACTTATATGGTTGCCAGAGAAGCCCCAAAATATAGGCTTTCTTAGGTTTGCACGTTTTAATCCAAAAAAAGGGGGGATGATTGAGTGGGTGGGTGAGAAGAGCCTCTTTCTCAGAAATACTAACTAAGTGGCTCCTTATGGTGATTGTCTCATCTTTCCACTATTGAACCAATACCTTTTGCTAGGAAGATCGTCCTTCTAATGGTCTTAGATCTCAGTGATACAGTCCTTCTCTGTAATGACTTGTCCAAAAACAGGGAAACAGAGAAGTATAGGAGTGTTTTCTCGAAGGGTAACCAGCTATCAAAAATAATCAGGCGAGGCAGAGGGCAAATAGATAAAAGTCTTTATTCTTTGAGAATTATATTAGAGACAAAGAACTTCTTTGTTATCCAATTCTAGCAAAAAAATTTTAGTGTAATATGCACATGAAAACATAATTTTAAAGGGGGAACTTCACTCGTTTAGGTAATTGAGTCGTATCAGGTGAAGAAAACTAATTGCTCATGAAAAGAGCAATAACATTGTGGATTAGTATGAGCCAATAAGAAAATTTTAAGTTACATTAAAGAATTAAAAACTATTTTTAAATGAAGAATGGCACCTGGTCACAGAGAACATAAAAGTGAAAGTAGGTTTTCATGACTGTCGGTTCTGAGTTGCTCTGCGGTGGTCTTTTCAAACTGAAACATACAGAATGAAGAACAGTGCCCAGTGGAATGACCGTACAGGGTGGTCATTAAAAAATGAGAAGTCCGGCTTCCTTTGCCCCTACAAACATTTTGAGTGCATGGACAGAAGAAGTAGGTAGAGAAAGATGGGGCTGGGGAGAAGAAGGAGGGGTTGAGTGGACCCTGAACTCCAGCCAATGCTTTCTGCCTCCATTTCTTGTGGTAGAGATACAATGCTTGCTTACTTCAGAACAAACAAACAAACCAGAATGATAGGAGACACTGCAAAGTCTTTAAATGTGTTAAGAGCCAATTAATTGCATGTGAAGGTCAAACCATCAGTCAAAACCCTAAAGTCATACACAGGCATTCTAGACAGCAGGGCTATAGCTCTCTAGGTCTTACAACACTTACTAGCACACTAAAGAAGAAATTAGAAAAGATGAGGTTTAAATCGCTTTGTTTAAAATACTTTGTTACAGATTGCAATATCTGAGAACTGAACTAGCATCTGAAAATGTTAGCATTTTACTTTTTAACCATTTGGCACTCCTGAAGTTCAGAGGTTAATGTCAGGAGTTAATGTGTGCAAATTATTTTTCTAACTAGGAAGAGAAAAAAGGCTTAAAGGGGTGTAACATCCAGTAGTAATTGAGTCACAAAACCAAGAAAAGAATTAAGATGTCTTAGTGGCTGTTGTAATTCACTAAGGGCTAGATTCTCCAAGATTGTAACATTTCCTAGGCCTCTTCTATATCATAAACACTGTGCTAGACTCTTGACATGGCATTTCATTTAATTCAAGCTCTAATACCTTAAGGGTTTTTATCAGGCACCTTCCAGAAGATAGGTACTCTTTCTTGTATCAGATAGACAGAGGTGAACAAGGTAAGCGAAACTTGAATCTTTGGGGGATATAGTCAAGGGACTTCAGATGAAAAATGAGCAAATAAATGAGCTAAAAATGGTAAGAAAGAAAGGACTTGAGATGACGGTAGAGAATGAGAGTTGAGAATCTACTTCAGGAAGGAGGGTCGAAGAAGGACTTTAGGAAAAACACGTGGTGGTGGCACAAGAGGGGGGAGCAGGGGCCTTTCTGAGGGGCATGGAATCAGGTCAGGGTGAACTAAAGACAGGCAGGCAGATGCCATAGGCAAAAGCCTCTTAGGGACCAGAGGTGGGAACAGGATGGGACTGAAGCCCACAGAACCCTCTGGATCTGATAGTTTAAGTTATATTTAACTCTCAAGCCCAAACTTAAGCAGATTTAAACTCAGGAAACAACAGAGTTACTCGCATTTGAGAAACTGAATTGCCCAGTGTTGGGAATCATGAAGACAAGAGCAATGGTGAATACAGAGAGAGACACCAGAGAGAGTCCAACAGAGGGGCGGCACTAGCTAGACTTGATGGCTGTGACAACAGAAAAAAGTTGGTGAAACTGATGGACACTTTAGAGGTAGAGTTGAGAGCCGGCTTCTGAGTTAGCCTGAGGTCTAGAGTGTGAATTGGGAATGCTAACATGGGTACTTTAACTTGACTTCCTGCCTGGCCTGAATGACAGAGTCGTCTGAGGGCGTCTACTCTAAGACAGAGATATTGCTGGGTGTGACAGTGTGAGGGATTATTGTCAGCAGTCCACATGGCAGAATGATGGACGTCCTAGAGGGCCGAGGCTTTTTATCCTTGCGCTGTCTTATCTGTGTAACTTCTCCTCTGTCATTAAGAGAAGAATGCAGAGGCCCCAGAAATAAGATAGCTCAGGATGGAGCGGACAGAATGCTGTCAGCCCTCACACACCACATTAGATTGTTCTGTAAGAGGGAAACAAGCATCTACCGTGTCTGAGTGGATATGAAATAAATTTTACTGTTAGAGAGGGTAGTGTGGATGGCACTTAGAGTAAAAAGGCCTTCCACTGAAACAGAACCGTATCTGTCAAAGATGGTTTAGGTTTTACTCTCTTGCTTCTTCCTGGACACATATAGAAGATGATTTTGTCTTTGCAAACAGGAAAAAGAAAGATGCCAAGCTAAATAAATGTGGCAGATGTAGTTTTGTCTCCTTGAATTAGGTGTTCAAAGTTAACACATTCTTTTGTTTTCTGTAATTCAAATTAAACCAGATTTTGTTCCTATGAAATTTGTTCTCAATATTGTGGCTGTAAGAAAGTGATTAGAGCTTTAGGTTCTTCAGAAGCATCATGATATATCCCCATATATTACAGTGGTGAATGATCATAGTTCATTTCAGAATGTGGGCTAGGGGAGCTATCATTATGGAGAGTACGTGGTTTTGTAGAAAAATATTAAGTCACTTAGATAATTACTAACCAACATAACAAGTACCATGAAGAAAATAAAAATTTTAAACACTGGTAGGATCTTTGATTTCTTCAAAGAACTTAGGTAACAATAGAAGAGTATTAGGAGAAAAGCAGGATTTTAAGGTTAGTAAACATGATATGCGAACGCTTCTTTCTTGATATCATGGTAAAAAGCTAGGTTGAGCCTACATCTATGGGACTGGGCTGAAGGACGTCAGGGATTGTGACATTGGAATTTTCAAAAGTTGGGAAAGAGAGATGCTAAATCAGTGGGATGGTTAAGTACAGGAAGGTAAGTATAGAAACTGTGATTTTATTAGAAAGTCACGGAGAATACATTGCAAAGTGAAAATAATGAATGTTAACTAAATTAAATTTGATGGGTGTTTTTAAAGGAGGAATTAAGGCATTTGGCCCAATTGGAACAGTGCTATCATAGTATGGAGAAATTTTTTAAAGCAATTTTATGGTTAAAAAGTATGTCACTGTTTGTTTTAGATTGATATAGATGCAGGCCTCAGGTGAGACTTTTTTGCCAACTGGAGAGAAACAATCATTTGCCACGGTCAGTGAACTGAATTTTTAAGGGCCTGTATTATTTTTTGTGGCTTGGTTAGTGTTTTTACAGGAGGGGAATCTATCTAAAGGCTAAAAGCTACGGTCAAGGACCATAGCTGTAATTGGCTATAACAGTAATAAAGTCTTCACCAATGTGTCCCATCTCGAGGGATTTTAACAGGGTCACTGTCACTTGTAGAGAGAGAATGGGGGGGGATGGGCAGGAGGTGTGAAAAAGGACTACAGGACGTAAATCTGTTCGAGTGGTCAATCTTTATTATTTTTAAGCTGTTTATATATGTTTTTGCAGTGCTGTAGGTACAGGGAGAAGAGAGGGTTAGTGAGGGGGCAAAACTTGGCTTAGTGTTAGGCAGTTAGGGGCCAAGGTCAGTGTGTTCCCTAGTAGTTTCCTCCAAGGACTGTCTTAGTCTAAAGAATGCTGTCCTAATCTAAAGAGTGACAAAGGAGGGAATTCTTTAGTTGACTCTTGGCTAGTGAACCGGCTCCTGACAATTAAGCACAGGCAAGCTTGCTAGGGGGGCATTTTTACTACCTATGAGATGTGAGAAGCAGGGGTTGGAGAGATGGCTCAGTGGTTAAAAGCACTGGATGTTTTCTAGAGGACCCAGGTTCAATTTCCAGGACTTATATGGCAATTTGCAAATTACAGCTTCAGTTCCAGCTGCATGGGATAGGACACCCTCACAAAAACATACATGTAAGAAAAACACTAGCACACATAAAAGTAAAGCAAAAATGGACAACAACGAAAACAACAAAAAGAACCCAAGAAACAAAGTCAGAACTATTGTACACAAAGAACAACTGATAAACTCAAGATGTGTTTAGGAAGTGACACTGGAAAGGTATTAGTGATAAATTAAACTGAATTATAAGAGAGGTAAAAACTATTTGGAAAAAGTTGTTATAGTAACAAGATTCAATCCAGTATAAGTATTGTAGCAGCTGTTTCAGTTAATAAGAACAAAGAGTAGCTAACTAGCATCGATAAGCCCATTTTGTCAGCCTGAGACAGACTCACTATTGCTTCTGAAACTAGTGAAACCAGAGCTCAGATGCTACAAAGTTTAAGTGGGTCTTTTAAATGTGCTTTAGATGTTAGTCAACATAATAAATAATGGCGTTGGAATATTTGTTGAAACTTAATAAATTTAAATTCTGGAGACATGTTCTTAATTTTGCACATGCCCATATGCCTTCAGCTCATGTCTTACTTTATTTAATCATATCTATTTCACTTTAGTGGAATCCAAGCTAGGATTCATGGAGCAGTTCTGCCTTCATAGCTGTGCATTACAGCCAGGAGCATCACTCTGAGTGATGTTTGGAATTTTAAAATTTTCTATTATCATTTTGGAAGGAGCTTTAACTCTGAGCAAACCTGAAACAATTGTATTGCTTTCCTGTATCCTCTACATTGTGCCACTGAATCTCACTCATCTGAGAGACTTGCTTTGTTACTCACATTCCAGTATTGCCAAGTCAGGGTACATCTTGTAATCAACAGTGTCTTCACATTGGTCAATAAAGAGCACCAACTCGCCTCTTAGCACCTCATAGAACAGAGAGTCATTATCAACCTTTGTTCCATGGGCTTCCTCCACTAGTTTTGCACTTCAACCACATGGCTGTCTTTACTCTGTCTTTACCTCACCCCTCCCTTTGGGCAAGGTCTTTGTCCAGTTTGTAGAAACGAAATGCTAGCATAAGGTTTCAGGGGACATCTTTCCTCTGTTGGCATCTTCTTCTATCCTTTTCATTGAAATTGAAAGTCAAGCACATTTTCATGCATGTATTTCTGGGGGCCAGAAGCCAGAAGAAGGCATCACATCCCTGATATTGAAAATTATAGTTGGCTGTGAGTTATCATTTGGGTACTTTAAATTGAATCCTGACCCTCTGGAAGACGGCTCAGTACTTTTAGTCTCTGTGCCATACATATGCCCCCAATAGACTGACTTTTATCTGTATTTTTGTTGTACACAAAGACAGGAGAATGGGTTTATCCAGTAAGGTAGACTTCTTTGTCTAGTAGAAAGGTTTTATTTTTAAATGTTTATTTAATTTTTTTTGTGTTATGAGTGGTTTACAGGGCTCACAGCGGCCTGAAAGGAGTGTTGTGTCCCCTAGAATTTGAATTATACTCAGTTTTGAGCTGCCATATAGGTTCTGGGAATTGAACCTGAGTATTATGCAAGAATAGCCAGTGATCTAAACCCATAAGACATCTCACCATCTCTAGCACAGAAATTTTTAAATGATAAAATATCAGAATTCAAAAATGTGCACCTTTAAAATACTAAAAATATGTTTTATTTTCCTATAGTATTTTCTTCATTGATAATAATGTTTATTCAATCTGTAATGGTGAACATTGATCCAGTCATAGAACAACATTACTTCCATCAATATACTTTTCCTGTAGGGTGAACACAAGCTTCTCCATCATCCTCACAGCCTCTACTCCTATCAAATCCAATATTTTGTATAAACCCAGCCTTGTGTGTGAGTCTGATTGCTGGTTCATTTATTCATTCATCAGATTTTCCATATGAACATAATGGTAACTACCACTGATTAGACAACACAGGCTGCTATTGACAGTTAGGTTTATAGTGAGTGAGGTAGATATGTAGAAACATAAATGAATATGTTACTGGATTTGGAGAAAATTAACAAAGTTATGAGATATAAAATTTCTATGAGGAAGTTAAGCTGTGGATTAAAGAATGTTCCAGGGTGGTCAATGTAAAATAAGTAAGAAATAGAGTGATATTTAAAGGAATAGGAAAATGCCAGCATGTTCAGAGCATAGTACGGAAAATATGGAAGGCATAATTAAATGAGTTGACTGATGCTCACAGAGGCTGAATTTTATTCAGTTGAAATATGGAGAATAGTGTTATGTTTTAAACAAGACTTAGTATAACCCAATTTATGTTGTTAGAAGATTATTTTACTCCTTGGAATCCCAATTGAATATGGAAGACAGACGTTTGGAGAACAGTTTAAAGGTTTTTCCAGCAGTACAAGTTCCTCATGCATTCCAGTTGGAAATGAAGCAGAATTAACAGGTTTCTCAGACAGAGTAAAAGGACTTGTTCATGAATTAAACACATTTTTAAAAGAAAAGGAAAAATAAAATGTAAGCTTGTTTTGGAAAAAGTTTCTGTGTGTATATTTGCACAATGGTAGTTAGGATTGCGAATCGAGGCAGGTTTAAAGAAAGGATGGGTGAAGACTGCCAATGTTGTCAAGTCAGTCAGAGGACTGTGAGGAACGCAGCAGCAAATTTAAGTCTAGAGACTTGACACTAGCTGCTTCTGCTAAGGGCAAACCATGAAAGAATCTGCGTGAAATAGCTTAGAAACAGATGGGTGCCCAGGCTGGTGAGCTATCACTCATGCTGGGGTGAGCTTTGGTGATACGATTGATTGTCTTTTAGTCATTTCTGCTCCTCTAAGTAACCCTCACATATACTCTTTCCTGTAAGTGAGCTCAGTAAATCATTGGTTCACCAAGTTGGATTTTTCTGGTATCCATGCTTTGGTCTGTTGTGAGATCCCTATCTTTACTGAGTAAATGTGTGTCTTGTATCTCCCCGGGAAATGTTTTGTCGCATAACACTTGGGAATAGCCTCCCTGTCCTTCCTAGGAGATAGATATCTTTTCCCTTGGCTCTTAAAGTCTTTCTAATGGCTCCTCTGAGATGTTCTCTGTGATTTACATGTAGGATTGTGTTGTATCCAAAGGGGCTGTGCACCACACGGTTGGTTGATCTCTGCATTGTGACTAGTTTATTCTCTAAAAGGGTTTCAATTTGCTACAAAAAGAAGCCTCCCTGATGTGGGGGTGAGAGCTACGTTTATCCATAGGTATAAAGATACATTTTTAAATGCAGGAGTTAGGAATTATGCTGCTCTAGTAAAGTGGTGGTAGTAGGTTCTCCTCTAAGACCCATGGCCTTACTAATTGCAGGGAGTTGGTAGATAGTATGGAGACATACTTCCCCTCCTGTTGAATGAACCTACAGCCCAATTAGACTGCTGTTGATTACCATCCAGATATGAGTATCACTACTGTACCTTTAGGGATATATATCTTAATGGTTTGCTCATTATTGTGGTTCAAAGATGCCACAGCTAGCTGGGTAAGAGTATTTACTGCTTACCTCCCAAGACTGATGGTACAATGAAAGCCAGCCCACAGGAAGGTGGAGGCTTTCAGATTGTATCTAGCTTTTCTAATTAGGTCTGAGCCTTCAGCAGTGGGGACTTATATTCAGCCTCTGAAAGACAGACAAGGCCACCAACAATAGCCTGTATCATTCTGAGTCACATGGATCACCCTGTCCAATCAAATGGAGGTTTCTCCTGTCTGATATTAGAAGCTATGCCAGATAGTCTATGGATCTTGTGGAGAGTATTGTCAGCCCAAGTGGCAGAGCTTATATTACTATATATAATTTAGGGTAAATACAGAAATAGTGTGGTTTGTTGAGGCTTTAAAATTGTATTACTGGATATTTAAGCTGTAAGGTTATTTTCATGTATATAAAAGGGGACATAAATCTAATCCCACAGTTCCTTGAAATAAAAGTAAGAGATTTTAATTCAATATATATCTGCAGGGTGCTTGGGAGATGGCACAGTATCTAAAGGGCTTTTATGCAACCATGAGGACACGCATTTGGATTCCTAGAACCCATGTAAAAGTGGCTGTGCATGTGTGTAACCCCAGTGCTGGAGGATCAGAGACAAGGGATCACTGGCCGCTCAATCTAACCTAAATGGTAAGTGCAAGCTCAGGGAGAGACCCTGACTCAAAAACTCACATGGAGACTGTTAAAGGAAGACACCTACAGGAACCTCTTGCATTCCATTCCATCCATCTGTGCATGCACACATAGACACACACACAGATAAATGCAAGGCACACACACACACACACACACACACACACACACACACACACACACACACACACACACACACACACACACACTACAAAAATACAAAACCCTCCAGTGTTTCCGAATTGGGAAGTATAGCCCACTTTGGGGCCTCTGACTACCCACCTGTCTCCCACACACTATCTATGTATTTCAAACAATAAATTTTGAGTGTACCTTTTTATTTTAAAATGCAAGTGGATAACATAATAATACTAGATTCATTTAATTATACAATTTAATTCATAGTGACATTTTTTTAACCAGTAGACAAATTCTTATTGGTTAAATCTAAGCATAGCATCACAACATAAAAATCATTACAAATACTAATTATTATATGTGCAGATAAGTGCAGCATTCAATCCTCATCAAAGGTGCTGGCTTCTTTTTGCAGTAGACGGAGACCATTACAGGAAGCCACAACTGGTCAAATGTATAGGACAACCAATCTTGAGGGGACCAGTCCTAACTGATGTATCTATAACAATGTTCTCAAGGCTCAGGAAATACCACAGAAGAGGGAACAGAAAGATTATAAAAGCCAAGGACCAGGAAGTCTGCGTTGAGATACGGCAGAGAAGGTACACTCAACAATGGCTTGCTGCATTAAAAACATATGAACAATGACAAAATCAATTCACATGCTAAAGTTGATGAGGGAAATCTCAGAGGCTTCCACTAAAGATAGTTAAGGACTGCTGAGTGTGATAATTAGTCTGCCCCAGGCTGGGCTTCCTAATTAAATTGATAGAGTCAGCCCTAAACACAGGCACCTGGACATAGACACAGACACAACCCCCTATACACTCACCTACACACACACTTTTGCACACATGTACAAAAACACACAACATCAAACAAACTCAGGTTTTAAGTGTGTGCGTAACAATAATAGTTAAAGAGAAAGGCCATGAGTTTGAGATTAAACAGTATGTTAGAAATAGGAGGTGTCCTGGGAAGAGAGAGTGGGGGAAATGGTGTAAATTGAGCAGGAGTGTGAGAGGTGGAGAAATCTTGTGATAAAAAGAAACACATTAAGTGTGTGAAAAACAATTCTTGATTTTCAGTGCTCTCTGTTCATTGGAGAATAGCAAAAGAGCAACAAATGTAGAAGCTTTCCAGTTTGGAAGCAGAATTCACTGAGGTGGAAAGGGGGTCTAACTCCAGTGTTCGTTCACAAGTGATACCTGCATAAAACAAAATGAAACCAAAAAAAAAAAAAAAAAAAAACCAAAAAAAAACCCCAAATTGGGAGGCTCCTTAAGCCCACTAGGGGTAGTTTTGCATAGGAAAGCCACATAACTGAGAAAACTGGTATTTGAGCCTGAGCTCCTTATAGTGAAGAACATGAGTTGGCAGACATCAGCAGAAAGACAGTCTGGTTCATTTGGTCACCTTGGACAGACTTCAGAGCGTTGTACCAGCTTAATCACTGAGTTATTTTGCCAACTCCTATGTTGATATACTCATGGTGAATCTGTTTCGTTATTTCTTGCATAAAAAATATTGATAATTTGTGGATAGATGTATTGTTTCAGAATCAGGTTTTCTCAAAAGGATATTATAAAGGAGCAACGTTTAAGTAGTGTGAGACTGTTTTCCCTCAGAAGAAAATTGAGAACTACCAACAGCGTAATACTTGAATTAAGGAAGTAAGCCATTGCACTGACTTTGAACATTTTTTTTTTTTAACTTCCTGCAAAGAGGACCCTTTACAGTATTTTTGGAGAAGTTAGTAAAACCGAATCTGACATCACCATTTAGCACTGCATGCAGCTAGCAAGTGGTTTGTTCTTAGGGTAATAGAGAAGGAAACCTGCTCACCATCTGATAAGACACAGTGCAAAGTATGCATGAATTTCTTTTATTTTTGAGATAGCTTTACAGAGTCAAACTTCTAGAGAGATAACCATTATTTTGTCTTTCAGGGGGACTCGTGCTATTTCCTAGGGACACAGCTGATCTCCTGATATGACCATGTATTTGTGGCTCAAACTTCTGGCCTTTGGCTTTGTCTTTCTGGACACAGAAGTGTTTGTCACAGGTAAGCACTTCAATATCGATTTTTACTTCCTTGTTTTCTGTTCCTTTTGAGGGAAGGTGGGTTTGAAATGGACATTTTTAAATGTTCTGTGATGGAGATTGAAAGAAAGCTCCACTACTCCATGGTCAAGGTTGTGGCTCAGAGGATTAAGGCCTATGACATGGCCATGTACACAGTTTCTTTTTAGAGATGTAAATGTTTCTGGGGAAAAAGTTTAATAGGAACACTGTCTGCTGACTCGGTCTCTTTATTTGTCAACTTTTCAAGGATGTTTCTAAAGCAATAGATCTGAACACGCAGCTATGACAGTCTAAAGAATTGTTAAATAAGTCCGTGTGTATGCTTTTCAGTGAAATATTAACAGTTTAAAATCTTGAGACAGTTATGGTTGTACGTAAGCCAGTCCCTTCAGAGGGGAGGCTGCTTCCTCAAATGTTGATGGTTATTAAAACAGGGTTTCCAATGCTTGGCTACAGAAAAGCTCAAAGATGAGTTAAGTGCTTTCAAAAATTTTAACTTTCATGTATTTTATCATATACTGCCTTTTGAATTAATTATTTTAGTTCCTCAATAATGGTTCATTTGAATTTTGCTGTGGAAATTCTGGTAGAGCCACCGCCCTTCCTGGGTGATGGGTAGATAGCTAGATAACACAGCCCTGAAAGAGGTGGAAATGTTAAAATTCCTAAGAATCACATGAAGGATGTGTCCTTGTTTACTTGCTTAAATTCTTGACCTTCCCACACTTCTGGTCAGGTCATGAGTAGTTTCAGTTTGGAATGCGAGTTTTGTTGTTAATTAATTGACTTATAGATAGCATTCTCCTTATAATGTTTAACTTAAAACCATCCTTTTATTATCAAAGGGCGTTGACAATGAGTCTTGGTAGAAATTTCAAGAACTTTTAAATAGAAAAAAATTCAATCAGAATTCACTTTTAATTTTTCTTATGTTTTCTGTTCTTATTTTCCTGTGAGAGACACGGCACTTAATTAATCGCTGAAGGTGTCACATGGCTAAATTATGGTTTTGGTCATCTATGGGCCTGGAAAAGAAATTCAGCCTGAGATAACTTTTTGTTGTTATTATCACAATAAGTTTGTTTTGCTTTTTAGTTGGAAAGATGAATTTAAAAAAATCCACTTATGTCAGTTGTGAGTTTTAAGATGATTTTTAACAACATGCACAAAGCTACAGAATTTTGTCATAATGTACAAACTACTTCTCATGTTTCCACCCCCCTGTGATTTTTTGTTATAATCTAAATAAAATTATGAAGAACTTAAGGTTATATGTACATTTTTATCATAAATCAGCATATTTCTACTTGTGAGTTCCCTCTCAGGGCAAATTATCAATTCTTTTTAAGTGAGTGTGAACCTAGGATACCATTAGGCCCCAGGGCAAAATAACCATCAAAGCTTTACATCATGCTATTTAGTGGGTTATTTATTTATTTTTTTGCTGCTGTTGTTTGTTTTTTTCAGAAGAAGCATATTTGAATTCATCATCAAAATGTATATAAAGTGATATAGAAACCTTTAGGTCAATTTTGATAAATATTTTACTCTATAAATAAATGAGTGTAGATATATTATTAATCAACATATAGATGATGGATTGATGATAGATAGGTGATAGAAAGATTTTGAAAGATGAAATTTACCATGATTACTCCCATAATACCGAGGATAAATATTTCTCTACAAGACATTGATATTCTTTCTTAACATGTGTACTTATTATTGGAAGCACACATACATAATTATCATTTGTGTTAGAAAGTGGTATCTAGCATTTCCAGACTCATTTTTGATTCAGTTTATATACTTGAGAATTTATAAAGCTTTGAAGTATATATTTTACTTTATTAAGAAACAAATGACTTGGATTCTACGTTTTATCTTCATGTGTTAAACTAACTCGGTGTCTGTGGGAAATAAACTTTCAGGCAGCAATGTTTTATAATATGCTTTTAAAAAATAAAGTAGTTCAGTAAAATGTAAATGAGACATGAATGGAAAACACACAACACTCCAGCGTCTTATTTAATTTCTAAAATTGGCATGAGACCAATGTCAAATTTCCAAAATGTCTCTGGTCTCTTTGCTCTGTGCTCTTTCGCCGTGACACTTGGACACTGGATGCTTGTTTAAAAGTTCTAAATAATTCTTGGGCACAGTGATGGAGTAGAGAATGCATGTAGGGTGCAGGAATTCCACCTCTAATAAAGTCTTAATGTGCCACCCATCACTTAACGGCCAAAAGTGTCTTCATTTATGCTCTGACGAGTGTGCAGTTATGTTATGAGTCAGAGCAGTGAATTCTCATTTCCCGAGCACAATTCTTAATTTTGCATCAACATTAAAATATCTCATGTAACAAATATGTACTTGGCCTTGTATACTGCAAGCATTTGATACAACGTATTTATTGATTTTGACAAGCACTCCTATTAAGTTCTAAAAACAATAGAAGAGTCTAGGCAATGAGAATGAAGACTTAACTACTTTTTAAGAAGAAAAATTTTTTGTTTGTTTTGTTTTCTGCTAAAATGTTTCTGTGACCCTTGCCATTGCTACAATGTGAAAAGCATTTTATTGGAGGACAGAAAATGTGGATTAGAAATGAGGAGTTTCCTCTTTCTTGTTTCATACTCTGAGCTCAGGATCAGAGTTGTGAACTATCTTCTCCATTCAATTTGGTATCTCTCCAACGGTGACAAGAAATGGGTGCCACATGCAGATACGTCTGCATTGATTGTGTGCACATACACACCGACTTACAGATAGGCATGTACACGCACATGTATAGCACATATACATGGTGCTTGCTTTATTCATTCTTGTCATCCCTCTCACCTGTTTGCTGGCTCTCTGCACATACTTAGCTGTTCAGTACTGAGGCTCTGTGAGCACAAGGCTTTGGCAGGGTTAGTTTTCCTTGGTCTAGATTAACTACGACCTCTGTGCTTGTGAGCTTTTTTTTTTAACTTCCAAAGTAATCCCTCAGAAGTGGAAAAGCTCTTTTCTGAAGTACATCCACTCACACGCTCCACAGACAGCTAAAGAATAAAAAAACTATCTGCTCCCACATCTTGTTGAGATCACCTCAATTCTAGGCATCATTATCTCTTGTCTATAATGTGAAGTATTTTTTTTTTCACTTTCTCCAGCATCAATCTCATCCTTTCTTCACATAACTTAAAGTGTTAAGACTGGCTGGGGGAGGGGTCCTGAGATTTCCTTGTTAATTGTCTTCTGTCAGCATGTATTTACTGCACACAGTCATGACATGGATTCTGCCACTCGGGCACATAGTAGGTATCAGTCTTAATCCCTTCTTTTCCTTTTATACTCCCTCTTCCTGAACAGCTCCCTCCCCCTCCCCTCTGCTGGTTCCCCCTCCCCTCCTTCTCTTCCCCATTTTCCATGACTGACTCAAAGAGAACACATGGGAGGTGGTTTCAACACCCAGTTCCTCCATGCTCTCCATGTCTTTACAGTCCCACAAACATCCCATTTCCCCCTGACACACTCTAGAACTCTTCTCTGAAATCTGTCAAGGATTATTTCAGTTATTGTGATGATGATGGAGATAAACGAACTGGTTTTTTTTTCACTGCCTGTACTCTACATGAAAGCAGAAACTATGCATTGTATCCTTCTGAAATTCTACATCTGAACTTATATTTGAGTTCTCATTAGTTTATAAGTATCTGATGGAACTACTTGTGAAAGGGTAGATAAGGGGAAGGAGGGGCTTAGAAAGAGACAGGAAGGGAGGGGGGAACCTCAGAGACAAAGAAGGCCAGAAAGAGAAAATGAGCAAATGAAAGCTATTAAGAGGCAGATTGGAAATAGAAAATATGTCACGATTATGTAAATTTACTTTTGATTACTGTGTTTATACTTTGATCCTTCTTTATTATTTTCCTCTTTCATGTGGATTTCATTTCTTGTTGGGAAGAACATCCCTGACTTCTTAAAAAATGCAATACTTGAAAACATTTTTTCCTTGAAAGGTTCTTTCTAATATTTTGTAGATGATATTCATTCTTCAGGGAAAGATGCCCCTGGGAAGGGGATCATGAAGGAAAAGGGCAAGCAGTAGCACTGAGGTGTGAGTTGGGGCAGTCTTTGCAAACACTGGTTTAGATGCTTGTGTAGCTGGACCGGGCCTCTCCTCAAAGGTGAATGGAAGATAGAGGACACATAAAGTTTGCTGAGGACATAAGAGTCATTGCCATTTAGTGCAGCAGTGGAAAAATTATATTATGTGCTATATGTATGTGTGTGTGTGTTTGTGCCCCATAACAATTGCCTATCACTGAAGGATCAGCATGGCTTTTGCTTACACGAAGATGGAACTTCTTAGAGAGGATACCAAAACAAAATTTAAACATTTCAGACTATTCACTTAGCAATACCATATCTATTGATATATAACATCCAAATATATAAAAATAAAAATTACAGTGGTCATTAGATTTTATGTGCATAACCTTAGCCAACATTCCAATTTAGCAATGTAATATTAAAAATGGTCTAATTCTTAGCAATAAACATTATTTACGTGTTGACTCCATCATTAGTTTTTAAAATTTATTTTTTAGTTTTAATGTCACATGCAGTACAACAAAATCCAATTAGTTCATGTTTTCTCAAACTTGTTTGGGGCAGTGTGAGCATTCTGGAGCCTTGTCTGGGGTGGTGTGAGCATTCTCGAGCCTTGCTGGGGGGGGGGGGGTGAGCATTCTGGAGCATCTGTGGTGTTAGTTTGTGGCCATACTGTGAGGTGAGATCCCCTTCAGCCAAATTCATCTTGAGATTTTCTTTTGAGAGAGAATTTTAATTATTTCTTAGGTCGCCAATGGGAATGCCACTTGCAAGACTGCTCTGGAGCCAGCTGGACTTAGCTTGATCAATGATCACTCATTTGCATAGCATTCTGATTAGCTTACATACCTTACACTAGTTTCTTATTTCTCAGCGGAGCAGTGACTAAAGAACAGGGCCACAGCATAAAATGATGGGTAGGAAGTGTCTAAGCATCCCACTGTGGCTCCTTGTCATTAATACAAATGAAACTAACTAGCTAAGTGGACACAGCTTTGGCTGAGTCCCTCTATGCAACTGGAGCTTTATTATCTGTAGCCATACTATTGTTGGAACTTGGACTTTTTTAAGAAAAAGGCCTGTCTTTCTGGCCAGCTTCCTATTTCATCTCTGCTTTTTCTCCTTTTTTTCAAGTAAGCAAATTATAATTGCTTTTCCAAACTGAGCTGTAAAGTCATATGCCTGAAGCTGTTTCACCTTGTCACTACATCCCTATGAGCATTCTGTCCCGTGGAGAGTTTCTAGGAATGCTCCTCCTTCCTGCCTTTCCTTCCCCTCTCTCCTGTGCCTCCCAGTTTTTACTTCTCTCTCTCTATTTCTGTAAAAACTCTTGTTGCCATCACCGGACCCTTTGATATTTACTAGTATCGACTGATCCCCAATGCTTGCTTTATGAAGTCTGCAAATGTGACCCTGCAAATGTGTTTAAAATATTTACCAAGTCATATGAGTAGTTTGAATCTTGCTCTTTTGTTATTGTTGTCTATGTACATTACTCCAAGTGGAATTTTTACATGATAGGAATGTCAAGAAATGGAAGAAATTGTACATACTCTAACATGTTCTCTCTCTTTACACATGCTATGAATAAAATTCTCTAATTTTCTCTAAGTAAACCATTATTGCTTTAGACATATTGAGAAATGCAGAAAAGAATAGACTAAGAGTAAAATCAAAGTGAGATTTCACAAACAAAGAGAAATAGATTATCGGCCCCCAAGACCTAAATATTCCAGAGTATCTCACGTAACCAGGTCAACTATAAATCCATTCACTTGTTTAATTTAGAATCTGATGAAACAGAATTTGAAGAGTGAATTCCATGCCTTCCACTGGTCCACATAAAGTTTGCGATTTGCAGCCCACTGGCTAAAACAAGATTATGAGTCTTCAGCTTCCCAGTCCAGATTTAAATGTTCTTACTTGAGGCAGTAATGTACTTGGCTAAAGATAACTGGTGTTGGTAATTACTTTTATAAATACACACTTTTGAAAGACCACTATTTTAAGACCAAATACACACCAAACAAACAATTCACCACTTTTACTTTGTAAACTGTCTTCAGGACACCAGAAAACTGAATCTCTCTCTCTCTCTCTATCTCTCTCTCTCTCTCTCTCTCTCTCTCTCTCTCTCTCTCTTCTTTTTTTCTTTTCTGTAGACACTAAGATGTTCTAGAACTCCCAATGATTGTGCAGATGATTAGATATTTAATAGAAAAAAGTGGTGGACACTAAAAGGAACCGGAAATCACAGCGTTTTGCTATACTTGTTTTGTGATTTGTGCCCAGCAGAAAATACTTACATGGAGATAAGTGCTAAGGCAGACATCTGCTCTACAGCCACATACATAGTTCCTGGATTAATGTGAATTCCAGAGTAGCATTACAGAGTCATCAGCTACTCACAAATTAGGGCTAGGAGCGGAGTGAGGAGGCCTCCATTATGATCTGGGTCTGTCTGTTTTGTAGTCTGTTCATTTAGTATTAAGTCAATCTTGCTTTTGTTTCACTGGTAACTAGGTACTTAGAGGAAAACAATGTTCATATGTAAAACATAGCAGGACGAAATGGCCATCTCAGAGGTCCTCTGCATGCAGCATGTACCACAGGCCCACCTACTTGGTTTAGCTTTTTCCATGTACCAATGCTCACTGGGTGTCTTGAACATCTTGGGTAAAATCCAACTCATTTGAACTTGTGTTTCTCTGTTGAAAAGCACAAAAAGCATCTTTGATTAATATGTGTTCTCCACAAATGCCAATGCCCCCCAAGTGATACAAAAGGAGTATGATGATCACATAGGAGTCTGTGGGAGTACAGGATTGTCTCTTAGGTGGGTGATGTGAGGAAAACAATGGATCCCCCCCCCATTTAACTTGCTTTTCATATTATACAAAGTGAGAGACATTGAGTAATTTATCATGTCTAATTTTTTTTGAAGTGCAACGGAAGTAATTTGACCTTTGTTAAAAACTTTGATCATGGAAAACATACCATGTTCTCGTCTTGCTCCAGGAAGTGCAGGCACCAGTTCATCTTTTCACAGTTAGCCCAGAACACAGCAGATGCATCCCACTGCAGCACTGCCCACGTTTCCATTCCAGAAACAGGTTGGATTAGCTTCAGGGGAAGCAAAGAGGCAATGTATTTACTGATGCCTTAATATAATAATTACAGCTTACCAATCCTAAAATTAAAAATCACATATATTGACTTTTAAGACATTTACTTCAAAATACCCTTCTCACTTAGACCCTATTAGTCTTGAATTTGCTTGGTTTTCAATGACCTGGACTGTTATTTCAGAGGCTTGACTGTGATAGAAAGTGACACAGGGATAAACAGATAAGCAAGAGGGCAGAGTCTGGGAGGTGACAGGCAAATATAACCTAGATTCTACTGTGGCCCTGCGGCCTGGAAACATTTTGGAAATCAAGATCTCAATTTATCAGATGTGAAATGGGAATAGCGACAGGAAACATTAGGTGAGATAATCTATTCACTGAATCAGTTACTTGCAGATGCTACCTCTGACTCAGAAAAGGCATCCCACCTCCACGCAGAAGGTGTTCACATCTGAGAAGGAAGAAATGACTGAGAAATGTTCACATATTAATAAGTGTGGTAGCCATACTTGAACAGTATAATTTGGGAGAAGGCCAGATCCAGGAGTACATGGTTCTTCAAATGGCGTAATCAAGAAGGATCTCCTTGAGGACAAGTTACTGATCCACTTGTTGACTGACATAAAGAGGAATATTAGTATTTAGCAAGTAAAAAGGTCCTTTGATTAAATCAAACAGATTAATGTGTATAAGGCATACCAAGGTCAAGTCTAGTGGCATGGTAAGAAGAAATATGAGCAAAAGACAAGTATGAATTAACCATGAGCATGTTTTTAATTCAAGAGAGGAGACAGAGGCAGGCAGATCTCTATGAGTCTAGCCTGGTCTATGTAATGAGTTAGGACAGCCAGGGTTTCGTGGTGAGACTCTGTCTCAAAAGAAAACAAAGATAGAATTCATCATGAGCATACTGAGAAGATGTCATTTGGAATCTTTAAGAAGAGAGCTACATAATCTTATTTCTGTGTTAAATACATCACCCAGGATACTGTAAAGATAATAGGTTGATTGTAAACCAATCCTAGAACAGGAAGAATTGGGGTGTGGGGGCGACGGAAGAGGGGGGGTAGATATTTACTTAGAGTGAGGAAAACTGGCTTCAGGAAAGGACTTGAGCAACTTGGACAACAATGCTGAAGAGGATGGGCAACCAGGACAGGCAGTGAGGAGAAACAAATGCTACCATCTTGTCTGAGTGTGAGAGACTTAGCACCTTTGCCAGTGAGCAATGAAGTGCGCATAAAATTCCCAAATCCTGTTCCTTCTTGAAAGGCGACACAGAGCAGTCATTGTCACCCCCTCTGTAGTAAGTGTCTCGTTTTCACACACTCTGATGGAAATAGTTAAAAATACCTTGGGGCTTTGTTGTAAGATTCTTGGTTTTGGTGTTGGTGTTGGCATTGTCTAGAGGACTGTTCCTAAACCAAATTTTAGTCCTCCATTTTATTGAAACATTTGAAAACCAACTGGCTATCAAGTTGGCAGGTGTTAGGTAGAAACTAATACCCTTGACAATTATAAATCATGCTCACGGGAATAAGCCTGTTGACAGGTGACTAATAACACATGCATCTGTTTGACTTCAGGCAGGCATGGTAGGTTTTGTTTGTTTGTTTGTTGAGTTCCTATTTAAGTAAAACTTATTTTTGTCCTCACTGGTGATTAATTAATGAGAAAGATAACTTTGTGAGGGAAAAGGAGTTCTTAGAACATCTCAGCATTTTACAATGATACCTCATTGTCTTCAATATAACAATTCTTTTACTTATGTTTCCAGATAAGAAGGCAATATACCAGCACCATATTCTCAAAGGAAATAACAATATCTAATGCACCAGTAGAATATTCTAAAAGGAAATAGATATATTTAGTTTTCCTTGTTCTCATATTAAATACTACAATTGAAAAAGAATAAATAAGGAAAAGGAAGTACTGCTGAGCATCTGTATGCATGGTTCTGTACAAATTAGTACATGTTTCTGTGCATT
Source organism: Phyllotis vaccarum (assembly GCA_033318265.1). Classification (NCBI taxonomy): domain Eukaryota; kingdom Metazoa; phylum Chordata; class Mammalia; order Rodentia; family Cricetidae; genus Phyllotis; species Phyllotis vaccarum. The sequence goes on from JARWLC010000016.1 coordinate 16,080,469, forward strand.
TGTAGTCTGCCGTTGCTGTGGATCAAATCCAGGTCTTTATGGTCTCCTGGCAAGTGCCCTAACACTGAGCTAAGCCCTTGGCCATTCATTTCAATAAGAAGCCGCATGCATCGAATCTCAAAGAAATAAGTGATCTAAATGTTTTTGGTACTTATTTTGTTTATTGTGTTCTTCTTAAGTTGAAAACAGACACTAGATGGTTTGATAACTTTCTGTGATGTCTGTAGTGGGAAATAGGAAATGACACTGGAGAAAATTAATATAGTTTTCTCATTTTCTCCTACTTAATTTTTGTATAACCAGAAAGGGGCCAGCTGGACACATCTGCTTAAGCCTCCTTTGGAAAAATAATCAGGATAGTGAATGTATGAAGAGGGATGGAGGGAGACAAATACTTCAATGTTTGAGAAATAGATCATCACATATGTCGTCTGTGTCAACTGTGCACCAAAAAGTATGATTGCTACTGTGTAGAAAAACCCACATTGCATAAGCACCACAAAGGAAGTGTGAGCTTAGGAAATGTAAGTAATAGAGCTCTATTACTTGCACAAGCATCACTTTTTTTGTTTCAGGAATAAAAGTGTGAGGTAGAGATATCAATTCTGAAATGATAGAGGGATGCATTCTTTATAAATGTGAACAGCTGTGGCTGGCCCTTACTGGGTGGCAGTCTTAGCACAGATGGAACCCACCACACCATCCGGAGGTTTGGGGTGGTTCTCATACTGGGGAAGATGAAAGATGCTTACAGGTTGACGTATGAGAGGAAATCACCAAAGCCTTTGAAACAGCAGATTTTCCCTTTCCTGAGCATAGACAGTGGTTTGCGAGGGCAGCTAGAAGGCATGGAAACACCAACACGGAGGATGGCCAGTGTGAGATCAAAGACAAGCAGAACCTCAAAGCCCTGGAAGGGAAGCAAGTAGGATCAGCATGGGGAAGACTTCAAAGATGGGGACAAGATCATAAAAATAGTTGGAGTTGTCAAGTTTAAGAAGTCTGCCAGTTTTGTCACATTCTGATTCCGGGAGTGCTGTGAAACGGAAGATACTTTCTTTTTATGTCCATTTAATTACACATATCTTCCCATGTATCTCAGCCATTTTGTAAGAAAGTAGGTATATGCTGTGCTCAAACACAAACTCCTTAATGTTTTAATAGAATACATTCTTTTAACATCAGTTTTAACATTTATAATTTTATTTTTTAATTTTTTTTATGTTTATACTTTTAAATTTGGGGTTCCTACAGAAAAACAACGTGTAAGCATCTCATAAATGTCATGAATGGGAAAATACAAGGGACAGTACAGTATGTGTTTGGAGGTTTGTAAAGGGTTTGAGATTCCAATGTTACTAAAGTGTGCAGCTTCTATTCAGTTCTTCAAGAGTTGAGGCATAAATTGAAATCTTGCTTTAAAAACAAGTAATAGTTGATATGTTATTCTTTAAATCTAAGTATAGAAAAAATGAAATGCCCAACTGTTTTTAATGCAGATTTCTATTTTAAAATTATTCTACTTTAAAATACTGTTTATTTGCTAAAGAGCAACAGATTTTAAAAAAATGTCATGAGTGCCACTCACAAAACACAGGTTTATACAAATGTGACTCCAGTTTAAGTTTGGTCAGTGTTTATTAGAAAGACACTTCTTGTAGTTGTATAATTTAGCTGAAAACTGATTATTATAATTTAGAAGGAAATATTCACGTAAATGTATTTTTGGCCAACAAAAACTCATGAGCCTATATTTTAATTCAGCTATTACTCTATTTCTGTATATTAAGTTGAAACAGAAAGTTTAATAATTTTAAAACAAAAGTAAAATACACCTCATTTAAAAAATTTCTTTTGGCTGGGAATTTCTTTAGACGTTCACATTTCTAAGACTATCTCAGACTTTGTCTTTTATCTCAGCCACCATTTTATGCCTGAACACCTGGATCTGATGGGGAAAAGGCACTTACTTCCTCCCATGCTTTTCTTTTCTTATAGATATGTGTGCTACATACTTTTTAAGAAAGTGGCCAGAGCTTAGTATCTGCCCCTCTAGCACACAATTAATAAATAATAAGTATTTTCAATGGCTTTTCAAACTAAATACATTTTTAATTTCTTAAAAACAAAGAAACAATATTGAGAGCTACTCTTAAAATCTTTAGGGCTACAGATGTTTTCCTTTATAGTGTTAATTGATTTAAGGTCCATTGAAATGCTGTTAAAATATCCAGAAGTTCACATAATGATGGCACATGGATCAGATTAAAATTCTTTTTATTCAGGGGAAAGAAAAGAAAAGAAAAACAACCTTCGAACCAAGTAGTTTATTTTCCTTCATTTAGATAAAGTTGGTGAGTGGATTGGGGCAGCCAAGTCATAGTTAAATTTTTACTCCTAATTACTTATTCTCTCATTTTATGACAAATAGAAGATATAAGGGGTGTGTATGATATATAAACTGATACAGATTATGAGTGCAAGGTTTGGTTTTGCGAAGACAGACAACTGTACATTTTCTATTTTAATTTATTGTTCTGCTTACAACTGTGCCAACTTACTAACCTTTATTTTATTATTGCTTTCTATTTTGAGATGATAATATAATTATTTCCCTCTTTCCTTCCTCAAACCTTCTCATATGCTTGTCCTTACACTATTTCAAATTCATAGTCCATTTTTTATGAATTGTTGTAACATGCATATATGTATATGTACATTTAAATTAATAAGCATATCCTGCTCTGTCTGTGTAATGTTATTTGTACATGTTTTCAGGGTTTACTATTTGGTATTAGACACCATGTTGATGTGCTGTTCCCTGGGGAAGACCATTTCTCCTGTTCCCAGAATTCCTTGCCTGTAGTTCTTGGTGTAGGGCTGAGGCCTTGTACCCTTCATCCCATCAACTTTGGTACATTTATTGTTGTTTAGATCATGGTTAGATCATGGGGAAGCAGTCATGTTGGTGAGACTTTATGAATGTAGCTTCAGTTGATAAAGTAAAGTATTATTTTTCAGTCCTTTGGTTAGGCCCTTTTTTGAAGATATTTTACTTCAGTACAACCATGCTTCCCTGGTAACAGAGAATAAATAATATGCTCTGTAACCTGAGAAAGCAAGGTGAAGGAAGTTCACATGAATGTGTGTATAACAGTAGTATTTTAATAAAAGTAATATTGCATTTTATAGAAAATATTAAAATTGAATTTCTAAATAATTATTACTTCTGGATTTAAGTTATTATGAGTTTCAGATGCAAGACTATTGAAGAAAATTTGTCTAAGGAGAAATTGCAAGGGACTGGATCTATTAAAATAATTCAATTAGTTCAGTGTCTTTTTGTTTTTATGACTTACTTCTCTTTAACTTTCATGAAGCTTATATTGCATGGACGTACTCAAAATAAGTTGTTTTTTGTGCAACAAATAATGAGATCGGAAGAAATGATACTCTCTTTCATGGATATCACTATTTTTAAATGACACATTTACATAGTATATTGTACACAGTGTTCAAAGGGGACATCACATTAGTTACAAAACTTCAAGAGTTCAAAAACATTTACAGGTGAGAATATTGCCAGTTACAAAAAGATATATGAGGAGGGCTAACAAGTCAGTATTGATATGTGTCCACTGTGAAAATCATAGCAATAACCACAACTGCATGTACTAAAAACAGTTTGTTCATTGTTTCAGAGACAGAGACTCTTGTCATAGGTATCCATTAAGCTGAGCTCTATTTGAGACCCCTGCAACCATGTAGGTGACGATTTCAGATGTTCATTAGGGAGAACAAATACTGAGGGTTACATATGTGCTCTACTCTTTGCAAATGGAAGAAATCGGAATCTGCTATCTTCATTTTTTTAAAATTAAAAGACACAGTTAGCTTTCTTTCTTTCCTACCCCTTCCCTTCATACCCACTGCCCTTTCCTGGTTCTGCTATGTGTTGCTGCAGCATGAGTGCCTGGTACAGAGGCAGTGGATTGCACAAAAATTACTGAGTCATCTTAGATACCAGACTAGCACTTGATGCCTGACCAAGGGAGCCAGTCTGCAGAAATCTGTTACACAGTACAGGGCTATCTTCTTGTACATTGCTCCACCTTCTCTGAGGAAGTTAACTGACTGTGTTTTGCAAGAAGGTCACATCATGGAGGTGGGTTGGAGAGTGGGTACATAAGGGAAGTTTAGTTTCTGTGATGTGGGAGTTAAGAGCTCAGAAACTGGTCACAGTCTTCCAGATGGACATCAAAACCGAAGCAGCACATCCCGTGACTAAAAAGTTGTTAAAGGTAGCAGGCATGTATGTATATTAGAGTAACAGAAAAGAGCATTAGACAAGGAGATGAAATTTAAAAAGGAAAACAGAATTGGTTTTGCTTAATGGAAGTTCTGTTGTTTGTGTCTACAGGATGTGGAAAGTCCATAGAGGATGAAATAAGAACATGTTACATCTTACTCAGATTGCATGTATGAGTATCCATGTCTACATTAAATGCTTTGATTTAACTTTTCATAGAACAGAGTTTATGCTTTGATCTAAAATATATGTATTCCAGAGCAGTGAAAATTACCCAGGTGTCCTTGTTAATCAACCACTCTCATTCAGCTAGATGAAATTCCTTGTAGATACTAAAGCCCTAAAATCACATACATATCTGAGATGAAATGTATGTGTATATGTCTTCCACTTACTGGGGAAAAATCACCTATAATTTCATTGAATAGTGTTTTTTATTTCAAATTCTCTTGCTGCCTCTAGATTTTGACTGAGTCCAGAAACAGAAGTTATGAAATATTATGAGAAATGTTTTTGCTTGTATTTTTTTTAACCAATTCCCATCAAAATAGAAATACCACGAGTGTGTAGAAGCCCATTTGGTTCTAAGTCTTCTCAGCCTCAACAGCCATTGTCTCACATCTCTGCCTTCCTCCTGAATGGACACAGATGCTCGTACCTTTCCCAGACCATTGGCTCTTGTGTGGCACTTAGACATGAATGTGGCATTCCTTTCATCATTAGACAGAAATAGTCCTGTAATTGTTGGTACTTAAAGAACGTGCTTAACTAAATTTAAACTTTATGAAATAGTAGATGTGTGTATATGTGTGTGTGTGTCTGAGAGAGAGAGAGAGAGAGAGAGAGAGAGAGAGAGAGAGAGATACAAATTGCCCATCACATCATTCAGTTCATCATCTCAAACATGTTACATTCAAAGGTGAAACTACTGCTATTTGTTTAATTATGTGTCGGTGTCATTGTGCCTGTATTTTTGTTGAATCCTTATTGTACTTTGTATGTTTTCTCTCAGAAGTGCTGTTGACTGAGCTCAGGGCCTCATACTTGTTAAGCACTCACTCTGGTTTAAGCTGTTCCCCAGCTGCAGATGGGTTTTTAACACTCATATTGTCATTATGCTTTCTATTTTCTCTTCCGTGAACACATTACATACCATATGGTAAAAAATTTACATAAAGTTGTGTAAAAGATGAATATATATCTGAAGACCAGGTATGATAGATTCACAATAATGGCCAGAGGTCATTGGACTACTAGTATTCATTTTTACTTTAGGAAGAACCTTAACTTAGAGTTTCTAGAATGCTCAGCAAAACTCAGAAGGGTAAGCTAGACTTCATTCTCTCCCTTCCTAAGAAGAGAGCCCCCAATAAAATGTAGATAACTTTCTCCTAGTGCCTCAAGATGTTGTCCATCTTGAATCTAGTGCTAGTCAAGTGACTCAAAATGTGGCCTTCTGCTGCTTTAGGATTGGCTTCTGCCTCTCTACCCTCAAACTTGCACCTCTGACCACATGCCCTTTTGTAACCTTCATACCAGGTCTTTGAGAACAATATGCTTAGTAAACTCTCCACCTTTTCTGATTCCTGTCATGATGATTTGAAAGAAACCTTATAGGCCAGCCTTTAGGGTCCTTAAGACTTCTCCCACCCATCCTCACTATTCCAACGTTTTCTAGCGGCTATTTTAAAAGGCCTAGTTATAATTCTTCAACTATTCACATGAGTTGAAGTTCATATTTTCAAAATCTTGCACAATAACTAAACCCGAGGGCTCTCAGACAGTTTAGTCAGGATTCCTTGAAGAGTTTTCAAAATAGTTTCATCCTTAATCACAATTGTGAACTCTACGGGTCCTGGATACATTATGTTCTTTTACCATAAGGACAATAGTAAAAGTATTTATTTTAATAATAACAATAATTAGCTCAATATGTCCTAATAAAAATGACAAATGAATAAAAAACTTTCAGTAGAAATAGTTTTGCAGTTCACAAGTTTTTTTTTCCTTTTTTCTTTCTTTTTTTGAGACAAGTTTCTCTGTGTAGCTCTGACTGATTTGGAACTGCTTTGTAGGTCAGGCTGGCCTCAGGCTCAGAGATCTGCCTAATTCTGCCTTCACATTGTGGGAATTAAAGGTGTGTGACACCATTTTTACAAGTTCTTCTTTCTTTATCTGTTTATTCTGGGGAGTGCTAGGGTCTCACACTTGCTTTTCTATTCAGCTTCTGCAACGTGAGATGCTTTACTGTATCTGGACAGATCTTTTTTAGTGAGAGGATGAGGGAAACAGTTGCTTTTTTGTTATTATCTTAACAACAATGCTAATGTACTACTCAATAACTTTTATTTCCAATTTAAAGATTTCATGAGAGGCTCTCTGGGACATCACAAAGCTCTAGGACTTGTTTTGAGAACAGTGACTTCAGCCATGATAGACAATCCTGATAGGATTGTCACCTTAGAACAGCATGAGCAGGACAACACCAAGCTTGAACGTGTTCGTGACGTCTTCACTGATATTATACTTTCATAGAAAAAGTCACCTTATGTTTGCTCTTATTTTCCATGTATTCTGCACCACACCTTCTATACCTTCATCCACTTTCAGGCTAAGCTTCTTTTGAACAGTAAACTTCAGGTCCATTGTCAGTGGATGGCACTGGAAATTGCGTTTTCAAAGCCTGGTAATTTGACTCAAAAAAACATGTATCTTCCCAAAACTGACTATTGAGAATTAAGAATGTCCAAACTAGTTGGCTAATCGTTATGTATATGCAATTATGAGACTTACTTGGGCAATGCAGTATGATCATTTCATTCATATGAAAATTATATAGCTATCAATTAAGAGTAATTAACATATACATTACCTCATCCAACTATCTTGTTTTCTGAGAAAACTCACAAACCTCTTTTGTTTATTTTGAAACTTTGTACCTGTCAGTCAGTCTCTCTTCTCTCCCCATAATCTGTTAATTAATATTCTATCCTGTCTTTTTATGGGAATCAACTCTTTAAAATTCTGCATATGAATGAGTTCATGTATTATTTCTGTGCCTGACTTATTTCCCTATAGATCATCTGATGTCATAAATTATAAAATTTTATCCTTTATTATTTTTCTATGACAAACAAGTCATGTCATGACCAGCTTATTCAGATTTAAGCAATGTGCTTGCTCCATGGTATATTGGCTATATCAACAATATTGATGACATAAAAAGAGTAATTATCAAAACATTTGGCAAAACACTTTAAAGAATTATCAGTCTCACTAGTTCTCCAAGATTGTGTTTTGATGTGTGTGGGTGCATACACAAGTATAAAAGTGAATATTTTATAATTTTATAATAATATTAGATGACAGTGAAAGAATTTCTGACTTAAATGTAATTGGATCAGATTTTTGATAGAAATGAGCAACATGTGAGGAAATGGAAATAGAGAGAAGGGGAAATTCATCAGGATTATTGAAATCCATAATGGACAGGTCTATCCTTGTGTGGGTCTGAGTTTCAGCTCTGTGCCCAGATGGCTCGCCGCAGAGCACTGTTTTCTTCTCCTCCAAGGACAATGCTACAGACGCAGCTGAGGCCTTTAGCTTCTGTCAGTTAAGTTCCTGTTTTTTAATGCCTGTCTGTTTAAGTGGAGCATCAGAATATTTCAGTAAGAAACTGAAAATCAAGGTTTCTCTCTTGAGTTGGAAAAGCTCACTCTCAAACCCTCATTCTGGGCCAAGCACTGCCAATGTGTAGATGCTACGGGACACAACGAACACAGGACACTACAGGACACGGCTTGTGAGAGGCAGCTTATGCCAGAGCAGAGAGAGAGAGAGAGAGAGAGAGAGAGAGAGAGAGAGAGAGAGAGAGAGAGAGAGAGAACCTGTGTCCCACTTCCCAAGTCTCTGCAGTTAGGAAGTGTGACAGAACCCTGAGCCCAGGATCACCTTACCCATGAAGGAAGACACTCTGCCAACACAATGTCACCACAGGCAAGACTGAACTCAGCCCTACTTCTTTTGTGTAATTCTGCTATACCTGGGCCTGAGCCCTGCTGAGTACACCTGTTCCTTTCTGTACTTAGTTGAATTCCATTCTTTTCAGGCTATTAGCAAAGCCAAAGCAAGCTGCTGGTGCTTACAATTTGAATAATAATGGTCTTTAACTTTTTCTGTTTTTTCTTTTTTTATTTTTTTTTAAATGTCCAGCTGTCAGGAGCACCATTAGCTGTATGACCCCATTATCTAATTAAGCAAGCTTTAAAGTCTCTGAAATATAAAAGGGCACAGATGGGTTTGTTGAACTAGATGTGCTCAGTTCTCAGTCTCAGTAACTCAAGGTGCCAGCAAGCTTCTGGGAAGAGCTGAAGGAGTCAGTCGAGTTAGAAACTTGGTCTAAGGAACATGGTCTGAGTAGAGATGCTGGAATCCTGCACCTGCTCTTAATCAGATCTGGGGTGGTGACCGTGGTATATAATATTTTATGCAAAGTAGTTTGTGGCCATCAAGACAGCAGACTTTAATGGCCAGACTTCTTGAATTAGATCTCAGTTCTGGCTTTTCGTTCTTTGGGGAAGTTAAACATTTTTGCCCAGTTTCACTAGCTATAAATGGTAATTACTTGATTGTCTACTTCACAAGTAAAGTGATTGGCCATGGAAATTATCAAATGCATGGCAAAAATTATTACCAACTGTTGTTATTTTTTAAATTATTCCTTTAAGTATGGCAACACGCTGCCTGGTCAAAAACAAAGTTCACACGAAAGAACATTTTGCAAGTTTGAGAACACATGAAGAAGAAAGTTTTTATATATTACTAATCATAGTAAATGATTTAGTATTTCTAAAACACATATTTATTTTATACCCCACATTATTTTTGTGTCACCTAAGAAAAAGTTTATATACAACAAGAACACATGGGAATAAGCAAAATACAATTTCTTAAGCAATTTTTACCACTGATTTTGTCTATTTGCATGGAAATAAGAGCATATAATCATACACACTCTCTCTCAGAAAGCTGGTCTGTGGATCAGAAGGAGAATATGGTCTTCTGTCTGTGACCAGCTGTGAGAAATAAGGAACAGAGCATCTTCCCATATTTAAAAGGAACCATATGAAGATGAGAAGTGTTTGTCTGAAACAGTCGTTTGAAATTGATTCTGCCATAGTTATTAAGTCCATTATAGCAATAGCAAATGCATTTGCTTTAATAGAGAGAATAGTTGTAAAGATGATGTGAAAAAAAAAAATTACGTCTCTACTTGTCCTTTGGAGAAAAAGTCTACCTGTCCTTGTACGTTTGTAACCGTGTGTCATGAGGGCAAAAGGCACACACTGTTAGTCACTTCTCAGTAGGAAACAGAACTTCTTTAACGACTTTTTAAAGCAATGTTTTTAATAGCAGCTAAGATGTGGACTTGTTGAAAACCATAACGTGTCTTGACACAGTCGGTGAAGTGGTCTTTAGTGGCACTTGTGAGTGTTCTGAATCCAGGAGGTTCTTGGCTGCATCGCAGAGCTGCTCAAGCCTCCCCTTTAGATGTCTCCTTCAGTCTTGCCTGTGTGAAGTTTTCTAGCATCTGCTTAGAAGATAACAAACTCTCTCCCTGATCACTTTCAGCCCTGATAGTTAGTTTGAGAACAAGACCCACTCTCCCTCTGCTCTGGCCCTTGAACTCATCATGGACCATTGATGTTATGGAATGGTTTTTTGAGTTTTGTGAAATGTACATATTGGTGGTTTTTATGAAAAGAGAAAGACATTAATACCCTATAAAGACTGACTTAGGCCTCTCATTTGGAAAGTATCTGTTGGATCTGAAGGAGTTAGAAACAGTACCAAGGAGATTTCTTTCTAGAGATATACATTTTGTTACTTATTATAACTTTAATGAGTGTCATTTGACATCCTGGGTATTCTGAGGTTTGGGCATGAGGGGTAAACAGCTGAGCTGGCAGCTCCCCAAATTCATCAGATTATGTTGGAGATGGTAGTATTCCTGAGCCAAACCCCACCTGGAGGTAAACTATGTAATTCTAATCCTGATCTCTATAATGTTATATCCTACCTAGTACATATAACCCCCTTCCTTGGTTCTTCACTCTCTAATTAGTAAACACAACAGAAGTGTTTAAGGGTGGATGAGGCCCAGCAATAAATACTACAGCACAGATGGTTAAGTATATTTAGCACTGTGGGGTAAACAAGTCCTGACTGACATATTGAGGATAAATGGCAGAAGGCCCAGACAGAGGATCATGAGTTTGAGACCAGTCTGGGCTGATATATAATGTTATCATGTCTTTAAAATAAGATAAAATTATAATGAAAGGAAACATGGATGAAAGTATGGATGAATCTCTTCCTTGCCCCAGGAAGACATGAGGGGTGTGTGTGTGTGTGTGTGTGTGTGTGTGTGTGTGTGTGTGTGTGTGTGTGTGTGTATTTGCCTACAAAGAATAAATTATTATTCAGTCTGCTCAAATACAGTTAAAGATATAGGACATCTGTTTACTTTGATTTGAATAATATTAGTAAGACACTATATGTGTGATATGGTGTGAGAAAGAAGTATGTGTGTGCTGTGTGTGTGTATGCATGAGTGCACGTGTGTGTGCATATATTACACTCATGTAGGAAATAGAGAGTGGACCACTGGAGAAGGACTCTTGGTAACCATGATAGTCTCAGAACAGATTTTTTTTTAGTCTTAATAGATATTTACTGGACGAAATTTTTTTTAAAAAATTATTTGTAAAAATACTCTATTTTATAAGGAAAATTAAAATAACAAATTTACTTAGTAATCTTATGTTGATGCTGTAGTAAATGTAAAATGACAAGAATCTATGTTAGCTTATTAACTCAGGTGAGGCTGTGATGACAGGACAATGCTTTAGTGTGCAGAAAGAGCAAATGAGAAGGTGCTGGACAGGTGTGTGTCCTCCATAGTAAGACCAGAAACAGACCTCAAGTGCGTAGAGCACCCTATGAGCAATGTGAGCTTGATGTAATAGGTTTTTCAAGGCATACTTCTACCATGAATATACTTTTAAAATACTCGGTTCGAGTCATTTTTAAATTTTTATTTCCTGTGCATTGGTGTTTTGCTTGCTTGTATGTCTGTGTGAGGGTGTCAGATTCCCTGGAATTGGAGTTACAGACAGTTGGGATCTGCCATATGGGTGCTGGAGAATTAGAGCAGGGTCCTCTGGAGCGGCAGCCAGTGTTCTTAACCACTGAACCAGCTCTCCAGTCCACATTAAGTAATTTTATTTCAAAAATGGACAAGAACTTTCAGTAAAGGTCTATGGATGACTCTATCACTTCTCTTTGTATCCATGTGTACAAGGAAAGTGTGGATGGAGGGGCAGAAGGAAAAGGGTCAAGGACTCAAGCTTTGCCATAGGCCATCCAAGCGTCACATGCTTTTCCGTCACTATTCTGTGTCTCCGTGTCTCTGTCTCCCGATGCTGCCACACCTACGCCTTTCATCAGCCTTCCAGAAAAGAGGGACAGAAAGGACAAACTGGCAACAGTTTGCCCAGAGATGCTTTTGTCTTTGTCTTCAGAGAAAGAAATCTTCCCCAGAGGCTTAGAAATGGATCTCATGACCACTTACTGCTAGAAATGGTGGAAAAGGTATTGAGAAATAAAAGACTTTTATTTTAAAGATTCCACTTTAGAGTTAAACATGGATGGATTAGGTTCCACAAAGAATTGAAATATGTGCTGTGCTTGTTGTCAAAGCTTCATATGATGATATCTCACTGAGTTTCTTAATGTACAAAGACAAAGGAAAAAAATGGCAATGTCTTAAATGGGAGTGATTCTTGACTCAGGAATGCCAAGCCCTGTCCATGTGAGTATCAAAATCCAGTGTTTTATCTTAGCTGTGTGGCTGATGGACTCAGGGAGGAACCATCATTTATTTCTGTGTTATGGGACAGTAGCTAACTGGAAAGCAAAGTCAGACCCAGCAAGACTTCAGACAAGAAAAATCCTGGTCTCCATCTTGAACATATGTCTATATGTTTTGTAAGAACAAGACCTGTGCACATGCATGCAAACTCCAATGCATAGCATACCATGAAACGTATAAACATATTTGTAAGAGCTAGACTATCCAGAGGAGTAATACGATTTAGCTCTTAGATTTTCAAGGATTATTATATCCCAGGCACTCTAAACATTGACTAGCATGAAAACACATGAAGATAAAATTCATGTTAGAGAACTGTAGCTATTGGGAGTACATCTGTGTGCAGAATAGGGAAAGCGTGTTAGAGCATTGCACATGCTTGCTCATCCTTAATGCAGAAGTGCAAGTTAAAATACATTGCCCTAAGAATAGAACACTGAGTGTTAAACTGGCCAGGAATGACTTTATGAGAAGACACATTAAGCAAAAACAGGGCAGATATCATTGTGTAACATTTTATATGAATATATAAACAAAGTGTTGTTATAGTGTCTAAAATTAGTGACATGTAGCAAGGCTTTGAAGACTGTACGGAAGTTTCCTTCATGAATACAGAGAAAGAGTCTAGGACACAGAAAAAAATAAAAGATTCTTAAACATAAAAAATGTGGATTCTTGTAGAGAGTGCTGTAATCAAGGTGTGTTAGACAGAGACAGGAAGAGAGGCTGAGTGTTTACAAAGGCCATGCATTGGGGACGGAATGAACAGTAAATCTCATCACATGGTTTGGGAGAAAGGCGCATGATCAAAGTTAAGGTGTCCTAATAAGGAATTAGGAAGGCCCGGGCCAGGGGAGGGGATAGAAGGAGAGGGGGACTGCAAGAGGAAGAGGAGGAGGAAGAGAAAGGGGGGAGGAGGAAGGGGAACAAGAAGGAGAAGGAGGAGAAGGAAGGGGAGGAGGAGGGGGAGGAGGGAGAGGAGGAGGAGAAGGAGGGAGAGGAGGGAAGGAGGAGGAAGAGGAAGAGGAGGAGGGGAGGAGGAAGAAGAACAAAGGAGGGGAGGAGGGGAGGAGGAGGGGAGGAGGAGGGGAGGAGGGGAGGAAGAGGGAGAGAAGATTCAAATGGTTTTTAGGTTAGAGGCCAAGAGTGCATGGCTGAGTATGAGTGTGAAATTTGTGCAGCAGAGAAAAGCAGCTCTGGAAAGTTCTATGGTAAGAAACAGGAGAGAGGCCATGGGTAGTTCAGAGTCCCAGACTATCTTGCGCTGTATTCCTTTTCTGTGAAAGAATTAAGGGAACTAAGAATTTTATAAAGGGAAAATTAAAATTAAGAGAACAGAGTAGAAACCCACCATCCATACATAAGAACGTCAGTGAGACCACCAGGAAGTTATGGCACATTTCTCTAGGAGCTGTTTGTAGGCAGCATTTCTCATGTAAGCTAAAGAACGTGAATGTTTGGTCAGTGTCTTCTACAGAAAGAACGATTTTCTGAAGCCACCCAACAACAGCAGCTTCTGAAGGATGAGCATAAGGCAAGTGTGGAGGAAGGAGGTGATACTCAAAGTGTTTTCATCAAGTTTTTATGAAGATAACTAAAAATGTAAATTTTTACATCCTTAATATACTTATAAAAATGAGTTATATAGTTTGATGAGTGTCAAAGACTGGGCAGTGTGGCAGAGCATACGTCATCACCAAGAAGGGCAGACAGATTGCTTAAAAGGAAGCTGTTGGGTGGAGGTGAGTAGGTGTGAACCCGGAAAAGGCTGGCAGACAAGCAGAGCCAACACATCCAGTGACAGAAAGAATCAGCTCTAAGGATGAGTTACTGTCAGTTGAACCTTGATAACGAGCTTATTCATTTCTTTATTGTTACCATTGAAGACGTTTGCATATTTCTTTGTAACATCTGCCTAGTGTGCCAGTTTGGGATGATATTTCAACCGTGGTATTTGAAGCAGAACCCATTTCTAAACCAGGATTTCTCTCTGCAAAGCAAATGATCTGCATATCTCTTTTTGTATGAGTGTGAAGAGATACAAGCAAGAGAGTTGTAAAAGTCAAAGTCGTGTCTATTTTAAATGAACCTAGGGGCCTTATTGTCTTTGAGTCATAAAGCTATTTATCATTTGATGACCCGACAACACCACTTTACCCAAAGTACCACCTCTTCCTCCTCACCTCTTATACTCAATACCCCCTGAGTCTTATTTGGTAAGAATAGTCCATTTTAGTCAGGTTTGTACATGGACTTTCTTTTAGAATTTAGCAAGAGGATGCAGATCCCAAGAGGCTAGCCGTAATTCCAGTAGGAGGCCCTGCATCCAGGTGTATATTGGCAGCACCAAGTGGACTTGATGGATTTTACCACAAAACAAATAACATAAAATCGGGAGGCAATGAGAAGTGAGTAGCAGGAAGAGAAGTTGGAAGGGGAGGAAACACAGATGGACTTGATCAAGCAATTTACATGCACACTTGAAAGTCTTAAACAATAAAAATTACTGGTAGAATTTTTTTTTTTTGTGTGTGTGTGTGCTGCAAGACTTTCTACTTGTCAAAATATTTTTCCACATTAAAATATCATAGGCTTCCATTTTAGGTCTGTCTCAAAAGGTTTTATAGAGATGCAGAGGTATATAAGGGTAGGTCTGAAGTGAAAGTAGCCTTGGCATAGCATCGTCAGAGTACACAGTGGATGTGGTCTGAAGTATCAAATGAGATGTTCCTATTGATTCTCTTAGCTTTTCTTTCTAAAGAATCAACACTATCCACCTAAATTGCCATGAGAAAGTGTTTATAATTATTGAGCAACATCTTCTGATTATACTAGGTATAAAACCACTTTCAACTTTCTAGATATAAAGGAATATGCTCAAGAAGTTTAAGGATTAGTAGTTAAACAAAAGCCCATTGACAAATGCAAAGGTGTGTTTACACCCATGGTTCCTAAAAGCAAAGGGAACTGGAGCAGAGACTGAAATAATTAAATAATCCGATAATTTTGATCTAGAATGAAATGATAATATTTGTACATGGATTTTCTCTTATAGATCCCCCCAATACTTAAATGTATGTACTAACCAAATGTGTAAACTATGTAAGTATAAGTATATAAACTATGTAATAATGAATTAATGATATGAAATACATTATTAAATATTAAAATTTGATTTGGGGAGAATTATAATGAAGATGAAAACAGCAGATAATTGCTCTTTATCTACCGCACCTTTTTCGTTTTTTAAAATGTTTTTTTTTTTAATTTCTGGAATTTTTTTCATCTTTTTTTGAGTTGAGATATAATGTTTACCAGGAGTAAATGGAACTAGAGAAGGTAAAATATTACAAGAGGGGGGACTACTTATTGCATTATTGCTTATCACATTTTCTTAATACATTATAGTATCAAATTTATTATCTATTTTTAACAGATAGATTTTTATATAATACATATTAATTACAGTTCCCTCTTTCAACTCCTTCTGGATCTTCCTCCCTTTCTCACCTACCCAAGTCCATATCCTCTTTTCTCTCTTTCATTATGATACAAACTGACATAAATAAATAAGATAAGGAAAAATAAAAACAAATCAGAAAGAGTCTTTCTAATTAGTATCCTTTTTCTTATGCTTCTGAGAATTTTAAAAGACTATTATTTCAGCTGGGCATGATGACACATTGCTATAATGCTAACAGCTGACATGTAGAGATGAGAGAAGAGGGTCTTTATGAGTTCAATGCCATCTTGGTCAACACAGAGAATTCCAGGATGGCCACAGGGTCTGAGTGACACTGTCAGTTTTTGCCCTGTCGTCACACTCTATACACAGCTGTCCCCATGTTCTCAGCTGCATTGTAGATGCTCCTAGCAGGACCTGGATAGAAGAGGCATGTGTACCTCAATAGCATCTTACCTGGTATCTTTCTTTGATAAATTAAAGCCAGCGGTCCAAGATTAAACATGTGTTTGACACCACCTTTTGAAGGGTTTTAACTTTATCGACAGCTCCCTTTCTGGAAGTCTGGGCTCTCCCAGCTTTTTACCAGGGAGCTTTTATTTTCTCTTACCTCTAGCCCCAGGAGTTAATATTGGTATGTTTTCCATTCTGGGGACCTACCTCCCCTCCTTCCACACTACCTCAATGAAATCACCTACTCCAGTGCTTACTTTGTCTTCTATAAGTTGATTTCTCTGTCTGTCTCCAGCTCCTTCTATAGTAAAGCTCCCGCTTTTCCAACTATCTGCTTGGATACCTCCTCCAACACATGTCCCATTGATAGTACAAGTCTGGCTTTGTCAAAACTGATCTCAAAACTTTGGTAGGCTGTCTGGCTCTCACATTTTTTTTTCTATAGGATTCTGCCCACTCACTCTAGCTAAAAATCCAGGTCATGTTCTGAAGCATTTCATTTCCCATAATGCTGTTTTCAGAGGTAAAGTACTAACCTATTAAGCACACCCCTTGCTATCATCTGTGAACGTGTTCATGGCTTTCACTGCCACTACTCTCTGGCTTGGATGACTTGCATTTTGAGAGCAGTCCCTGGGATTTACGTGCTCCACAATGTTATTTTTGTTGGGGTTGTTTTTTTGTTTTTGTTTGTTTGTTTTTGTTAAGGAAACCTCCAATTACAGAAAATAACTACTGGGGTCTTTACCTGTTATGAAGCTCCTGGTGGGTCCTAGCATTTTCTTGAAACCTGAGCTTAGGTTCTTGGCTCGAGTCAATCTTGCTGAGTTCATTCTCTTGGGCAGTGCTGTTTGCTTAGAAACATGGGACATGAAAGCGTCTTAGGGGAAGCTGTTCTTTCTATCTTAAAAAGACAACCCCTCAGGCTAGACCACTGTCCTGTCTCTGGTGATATGTTTTGAGAATGTAGTAGTCAGTCATTTTGAGATCAAGCAAGTGGTTAGACCATTACCCTGTAGATGTCAGAACAAAATTAAGGGTGGAATCATATAGGTTAGGATGAAATTAAACAAGATTTATAAAATAATAAATTCCTTGGGGATTAATTACTTTCTTTCTTCCCCTTACCTACCATTTGCAGCAGGAACTAACCATTTCATAACATTTTAAACCATTTTTACAGCCTCTTGGTTCATAGCTTCATGACTAACCTTGCACTCCTGAATTCTCCTATACACAAAATTCAGATGTCCACCTTCTTCCTGGCAGGTCAAGGCTGATGCTCACATTTTCCAGCTGTACCTGGAAGCCCTTTATCATCAGAATTTTATTCTTCTCCTAAAACATGATGAGGCTTCACTGGCCTCAAGCCACTTCCTATGTTTAAGACCTCAGCACAGAGCCTCAATTTCTTCCACCACGTCCAGGGATAAGTGTGGCCAGCTGTTAAGAGGATGACAGTTTTTCTAATCTCACTATTGAAAAACTCACAAGTAGCGAATATCAATTGTATAGGCAGTTGAGTATGGAAGACAGAAGAAGTAGCATTATTATGCTTCATTCACTAAATGTTTCTTATTCCTGAAGCTTTGGTATTTGACCTCATTTCCACTGCCATCTTGATCCCCGCCATGCTCATGGCTATTGTAATGATGGGTCATGGTTACAAGTACTTCCCTAACATTCTCTGGAAATCCCCAATTTCAAAAACACTAGTTCAAAGAATGAAAAATAAGTTGTTTTCTATTTATTTGAAGTATTGACACTTTTAATTTGGAAATAACTTTACATTATAGAAGCATTTCAGAAAAAGTATGGATTCCCACGTACTGTCTGTATACTCAGCATCTGCTGATAGTAATGTTTGTCAAAATTTACACTTGTTAGAAATAAGTGCAATACTGCTAGCTAAATTGTAGCTTTTGTTTAAATCTCATGTATATTTTTTTTAACTGAATGCCCTTTTCTACTACAACATTAAACACAGGACTCCATGGTACATATGATAATGATGCTTCCCTTTGGCTTCTCTGATTGGTGATGGAGGCTTTGTTTTTCTTTTCATAACTTATAACCCTTGAGTTCCTAGTAGATATGCATAATATTCTTGAATGTAGGTTATACAATGTGTAATTTGAACCTTTAAGTTTATTCTTTAACATGGATGTTAGTTGCAAGTAAGTTTTACGATGTTTGCTATCAAATCCAAGATGCTTTATAGGATTGCCTAATTTCACATTAATGGCATATTAATACTCACAAGCATCCTTAAGCTCAGACACCTATGCTTTCTTCACTGCTGTCCAATGACCCAGTGAATCATACACATCCCACATCATGCAATGAAGATAGGTTTCTTCTAAAAACAATGTTTCAAATGATGTGTGTGACATCCTTCCTCTAAGTGATCATTTCCTGCTTTCAGTTTGCCTTCCTGGCAATGATAGTTGCTATCTATCACCCTGGCGGGGCAAAGTGGTTGCTGATTCTCTATAAAATCTCTCTCTGATGTTCCCCACACCATGGCAAGAGAACCTTTTTTCACCTGCCCAAGTACTCAGATTAAAAGGAAAACACCTGGATAAGATCTAATTCAAGCAGTGCTAAGAGACAGAGTCTGGGCTAAAGCTTAAGTGTCCCAAACTGTCATTTAAACAGCCCACAGTCTCATGGGATGGGACATCTGTTACAGAAACAGTAACCTTGACATAGTAACAGAGATGGAGATATAGGAGAGGACTGAAATTTTCCTAATTTAGTGGCGGAATTTGCAGAGAATGGTTTGGTGCTATAACAACAGAACACTTCAGCAGAACACCACCACATAGTTAACATGCAGATGGCAGGAAAGACGCTAGATCTTTTCAAATCCTCCTCGCCACTGCTGCTATTATATGGTAGTCAGGAAGCTCCATATAGTCCCACTGCTCACTTAATTCTGCTAAATCATCCTTTATGTTCTCAAAGGTGGCACCAGTCATTGCTGTGTTAGTGTATGTATGGAACAGGCATTCCAGTTCATTAAAACGTGGCTACTTTTATGTAAGCATCTTCAAACTGTGGGTATTGCACACAGTGCTTGCTCTAAAGGCAACATTTGAAGCACTTTATTAGAAAATATACAGGTAAAATATGGTTTCAAGTAAAGTTATTGTAGAAATAGCCAACATTAATTCATAATTTAAAGTGATCGATTTATTACAGCAATTTATATAATAGAAATACATGAGTGCAATGGGTGATGTTAATCACCAGTAGATAGCAGTTAATGCTGTTATGACATGTGTTCTCCAGGTGGCTATGCTAAAGTTTCTGTCTTTAACTCACAAAAATATGTATCCTATGTAATAAGCTGCCAGACTTCCAACTACACTTTCAAGATCAGTATTAATTCAATTGAAGTTGTTGGCAGTCAAATAACCTGAGTTTCATGTTAAAACTAAAATATTTCTGTGATTAGAAGCCCAAATTTCAGTGATTAAGAATCAAATACAATATTTCAGCCACCCTTGACATTTTTATAGTTTTTCTCCATCCAGACACTTTATGAAATAGTGAACTCCAGTTCGACCTTGTAAACCTGCCTTTACTTAGTGACCAAAATAAAGCATCTACTCTGTTGAAAAGCACATGTCCTTTGTCAACTCTCGTTAATAAGAAGAAACTAACCTAGTTTTAGCCTGATTCTCTCCTTATTTGGAATAATCTAGTTAGATTATCGTGAGACAACGTGTGGAAAAGAAAATAAATCCACGGGTTCTACGTGAAAGTCTCCCCAAAAGTCCTCTACCAAATTTCTTTGTTTTATGTCATGAGATGCCAAACTGCGCCAAGAACTGGGTTTCTGTTGTCACTGCTACACACAAGTTAGTTTTCCACATCAGTGAATTATGTGCACGAGAGCCCACTGGGAAGATGTTAATTCAGACAGAATCCCAGTTTTTTCTTTCTCCCCTCCTTCTTTCTTCCTTCTCCTCAATGACACCACCTTCCGTTTTGCTTTTGAAACAAGGCTTTCACTTTGTAGCCTAGACTGACTCACATCCATCCCCTTCACTCGCCTACCTTGCATTTCAGCTAGGAGACATTCTACCACCATGGCCAATGGATGTTTTCCTCCATAGGTTGCATTACTTCTGAAGGAAAGGAAGGTCCTTTCTTTTTCTTAACTGAACTAGCTTTTTTTTAAACCAGTAGCCAAGTACTGCAATGGGTGAGGGAGTTTCTGTGGAAACTGTTGATGTCATTTAAAAGGGCACATATAGGGGGCTGGGTGCACTGTTTCAGAAGAGCACAATGATAAGAATACTACTTCTCCCCTAGTGACCCCTCAAACCAAGGTTATGGATGTGACTTGGGGTTCAAGTATGGATGCTATGGTGAGCAATCAGTAGAAGAAAGACATGAATTAAAATAGAAAATTGAGCACTTTGGCTTTGTTTACCCTCACATGACTGTGAAGGACAAGGTTGTTCCATTACCTCAACCTAGACCACACAGGCATTGATGGGGACAGTTGATTCTGGGTACCTGGAGGATGAACGGAACCAAATTCCGTTTTGGTTTTTAGTGTAGCTCTCTTACGATAGGTTCAGCATAAACATTAAATGTGCTTTGACATTTGAAAATGCCTCCGCCAGTCAGAAGGATGATTACTCAAGTAAATATGAACCTCCAAAGAGGCCTTCACTTTTCCCACTCAACTGTAAAAACTTTATTGGACAGTTGTTCAGCTTAAGATATCAAATCAGTGACTGATGAGTGTGACAGAGCTTCCTGGTGAGCTCTAGGAAACAGTCCCAGACAGAGCCCGACTGGCTTGGCATTGCTCTGAGAACATCTAGGAGCCTGGGATTCAGAAATGCCTCCCTGAAATAGCAGGCACCCCTTGCACAGAGATATACCTGCCTGTGACTGGCTGCTTAAAAATCAGGTGGCTTTCAGGTCTGATATCATTATTGTCACTCAGAAGTGTCATTTAAAATAATGTCTCTTTAAAGCCCCCCATGAAATGAGGGGACATACAAAATGCATGCGATAACATACAGTGCTGAATGTGATATGTTCAGGCTGCAGGGCACAATGTTTATTGTTATCTGGGAATATCACTCAGTGTTTTTTTGTCAACATGAGGAAATTATGTTGCAAAACTTAGAAGAATTTTGTAAAAATATTATTCAAGATGGTAACCATTTTGTAACCAATATGTTAACCAAGATGGTAACCAACAACACAGAATTTTGTTTGATGGTCAAAGGGATGAACTGTAATAAACAACCATTCGCTTCCCTCACATTTGTAATGCAAATTCCTCTTCTAATGGTGTTCAGATAATTGTAACAACCCACATCTGTACTAAATACTATGATTTGAAGTCAGTGGGCAAAAACTCACAATATTACTTAACTTTATCCTACTTTATTTTATAATAAAACAAAGCTAATAATGCTTGTACAAATTTATGTGTGCAATGTGATGATTTGATATTATTATATCAAATATTCAAATATATCAAATATTCAAATATATCAAATATATATTATATAGCATTAATATATTTATTACCTCAGTCACTTAGAATATTCAAAACTCTTTTCTAGTTCACTTGTAATATGTATCATTTCCCAAATCACCCTGTGTAACTGTGGTTTTGTGTAATTTCAAAGCATCTCCCTTGTGCCTCTCGATCTCTTCACTGAACTCTGATAGTCATGTTCCTCACTGTGTTTATGACTTAAAATTTTTGGATTCCACATGAGCAAGATTATTGCCTTTACCTAGTTAATTTCACTTAACCACACTTTTTCACTTCATCCACACTTTCACACAAGGCAGGATTCCATCTTGTTCATGACTGATTAGTATTTTTCTGCAGTGTAACTCACTTTCTGTATTATTACATATGTTAATGGGCACTTAGGTTTCCATTTCCTGCCTTCTGTCAGCGAAGCTGAAATGAACGTGGATGCCGAGATGTCTATTGAGCATACTAATTACATTTCCTGTGCACATGTATCCAGTAGCCTAAGATTGAGATTGCTTGGTTTTAAAAACCCAAACAAGATTCTGATTGGCTTAGTTAGGGTTCAAAACCACATTAGTTGCACACAATATAAAATGAAGCTTATTGCTCAACACCGGTATTGATATTTTGGGTAAATATATTGGTATTGTGAGTTTGCATTTGGTTCTTCATTACATGAATGTAAGCATAGATATGTGTGGAAATTCAGAAGTGCATGAAAATGTCAACAGGGAACACAGTAGATCTGATGAAGGGAAAGCCCACACGTGCTCTTTCTCACAGTGCATTTCAACATGAAATTGCTGTAATTTTACTCCTATAGAACCATGAGTACAGACCTAAGTCTCCATCAGAGATGCTTACCATTTCCTTTCATAGACTAGACACTCTGTGAGACATAAACAATGCTGGTTTTTACCAGATTCTTCCAGAGGCACATTTGCTGATGTCAGTCAAATGCTGCGAAGTCACAACAATGTCAGTAAGTAAGAACAACTATTAAGGCTGATTGACTTCCTACTTGAGGAAGGCTCTCAAACAACCTCCCAGTAATGAGTCAGGGGAGCCCTACAAATAGACACTGTAACCTTCGTGTAACTGAAGATGAATTGATAGAAGAAGAAAAGAGGTTAGAATTTGCTACAAAAATATTTTAATAGGAAATATGCCTATTGGGACATTTCAAAGTCTAGTGTATACTGAATGTGCTCGTGGAGAGCTGGGGGAGCTGACAGTTAACAGATGCACATAAAGGTCGTAGGTTGGATGGGAAGTTGCCTGACCTAGGGCAAAAGGCAAACAGGGACAAGGAAGTAGCAGACCTCAGGAGGCAGGTGTTCAAGGTCTTTGTCCCAAACTCAAGGGAAAGGGCAGGGAATGGACTTTTAGAATCCTTCACTACTAAGTGAAAGCATTATGGATCTTTAAGGAAGTCAGAGTTTAGATTCTGGTTGGACTGGGATTAAAGTTTGGTGATGTTGCTTACTCGAATAGGAAGCAATTTACTTAAGTCATCTATGGTTTTCTTTCTCATTCAATGAACTAAGAGTAACACCATTCCCCAGATTGAACAGTGGTCCTCAACCTTTCGAATGCTCCCTCCCTTTAATACAATTCCTTATATTGCAGTAACCCCCAACCATATACTTGATGCTACTTTATAACTGTAATTTTGCTATTGTTATGAATTGTAGTGTAAAATATCTCTGTATTTTCCCATAGTCTTAGGCAACAACCCATGAAAGGGTCATTCCACCCCAAAGGGTTGTGACCCAGAGGTTCAGAGATGCTGATTTACAAGCCTATCTTTAAGCAGCTTACAAACCTAATAAAATAATGTTCTCAACCATCAAGAGTGACCTGCAGGGCCAGAAATGTGGCTCAGTTGATAGAGTGCTTGCCTAGCATACATAAAACCCCCAGTGTGATTCCCAGCACCACATAAGGGCGGCATGGTAGTACATTTCAGTAATGTCAGCATTAGAGAATTGGAATGAAAAGGATCATAAGGTTATCCTTGGCTAGGCAGTGCTTGAGGGAAGCTTGGGCTTCCTGCCTCAAGCAAATGAACAGATAAAAAGAATGTCTGAGAATTGGTGGTCTGGGACTACGGATAGGCATCCAGAGAAGGAACACTGGATCCAGGCAGGGATTTGGAGTTTGTTGGTTTTTATAGGCCCTCCTTAGCCCAGGCTGGCCTTGAATTTTCTCTGCAGCCAAGTATGAGAATGTCCTTAAATTTCCGAGTCTCTTGTTTCCACTTTCTAATTACTGGGTTTACAAGCAGAAACCACCACACCTGTTTATGACACGATTGGGGATTGATCTCAGGGCCTTCCTGGATTGTAGGCAAGGGTTAGACTAACTGAATTATACCCTAGCCCTAGGTAGGAAACTTGAAAAGGCTTCCTGGAGAAAGGATGATTCCTCCAACCTTTATATCAGTGGTTCACAACTTTCTTAATACTGTGACCCTTTAAGACAGTTCTTGTCATGGTGACCCGCTTTCCCTGCCCCTATACCATAAATTTAATGCTATGAATTATAATGATATTCAGGATATATGATATGTGACTGACCTCCATGGGAGCTACAACCCACAGGTTGAGAACCACTGATAGAAGCCTATCATGAAGACTGTGGGAAAGACTGTACCGGGGAGCAGAGCTCAGCATGTTACTTATTTTACTCTAGGCAGACAATACTGTTCTGCTGACAAAAGGCCCGAAGAACTGGAACAATATGAGTTCTTCTTAAGCAACTAAGTAGAAAGTGTCTCATAGTCCCAATATTATGTACGAACATATAGGCTATCTTAATACACTTCTATATCACAGAAACAATGATGTAGCTAAAATGTAAGACAATTGGTAAAAATCATCAACCATGGAAAGATGTTTCCATGTAGAACAAACGGGCATCAGTCAATGCGGCAGGCAGAGAAATGTCCCAGCACACATCTGTCTTTCAGGCCTTGCTTTCATAATACTATCAGGTATAATATTAAGGAAGCCATTTAACTTAAGTAGATCAGCTCATTGAATTGAAAAGACTCTAATACGGTATTTCCTAAAGATGGACATTATTTTTTATACACAATAATAGAAGATTCCTTACAAATATGGAAAATCCTCTCCTGATTATCTTTTATAGTTTCATAGTCTTAGATGTAAAGGAGCATGCTCTAATTTCAATTAGACCTTTCCTATTACAGTATATTCACTCCGGTTTCACTATGCAGTTCCTCAGGACCAGCCAAAGAGAGGATACTCACCCTTATATTTTAAATTCTTGGATTGGGTTTAATTTTTTTTTTTAACATTAAAATATCTTTTCCGAGTGCCTTGCAAAGGGCAAAGTGCTTCTGGTATCAAACCAGACGTTACACAAACTTAGCCTCGTCGTTAAAATATGATTTCGCTAAAACAAAGCCGAGTCAACCTGGATTTTGTAGCAGTTAAATGCACAACCAGGCAGCTTCAACACGAACTAGAGAAGTTGTGGTTTTACCCTGAGATAGAGCTGATTATGCCGGTACTATGGCAACCAGTTGCACCATTTGGAAGCTCCTGCGTGCTTAACCGCATGAGCTGTGCCTCTTCCTTTCTTCTAAAGACTCAGAATAAGAAAAACAGAAGTGTGCGCGGAGAAGAAACCGCAAGGGCAGAGAAGACACTGCTGTGTGCCCTTAGCTTTTGCAAACAGCAGCTCGGTGAGAACAGCACACCGAAATCCGCCACTGTCTGAACGCTGCCTCACTGCTCTTTCCCCATTAGGCCAGTTCTTTAATGATTTTTGAAAGGAAGCCAAGTGTTTCTGTTCAGCGTTTCCATGACGGAGAAATGAGAAGAAATTAGTCAGGCGTTTATCAACCTTGGCTTTGGTTATCCACAGCTTTAAAGAGGTTGGGAGACTTGGTGCAGCCTTGGGAGACATTTGATGCTGCTCATGACATGGGAACAGTTTGGTGGACTTCCCACGATACAGTGCTCATTTACTTCTCATTTCTTATTTGGCTTAAACACACACACACACACACACACACACACACACACACACACACACACACACACACACACACACACCCTCCTCACACTATGCAGAACCTAAACCCATTTCACTGATGATGGCGCCATCGTTTTGTTTGCTTTGTGATGTTTTTATCACGGAAACACTAATAAGACATCTTTAAACTTATTTTTCTTTGAGGATTTGGGTAGAGGGCAGGCAAGCTACGGTTCTCTCTACTGATTGTGTCAGGCTGCTTATTTTCTGTCCTTTTTTTCTCCCTACAAAATGAGAATTTTCCTTTTAACTTTCACCATCAGACAATTTGCATTTTCATCAATTTTTGAATTAGCACTCAAAGCAGTTGTTTTATTGGGGCATTTTCATACGCATCATTATGGTCCATCTTTCCCCCACAGTGCCGCACTGCCCCCCTTTCTTCCTGGTCTCCCCCCTCCGGCCCCCAGCAGTCTTTCCTTCTGTTTTCACGCCTGATATCAGCAGTTCTCAACCTGTGGGTCATGACCCCTTTGAGCAAGCCAATAACCCTTTGCGGGGGGGGGGGGGGGGGTCCACCTAAGACATCAGACCCACCCCTGACATAGTCTACTAGCCTTTAACAGTCTCTCTCCCCTCTTAGGCTTCTTCATCCCACTATCCACTTCCCACTTTATGCTCTCTTCCTCTCTCCCCTCCCCCTCTCTCCCTCTCTCTTTGACTCTCCCATACAGTTCTAAATAAGAATAAAATCTCCAGTTTGATCCGTTTCCCATGAAGGCTGTGACTTACTCTTTACAGCTGGAATGTAATTGCAGATTGTGTCTATGTATTATGTAGAGTGCAGTGTGAAGAGTTTCAGGGAGTACATGATTGTAACCTTAGAACTCGGGACCCTGGCAAGAGTGTCACAAGGTGGAGAACAGCCCAGGCTACATTGTTAACTCTAAAGGAGCTTCGGATGTGTCACTAGCCCTTGTCTCAAACAATACGAAACAAAAGGAAAGCAAACACTTAATATCTTAATATGTCCCACTCTGGATCCCATTTTGAGGTTACATGCCAGGCATTTTGCTCATTGCTAATTTTCTCATAGCTGTTCAGCACAAACACTGAATTTAATATAAATATTTTGTTTAGTTAGTATCACAGTGCAGCTGAATAAGCCTGAATGCATATGTGTGTATGTGTGTGTATGATTTTGAGTTCTATACAATGCTATCTATTTTAGAGAATTCTAAATGTGATATAAAGCACAACTGAACATAATTCTGTACAGTGTCATACATCTAGTATCTATATATTAAATAGACTATTTTTCAGGCACTGAAAACAATAGAACAATTTTTCCACTGGCTCCAACACATTTTGGTGACTCTGTATGATTCTTTGACTGTGCCCTTAGTCTATTTCAGAGGAAGCAAAAAGACAAAAACATATGTACTAAAATGTTAGTATAATTAAATATTTTTTTTCTGGCTGGCACATATTCTCTATGTCAGCTATATACTCAGGATTTAAAATAATGGAAAACAGTTACATGAGACTAAAATAGACAGTCTGAGTCTGAAAATAAGCCTATCATGGGAACTGTTTTAGACAAATGTGTGGGTGGGGAATATTGCCACTAACAGGTTCCTCCTCTACTTCTCCACGAGACTTCACCACAGCTAAAGAAAATAATAAGGACATGGGTCACACACTGTAGCTTCCTACATCAGCATTTCTGTACAGGCTCTGTACTATCAACATGGTCCTCAGTCAGCTAATAACATAAATACAGGCTTCATATTTTAAATCAGTCAGGATTACTATAGTGATTATGCAGAACCATATACACATGTACAGATATACATAATGGATACTGTCTAAAACATCTTAGTCTTCTCTACAGTCCTTTTGCGCTCATAGCCTTGGGTATTCTGGAGAATGCCTGAGGAATGATGAACACTTGGGGGAGATGATGATGGTGGTGATGATTTTTTTTTTTTCAAAAAATTTTTTTCCCTATTATAAAAAAAAAGATTCTTTTCTTATACAATATATTCTGATTAAAAGGTTCCCCTCCCTCTACTCCTCTCCGTTCCTCCCTACCTCTCTTCCCATATATTTCCACCCACCTTCTGTCTCATTGGAAAAGAACAGGCTTTTAAGAGGTAACAACAAAACATAACAAAATAAAATACAAAACAAAAATCATCACGGCGAAGTTGGACAAAGCAAGCTAACAGAAGGAAAAGAGTCCAAAAGAAGGCACTAGAATCACAAACACTTTCCCACACTCAAGAGTCCCATAAAAGTACTAAACTGGAAGCTATAATGTATACACAGGGATCCCGGAGCCGCCCCATGCAGACCCTGTGCTTCTGGTCTCAGTCTCTGCTAGCTCACGTGAGCTGGGCTCAGGTATTGTAGAGGCCTGGTTCTCTTTGCATGCTTCATTCCTTCTGGCTCTTATGCTCTTTCCACCTCCTCTTCTTCGGGGTTCCCTGACCTTTGAGGGGAGGGAATTGATGGAGACATCCCACCCAGGGCTGTGTGTTCCAATCTCTCTCTGCTTAATGTCTGACTGTGGACTCTGTATTTGTTCTTGTCTGCTGCAGAAGAAGGCTTCTCTGATGATGGCTGAATAAGGCATTGAGATGATGATAATTTTTGAGAAAGGATCTCACCATAGCCCAAGATGACCTCAAACTTCTTATTCTTCGGCCTTAACTCTCAATGCTTTGAATATGGGCCGTGTTAAAACATGTACATCAAGTTCAAAGACCCCGATGTTGCCATCATTACATACTGATGATGCCATTATTACACATTGATGTTGCTATTATTACACAGGAAGTGATTATTTTTGTTGTTTCTCTTAAATTATAGAAATGTATTACAAGACAAGAAAATAAAAAGAGAAATATATTGCCTTCTCTTACTTGACTTTTGGATTTATTTTTTGTTGTTCATTGAGAGTCTTGTGGAGTCCTGGCTCGTCTGGAGTTTGCTATAATCTAAGGATGATCTCAACCCCAAGACGCCCTCACTTTATTCTCCCAGGAGAAAAGGTTTCATTGTGTGCCACTGTGCCCAGCTCTCCAGTCTTTCCTAACTTTCCATTGCTTATTTAATTAACATAAATGAAACTGATAACAGGATACATTTAGACAAAAGTAAAACATTAAAAAGCACGTGTGTTTTAAAAAAATTACATGTGTGTTACCCATAGTCATATATAATCACAAATAAATTGTGGTAATTCTCTGGATTTGGAAGAGAGGTAGACATGATTCTCATATTAAAAAGACAGTGTTATCATCTGGTTTTAAAGTGCCTTCATTCATTAAACATTTTACGGTTTTGTCTTCAGTTGTGTTTTGCATACTTACACTTTCCTTATTTGTAATTTATGATTTTCTAATAGTGGGAAAGCTAGAATTAATGTCTAATTATACTGTACAGCCCCCAGTCGGAAGATCAGTATGCTTATGTTTCCATCTTATTTCCAGACCTTGACTCTTGTATCTCTGCCATCATGTTATTTTGCCACTTGTGAATGATGTATTAATTATACTGTGTGGTTTACAAAGATCTTTGAGACAGTGTCTCTTAAATCCTTTTTTAAGTTTCGAATGCCTGGCCTGCTCTTTTCATCTCCTGTTCATTGTTCCCATAGACAATGCATCCCATTCTGAGGTTGTGAGTTAGAGTTCTTCTGGATTCTCCTGCTGGAAACGTTGCTTCTGTTTGTCCCTGATTGCTCTTCGGTTCATCATGTTGTCCATCTGTCTTGTGTTTCCTACGTGTCCTATACCTTAATGAGTGACGCCTGAACAAATACACGTTGAATTTTCCTGAGCCTAGGTACAACTTATAAATTTATCGCCCCTCATGAATGACATCAGAAATGTGTTTGTGTTCTTTACCCCGAACTGGACTCCATCTCATCAGGCAGTGCTAGGCTTCTGCTATAAATCTGTATAATACTCTGAAATTACTTTCAGAGATAAGTGACCATTCATTTACTCTGCAGACTCAAGGTACAATGCCAACACAAGCAATGTTTTAACATAAGCTGGTAAAAAGAAAGAGGACAATTGTTTTTAAACGCACACTCTTCAAGTCTAATATGCCATCATAGGACCATGAGCAAGCCACTTTTGTTCTCCACTTAATTCCCTGGACTATACAAAAAAGAATTGCCAACTTGCACAGCTCATAGGGATAATAAAATAAAATAACTGTTGGTAAAGTGACTTTGGGAATGTCTGACTGTAGTAGGATGTGGGTGAATTCTTTATTGTCAGTGTTCACTTACTGTCGAGTGGACGCAAGCAGGAGGGACTGCTTACTATAGTTATCTAAAATATGTCTTTCTTTCCTCTTTCCTTCCTTCCTTCCTTCCTTCCTTCCTTCCTTCCTTCCTTCCTTCCTTCCT
Source organism: Phyllotis vaccarum (assembly GCA_033318265.1). Classification (NCBI taxonomy): domain Eukaryota; kingdom Metazoa; phylum Chordata; class Mammalia; order Rodentia; family Cricetidae; genus Phyllotis; species Phyllotis vaccarum. The sequence goes on from JARWLC010000016.1 coordinate 16,110,582, forward strand.
TCCTTCCTTCCTTCCTTCCTTTCTTTCTTTCTCTTTTTTTTTTTGGTGGTCCTGGAGATGGGACCAGGATTCTCGTATGTCAGGCAAAAGCTCTCCACTGAGCAATAGCTGGAGAACTCTCACCTTGGTTATTTATTTTAATTAATTAATTAAGTAATTTTATGAGATATAATCTCACCCAGATGCTCAGGCTGGCCATGGATTCAGTCTACAGCCTAGTATGGCTTTGGAATTGTGGCCCTTGCTGTAGGGAGTATCTGGGATTAACTGCTTATGCTAGCAATCGCGGTTTGTGTAATCTTGATTATAACTCAGTCACCATTACAGACTGGATCCTATTAATTTGTAGAATAGACATAATGCTTTGCTTTTATTGTTATGCCATGCTAAGAAGAAAAGCATGCAAGCTGTTCTAGCTTCTGCTCTGCTTTTGTGTTTGTCGACTGGTCGGTCCCTCTTTTGTATAGCCTTTGTAATCATGGAGGGAAGTTACGCAGCTACACACTCCAAATTTTCAAAACACTCCAGTGTCTTTTAGACTAATACTCAGAGTAAGTATTTATTTCATCTATTCTGCTTCACTCTTCTGTCCTTGCTAAGCAGACAAGCAGACAGGCTTAAATTCCCTCACTAATGTTATTCCATGGGCTCCTCCTCTTCTTGGAAAGAAGCTCAGATATGGAATGGGTGGTAGATAAAGCCCAAGAATATCCTTTGAAATGTCATTTCCAGTAAAATTGATTCCCACTTTTCTGAAATCTCTGATGGCAGACTTAGGGGTGTGACTTCAAGGTAACTTTGATTTGCAATCATTTAAGCATTTCGAATTGCAAAAGAAACATATTGGGAAAGGTAAATTCAGTTAACAATACACGTGTTAGAATAACACAGCTTTGAAGATCAAGCACTCTCTTATCTCCATGCTCAGGTGTTTAATGTGTCTAGCCAATTCCGCTGGTGATTCACAACAGGATTATAATGGGGGAAGACTCACCAGGTTGATGCTTCACAAATTTCTGGTGCTCTGGTGCCATCTACTGAAATATTACTGAAGGAAAATGCATGAAAATTTTGAAAGTGCAACAACAGTAAAGCATTTCTGTAACACACAAAAACATTGAGTAAAGTGCAGGGTTGAGTTTCTTTTTATTGTATGTTAGTGTGTTTATAGATTTTTAGAAATGTCTATGAAATTCATATCTTTAGAAAAGTGATATTTTTCTTTACTGTCACTGTTTTAACTTATACTGTATTTTCTTCAGCAATTTTTATTTCCTTCATATTCTGTTTATATATTTATGATGTTACTTTTGCAAACATCTTATACTATTTGCATGGTCACGAGAAACTATGCGGAGGTTTTATTTCTGATATCAGACATATTGACAATAGGTGGTTGCTTTCAAGTTACAGAGGCTAGAGCGGAGAGTGCTGTATACCAGAGAACAATCTATTGAGACCTTGATTCATTCACTCTGCATGGCCTCAGACAGTTAATCTATGCCCCTGAAATCAGTCAAATGAGAAGGCCATGTACTGACTAAAGGCCCACAAACCCAATCATCTGTCTGTGTAACGTAACAGTAAGGATCCTGAAAGGCTGCTTTTTTTAAAAAAAATTTATTTATTTATTTAGGATTTTGGTGGTAATCAGATAATGTGAGCACAGGAAATACAATAGACAATTGTTTGGGCAATTTGGAAAAAAAAATCCAGAAATGTGGTAGTAATATCTCAAACTGTTGTAAATATTTAGTAGTTCAGCTTCTATAGATTGTTATGTGAAGATTCTGGCCTGTTTGATACATACACAGAAGTAGCTGTTATTATATGCAAAAGGTCTAAAATGGCCCATGCATGGAGATGCATGGCTTTCAGATAGTGGCCTTATAACTATACTATGTCTATAGGGCAACTTTGTTGCTCTGCTACTTTAAGATTTGTAGTGTTTTGGTTTTGTGTTTTTCTTCAGAGACAGAAATTCCTGGGGACATTCATGCATACTTTGAAAGTGTACTTCTGAGGGCGTTCATAGTTTCTTAAAGTTTTAGAGTGGTTTCTTATTTTTTAGAACTACCTTATTTAGAGTTAGTTTTTCTAAAAGAATATTTTTGAGAGGTTAATTTTTTTCATTGCATGTATCATATTGAATAAAAGTGTTTCAGTACTTAAAATCTGCTTAGAAGGTTACATTATAACTAAAACACATAATTCTGGTCTTACATTGACTCTAATAGGTTTTAGTGTACTATAATTCCCCTTTAAATACAATTAAGGTGTGTGTGTGTGTGTGTGTGTGTGTGTGTGTGTGTTCTGTATGTAATTTTACTAAGGTTTTGGAATAGAGAAGTTAAGTTTAACATTGTATTATAATAAATGAGTATAAAAGAAATACTAAAGGCCTTATGGAGAGAGTACACCTCAATAGAGAATAAATTAAAACATCTCCTACCTTTAAATATGAGTTTTCTAAGTATGTTAAATTTTATTGTGCTAAAGATGAAAGGATCTGGAAGACAAGGAATATCAAACCACAGCTAGATGAGAAACATAGATATTAACCTATACCAAACTTCAAAATATATTTCACAGCTTAAGAGCCTATGTGGAATTTTTGGCGATTTGTGTCTGTTACTGATTTTTTTCAACAAAATAATGTTATAGTCAATTTGGTTGAGTTAAATTTACTTTTTGAAACACTTCTCAAAGTGTGACATAAGGAACCATCACTTTACAGTGACTAGCCACTACATTTCTAGCCATTACACTCACATCTTTAAAGGACTTTGCTAAAAACAAAGGCCCTGGGTGTGAAGAGATGAAACAGTCATGAATGTGCTTATCCCATAAGCATAACGACTTGAGTCCAGATTCCCAGAAGCCATGTTAAACAGGGAGACAAACAGATTGGATGCAGTGGCATTCACTTCTGAGCCCAGTGCTGGAAAAGCAGAGACAGCAGGCTCCTTGGGGAGCTGACTCAATGGTTAGTAGGTTCGCTGGGAGACTCTGTCTTCAAAACTGAGGTGGGGATTGACAGAAGAAATAACCTGGCATCAACTTCTGGCTTCCACCCAAACATCTGTCTCTATGCACACATGAGCACATGCATACACTACTCCGCCATACATATGAACATGCCTTCACACCCTGCGTTCATTGTTAGCTGTTAGCTTTTTCATTATAAACATGCCATAAATTGTAAGGTTATACTCTTTTATCACATACTTCATCTTTGTGTTGCACATTTTGGTGGCACCAAGCCAGTAAACTAGTCCCATGAAGGAGAATGGTCTCCAAAATGAGTAGCGGAGTAGTCCAAGCTACTCTAGGATTCCTCTTTTCCCTGTGACCAAAGTTATTTTTTTTCTTCTCCATCTTCATTGAATCTGTGGTTTCCATCACCTTCATACATTCAACCCCTTTCCAGGGCCTGCAATGTCTGCTATTGAGCTCATGCCTGAGAACTGTCACCAGTTGGGTTTGACGTATCCTTCATCTTACTCCATTTTCAAAGTTAACCAATGGTTTCTCTGCCAGTGATTAGTAAATAATACACACCCCACTACAGAAGCTTCTCATCTATCTCTTCTTCATTAGACTACACTGTTCTTACCAATTAATTATTGGTCCAAATAGGGTACACATACTATTTAAATGTCTTTGCAGACTACTGGACACATTTGTCTTTTGCATTCTTGGCTTTTCAGGTTGAGGATCATGCCTTTACCATGGTTGACCCTCACTTCTAACAGAAAACTAACAAGACAAGAATTCCTTACAAAACTTAATTGAATAAAATGGAGGGAAGTTCCAAGGAACCACATACTGATATTAGAAGAGGTGTGCCAACTATTTTTAGACTTTGCAAAGTTTACATATGCCTCACAACTAGAGAGTAGGATACTGTTCATTATGGTTTCATATATTCAGCCAACTTAAGTATTTTAAACTTTTTGATATGCTATATTCTCCACAACGACCAGTTGTTGATTTCCATCTTACTTAAAATGTGATCTATCAATTACTGATACATTAATACTTTGTTTCCTTTCATTATCCTTTTTTTTTTGAAAGCCAACATGACCCTAAGAAGTTAATTTGGAAAGAAATAATATTAGATCAGAGGAAGGAATACTTTTAAGAGGAAAATAAAATTACATGGAATAGAAAAGTGCACGTTGACCAGATGAGAAATAGGAAAGTCTTTCAAATAATGTGTTTTCAAAACAATAGTCATAAGCCACATAGCAATGTCTCAGTCATGGATGAATCTCAATTCTCTCACCCAGTGTTATTATATCTATTTTAAATTGTAAAGACATACTTTATGATGTTAACATAATGACAAAATCACCTCATGGTGTGTGGCTCAAAAGATATGCCCACTGATAAGCAATGCCCGATAGTACTTAAGTATGGATGACATAGAGAAAAATAAAAGACATAAAGAAATACGTGTAGTTTCATCTATCAGTTATTTATCTGAACATACATATGAATGAACACTGACACATATAAATGTAAAACAGGTACACTGTGTTTTTCATGACACTTCTGAACAGAGAAGAGTTACTCAGGTTTGTTCTACATGAAAAAAGGAAAACCTCTTGACAGGAAGCTACCTTAATTACTGGGCAATCTCTTCTTACTCTTGAAGATGGCTTGTTTTTCACAGCATTACTCCTCTTGGAAACTAACTTCCTACTGTTTCTGCTTATCACTTAGTAAGAAGGGTGGTGAAGCCTCTCATTTCGCTGTGGACTGGACCTGGCTCGCATCATACCCGCACAGCTTCCCTGTACCAAATGGTACCAAATGTGGAAGCTCGTGACAGACCCATCCGATGTGTCATTTTCTCACTTTTTCAGTAAAATCTTTTTCAAAACAGTCTCTGTTCCCATCTCTCCTCATATGGGGCATACTTCGTCATCTTTGCCCCCTTCTCCTTGTCTCTCGTTTAGCCCCCGAATTCTGTCTTGGACTTTTGTTTGGGGATCTGTTTCCCATCCAAAGCTACAGAGTCCATCTGTGTGCTTGAATCACGGGCCGCGTCAGTCCCGAGTTCTCCAAGCAGATGCTTCTGAAGAATTTCACATAAAATCATCAGCATATCTTTTTTTCTCTTTCTCTTGGTTTTCTTTCCTTTTTAACTCAATGGAAATGTCCACGGTCTTTAGCAACTCAGTAATGTGTAGGAACGCCTATGTAACCTTTTCCTTAGATGTATTTTATCTTCTCTCTTCCAGAGACATGCAGAGCCCTGGGGACCTCTCCCTGAATATTTCATGGATGCTCTTGTCTCCCACTTAATCTCCCAACATCACTTTCTTATTTAGAGTATCATCATTCTTTTTGGGGCTTCTTGGAGACTTTGCATTTTGCTTAACTTTGCCTTGTGTTCATTTTCTGTCTTACAAATACTGATTCAAAGTTTTCAATTTTTCCTTTTGACCTCTCTTTAAAGATATCACTTTACTTACTGACTCCAAACTGTGTAAAAAGCCCCACGTTCTTGTTCCTTTAGGACCACACATTAAATACGTTAGATCAGCATGTAGTTGTCTCAGAATAGCGAAAACACTATCAGAAAAAGATAAAATGGGAACTAGGTTTTGTTGAGACAAAATATACTGAAAAAATATGCATCTATAATGTATAATTACATGTACGATTTAAATCTGAAATTTTCTAAAGTTTATTTAATTTAATTTCTTTTAGGACAAGAGCCTAGTTCGCCAAGAAATGGTAAGAATTACTATTTAACCTTTTAATATTTTATTTTTGTTGCAACAATCATGTATTTGATATAGTTATAATTTTTTATTAATTTGTCAAAGAAGTTAAGTTTGAAGAAGAAAGTTAATAATACTGCATGGTTCCTGATTTTTACATATTCTTTCAATTCTTTCTAATATAAAGTTTGGTGACTACTTGAGCTTTTAAATTGTGTAAATATGATTGTGATTGATTAAATTTTAAAATTTCTTAAAATTGACAACAAACGCATAGCAAGCTTCTAATGCCCTTAAAAATTCAGCAAAATACTGTAAATAAATTTTAAGAAACTGTATAAATCAACATGATTTAAGATTTGAATATGGAGAAGAAGCTATGATCATACTATACTGTATAAAAATTTATTTTCAATAAAAAGGAATTGAATTGGAAAGTACAGGAAAGCCTAAAACTAATTTCACATCTATTTAACGAATAATATATTTTATGAATTAATCGGATCTAGAATTTGTTTACATTAAGAATTTAATATGTTATTTTATAGTTAAAAATTAATTTTATAATATTTTTTCAAGAGTAATTTGTTCTTCCCCCAGCTATGCTTGGAGATCTGTCTGATACTCAGATATTTTGTATTAACTGTTTGAAAATTTTCTGCTATAATTCAACTAATTTTCTCTAAAAGCATCTGAGTTTTGAGGAGAGTAAATTTAAGCAATACATTAAAATTCATTGAAACCCCAGTCATAGAGGAAATGACCTGCAGGTAGTTAAAGAGTAACTGAATTCCTAACATGTTTCTGTTGCTGTAAATATTTTCTTCCTGACTGTTCATGTGGTTGACAGTGTGTTTTAAGAAGGTAAATGAAAGCATAAAGTATGACTCCTTTAAGAATTTTCAAGTGGAGCAAATATGACAGAGTCTAATCTTAAATTGCTACTAGAATTATTTGTCATTAAGTTTATCTTGAAAGTTAAAACCTACACAAATACTAAGAAGTCCTGCTCCTAAGCTAAACGAAGAAAGTGTATTTTTTTTTCCAGTGTCCTATAATAGAATTTTTTAGTTTCATTGCAAGGCAGAGAGGTTTCATACAGCACTTCCGGTATAGCAGATTCTGCTTGGTTCACACCAACTTCTGAAATGGAATTTGGTGTTTTCCTTTACAAATTATTGTCACTCTCAGCCACATAGATGAGACATTATTGCAGAAGTGGGCTGGGGATGGGAGAGGACAACAGTCCACTCTTTACCCTGCTGAGAGTTTTACTGTTTCTGCAGTAACGGTCACAATAAGCAGATTAGGGTGAGAGTAAGTTAGAATTGTGTCCCATAATGCAAAGGTGCCTCCCCCCAAATATTACCAGTTGGGAAGATAGCTGATGCAAAACATAAAATGTTTGAAGTGAGAATTTGAGAACAATATGGAACTGGCAAATTTACAATGATAAATTTTGCTTGTGAACCTTAAAGTTAAGTGTGTGAAATGACAGCCATGCTCTTCCATGAGAGAATATTCTCTGAACATTGTTCTTCACATGTGAAGGACTGAACTGGCTTTGCTGGAGGAGGTCTTGAGAAATCCCAGTCCTTGAAGCAGCATGGGGTTTTTACATTGAGTTTCCAAAGCAATGCTTCTAAAGCTTTTTGTAGCGTGTCTATTAAATGACATTGGATTCATGTGTGTGATGGAGAGCTTGCTGTAACATTATCTTGGCAAAAGAGACTGTTGCATACCTTCCATACTAGAGTAGATCTGACCTCCCCCCCCCCCCCCAAATAACAACTTGTCATCAGTAAAGATGACAATTAACAATGAGGGGGCAGGATTTAAAATCTCTCCTTCCTCCACCTTTCCTCTCTTCATACCCCTCTGTCTGCTCTGAACTTTCTCTTTTCCTTATATCTATTTCTCTCTTCCTATCATTCAACACGTAATGGAAGAAAGTCAATTGTGTTAGATACATGACCCTCAAGACTAGAGCTGCGGCTTACCCACAGTTCAGATGCACCTAGTTTTGATTAACTGGATACTCAACAATGTACATTTTACTATTAAAAGAAGTTAATACATATTAACCATGGAATACTTAGAAAAAAGTGCATGCCTACAATTCCAAAGGGAATATGATATTTTTTAAACTAAATTTCCTGTATTTTCTTTCCCAGAAAGAAATACATTTTAAAGAAAGGAAAACAGATTTACCCCATTGTGCTAATTCCCCACAGACAGCACTTTCCATTCTTACCCACATCCACTGAACTGGTCCTCTTTCTCTCTTTTCTTTATTATAGTACCGTATGTCTTTGATTACAAAGGTAAACACATTTTGATACTTTCATAAAAGCAGGCCCTTCACACTTATTTGTGAATTTTGTTTTCCAGGTTTTATCCATCTAACTCTCCCTTACTTTCATTTGATTGACTGACTGATTTTCTAAATCAGCACATATACAAAACTTTGTTTTTAAACAGGAACGCCTTATATAGTTCAAGCTGACCTAGAATTTGTAGTTCCCTGCTTCAGCCATTTGAAAGATGGGGTTACAGGCCTGAGCCATGCACCTGATTCATCTAGACTTTCTATTCTTTATTTTTTTTTCATTTGGAATCATAACTATCCTAATGATTCATTTCTGGCTTTATCCTTCTCCTCTATTGCTTATCATCTCTGTTTTCAGATTTCCTTTAGAATCTTACTTATTGGGTTTCATTCTTCTGAATCAAGTTGCTTTTTCCCTACAATTAAATGGGAAGAGGGCTAAGGGGAGTTTCTTTTCCATTTCCTCATTTTAATTTTTAACTCTAATTACATAACTTTTGTCTATATGTGCATCCATAATCAAGATCTATAGCCAGATGGTGATGTATGTGTATATCTGTATGGGCATATATGTGCATGTGTGTGAGCCTAAGTATCTGCGTGTATACATATATATTTTTCCTCTTTGTGTATATCTTTATGTATGTATATATGTGTAAGTATGTGTGCATGTATGTCTGTCTATATGTCTGTGTATGTATGTGCATGTGTGTAAGGGGGTGGATGCACTATATATCACATAAGTTTAGTGTCTGTGTGTGGAGCTGGGAAGTTATTTCAGGCATATGAATGGGCATTTTGGGGCATGATTTACATACCTGTTCTCTTCCATTACTCATTAACATAACAGGACTGAACACAACAGGGAAGGCCCACCAAAGCCTCTGAGTGAGCCTTTACCTGCTCTCACCGCCGAATTCATACCCTCAAGCATCTCTGAAAGAGAAAATGACTCCTCAGAAACCACATATCTTTCAGATGACAATTCAAACCAGGTTTTCCCAGAAAGTTGGATAACGGTTGTGTTGGTATTCCTAACCAACATGATACTGGTTGGGAGAAGGGGTGAAATTGCCTTTTAAAAACTTTCTAGAGTGATCACATTTTTAAAATTTGATTTATATATGTAGTTTCTAAACATTTGATTTTCTTTAGGTCAATAAAGTGTACATGATAGCAGGCATCCGGAAAGGCTGTTGAGTGGAAAGAATGCAGACATGATGCTGTAGATGAGGGATGAGGAAGATCCAGAAAGTTAAGCCAGGAAGGCTGCCTAATGTCCTTGCATCTCAGCAGCTGACAAGGGCCTGATCTTAGGTTCCTGCTGCACTGGGCGGGGACACTCTTCTCCCTTGCTGAGTTTGGCCACTTCTGAATTTATTTGCAACTGCTTTGAAGTGGGATATTCCCATTTCTTAGTTCCATAATCATATTATCAGAAATACTGAAGATGAGTTAACTATCTTTGACAAAGAAAGAAAGAGAGAGAGAGAGAGAGAGAGAGAGAGAGAGAGAGAGAGAGAGAGAGAGAGAGAGAGAGAAAGAGAGAGAAAGACAATTGTAAAATCTGTAGTGAACTTTAAGGTAATCCAGGTGTGTTTATAGTAAACAGTTGAATGAGTGGGAGATTTTTTGTTTTGTTTTGTTTTGTTTTGCCAGGGAGGTTTGTGGTATTCTTTCCAACTTGAATATATCAGCGATTTGGGGTCCTCTTTTGTTCAGCTTTAGATTTGCCAGCCCAATCATTTGCTAACATGAAATTGCATATGTATTTCTAAAATCACATCCTTGATGCAGTTTTTGTAGGCAAACGAGTTTCAATACACAAAGCACTGAGCAAGTCTATTGCTTTACAGAACGGTTTATCTTGATCTAAAAACGTAACAAGCATATGCAGCACCAACATAAACATTTCAATGTTTCAGGTATAATGCTGATAGAGACTGTCTGCTAGTTAGGTGTGGTTAATCAAGAGAGAAATCCTTTTTTAGCAAACCCAGGACTTCATAGCTCAGCTTTGTCCATTCCACCAGCAGAGTGGTCTCTTAGAAGCTGTGTACACTTCAGAACAGGTTGTATGATGCTTATATAAGTGTGATGACAAAGGCCGCTGGTGTTGGTAGAACAGGTGGTGACTGACACACACTTTTCCTTTTTGAATTTCATTTCATATACACAAACCACTCATCTGCAGCATCTCCATTTACACATTATTGCACTTAAACACATTAGAACCAGTGAGCTTCAGGTAGACCATTTCATGAAAAATTTAAGGTGGAATGGACTGGAATTAAAGGTGAGTAATACTAAATATTTCTTATCATAATTTGAGGGTACAATTTTTGGATTTTTAAAATTTTTTTAAACAAAAGAAACTATTTTATTTTCTATAATAGCATTGTAGTCTATTGATATTTCAATAGTGTGCTGAGGAAAATTTTATAATGTATCAGTAATTTGGGATGTAATTAAATTTTCGTAGTTGCTGATATACTTTGGGAAAATACTTTAACTCATTTTTCTAATAGTATACACTATTCAAAATTGTCCTGTTTTGAAAATGCTTATAACAAATAATCACATAGTCATATCACATTAGAGTATGGAATACTATTTTATAAGATAGCATATGATTTTTTAAACTAAATATAGAATAATGTTTCTATATGTGTCTATACACTTACAAATATTTACTATGTATTACACAATGAAAATTTATTCTCTCAAATATTTGTTTTAAATAAGCCATTTTGATTATTACTTTAAATACTCTAGGTTCTTGGCATCTGGTTCTGTGTGAGCATTTGTGTGTAAGCATGCATGCATGACTGTTTGTACAAGTTTCCCAACACTGGATGTTATAAAACTGTTAAAAATGCCAGTAGGACAATTTAAAATGCTTCCTCTAAACTTTCCATTTCTTTAATATTTCACAGTGATAGCATCTTTTAATATATATTTTGGCTGTCATATGTATTTATCCACTCTCCTGTTCCTCCTTTTGTAATTTTGTAAACAATAATTTAATGTTTTAGAATTTTAGAGTTTCCTTACTATTCTTTCTGTAAAGGCAGCCACCCTGCCCCCTGTCTTCCAGGTTCAGTCTGTAGAGTTGTTGATGAATCCAGTAACCTTTCAGAGACCAGGAAGTCAAAGAACTAAGCTGGACATGTGAATCTTCTTGGGATGGGAAATCTATAAATAAGAACTTAGGAGCCACTTTCCTAACAAGGACATTTCAACATTGTAATAAATCAGGTCACATCACACTGTGGCAACTTTGCTTCGTGTAGTTGTTTTAGAGTTTAAATTTCTAGAAACAGCATAAATTGACGCAATCATCTCACTTTCTAATCTCAGGTGTTTCATCCACGCTGCTGCCTAGCCTTTCCCCACAGTCTGACCTGCAGGCGCCCTCTGCCAGAGGAGCTGACACCCAGACAGTCAGCAGCCAGGCTGACCTCACCACACTCACACCTACTCCGGCCAGGCCTGACCCATCAGGTTTGCGTGCTCTTTAGACAGGCACAAGTCTGAAGAGGACTGACCAGTCACCTCCCAATAAGAATGGCGTGAGGAGCTGTGGCCACCTGTTCAATGTGGGACACGATGCTTGATGAATTAGTAATTTTATAGTTATCCTTAGGGTGTGAAACCAGGTGACAAAGGACTTTCTAGCAGGGATGAAATAATTCTCTACGTTTCTACAGTTGTAGTTACTATTTAGTGAGGACTTTGTTCTATAGTAATAAAGAATAATGTATGTGAATCCTTAAGACCTTGAGCCGACAAACAGATGTCAAGAATGAAAGATTTCTTATTCATAAAGGGGATGGAAAACTTAAATATGTATATGTATATATATGTATATGTATATATATATATATTTATGATTTCTGCATGGGAGCTAGCATAGTGCTAGTCGTCTGATGGGTAATTAATGACCATGCACAGATTTCCATTTCTGAGTTCTGGCTATAATGTATGGGGAAATATTTAACAGACATGAAATCTTCTGAAGCATGACAGTGAAATTCTAAGCAGGACAAGCAGCTCTTTCAGTTACATCATCCAGAATTATGCCAAAAATTGGGAAGTAAGGGGATTTTGTCAGCATAATGGACAATGTATTGACATAAAACCAAATTGATGTCTTCCTGTCACGGAAGACTTCTAAGTAAATGTCATATTGTGACCAGCAGCCAATAAAGAGGAAAAGCCTGGGCCCAGAGATGTACAGGTAGGAGACCATTTAGGTCAATACCAGGTAAATTTGCTGAGTACCTGTACCCACACCTTCCCTCCCAGAGTAGTACAACCATGTGAGACTCTAAGCAGGTGCTAGGCCACACTTTCTCCAGGATAACCTCAAGGAGGCAACCCTTTTATACTCAGACCTGTGCTTCCTCTATATGGTCTTACCATCTCTAAGACAGAATCCTCTTTCTTTTTCTCTTTGAAATACTTTTAATACCACCTAAGGCAGCAGTTGAGTGAGAGGTTGGAACATACTGGGCTATCCAAGCTATTTCCCAAGGCCTCAATTTGTTTGTTTGGTTTTTTTTCCCTTAATTTATTTCCTGTCATCTGATACCTGAGCTGTTCAGGTTTCAGGTTTTTACGTATCTGCTTCTGAGTTCATCTTTCTGCAAGTTCTCATATTGACAGCACCATCTATGGAATTAGGACTATGGGGTAGGTTAGGGTTTATAGTTAGGGTTCGGCTATATATATATTGTGTGGGTATATGTCCGGCAGGTATACCAGATAGCTCATTCTTCTGCCTTAGTTCCATAATTACATCCCTGTCAGTATGTGACAAGACAGAGTGACAGTGTCAGTGATCCTTTTGATTGCAGGTGTACCAAGGGACGTGACTACATCAGGGATCTTTCCTGCAGATACCCGCACCCTTGCACACAACAGCTCTGCTGCCTCACCTACACACACCTTCAACATCAGCACCACAGATCTCTCCTCAGGTGTGATCATTATGTGGCATATGTTTTAGACTATGGAGGCGCTCAAATTGACTATAGCAGCTCTTATTTTATTCCTGACACTATTTTCAGATTTTTCCATTTTTTTTTATCATCTTGGTAAGAAATTAGACAAAATAAACTTATGAGGAAATTTTTGGGAGATAAATGCAGTTTTACTATTATAATTATAAATTTCATTATGAAGAAATGGGTAATATATTTTAAGGTCCTATAGCTCTGGATCAAATTCAACTGCCTCACTTCTTCTAGACAGTCTAGGACAAGTAACTCAGTTTCTTTTTTGTGTGATGTGGCCATAATAAACTCATTTTATAAAATTGATTTGAAGTCTATACTTGCAACAGGTTTAATGTATGGTGTAAGAAAAACAGCCATTGGTCTAATTAATATCTAAAATAAGGAGAGCTGTAATTTTCAAAAGAAAATGTGGTTTGAGAGAAATTATTTCTCAGGTAAAGAATTATACCAAGGAAGGAATAACTTGCCCTTTATGTTGTGATATAATATTTACATTATTTGAAATGTGTGTTATTAGAGTCAAGTTGTGCATAAGTCTCTGGCTCACTTTGCTGTTTTAGAAAGGATCAGTTCATAGAGGAAGGAATTACCTAGCAAATCATTTTGGTTAAAGAGTTTTCCTCAAGCTTCCAGAAAATAAACTCATTATCTTTTGTCCTTGTGTTCATTCCCTTGCAGGTGCCAACCATACAACCATTGCACCATCCACTCTGGAATCTACAAACACTGCCCCTCCAAGCACAACCATAGGTGACAACCTTACCCCCAGTCATACAGGCATACCTCTGCCACTTCTGGGCATGTCCCCACAGACTTTCTGGCTTGCTCTACTTCAGGATACCTTCTTTGTAGAATATCAACTTATAATGGTCATGGAGTAGAATCTAGACACTGGTGCAGTACAGTTGTAGCCGAGGCCACTTTGATATAGTATCATTGCCATACCTACTAAGAGTTGGGGCATTTAGGAGAATTCACATGAACAATATCTAAGTCTGTTAGAACTTATTTCTTTGAAAAGAAGATGCAGTGTATGATGAATAATTTTATCAAAGCCACTATCCTTTCCATTGAGAGCAGCAGTAGGGGACTGATGCCACGTTCAGTCAATTACTGTGGTGCATGAAGATGTAGGTTAGACACTCCCTTCATGGAAGATCTGTGGCAGTGACATTGTTTAGGGCCATGAAGCCAGTGATAGAAAGCCCATCATTCTCCCCAGATTCTCACAATGTGGGAAAGATTAGCAGAAATCCTTTTGCTTCCACAGACTGAGATTCCCACCTTTTCAGTTAAATCAGTGGTTCCCACCCCTGAGGTTAAATGAATCTTTCACAGGAGTCACCTAAGACCATCAGAAATATCATATATCATAGAAGTAGCAAAATTACTGTTAGGAAGTAGCAACAAAAACAATTTATGGTTGAAGGTCACTACAACATGAGGAACAACAGTATTAAAGGGTCGTAGCATTAGAAAGGTTAAGAACCACTGAATTAAATGTGTATACAAATACAAAGTAATTTCTGTGAGATCAGTTAGCTACACTGCATCTTACATGTATAAAGCATATAGAAGTTAAACCTGGGAGAAAGACCGTCTTTATCTATTAACACCATCTGATCCAAAAAAAAATCAAAAATGGAAATGCAATATTGCTTTATAGGGGTTAAAACTATGGAAATGTAGTTTGAGACCAATAAAGCAAATGAAGACTTTTATAATAGTTTGGCTATTTTTAGATTTGGTCCTGTCACCATGCTGACATCAGATCTGTATCAAAAGGTCTACTTCCTGCAATAGTCACAGATGTTTTTGTTGTATATTTTAATGAAGATGATATTTGCATGTTTGAACTGAAAATAAGATATTAGGCAAGCTGCATTATGTATTAATCCTGAGCATGTAGACTTTCCAGTTTATAGAAAGTCTATGAAGCAGATTCTCAAAGATAAACACAGCAAACACATTCTAAAATAACATTTCAATGATTTGCCTTTTTTAAAATCTCTATTACAGGTACCACTCAACCCAAGCCATCATGTGGTAAGTCTGTTGACCCAAAGGCAGCCTCTGTCACTTGGGAACAATGTTTCAGTTATTTCTTTCTTCCTTCCAAGCTTTCATATGTAGCATACTGTTTCTATTTTTCATGACCAGCTCTATATCTTAAGAATTACTATCATTCATTTTGTGGTGGAAGCCGAGTCCTTCTTCATGGCCATTGTTACCCTTCCAAATCCTTTTGGATTTCAGCACTAGAATCAGGACCCCATTCACAGAGTCAAGGTCAACCTCCATTGGTTTGTTTCCTTAACATGCTCTCTCAAGTTCAAGTTTCTTTCCTTGACCTGAGGACACTTACACTCTTGGCTTGAGTCATATGGAGCGGCCTATATCTTTATTCCTGACTGCATATCTACCCCCTGCTTTTCTTTCTCTGCATTTGATGCCCTTCCATAACTCTCCATTTTGGTACCTGAATTTATTTTCTGACACCTTTCTCATACCTGAAAAATCAGTCCAAGACATCTGGACTTCTTGCCCTCCAGTCTGAATAGATATCTCTCTTTTTGTTCTTGTGTTATTTGCTGTCTAATTTTATTTTATGTCTTTGATTAGCTCTTGTATTTCAGCCTGTTCCCATTTCGGTTTAATACTTCACCTTTCTAAAAGCCAATTTCATCTTCTTTGTCTTTGTGTTCTAGAATTTAAGGCAAAGGGCACATAGT
This sequence comes from Phyllotis vaccarum, assembly GCA_033318265.1. NCBI lineage: Eukaryota > Metazoa > Chordata > Mammalia > Rodentia > Cricetidae > Phyllotis > Phyllotis vaccarum. The sequence goes on from JARWLC010000016.1 coordinate 16,126,399, forward strand.
TTTGTAAAATAAAAACAAGTAAATAGAGACTGTGAAGATTAGGGTCAGGTGCTTGCCACACAGCTCCTGGAACGTAAGTTCTGATCTCCAATGCCCATGTGAAAATGAGCTTGGTAGAAGGTGCTTGCCATCCGAATGCAGGGGTGAGGGCAAAAAGGATCCTTGAGGCTGCTGGTCTGACACTGTTGCACAATCAGAAAAATACCCTGTCTCATAAAATTAGATCAACAGAAATAGAGGAAGATGCCTGGTGTCAATCTCTGGTCTCCATGTTTATGCACACATACACACACCCAGAAAACAATTTTAAAATGGGAATGTAAATTAGCAGTTGTTTAAAAGAAATTTGTATCAGTCAATAGAAATTGTTGACGTTAGCCAAAAGGATTTATGAAGAATTTACTATTGTGTATAATAATATATATTTATATAACGCAATGAGTGAGAACGTACAGGCTCTGAATAACTCATGATTGAAGAACCAAATATTTATAAAGATATTTAAAAAACAAGAGTACTTATGAAGCAAAAATTTTTGCATATGAGTTTACCACCCTATAAATTCATCTGTCAGTTAATTCAACAAGTAATTATTGAATTCTTGTTAATAACAACAAACAGATTATTATGTGAGCATGGACCTGAGTTGAGGATGTTGATTAACATAGACTAGTTTGAGCTTTCATGGACGTTACAATGTAGTAGGCAAGACGGATGTCAATCTAATAATTACCTAAGCACATGATACATTTCTTACATTTTACATAGTCCTGAGGATATTGTACCATAATCTACAATATGATTTGGTGATATTTTGGTGTCTTATCTGCTAATTGTTCTTGCTGCATACTTAATAATTTCACTCTTTTGTAGATTATTCTCTACAATAGAATATGTTGAGGTGTTCTTATCCAATGCAGTCTCTTTTGTTCTGAATAGAGATAATACTTATTTTCTTTTTTTTTCCAGATAAAATATTTGAGAACGTTACTGTGCATTACAAGAGTTATAATAATAAGTATTTTGAGGCAGAGCTAAAAGGTTACAACAACGCATGTGGAACTATGAAGTGTGAAGAGCTTAAAAGTCTACAAGAATGCTCACAAAAAAATTTCCCTTTGTTTGATGACTCATGTACTTCAGCTAAAATTATAGAATTAGATGTGCCACCAGGTGAATGGCAATTTCTTTTTACCTGTGTATTTAGAACAGTGTGATTTTATATGTGTGTTATGGTGTGCCTAGGAACTAATATGATTAGAGAAAAGAACCAAGAGAAAGCAAAAAAGCATTGATGAGTTCCCTGCTGAGAACATTGGAGAATATGAAGAGATACATACTTACTCTTGAGGGACATCACCTGCCTGTCTTGTTTCTTTTATAAAAAGATTCCAAGATGTACAGTAGTAGCATATAACTTTAATCCCAACACTTGGGAGGCAGAGACAGGCAGATCTGAGTTCAAAGGCAGCCTGGCCTAAAGGGCAAGTTCCAGGACAGCGAGGGCTATATAGAGAAATTCTGTCACGAAAAAAAAAAAAAATTAACAAAGAAGCAAACAAAAAACAAAGAAAATTTCATGAATTAAAAGAGCCTATTCTGGAAAGTAATTATACATGATATTTCTGGGTTTTCTTATTAAATGTTCTCTTTATCCTTTTTAATCCCCCAGAAGTTTCTTATATGTATTAGGAAAAACAACAAACTTAAACATCTAATCCTTTTGAAAAGAACCAAGGGAAAGTTTGTGTTGAGTTAATACCAAAATTGAAATTTCAGCGTGTGGAAAGCCAAGGCAAGAGTGTTTCTATGAGTTCAAAGCTGGCCTGGGTTGTACAGTGTGTTCCAAGATAGCCTGAGCTACTAAGCAAGATAAGACGGTGTCTCCAGAACCCCAAATAGATCAACACAATCAAAACTTTAAAGAAATTTTTTTTTCAAATGGGAAAATTTGGCTATTATTTTAATTGCTTCATTGAGTTTCATTTATAAAAACAGCATGGGCATGAATTTTATTGAATATTTAATAGAAATATTTTACTGAATATTTCTATTCATATATATGATATGGAAATAATTTGTTTTCCCTAATGAATGGCAAATGGTCTGAGGTGATAGATAGTCTGTAATTAGTCACTACATATTGTATCGGTATATCCAAACACCATATCGTATAAAAATTTGTAGAATTATGTGTCAATTGAAACAAATTAAACATTAAGATTGTGGACTACATAATTAAGAAGCACTAAACCCAAGAAGTTATTAGATTTTTCCCAATGCAACCTCATGATTTTAAAACTGGACTTCATAGGTATGATTTCAGAGTCTTAATTGAGAAGTGATGCATCTTCACACAATGAACCGTAACCTATGGGATCTTCTGTATTTTCTTGACAGCATATGAACGCTTTGAGCTACACAACTGCACAGAAGAAATAAAGGCTAATACTACACTTTGTTTGGAGTGGACTTTTCAGGAGAACTATGACTGTGACAGCAATAAAATCTTATACAAATTTCAGTGTAATGATACAGGTAGGATACCTCACTGAGAAGCTCTGTCATCAGGACTCATTCCAGATGTGGCTCAGATGTTCATTTCAACCACTTGCCCTCTTTCCTGACCCTTATTAGTCTGTGGTAAATTAGAACATAATAATATAGTGTCTGTCACCGAAACAAATTCACAGAATAGAAAAATTAAAAAACAAACTATGGATGATAACCATTTAATCAAAATTATTGAAAGAATTTTCTTGTTTACTGTTATATGCCAGACACCATTGAAAGGATGATGGGATGAAGAAATAGTAAAAGGGTGATGGCTTCCATATTCTGTAGAAGTGAAGGACAATATTATACAGATTCAGAGGTTACTTTCTCAGACTTCCATCACTGAAAATCATTTTCAAGTTCAGAAATACGCAGGTCACAAGGATAACTATTGCTTCTAGGAATGAGCTAGGCTTCCTACTGAAGTAGTATGTCTTTTAAGATATGTGTAAATTCAATGAGATAGATTCTTTTCCCACTTGCCAGAACACACTTGGCAAGGCAGAGGGATGTATGTGTACCTCTGTGCACACATGCAGAGGCAGGGGAGGGGCGTATAACCTTGATCCTCATCATCATGCCATTGGAAAGTTGCTGGGCTGTTCTGCAAGCGGTGCCTCTAAAGCTGGAATGAATAAATAAATAACGGGCTATCAATTTTTAAAAATGTAAAGAAAATCTGCTTAAGCAAAGGCTAAGTGAGGCATAATCCTGGTTTCTGAACCAAGTTGAGTGTGTTAATGCTACTTGCAAGATCTTGTTCTTACTATTCCACCATGTCCAGAGGTTTCATTCCAGCATTAAGTCTTAAACACATGGTGTCAGAAAGAAGTCCACACACTAGGAATCACTTCATATACTCACATGAAATACTTATCTCTTGCAGATGTTCCAAAATATCTTCAAAGACTCGAGCTAGTGGGTCTTACACCCCAAACAGATTACAAATGTGTTGCAGAAGTCCTCTATAATAATATGACATTGATTACAAAAAATCAACTTGTGAAGACAGATTTGGGGAGTGAGTACATTACTTTCATTTATAAGATAAATATAATATCTGCTTCTTTTATGGGTTTGTGTTATTTGGGTGATCACAGAAAAGAACGGTATAGAGTTACAGAAAGCATATCAGAGCAGAAAAAATTTAAATGGATTTTAAGATGAATTTAAAAATAAATTACATGAACCTAAAATTGTAAAATAATTTCTGTGATTCAGAAAGAATATGTTGTAGAGTGCTGGAGACAGCTGAAATTGTTTATATGGATTAGCATGTTCTCCATTACCTCTTCCCTCCTTTTATAACACCCTTCGCTCTGCATCCTTACACCCTTCTTCCCATCATTCATGCTTCTGGCAGAAGAGTAAAGTAAGCAAATCAGCCAGTATAACTAGGGCAAACTTAAGTGCTGATATAAAATAGGAACTATGACTATCAAACTTCAGGCAATATAATTAATAACAAGATAAAGCTTAAAACATGGAAGGAGGTCCCATAAATTAACACTATTTGCAAAGACAGAAGTGAAAATTTCCAACTAAATTTAAACTTGGTTGGTAAATGTTAATTTTGAAAGCAGTGATTAATGCATCATCAACTACGAAGAAGAAAGTGTCATTGCTCATAAACAGTGAAGACATTTCTAGAATAGAGATTTCTATATGTCAGGGGAGAGAAAGGAGGAGAGAAGTAGGAAGAAAGAAAAAAGGAAAAAGAGAGTGGAACGGGAGAGAGAGGGGGGAGGGGGAGGGGGGAGGGGGAGAGGGGGAGGGGGAAGGGGAGGGGAGGGGGAGGGAGAGGGAGAGGGGGAGAGGGGGAGAGGGGGAGAGGGGGAGAGGGGGGGAGAGAGAGAGAGAGAGAGAGAGAGAGAGAGAGAGAGAGAGAGAGAGAGAGAGAGAGAGAGAGAGAGACTCAGTTCAGCTGCTTGGGAGATTGCGAATGATGATCACAAGCTGAAGGCCTGTCTGGGCAACTTCATGAGATCTGCACATGTGAAGGTTTGCCTGAAACACGTGCAGTCCTGTCGTTGAAAACAAGCAGAACAATTACAGCAATCCACCCCACAAAATACATTATGATTTTCTGGTCTTGTACTAACATGACTCTAATTTATTTCATAGCTTAGGACAAAGGAGATGCCCAAATCCAAGTCTACTCCTATCTCTCCATACTAACATTAACTATACAAGAGCAAAGAAAGCTGCAGGCTAACTAGACAAGTGTAATGTCATGTGGGTATTAAAAACTTTGAGTGAGGCCAGGATGATTGTACAGTGGATAAAGGTGTTGGTGCCAAGCCTGAAGACCTGAGTTTGTTCTCAGGATAGAAGGAACAATTTCTGCAAATTGTTTTCTTACATTTGTATGCACTATTATACATACACATGCATGCACACATGTGCACATACACACACACATGCACACACACACGGACACAAATGCCTAGACATGAACTCAGACATACAAATAAATTACCAAGATTAGCACAGCCTTTTAAAACCAGTGTAACATAACAGGTAATCTTTAAAAAATATCCTTATATTTGATAAAATACAAGTTATTTCAGTTAATTGCTTTGATATTCCTATAAAGAAAGAACATTAAATGGCCAACGGTCATTGTGTCTCAGTACACACAAATATTCTGTTGCTCTAAAAGTTAAAGTTATGAAGCATCTAATCAAAAGCATGTAGGATACTCTTTGTATCTTCAGAGTAGGCAAGATTTTTAAGAAAAAAACAAGAATAATTAAAATATCTATAACTTGACTTCCTTATTGAACACTTCTTCTCTTTGAAGTGCCTGAAGAAAATGGCGTGTAAGTTGTGGACTGTGGAGAAGTGTTCATGATTTATTTATATTTGACATGGACAATTTTCCAAAATATGTAGAAAGGCCTTTCAGTTACAAATAAGACACCAAATATTTCAATTGAGATAAATACAGAAAAGCATTTTGACTGCGCATTTCATGAAAGATACACAAATGATGACAGGGGCCCATGGAAAACTGTTCAGTCTTATCAGCCATCAGGGAAATAAAAGTCAAAACAAGAGGAGATTGTATGCATATCCACTAACAAATGACTGACAATATTATTGAAAAGAATATTAATGGAAACAATTCATCTGACATAGGAACAAAGACTGTATATGCAAGAGAGAGCGAATTCATGCATATGCATACACTCTTGGAAAGAGCTCAGACAGCCACCAAGTATTTAATAGTAGAGAATACTTGGCAATAATGTAATGAAGAGCGCCAATTATGTCTCCTTGCTCTAATGACACATTGCCATATAAAGATGAAATGTTCATTTAGACCACAAGTTTGTAAATTTAAGTCCAAGGCTGAATGTCTGTGTAACACTGAGTCTCTGGTAGGGACACCAGGTAACAGTGGTAGAGATACATCTGGAAGGGAATCACTCATTCTATGTGTCATGAATGAAAAAGAAAAGGCCTGGGACCCTTGATTCCACTTGACAGTGTGCTTCCAATGACCCAAAGATTTAGCACTAGGCCTTACCTCTCCCACAGCCCACCTCAGGTTGTGATACTCACCATCCAAGCCATAGCCTTACTGATGACTAAAAAGACATAATTAGATGTGTTATGACCCAATTTCTATATTAAAACAGACATAGTTTGTGTAAAATATTATCACTTAATTCTATTTATATATAATTAATACAAAGTTAAATTAAATCTATAGCGTTATAAACTAGGTAGAGACTATGTGGTCTCTCAAGGGGGCTTATTTTGACTGTCAAGTGGCATATAAGGACAATGGAAATGTTCTATATTAATTGTGATGGTAGCACATGGATGCATAAACACATGACTCATCAAGCTATACCTTAAGCAAGTGTCAGTGAATGTAAATAGTGTGCCATTAATTTTATTTAAATGTTTTTGCATAGCAATATCTCAAAATACCCAAATATCTGAACAATAGTATCTGTGAGAAGATAATACTCTCAGGTATTTTTCAGATTGTTGGAATGTTTAGATTTCCTACTGCTGTACTGGAGCGAAATATGCTCAATGGAGGAAATCTGATCAGAAGGGAACAACATAAGTCTATGGACTTCATTGAGATTTTTATTAATTTAAAATCAGTCAAGAGATGGCTGTGATTTCAGCTTGTTATGTAAATACTATTTTTTTAGTGTCTTATTTTTTTTTAATTGTAACTTTTTCTTTCTTTAACAGTTCCAGAGAAGCCTGAGATGTTATTTTGTAGGAACGCAACTAAGAACAAAACATTAGTAACCTGGGATTACCCTTCCTCTGCACCCCATGGATATATGTTATGTTCTAATAATACCAATCCAGGTAATTTTAGAAAATGTAATTCCCACAAAGGAAGAAAACTCAAGATTTTTATAAGTGCTAAGACTATTGTTTTAGCCAGGGTAGATGTAGATGGTGAGAGATTTCTGGGTATCTCAGTTTCAGACTTGTCATTCACAAAGGGCTTTCCAACCTCAGATGTAGCAAAAAGCAAGAAAAATCCTAGCATTTGCTTATTTTTCTTAACTTTAATCTTGACATTTGACACTCCAGTGATTCTTCCTTCCTTCCTTCCTTCCTTCCTTCCTTCCTTCCTTCCTTCCTTCCTTCCTTCCTTCCTTCCTTCCTTCCTTCCTTCCTTCCTCCCTCCCTCCCTCCCTCCCTCCCTCCCTCCCTTCCTCTGTCTTTCTTTCTTTCTTCTCTCCTTTCCTCCCTCCCTCCTTCCTTCCTACCTTTCTTTTTTTTTTAACAATTAATACATATTTTCACCCTGCAAATATTAGGTAACTGGTCTATACAATTTTGAACTCATCACTCAAGCTCCTAGATAACAAACAGACAAATGCAGACACACAATATTGTGTGAATAAAAATGAATGCCAGCCCACTTAGTCACTGAATGTGGAAACGTGGGTAATTTTAGTTCTTAACCAGTCTGCTTCAGAAATTAATATAGTCCTCAATATATGGCATGGCCAGCTTTAGATCAGTCATAGATGAACAAATATTTCCTGGAAAAGATCAAAGTTTGAAACATTTATAGAAAGCACCAGGAAGGTCTAGAGACTCAGAGGCTGCATGTGAGACAGCCCTTTGCCTGCAGGCTAAGGTTGGAAAAAACTGGGCAAACTGGGCACTCATGGAGCCCTCTCTGTGTTTGGCTGAAAGACACCTGAACATAAGCCACAAAATTCTAAAACTAAGGAACCACTTCTGTATACTCTTACATTTTGATAATATTTTCCCCTTATTCTTGAACTCATAATGGTCAAATGATTGAAAGAAAGTTAGGAGGTATGTTTTCTTTAGCTGAGTGCTATGGAGAATAAATATGAATAGTTTATTTAAAAATCTGCTAATTCAAAAGTAGATGGAAAAGATTGAGAAATAGAGTTTCTGTGAGGATAAAACAGAGGAGCTACCTATGTCTTCCCCTTCATGGAACACAGGTTTTCATATCTTTCCGCATGGAGTACACTGGTTTCCTTTCTGTTTTTAAGATGCTTCTACTACTCCCTTTTGCTGCATTTCTAGTTTGGTGTGTCATCTACTGCACTCTGTGTAGGTCAGAGTATTTGATAGAATCGTGTGTATATGTGGTTTATTTGAATTTTGTAAGACTAAAAAAAAATCTATGTTTGTACTTAATTGCATAATTAGGCTAAAGACAGAATGTTTACTACGTTTGAAGATGTATGTCTACTGTAACTTAGATATGCACCTGTGCAGATATAATGTTTGTACATCATTTAAGGGGAACGGGAGCCTGGGTGATATGTGTCTTCTCTTCTCCTGGCAACTGAATTGAGCCCCCAGTCTGGATTTTGTCAAGGCCACCTTAAAGATCTGTTGAAGCTGACTCCTCCCCTCCCGTCCCCGCCCCCAAACATTATAAGTTAAAGAAGAGATATCTGAGCTCATGGACAAACATGACTAGTCTAGCAGATTTTGGCTATATAGATGAGGGTGAGGAGGTAAGACTTAGATATACCTTAGGACATAGGTTGAAGAGCCAACATATGTTAAGTTGGAATTCATTTGGCACATGTTGACATTTTAAGTAGAAAAAAATAGATCAAGGAAAATTTAAGAAGTCTGTTATTAGACAGCAGTTACAATAACACCAGAAAGTGATCAGTGACTCCACATGTACCAATCACTGTTTATGTGATGTATGAGTTAACTGATGTAACCATCGCCACAGTTATGAAGTCTGCATTGCCACAGCATGGGATTTTATAGGAACCTGAGGCATAGAGAAATAAAGCCATTTGGCCAGGAACACAGGCAAGGAATATGAAGTGTTAGTGAGCATTTCTCTCTAGAAGAGAATCAAGGGGATGTATCTAACAGTTATTCAATTAGTTCACACAGTCTGAGATAGGGTTGTCCTTCAGTGTCTGTCAGCTACAGAGTAGTAGTTGTTCTGTCCAAAAGGTTTGGAACTTCAGAAAAGTGGGAGCACAGTCCAAGGCTGAAGGCCTAACTCCCCCCCCCACCACCACCACCAGAGTCACTACTGTAAACTGTGTTCAGATCTCTAAAAGCTGTGTGAGGGCAACAGGGAAAAGCATGCCTAGCCAAGAAGAGTCTGCCCTTAATTCCCGAGAGAATGCTATCCTTATTGCACATTCATTTAGGATTGCATCTAATGGGACACTGATGTCCATATCCAGGGCAGATGTTTATCACCCTTCTCAGAACCATGTGTCATTCATGTCTCACAACACTCACAAGTGTGAATTACCAAATTTTAAGGATTCTTAAAGTTGTCAATCAAGATCAACCATGACAAAGCCCTTCAACCAAAGCTTGAAATCCTTACTAATTTGGAGCAAACATGCCAAATATTCTGTTGAAACACCAAGAATCTCCATTAGTTACTTCTTTTAAAACATACTCCAATTTATTTTTCAAAACTAAAATGAACAATTACACTTCTGTTACATTAGGTAAACTACAAGCTTCATTGAATTACATTGTAAAGATGTGTTTGATGCAAAATGCTTTTGAGATTGCATATATAAGCTCATGAATTTAGGTCACTGAGTAAAACCAAGCTGAGCTGGAGATCAGAACCCTTAATGCCTGGATATTATCCCAGCAATGAAGGCAACATTCTAAAAACCAGACACCATGCAAAAATGTATCAGAAGACGTGGATCAGAGGATGCCACCTGGGCCTTCCTTGTTCAGCTTTCTCAGAGAGAATACTTACTATGTATCATGCAAACCTGAGCTCGAAAGTAATATCAGTGTACCCAAGCTTTGAGAAATCATAAGAAATAAACACTGTTAAGAGAAACTACTTTCCCTCATTACTGTTGAGACTTCATGGTGATATTCTACTGTAGAAATTTGGGGATAAGTGTGAGTTGACTATTCTTATACTGCTCCTGAAAGCCCAAAGACATACCTAGAGACACCAGAGAAGTATGGCCTCAAGACAAAATTCAAGATTTATTCCAGTGAACATTTATTTCCTGTTTTTCTCCAGACAGATGGCGAAGTGGTAAGGACAGGAGCTCAAACTCCAGACCTCCATGTCCAAGATCCATCCTGACTTCATATTTCTTGCCTGTGTTCCTGGCTAAATGGCTTTATTTCTCTATGCCTCAGGTTCCTATAAAATCCCATGCTGTGGCAAATGCAGACTTCATAACTGCGGTGACGGTTACATCAGTTAACTCATACATCACATAAACAGTGATTGGCACATGTGAAGTCACTGATCACTTTCTGGTGTTATTGTAACTGCTGTCTAATAACAGACTTCTTAAATTTTCTTTGCTCTATTTTTTTTTTCTACTTAAAATGTCAACATGTGCCAAATGATTTCCAACTTAACATATGCTGGCTCTTCAACCTATGTCCTAAGGTATATCTAAGTCTTACCTCCTCACCCTCATCTATATAGCCAAAATCTGCTAGACTAGTCATGTTTGTCCATCAGCTCAGACATCTCTTCTTTAACTTATAATGTTTTGTGGCAATGGAGCTCAACATAATACACATAATTAGCATTGCAAAAATCCATAGATTAGATCTTAACACCATAAAATATGTAGTTTTTCTCTTTCAACTATTCTGTTTCACCATCTTTCCATGCAAAGCCCAAATTCCAGTTACAATAATCAAGTCTTCCCTCATTCTTGGGCTCCATGAAATCCTACAGCCTTAAAATCATATGAAATAGTAAATCTAATTATTGGTGATCTGCTGGCTTCTCCCCTGAAAGGCTGTAGCTGTAGCCACTGTTGATGCTCTGAGGTCAGAGCTAAAAAAAAAAAAAAGGTGGGATAAAAGCAATAGCAATGATTCTAAAGCATTACGACTTAAGATTTTGTAGTGCTTACTGGGGTTTGCGCTCTGTCAGAAGGAAAAGTCTTACAAATATGACTAAGTTAACTAAATATTCTATGCACTGCATTAGTGATATGCACTCATAGCTTTGGAGGTTTTGAGATTGTTAGAATCATCGGATTTATTCGATGAATTTAGGATAATTATTTGTGTTGCTTTCTTACTCTCGCACACATACTTAAACCATCTTCTTCATCTCTCTCCTCCGTCCTCTGCTTCTCCTGTTCCCCTCTCCCAAATTCACAGCCTCCTCTTATTTACTTGTCGCTACATATATACATAAATGAATAAATGTACAAAGATAATCTGCTAAGTCCCTAGGGAAGATGAATTATGCTGATCTCAGCTGTTAATAGCTTAAGGTTGGGCACAATGCTATTTCCCCACCCAGGTGAGGATGTCCATTGATAGAATTGTTCACATCGCATTGGGTAGCTATGCTGCTGGATTTTCATAGAGGTAGGTATCCTATCGTTGTTAGGAGACACACTTACACAGCAGACTTCCCAGTCCTCTGACTTGGTAGTTTTCTGCTCCCCCTCTTCCTTGAAGGTCCCAAGGTCTAAAGTGCCCAAACTGTGTTGCTGATACATTAATTGGAGCTGAGCATAGTGCTGTCAGGTGTTTTCTGGCTTCTGTAATGGCCTTCCTCTGCCACCAAGGTTCTTTGATGAGGGGTAAGAGTTACACTGACTCGAGTATAGCAATAACTATTCAGAATTCAGTTCGGCAGGAAACTGGTTTAGGGAGTGCCAGAGGTAGTATTTGGCTATGTTTAGAGCACCAAGTGTAATTTTCCTCCTGCTATGTGGGTGTTAAGTCCAATTAGTCAGCAATTGCTTTCTGCCGAGATATGAGTACCACAACTGGACCTTTAGAAATGTCTTTCTGTGTTAGCCATTGTTGTGCTTCATAGATGTCACAGCCGAGCAAGACTATTGATTGTTTCCCTCCCTCAGAGGCTTGCGTTTTGCTTTGTGGTACTTTGAAAGCTAATCCCAAAGGAGGAGGTTTGCAGATCAGTCCTAGCTCACGTACTGGACTCATAATCAAGACTTCTTGCATTTTTATGGCTCCGTTAATGATATGGTATCACTAGAAATAGGGACTTGCCTTCAGCTTGTGGGTAAATATAAAGTATTGATGACCTGTGCCTTCTTCAAGCATCTGTGGTCTTTAATGTCCCCTTTCCCCTCCTTCTCTGGTATTCTCCCTTCCCCCATTAAAGCCCCTTCCACATTTCCCATCTCCGTCTTCTTAACACCTATATCCTGTGTCCTCTATCTTGAAAACCACTCCTCAGGCCTTTTGTGTTTTCCTGGTGTCTGCAGTTACTCCAGGCTGTATATTCACATCTAAAGATCTAGAGCTTGGAACACAGGTGAGAGACACATGGCATTGTCTTTCTGTATAAATTCACTCAATATTTGGAGTCTGCTTGGAATGATGTAATATAAAAATCAAATTATATGCATTGGGATCCCAACTTTGAGAAACCATTTGATTTTTTTTCTTTTTAATTTTAGTAAATTGTAAAGATGTCATAGGGACTCTGACCAGTGCTGAGGTGAACTCCTTGAAACCTTATACATACTATGAAGTGTCGCTCTATGCCTATGTCGAAGGGCTAGTGAAGCGGAATGGGCCTGCAGAACAATGCTCCTTTCAAACAAAAGCAGCTCGTAAGTTCTTAGCTTTACTGTTCCTTTCATGAATGGCAAGGACAACAAATGCCATTTTCATGTACTTGGCATTGACCTTCTACTTTGTTTGGGAAATACATTCGCCTGGCACCTCTATTAACATCTAAGATTTTAAATAATTTTGATGAAAATTATTTAAAAACTGCTAACTAAGGTTCACAGTATTTATCTGATATATAGTCACAGGGTTGAAGGAACACAGCTGGAAGCATCATCAGCCAGTGTGCTTCCTAAAACTTCAAGCACTTATGCCCCTCAGCAACTTAGAATAAAAAGTCCCACTTTACTATCAAGCACTAATTGCATGGAGATAGTTAAGGATGTCCTACAGAGCACTGACTCCTGTTCATATAACGAAACATTTAACAATGTACAGTTTTTAAATGTCATGTTTTATATGGGAAACTTCAGTGGTCTTGCATCCGGTGTGATGTTCACATAGTTTTCAGAAACAGAGCTAGATGAGTGACCAAGGAAACTGTTAATTTCAATTAGGGGCAGAGAGGAAGAATTTACCTGCAGGTATGGTAGGATCTATGAACATAGGACCTAATGAGCACCAGATTCCTGGAGATAAAAATGTTGGCAGTGTAAAAACATTCTCCACATCATCTAGGATCAGGTTTTAAATGTCCAAATCTGAAAATCCCAATATATAGAGAAAAGGTGTACACATACCCCACCAGGAGCTCAGGAACTACTAGAGAAAAAGACTCACTTTTTAAAAAAAATGATGTAACCCTTGATAGACTAAACAAACAGTGGGAAAGACCCCAAGCCCAAGAACTATCTTGATAGGGCAAGAAAAAGAATAAAGAGAAGAGGATGATGATGATGAGGAGGAGGAGGAGGAGGAGGAAATTCAAAGGTTCATGGGAATGGGTGGAAGGGCAGAGCATATGATGAAGGGAGGAAGGGAGGAGCTGGGTGTGTATTTATGAATAGGCTCAAATATATATTGTATGGCATTCTCAAATAATTAATAGAAGGACTGAAAAATTTCCAAGTCCTATAGCTCTATGCTTTTGTTGCCTACCCGGGTTTCTGGAATGTCAAGCAAATGAAAATGGTTTGTTGCATGAAGAATCTCACTGGTGTTGGGTAGGATCCCCATGAGAGAAGGATCTGGGCTGTAGAGGAGACCTTAAGTGTTTCTCAAGCATCCTTTCCTGTCCCTCCTCCTTCTCAGTATTATTTAGTTCCACATCCTGTTCTTCAGGGACTGTGCAAATTCTCAGGACTGACAGCTTATCTTATATTGATAATACTTAATGAAGAGATAATTTACTTTTAGATGTCTTAATATAAATATTGAATCTGTGTTCTTATGTGTAGACCAACAGTTAAAATGGTTTACATTGCACTCATGTTTCAGTTATTTAAATTTTCATGTATCAAATGGTTAAGATTTTAACAAACTTTTTTTTTTTTTTTTTTTGATAGCACCAAGCAAGGTCAATAAAATGAAAACCACCCGGAAGTCAGATAATGTTATAAGTGTCACATGTGATTCTCCTCATGAAATTAATGGCCCTGGAAAGTTTTACATTTTACAAGTCAAAAGTGGAGATTCTTTATTTGAAGTTTTCAATCATACCACATGTAAATTTGAAGTAGAAAATCTCTACTATTCTACTGACTATACATTTATGGTAAGGTCCTCCTTTTCATAATCACTACTTTCCTAAGCTATATTACAGTACTAAACACTTAGGTCTTGAATAACATTGGGGTCAATGCTCATCTGGACTTAACATTTATGATGACTTGTGAAATCAACACTTTAGAACATTGAACAGTTTGATGTTAAGGATTTTCTCTTTGGAATGAAAAACAACGTTATAAGGCAAAATTTTGTTGGAATATTTACAATTTCAAAATGACAATTGTAGAGATGTTATTGCTTATGTTCCTAGTAGGAAACAATTGACAAGTGGCAGATATTTATTTTGCCAGTATTTATTTCTATTCTTTTCAACTACAAAATTTTCTGTGTGCTTTGAGGTTAGAAAATACTGGAAAAAAATTTAAGAAAATAATTTAACATAAAGTGAATATAAATAAACTTAAAGTACCTATAATAATTTCACTGTGGATCATTTTCTGTTTTTTATAATGAAAATGTCCATGAGGCTGGATGTCTCAGCTGGTCTTCTGTATATGCCAGAGTACCAAAGAAGTAGGACCTAATGCCAGTGACACAATGACGTGACAGCAAGAGGAAGGGCAAGTAGGCAAAGAGCAATTGCTTCCTTCTTCCTTGTCCTTTATATAAGCTTCCACAAAAAGGCATGGCTCAGATTTGAGGTAGATTTTCCCACCTCAAAAGAAATTTGGACTTAAGGTGGGTCTTCCCACTTCAAATAAGTCAATTAAGAAAAAAAAAATCCTTCACAAGTGTACCTAGATGCTTTGGTTTTAGTTAATTTCAGATGTAGTCAATCTCATAACCAAGAATAGTCATCACAAGTAGTTTAGAATTCATAAAACATATATATGCTGGTATCTTGAATGGTGCTACATTGGTGATTATATCATCCGACTTGCTCATATGGTGAATTACAGTAATGGGTTTTCTAAAGCAAAACCCTCTACATATTCCAAGAGACAAATTATCTCTTCTCTTTTATAGTACATTATTATTTCAATGCATTGTTGAATTATTAAATTATTAATTCCATAAGTAGATATTCACAAAGGCAATTAGTCAATAATAAGGTCAGGAAGGTTTTGATATCTCAGTGGTATGCATAACTTTTGTTGCACTTCGGGTATATTTCACTCTTTTTCAATGTTGAGTAACTGTAAATAGTATAGGAATGATTTGTACCCTAGAAATCCCTTTGAGCCTTTGACACAGAATTATTCTTTGAGTATCATTTACATTGTCTATCACAATTATTGGTTCTTGCAAATATATTTTTACTGAATGTGGCATTTATATCTTCCTGAAGGATGTTCCATGTGGAGAAGCAATGTGCTCTTAAAGCATCCTGTTTTCTGTTCCACTGTGTGAGGCTTCCCCAGTGGCCACAAAGCCGTCAGCACAGCACTGCATTTAGTCTCACACACACTCCCCCTTTATCTTCTTGATGCCTTTACCATTGCTTTTCTTCTTCTCAGGAATCTCTTCTTCCACTCTTCAAACATTATAACTTATTCCAGGATATATGATTGAACGCTATAAACATAAAATTAAAATTAGAGGATAATTTTCACTTAGCTATTCCTTCCTCCACCACAGAAATAGATTTCTTGTTTTCTTCATTTCATTCACCATTAGTTATTTCTACATATACTTATGACCCTAGGGCAGGATATACATTTTTATATATTTATAATTATCTCATATTTACTCAGTACTACCATTTCTACTAGAGATAGTCATATTTGTTTTATAATTAATAATTTGTTTCTAGTGATTTGTTTTGAAATTTTCCATTTACCTCTTATGAAAAGTTAACAAGATTATTATCACTGTGGTTGGGAAAATTTTGTATTTTGTTCCTACATGGTTTGTCAGTTATCTCTGCCTGCCTGCACACAGAAAGTAATTGATCCTTATGGTACATAGTTTGTTCTGATAATTTCTGCCTTGACGGAGTCTATGATGGATTCTTGGAGGAGTTTATAATGTAATATAGCTACACTGGTGGACTTTTAAATTTTATTTCTGTGAATTTTCTTGCTTGATAAGAGGTTATTGACACAATTTTGCTTATGGATATTTGGAAACCCTATACCCATCTATATAGCGAGCAAAAGTTTCTGTGCACATTTCTCAAGGTGATCACATCACGTTCATCTCTTGTAGTGATGTTATTTATTTTTACATAATTTATACAGATTGGCATTATTCTTGCATCATCCCTTTCCGTTTCCCTTTATATCGAGCTCATCTTTCTTATTTCTACAAACTTTCGAGCTCTAGGTGTCCATGCCAATTATTTTCACACTGTAATTTCTTCGTGTGTTTACCCTGATTCTACACCAAACTCTTGTAAGTAGTAGATTTACTTCAGTAATAGAGTGTGAGCCTACTAACATATCAATAGACAACTTTTTGTCTATTTACTGAACCTTAAAATTATTAATTCTCGGTTTTAATTCTTTAAGTGTATTGCTCCATTTTCATTCATTATTGATACCTTAAAAATCTCAACTTTGACTCTGAAGTTTTTCATGAAAGCAAGCAACATTTAAAGAGAAATAATGTGCATTTCATAACATGCCATTTACACTTATAATGGAAAACTCAATTTTCTTTCTTTGTTTTCTTTTTTTTTAAACTGAAATTTAGGTCTCTTTTTACAATGGAGTGTATCAGGGAGAGGCAGTTTCTCAAAATCAACCAACATCTTGTAAGTCATATTGGCCTGTTTTTTCTACGTTATGAGTATGAATTTATTTGAGCAAAGCTGTGCTATTTTGCATTCATAGACTGACTCCTTAGTTGCTTTATGTATTTTTAAAAAATTCCTGCAATTTTCAAAAATCTCTGAATAGACACATTTTAAAAGAGTATCATAAAAATTAAATTAAGATTTAAACATTTAGTCACTAATGTTGCCTTCATTACAACTTTTAAGAGTCTTTATTTGCTCAGACAAATGTTTTTGGTAGCTCTTTTAAATGGGACTGCTTTCTTGACTGTGATGCTTGATATTTATCTGTATTACTGATTTGTGTGCTGATTATGTTCTCATTTCTAAGCATCTGGAGCACCATTACAGACAATAAAGTACAAAATAGGATTTGGGGAAATGTGAATAGCTACTTTTCTCTGTGTTCTACACAGTCAATAATTTACTGGAATCACACTATTTAGCCCCATTTCACAAATTAAGAAACTGTGGTGCAAAGGTAATAGGATCTTGGACAAATTCCCTTCTAGGAAGTAAAAACTAAGGTTGGAAGCTCAACAGCCTGTCTCTGGGGCTCAAACTTTGATGTGACTTCATGGGTTGATTGCATTCTCATCCCGTGCATTCAGGATGCCATGCAACCAAGGATAAAGATATCGCCAATCATACTTTGCTTTGCTTTCATTAGGCATGTGCTTCATGTTGATTCTTAGTGAAAACTCAAGCTAGGAAAAGTGCTAATCCTCACTGTCAAATGAAATACATTTTTTCTTTTGGTTAATTGGTTTTATTCCCCAGTGATCATGTAAGAGATTTATCTTTGTGGGTAGAAGCTTTTATGAATCCCCTAGGAGGCTACCTACTTCTGTGCTCAATGGTAAACTATGAGTTTCTTTCTGAAAGCTGTAATAACCACATTACCTCATTGATCCCTTTAAAATGAACCTCTAAAAGGGAATTAAATCTAAATGTAAGTTTTATACAAAAGTACAGTATTTAATGAAAAGATATGGAAGTACTCATCTATATTCTAATTAGTCTCTTTAAATATAAATGCATTGGGAATTTTGAAAATAACAGAGCCCATCATTGTAAAATCAAAATTTTAATGTATTTCATCGTATTTTAAAATTTTAGCTTAGGATCTTCACCACAAATGAAAAATATTAAAATTCTAGCTCAGGAAGGTCACTCACATTGTCTAGCAAATTATTTGACATTATAAGCTCACGTGTGTCACTTTTCGCTTCTAGATAATTCTAAAGCACTGATTATATTCCTGGTGTTTCTGATTATTGTGACATCAATAGCCCTTCTGGTTGTTCTCTATAAAATCTATGATCTGCGTAAGAAAAGATCCAGGTAAGAAACAAGTCATTTCCAATTAGGAGTCAGAAGTGGTTGTAATAATGTCACACGCTGTTGTCCAGAGCACATTGACCAAGGAAGACCGTATGAACTTAGTTCACGACTGAACTGAGTGTCAAAGACTTAACTTGGAATTATTGGCTTATGGTCAGTACTTACATTCTCTACTTTTGCTGATGATCGTATGGCTTTTTTTTTTTTTTTTTTTAATGACAATCAGTGCAAAAAATGATGTATGCCTTCTCCTTTAATGCTCAGTAGGTTGAAGGAATCTGGGGGCCAGCAAATGCTAAAGGAGGGAAGTTCTGGGAAGTGTGTCTGTTTCTTTGCCCAAAAAGATATTTATACAAAATGGGAGGATTCACTCAATTCTTTCTCCCTCTTCTGAAATTCACAGGCATCTCTTGGTTGCTCTCTTTCCTCCTTCCTTTCTTCACTCTCCCCACATTCCTGTTTGACTCTCCCATTTTCCATCCATCCATTCTCCCTCCTCTCCTAGACCCCCCCAACCCGTCGTCTGTGATCCTTACCTCTGCTTCTCCCTCTCTCGGTAAATTTATAAAACAGTGTTTGCTTAGTTAAGTTGAATGCCAACTGAATTCTATGCTCCTTACGAATATAAACCCTCATGTTTCTTGTTTTCACAGCAATTTAGATGAACAACAGGAGCTTGTTGAAAGGGGTAAGTATAAATTTTACTGATAAATATTATTTCACTGACGTTGCATCCTCTTATTTTAAAATAAGGGCTGTATATTTATAATTAAACCTGGACTTTGTCCATCGACACACGATAAAACAACTTTATTTTTTCCCAAAGTAGCCATTCATGTGAAGTTTTCAGGGTATCTCAAATATTGTCCATGGAACTGAGAGTACCTACCACAGTGACTGGTCATGGTCTCTGCCCTCCAAGGTTTAGGAATCTAATAGAGGAAGCCAGGCATATTGATGAGTAGAAAGAGTTTGGTAAATGTTACAGCTGTATAATGTACATAGTGCTGTGTAAAGACAAGTGATAGAAAATTGCTTGTGGAGGGTACAGGAATTGGGTTGGCTCAGACTGCTGGGAAACATCAAACCAATTAGTGAAGAAGGAAGGCCAGGAGAACAGATGGTATTCCATAGTGACAAGGTCACGTGGAATATCTTTTGATTTTCCCAGAGTGGGATGGATAGTGAATCTTCCCACTGAAAGCACAATGATAAATAAGATAGACATTATATAAAGAAAAGAGACTTCTTCCAACTTCAATATAATTTCTTTAGGTTTTAAAGACAGAATACAATAAAAACCATTAACAATATTTAAACTATATGTACAGTAATAAAAGTAACTTAACTTTACTGAAGACAGCCTTTCAGAGCACCTCTCTGTCTGTGTTACCACCTGTGTGAAGGGTTTCCTTCTGACATAAGACACCAAGTTTGTGTCCATCAGCTTTTGGTTGGGTCTTCAGAGATTCTTAATTTTCGTTTCCTTTAGAGACTGTACCACAGCCCGATACTGTTGGATTTGTTCATATCTCTGTGGGTTAGCCTCCTATAAGTAGGGTGCAGATTTGGGGAAGGCTCTTCTCTTTCCTCAGCATTTTCTCCTCAGTGCCTGGGTGAGTGTATAGCATTCACGTCATGCCAATGAACAGGTAGAGTCATCAAGGTAGCATATCTGGAGTGTTAGTTCTGTCAGGCTGAGAGAAGAAGAAACAAATGAGGGAACATAGCTGGACAGAGGACAGCATACACTTCCAAGAGTGAAGGTGGATTGGAAGTTTTGGATGTTTCACCTTGTAGTTGCTCAGAGGCGAAAAGCATTGGCTGCTCTTGAAGAGAGACTGGGTTAGGTCCCCAAACCCAATTGGCTGCTTGCAATTGCCCAAAAATCTAGATCCAGGGTATTAGAGACTCCATCTTCTGGTCACTCTGGGTACTGCATACATGTTGTGTGCATGCATGCGTAAATGTGGACAAAATCTCATACCCATAAAATATATCAAATAACAAATATATCTTGTAGAAAATCTGTTTGTCAAGATCCATGCGTAAATATAACTCATAAAGTATTTGTAATGGATAGAAAAAGGAGTATCCAGTACCTATCTACTATCCTAGAAAGTTATCTCACAATGTATTTACTTTTTAAAATATTCTTGGGATACAAGAGATGAATATAATTTACCTGACAGTATAGTGTTCCAAATTAAGTTAAGTCAAGGATATAAGAGAATTAATCATTTTCTCTTATTATCTGTACAATTACAATATTACAGAAGAGTTAACATGGAGGCTGGGGTTAGAGCTCCTGGATGGATAGTTTGTTTAGTATGTGTGAAGCTGCTCATGAGAAAATCAGTAGTTCTGGCATACAGTAATATGTCAATTCATCGAAATTTTATGTAACCAATCAAAAACATGGCTTTCTAACAATGGTGATATTTTGTCAAGAAATTTTATCTAGACATAGGACAGGAAGAAGCTCATTCTAGTAAAGAGCATAGTAAAATGACTAAAGTACATGATTTAGAAGTCCTTAATTTGTAGGCGAAAGCTTTCATGTGAATGAAATTCCCCACAAAGATAGCAAGAAGGAAAATTGTTGAGGATTAAGTTCAAGATATGAACTCTATTAACATATGCATATCTGACAGACAGAAAGACACAACACTGGTCTTGAATCTAACTTGTTTACAGATGATGAAAAGCAACTGATGGATGTGGAGCCAATTCAGGCTGACATTTTGTTGGAAACATATAAAAGAAAGATCGCTGATGAGGGCAGACTTTTTCTGGCTGAATTTCAGGTATGTGTTGTTGCTATAAATATAAGAAATTCTACATGCTTATCAAGACGATTCCATACTAAGTATATCTGTACAACCATGTGTCTTAATAATTTATCTGCAGAATACATTAGTATAATAAGGTATATATTATTGCAACATTTACAGATGAGAAACTCATTGAGTGTGTAAGGTCATCCACATATGGAACTGGTTAACATCAGTATGATATAAATATAATATAATATATTTAATATAAAGTATAATGCTTTAGTATGTTGTAACCAATGGTGAAGTCTTGTCACAAAACATGTTTGGCTCATTTTGTACTTTGGTTCTAGATGACGATTTAATGATCAGCCACAAACTGAAATTTTAAGTGTCACATTGATTATTTTGTATTTTTTTTAGGTAACATTAAGTGTGTTCTGAAATTGTTTTTAATTTAATAGTGTAATTCTTCTTTCATTAATCTTAAAGAAGATATGTGTTTTGTTTTGTTTTTTTTTTTTTTTGAAAAATACAAAATAAAGTTAATTCCAGCTACTTTATTTATCATGCTTGTCAGAAGAAAGTAGGTTACCTCATTTATCCTCATTGGTGACTGACAAAGGAACAACTAACTCACACTTGTTAAAAAGATTCATTCCTCCCTCCCTCCCTCCCTCCCTCCCTCCCTCCCTCCCTCCCTCCCTCCCTCCCTTCTCTTCCTCCTCCTTTTTAAAAAAGTAACCCCAAGGATCTTTCTGTCTTCCAGAGCATTCCCCGAGTATTCAGCAAGTTTTCTATCAAAGATGCCCGAAAGCCCCACAACCAGAATAAAAATCGTTACGTTGACATCCTTCCCTGTAAGTGCATATGTAGGAAACTGAGTTTATGTTGACACTGCATGATTATGCATTACTTCAATATTAAAGCTTTCTTTTCTCTAAACAGATGATTATAACCGTGTTGAACTCTCTGAAGTAAATGGAGATGCAGGGTCCACCTACATAAATGCCAGCTACATTGATGTGAGTAAATACAATGGGATACCTTAGAATTACTTTTGGTTGTTGTAAATGTTCGTTTTCTTTGTATCTATGTATTCAATTGAGTTCTACCAGTTTGAAAAAATTTTTTAGAGAAGTTATTATAAATACTTTAAGCTACTCTCATAAAATAACTAACCCCAACAATAAAATCACTAATGTTTACAAAACCAGTTATGAGCATGTTTTCTGGCTGCTAGAAGTAAAATGAGATTTCTTAGTGAAAATAAAAATCTACTCTTTGCTGTGTAATGAAATGCTGCAAGCATTTCTCATATGAACTCTATACTGCTTCAACTAAGCACACTTTGTCCACCATACACATGAGAAGGGAGGGGCTCAGGTTCTTTAGTTATTAGGAGACCCCAAACTACTGTGCTTCTGTTATACCACACTGTAGTAGCTGCTTCCTCCATTGCTGGTGTTCACCTCTTTCTTGTAGTCATTCAAACTGTAACTATCTGGACAAAATTTATAACATTTAAAAGTATGGCATAATAAACTTTTAAATAAGTATGGTTCCCATGAGTTAAAAATTTTATACAGTAGAAAAACATCTCCTTACCAAATATATCCAGTATACCCTTCTATTTGGAGAGTCTTCATGTCTACACAGTGTTTCTTAATAGAAGAGCAAAACTTAAGTATTCACCAAGGCTCTCATATTATAAATACTATATTCACTATTATGTATTCCGTATTATTTTCTTAATATGTGTATATAAACATACCCACTACAGAGATGTATTTCTGTATTTATATACATGTACATATATAATATCTAACCATCTAAAATATGTACATGTATATAGATCTCTCTCTATATATGGAACACATACAATAGTGCTCTAAAGAGAAGGATCAGCAGACTTTTCTTCTATGGGCCTTGAAAGTATGTTCTTTTGACTTTAGAGATCATATTTAATCTTTGTCAATTTCTCAGCTCTCACTTAAAGGGGCCAAGCTTCCCTTGTCAGTACATAACACAGATCAGTAACAGACACACTTCAGGTACGAAGTCAAATCTTGCTGGACTTTCCCATAGGCCTGTATATAACTTTCTTGTTCCTGTTACAAAAACCTGACAAAACCCATTAAGAATGGGAAGGTTTATTTTGGCTCATGATTTAAAGTATACTATATCACGCTATATCATCACAATAGCTGCAGGAGTGTGAGCGGCTGATCCCACTGCACCTGCCATCAGCATGCACAGGAAGGTAATTGTGAGGATTCCATTCATGTTTTCCTTTTCATTTAGTGCAGGACCTCTATCAGAGGGTTAGTGTTAACTACTAGATAGGTGAGTCTGTCCACCTTATTTAAGCCTCCCTGCTAACTCCTCCAAAGACATGTACAGGTTGTTTCCTAGGTGATCAAGATTAAACATCAAGTGAAGAGAAGGGGGAGTTGGAGAGATTGCTCAGCAGTAAAGGGAACTGGCCGCTCTTGCAGAGAATCTAGATTTGGTCCCCACCACCACCCCACCACATCATCCACTTTTAACATCCCGTAAGGGAAACACCTGCACACATGTGGTGCATTAACATACACTCAGGCAGGTGTACAACTAAAATACATAAAACAAAAAAGATTAAACACCACAAGCCATAGTTTGCTGACTCCAAACCTGGAAAGTTGTTTGTTTTTTTTTTCTGGTAATACATGATATAATTAATAAACATTAAGTATGCTTTATAAATTTCTACCACTACAAAGAAAGATGTAGTGTGTCACCTTGATTCATATTATTACACTCTGTGTCTTAATATATCTATAGAATAGAATTCTAGCAGAGAAATTTCAGGTTCAAGGAACATATATAATTATAATTTCTAGAATTTTCACATGACAGTTGCTCTAACTTATAATTCAATATTATTATAAAGTACTTGACAAATATGTTATGATATGATATGTGCTGGTTTGTGGGTAAGTCTTCAAGTTTTTCTAAATGATGAGCCATTGAATTTGAGGTCCTTTTGCTATTATTTTTGGTTTGTTTATACAAATGTGAAGATTTTTATTGATATAGAAAGTCAAATTTCACCTCGTCATAATTAATATATGTTATATTTATATAATTATATGTATATAAATTAGTTTCTGAGATCTGGAATGATGAAATATCACAAATTAGTACTAAGAAAATAACATAAACCTATTCTCTGAGTTCTTGAAGCTAAAAATCTTAAATCAAGATATCAGTAGAGCCATGTTCAGTAAAGGTGTCTGGGAAAAAAATATTATCTGGCCATGTTTTGGCTTCCAGGGGCTTCTTGCTGTCCTTGCTTTTGCTGATGGAAGGCTGCGTCTCCACCTCTGCCTCTGCCTCATGGCCTCGTTACCTGTTTTGCCTCCTGTATTTTTATAACCAGCCCCTTTCACTCATACGGACTCTGGTCATTGACTCTATGACATCATTTTAACTCTCAGACTCACAAAGACACCATTTTCATTTGAAATTCAAGGTAAATATAAAATTTGATAACAAGAGTTCATTCAATCAACTACACACAATATATTTAAAAATACCATAAACTAATATATATTTATATATTAAAATATTTATATTAGTTCAATCACTCATGGAAGATATACTTTGGCATCTCTGTTTTATTCATTAATTAAGTCACTTTTTGAGATATTGTATGGTTTTCCAGAGTTAAATTATTCACATAAATCATTATGACTATTTGGTAGCATACTATAATACTAAATGCATTTGCTGTTTATCAGCAATCATCTTTAGTGATATTAATTAAATAATTCTCACAATTTACTATGAGATATTCCCAGTTTTTCTAGGGGAATTAGAACTAGGATTGCACCCCCAGGTTGTTTCTGAAGATACCACCTGAACTCTGTTTTTCATCAAATACGTTTGATAGCTCACACTTTCTAACATTGTGTCCTGGAATTTAACTGAGTCGGTGGTGTGTTTCTCTTGAATGTGAGGATGATCGCTATTGATATAGACCTTACTCCTGCTTTACATGTTTTCTGCAAAGCTTGTTTCCAGTAGCAACCAACACTTTCATCTGTGAAGATTGGTCTTCCAAAATAACTTGGCCATTGGTTTTAATCTTCACTTTCATTTTAAATGATTTTGGCGAGCAACCCAGCAGGCCACAATTACAAGTGGCCAAGTTTGGTTTTAGAGTATACAAGTTCATTTTCCAAATGTCTCTTCCTTCAAAGAAAT
This sequence comes from Phyllotis vaccarum, assembly GCA_033318265.1. NCBI lineage: Eukaryota > Metazoa > Chordata > Mammalia > Rodentia > Cricetidae > Phyllotis > Phyllotis vaccarum. The sequence continues at coordinate 16,151,788 of JARWLC010000016.1, forward strand.
ATAATTGAGAGAAGATATGGCAATGGTAGAGATTTTGTAAGGACTTAGGCTGACTCTAAAGATAATAGCCTACGTATTCTGTTCAAGGATTATAATAATGATGGGATCAAGTTATAATTATGTTCCTCTAACTGAGCTCCAACACCCTGGCAAGCAGATCTTGTCAGCTCCTGGGTAGATTATTGACATATTGTAGCTGCTCAGCATGTATTTGATGAATAGATGCGACAGACTGATACCATCGTGACACTTATTAAAATAGTAAGACTTCATATACCCAATGGGCAAAGTTTCAATCAATAGCAATGCTACATCTTCCTATGGAATGTTCCCCTTTATAAGATAAACTTACAGTGTTTGAGAGGATTTTGCAGGGGATGAGGATATTTTGATCTGCTTCCTTGTCTTCATCAGTGGAACAGAGCAAGCCGTCATTACAGATAATGAGTGTTTTTATTTTTCATATCTGCAATGTCATAAAAGGACTCTGGGGAATAGAAAGCATGTTCCAGCAATGTGGAAGTATAAATGTGTTCCCAGAGGAATTTCTTGTACTAATTGAGTAAAACTCTGAAGGAGAACTCCATGGCTGGTAAAAAGGCCAAAACAGGAAGAAGTACTGTAGGACGAGCAGTTTATAAACAAGGACAGTCTGGATTCATCTTGCTAATTGCTGCACCATCCCTGATGAGATGAAGTCTAATTATAAAAGCTGTTTAGAGTAGATGCTGAAAGTGCATGCAGTGTGGGTCATGAATGCTGTTTTCAAATGGTAACTAACCTGTTCAGCACCATTAAAAGCCATGTTGTACATTAATAACACCCCCCCACACACACATACATACAATGATCTGAAAAATGGCCAGATATGTTTACAACCATGATAGAGCTATATTAATGTCTTCTATATCAATGCTTTGCATGTTAAATGGAAAAATATTATATAATGACTATTCTCTTTGTATGTTTTGATTAGGGCTTCAAAGAACCAAGGAAATACATTGCTGCACAAGGTAATATATTTCATACCCTAGAGTTACTCCTGGAAACTTTTTTTTTAAACATTTCCAAGGAAGCATTAGTAACTTGTACTTAACTTCTAGGACCCCGAGATGAAACAGTTGATGACTTCTGGAGGATGATCTGGGAACAAAAAGCCACAGTTATTGTCATGGTCACACGATGTGAAGAAGGGAACAGGGTAAGAGTCCAGAAGGCTGAGGTTGGAACTTAGGAAATGCTGAGCTACAACTGGTATAAGTAATACAGACAATTCTGTTTTGATCTTGTTAGCATTTTATTTACATTTTCATGCAGGTACAAATCTTAAGTCTGTATACAAAGTTTGTGTGTGTGTGTGTGTGTGTGTGTGTGTGTGTGTGTGTGTGTGTGTGGTATATAACATTTGAGTGAACTGAATTAATTCTGAGGCTTTTATTTGGCATTTTGATAAGTTCCATATATCATGGTTTGCCAACATCACAACAATTGGGCTACATCAAAACTGTCCTTGGGTAGCCAGTGGGCACTCACATAATTCAGCGTTAATAGAAGTAAAAGTCTCTGGTTTTCTGAGCCTGAAAGTGACCACTTGTAAGCACTTTTCCTAATAATATTTGCAGTTTTATTATAATAGGTGGTGAGAGCTGGGAAGATTATCCTTCTGCTGATTAGTTAAGATAGACACATCCAGAAACATTAGTGGGAAACAGAACATGTTTCAGCTCAGAGTTCACATGTTATTAAGAAAAGACTATGCAAATGTTTAGGGGAATTTCAATTGAATAGAATTTTCATTGTTTGTGTTTTAGGAGTAAGCAAACCTATTTTACGACATATTTGTGTCTTATTTTTTTTTAAACTGTAGAATAAATGTGCAGAATATTGGCCATGCATGGAGGAAGGCACCCGGGCATTCAGAGATGTTGTTGTAAAGATCAATGAACACAGAAGATGTCCCGATTACATCATTCAGAAGTTAGACATCACACATGTGAGTTTATGTCATTGTGTAACTTTTGGCTTGGTATGGTTTGTTATGAAAGTGCAGCTAAAAAATATTAAATGTGAAGGACTAAAACACATCTGGGAAAAATTATTTTTAATGATCTTTAGGAGAAACAGCCAGGTTGAAATAACCATGAAAGCTGATGGGGTAAAATTTAATAATCACTGACTAGAGCATTGTTTGTCTACACCAGTCACAAGTACTTGTTATGCTGGACTTCTGAAGTAGTAACAAAAGGGTCCACAGATGTGCTGAGTCAGTGAAAAGGTTATTAAGTATATAAACAATCCTGCTTGTCAGGAGCCTGTCTGCATTATGGAAAGATATTTAAAAAATAACACACTGTATAAGCATTTTGAGAAGTACTAAGTTACAATTGTACAGATTAGAAAGAGAGAGAGAGAGAGAGAGAGAGAGAGAGAGAGAGAGAGAGAGAGAATATTCAGTTCAGCAAAGAATAAGGTCAGCACAGCTTTGGAAAGCGTTGAAATAGAGGTCATCTCTTATTATGCAATTCCATTTTCAGAAAAATTTCAGATAGAGAAGCCTATAAATGCAGAAAATAGATTAGTGGTTGCCTTAAGCTGAAGGGAGTCAAAATGGGGAGTCAGATAGATTTAGGCATGTATTTCCTTGTGGCAACAATGTTCTTAGATAGTGATGGCATAGCACTTTGAATGTAACAAACACACTTTAAATACATAGGCTCCGATTTACCATGTATATATTAATAGTGCAATTTAATTTGCATATTTTATTTTAACTTTTCTTTGAATTCTACTTGTTGGAGATTTTTGGTAATCTGAACTTTATTTGTGCAAAGCTCAGATACTTTTTTTTTTCCCAGAAAACCAAAACCCCAAAGCCCAGGTTTTCTGGGTATTTCTCCTACAGCCGGATTTGCTCTGGTCGTATCACTTCCTGCTCTGCTCTTGTAGATGAACAATCCTGTCTATGGTCAATAACAAAATGCATGTGTGGCAAAGGACCCCATCACATATATCTAGGAGCTGTTTAGGGGATGGTCCCTAGCTGGTCTTTGGGATTACTCTGAAATACTTATCTTAATGGATTTAAGTAACTTTTATTGGAAACTTATAAGTAAAATACTATTTTACTATTTTTTGAAAGTGAATAATTCTCTGTGTGCTAATCTATAGAATGGAATGGAAATAATTAATTATTTTTATACATGATACATGTAGGAAATAGTAGTGCTTTCTGGGAAACCAAGCAGGTGAATTCTAAAAGCTGTGAGGATAGTGTTTACTTAGTATCCAAACCCCATATAAATTCCTCTGCTCCCCTTTTTAGTCTCTCTTTTTTACTTTAGTTTTTTCTTAAACTTTGACTTTAATAGCACAGTAAGTCTGAGAAATTCTGCTTTCTTTACCCTTCCTTACTCTGCTCATCACTGGTTTACTGGTGGTGAATATGAGACTTAGTGTGACCTCTCATGGGACAGAAAATTGGAACACCAAAGAAGGAAGTGAAGAAAGTGTCTGAGGCAAAGGTTTGGGGGTAGCTACATGAGGAGCTGATTGTACAGGTCCTCTTTTTTCTTTTTTTAAATATTTATCTCACTGGGTTTGTTTGGAAAGAAACCATCTCAAATAACGCATTATTTCTTTGTTAGAAAAAAGAGAAAGCAACTGGAAGACAAGTGACTCATATTCAATTTACCAGCTGGCCAGATCATGGGGTTCCTGAAGACCCCCACCTTCTTCTCAAACTTCGAAGGAGGGTTAATGCTTTCAGCAACTTCTTCAGCGGTCCCATTGTGGTGCACTGCAGGTAAAGACTCTGGAGGGGCCAGAGAATCTGTGGGTCTGTATACCCTTCTATTGGGCAGCTAGCAACATTTATTGGCTACTGCTATTTTGTCAACAATCTCCTAAGACAAACTTATATTTATTTGTTAGATATCTACTGTCATAAATTGACATTTTATAATTACATACATTTGTGGGCTTTTAAACTTGTGTTATGATTTATGAATTAAATATCAAGGACTTGAATGTAACTATGTAAATAATTTTAAAGATAAAACTTGTCTTATTACCTACCTTTGATAGCTGCTCCACTTCTCCCATGTGAATATGGCTCACATTTTTATTTAAGAAATGTGTGTGTGTGTGTGTGTGTGTGTGTGTGTGTGTGTGTGTGTGTGTGTGTGTGTGGTGTTAGGATGGAGGAAAGCTTTATAGATTTTTCTCATTCTACCTTTTAATGAAATCAGTGATCAAACTCAAATCAGTCTTATCAATGAGGTTTCTTCACCCACTGAGCCATCTGGTATACCTCTCACAATACTTTTGTTTATTCCCTTAGTGCTGGTGTTGGGCGCACAGGCACCTACATTGGAATTGATGCCATGCTGGAAGGCTTGGAAGCAGAGGGCAAAGTGGACGTCTATGGCTATGTTGTCAAGCTAAGGCGACAGAGGTGTTTGATGGTACAAGTGGAGGTACAGGCAAACTTTTCATGAATAGGCTTAATCTTGTTTGATAACTTAAATCTTTAAGGGGCAGTAGTGAGGAATGTAAAAGAAATACATATTATTATAACTTCAAAGGGTGGAGGAAGAAGATGTTTTAACTTCTGAAAACTAAAACCAGCTCATTTCAATCAGAAGCACTTTGCACTTGTGCTGAAACACATCATAGAAGCAATATAAGATTAAGATATTTCTCAAAGAGTGAAGTCATTTACATGCCTGAGCCTATGAGAAAAAGAAAGCAGTGTTGGCAAATTTGTCATAACATTGAGCAGACGGAATAGTATGTGTGTTAAGAGAATCTTTTCACTAGGTGACCTTGAATTTGTAGCAGATCTCTTGCCTCAGCTTCCCAAGTGCGAGGCTAACAGGCAGTAACCACCATACCCTGCAAGAACCTGGCTCTTTGGACTAGAATTCAGAAATTTAAATACAAGCCCTAGATTGCTCATTTTCTACACTGTTGGATTTTTTTCTATCTTTCTATGCCTCAGATCAATAACTATCCATAAAAATAGTGCTAAGAAAAAGTCAGTGTTTATCTTATAAAACATCAACAAAAGAATAGGAAGAGCCAAGATGAAGCACGTAGACACATTTGGTATATACACCATGGCATTTGGTAATTGGAAGTGCTAGAATAGTACAAATTTGCCTGTGGAAATGTCCATAACCAGAAACAGGTTGAAGAATGCTCCTTAGATTTAGCACAGTTAGAATAACAAAATATTAGTAATAATCTAAATACCTATCATGGGGAATAGAAAAAATTCACAGCAAATGACTCATGGTATTGGAGAGAAAAGTCCAGTGTGTGTCTCTCTATGTTGTTGGATGCAGAGATGGAAACGACAGGAGAATCAATATCAGAGAAATACATGTACTTTTGTGTCTGTAGATAAATGGACAGGATGCAGATTTATAAATAAATCATAAAATAATCAGGACCAAAAGATGTGCCAAACTAGAGATGGAAGTTTAAAAAGCTTATCATGAATATATCCTTTTCTTTAACAAAACAAAAACCAAAAACAGTATTTTAAAGTATTGTTGGCCTGGAATTTCTGGTCTTGCCTTGTGGCCTGGACTTTCAGACCCACAGTCCCATAGTCCCACTGAAACACACAGACACTTATATTAATTGTATGCTAATTGACCTGGGTCCCAGGTATATAACTTGCTAGCTCTTGCTCTTAGTCTAACCCATGACTCTTATCTTGTTTAGCCATAAGGCTGGGTACCTTTTCTCAGAACAATATTTCAACGTTTTTACTCTTCATCTTCTGGTATCTCATCATGGTGTCTCTGTGGCATCTCTGTGGCATTTCTGGTCTGTTCTTCCTGTTCCCAGAGTTTCCTTAGTCTGGTAGCCCTGCCCACACTTCCTATCTGCCTTTGGCCAATGAGCATTTTTATTTAACCAGTAGATGGGACAGTTATTTACAATGTAACATAATCCTCCTACAAAAAAGTCTCAAATGAGATAACAAAAATGTTTAGAATTGCTAATTTTGGTTTTGGCATACTAGATTGTAAATAGTTTTCTTTGTTGAAGAGAAATGATATAAAAACTTTGAATAATATGTTCTATAGAATATCACCCTATTTTTCTGACATATGTTGAAAATTATAGTTTTGAATAATATTAATTTCAATCTCAATATTAATTACTGAAGGAAGTAACAGACCGCAAGTTCATAAAAATATCTAGGCATAAAATGAAAGTCACATACAATGGATATGCTATTTGACAAGCTGTTTTTTCCCTAAATTTTAGTCTAAAATACAATTTGCTTATATTCTTGAAAACTGTGAGAGTCAACCTTGAGATTATTTATATGCTACAAATACAATATTCTTTTATTGCATGTTTTAGTTAAATGTGACATATAGGGCTCTACACTACATGCTAGTTATTGTGTTGTTCTTTGCTTTTGCAGGCACAGTACATTTTGATCCATCAGGCATTAGTAGAATACAATCAGTTTGGGGAAACAGAAGTGAATTTGTCTGAGTTACATTCATGTCTACAGAACATGAAGAAGAGAGATCCACCCAGTGACCCCTCTCCTCTGGAGGCTGAATTCCAGGTAATAATGGTCACAGCAAATATCAACAATTTAAAGTAGCTTTGAGGAATGTGGCCATTTTCTATGTCCTTGCCAGTTACTTGGCTACAGACCAGTGGCGCAGAGCTGAGGAAGCTAAAACTCTAAGAGTTCTTAAAAAAAAAAAAAAAAAAAAAAAAAAAAAAAGGTCGGAATTTATACACCCATTATGTAAGAGGCTTGTTTAAATCCTGAAGTCTGAGTCTGCAACTAATACTCTTGCTTCACTAAGCCTCTAATGAAAGGTTTCAGAATATTCTCAATAGCCACAGAATAGTCTGCCACAGGCAATGTAACATCTCACCTTCAAACACTACATCTGGTTTGGGTTTCAAAAGGAAATAATTAGGAGAATTTACAACTGATTAGAAAGTTAAACTGGCTGGAGCTGGCAGACAGAACATAAAGGGTAAGTATGTGTGTCTCCACCTCTTCATTAAGTGATTATTCTGAAAGCCAATTGGAGATGTATTTTGCTATGATTTCAGTGTGTTGAAATTATAGCCATTCTCAAGCAACTTTATTGTCAAAAGTGGTGTGACATTTTCCCCTCCACTTGTAATTTCCCATTTACTGAGACATTCAGTGTCATATGATAAGGGATATGCTTTTTATCAGATAAACTTGACTGTTTAGGATGAAAGTGGGGCTGAGCTTGGAGGATGGGTAGCATCTAATAACCCTCTTCCCTATCATGGAGAACTAGTGGACACAGCATAAGATTGAACACCAGGAAGCTTTAGCACTATTTTATTTCCCTTTGAGCTGATGAACTGACTGACCACAATCTCGCTAAGGTACACATATATACTTGTTTGGTGGAGCTGTTATAGTCAAGGAAAATATTTGTATGTCTAGCCACTAAAGGAAAGAGGTATTTGTTTTTCACTGAACAGGTATGATTGAATTTCTGCCAGGTTCCAAGGACATTTGTAGGCACAAGAGTCAAAGTGCTTTGCAAAAGGACATGAAGGCGATCTGGGAGAAACTTGAGACATTACTTCATACAATCAGACAGAATATAGAGACTGGAGACAAGCAGACAGAAAGAGAATGAGGGTAGAATTCTAGAGTGGTTGGCCAATGTGGTGATGGAATGTTGAAAAGTAGACGTAGTTCTTCAATGAGTATCTTTTTATTGGTAAACAAAAAAAATGAGTGAATGTTTGACATATAATTGTACATATTTGTGGGTAAGAGTAGGATGTTTCAAAATATGTCTACTAAACATGATCATCACAGTCACATCAAACTGTCATTACATTACATTACTTCAACCACGATTGTGTTCAATTTATGGAGGATTTATAAAGAAAAATCATTAGTGGAGCATTGAGGAAATCGGGTAAGAAAAGCAAAACAGATCTTAATATTTGAGGAAAAAAGAAAGAGTGAGAAATAGTTTTATCAGAGGTAGTAAGTTTGTCAGAATTTATCACATGATTATCTGTTTACGGTCGTGAGTTGAAAGAGTATCATTCAGTGGTTTTGACTGAATTATCTGGGGATAGGGGTTGTGTAAACCTATGTAGCTCTGACAAGTGATTTTGTGAACAACAAAGAAGTTGATGGTCTTTGCAAATGTGTGTTTATAGAAGGGGATGATGACATATGAATAGGTAACAGAAATCTAGAAAGAAAGTTATAAGGACAATGTGCTGGTGACTGGCAGTGGCACAAATTTCTAGGAGCAAGGTGCTGGAATAAATCACTAGAAAGAAGATGAGTAATTTTAAGTAGCATGAATGATTCAAATCATTAGCTTAGATATGATGTCATGTTTGTAATACAATTGACAAAGGTGTAATGTGAAACTAGATGGGTGAGGAGTAGAAAAAACTAATCCCAGAAGGTGAGGATAAAGCATCAAGCTACAGCAAGGTTATGTAGATTATTTCATCGATGGTCATTTGACCAAGGAGATGAGCATCTTGTTGAACAGAGACCATTAATTGCCCGATCTAAAAATAATGAGGTTGGGTGATCTTGAAATCGGTAGCTGATGCTTCTGAGTAAATGACTCTAAATAACAAGTACTGTGATATGAAGGAAAGAAAGAAAATTTAGCTCATTGGGTTTTGTGAGTAGAAAATTATAGTATAAATGACTTGCAAGTGGAAGCAGGGAGCATAGCGAATATGTTACTGTTATTCACACTATGAGGCTAAGAAATTTAAGATTGGCAAAGATTCAGATTCTTGATGAAATCAAATGATATCTCCTCGGTGTAAAAGGGAAAGAAAAAAACTGTTGAGAGAGAAGAAGCAGGCTTGCATTTTTCTGAGGACAGATCCTGAAAATCAGAAGGTTGAGAGAAAGGTATTTGCTCACATACCATAGTGCTGTATTTGCTTTTCTTGTGGAAAATGAACAGATTTCTGTTCAGCTCAGATAGGACACCCAACAAGAAACCAAAGTCACAATCCCATCAGAGTTCAGTTCAAGGAAGTAGGAAGTTTACTGGGCTTACTTGCAGAGTACAGGTACAGAGCTAAATAGTGTGGATGTCTTCAACTAACTGGATCAATTCAAAATCCTACCCCATCATGGATAATGACCTCAAGGAAGTTGTGTCATGGACTCTCCCCCTTTCCACTAACCTTCCACATCTTATATACTTTACCATTATCTAAGATCACATGCAGCTGGAATTCTTGCTACCAAACAGACTCCTCTTACCTACGAAGCAGATTCTGTTAGGTACGAATGTCATTTGTCAGTCCTTATTGGACAGGTGAAAGCTACTAAATATGTGAGAAATAAAGTTGAAAATTGTCACCCACGGGGAGTTACACAAATTTCATAGGCACTGATGCAGTTCTTATCTTTAAGGGATATCTAGGCTACAATAATTAAGAGAACATTTAGATTTTAAAGGAGCAATTTTGTTTGTTTCTCTTAGAGACTTCCTTCATACAGGAGCTGGAGGACACAGCACATTGGAAATCAAGATGAAAACAGAAAGAAAAACAGGAATTCTAATGTTGTTCCATGTACGTGATTTACTTTTATATCTTGTGTAAGATAAAGTTAAACCGTGTTTGGACTTTTAATATAAGACACGCCCTTGACTGATCATCGATAGGTTTGTGGGCTATCCAAAGTGTAGTTTTAGACGATTATTTGGATTCCAATATTTTGAATGAAACTGGACTGTATTTAGTGAGTTTTCTTGCCCCGAGCCCCACACACATTTGAAAAAAAACCAATAAAACAGAAATGGGTAATAAGAAGATGAAGGCTCTGAGCTGGAGCAGAGAAAGGCTTTGTCTCCTTTAGTTTTATCTCCTCTTTGGAATATGCCAAGGTAATCACCAAACAGCAGAGCTCAACAGTCATTTCTTCTCTCCGTCTCTGATATCTGAGAGGCTGAGTGGGCAATGGTAGAAATGTCCAATAAGTTGTCGATCACTACATCTACCACAGTGAAACAGGAACAATTTCTAAAGCTTTAATTTTACTTAAGCGTATTGACAGGATCACACCTGGTGCTGTTGTGATTGCATCCAGCTGCCTATACCAAAATTAGCCTGGGTAAAATATAAGCCAAGCTAATAAACACGACAGCCAGATAAATCAAATCAGCATATGGCTGACCTAGTTAATTTCTGCAGAAGTCCTACTTAATACAGTTGAAATGTGCAATTGATAGTAATGCAGTTAAATAAATCATCTGGGTTTTTATTGATTTAAAATATTGAGAAACAAGGAATGTTTTAACACTAAATAAAATTAGATTAAATGGTAATTAATGTAAAATGTATTTAGTGAAAATTGTTAATTTAATGTCAATTGAATAGCATTGAAAACAAAATCTAAGATACGAATTTTTAAGTTATATTAACCAGAACAGTGATAGTTCAGGAACAAGTAAGGTATGCATATCAAACACTGAACATTCAGTTGGTGAATAGTGGTGTTTCTTTTTATGACATGATGTTTTATTATTGGAATCTTTTCGGGTACTTCTTCTTACTTAGATGTCCAAAATTAATTTTAATCACTAAGTACTGAGTGACTTTATGATTAGATTCCTATTGCCATTAGATCAGCACATTTAAGTCTGTACTTCCTTTTCTATATATTTGTAAGTCAGAAATTTGACTCCTTTTTACTTGAGTTTTCCACTGAGCCCCGGAATGTGCTCATGCTCAGAGAGCATTCTCTGTAGGTGAGTTCAGTCCTTAGCCCTGCCCGCCTTTCTGGGAAGACTTACTACTGTTTGTTTTTACACAGACGACTTTAACAGAGTGCCACTTAAGCATGAGCTGGAGATGAGCAAAGAGAGTGACCCTGATTCAGAGGAGTCTTCTGATGATGACAGTGACTCAGAGGAAACAAGCAAATACATCAATGCATCATTTGTGATGGTGAGTACTCGAATTTCCAAACCAGGATCTGACCCCTTGGAGATTATGTCTGTATTGTTAAGTCCATTTCCTAGGCAATATGGTACATAGCTGATTAGCTTGATAATAACCACATATTCAGAAGCACAAAAGTTTCACTTGATAAAGCCATTTTAATCATATCAAACTACTTAAAAGGCTTAAAACTATCGGTTGATTCTGGGCAAGGCAATGTATTATTATATTTGATGTTCAATATAATAATACACTAGACTTAAAAATACAATTAGAATAAACACAACTAATAGAAAGAATTAGCTATTCAAATCAGCAAAACTGAATTTGTATGATGACACAGTGAAAGTAATATAGAAAATATAAACAAAATTAGTTATTATTATTGGAACCGCCCCAGCACTTGTCTGGTCAGTCTTGGTAGTCACATGTCAGGATTTTGAAGTCTCTAAGATGAGTTCATGTCATATACCCTTTTGAAAAACAAGAACACAAATAAATCAAAAAACTCAATACAGGATCTTGTAGACTTAAGTGTTCAGTTAGATTTACTTCTCTATATCTTCCTATAAATTATAATTTAATGAGTATTGGCTTACTGATGTTATGTCATGAGAAAATTTATAGACATACGTTAAAATAGGTGGATAGTGAGGATTATTTTAGGTGTGTGTGTTAATTCATTTTTACAATTAAAATAACCAGTAGAGGAAAAGGATTCTTATAAGAAAAATTATTGTTGAAAGATACCAGTGCATATTGTAACCGTAATTTCACATTATTAGCTGTGAATCAACTATCTTATGAGTAGATACGGCAGTTTTCTTGGACATGAGAATCTTAGTTTTGACTATAAATGGTAACAATGCCAAATCAACTGCTTTTTAAATGCTGGAGTCTATTGGTCTCTTCATTACAGCAGCACTAACAAACTTTTACTTTTGTGGCTTTTAGAGTTACTGGAAACCAGAAATGATGATCGCTGCGCAGGGGCCACTAAAGGAGACTGTGGGTGACTTCTGGCAGATGATATTCCAAAGAAAGGTCAAGGTTATTGTGATGTTGACAGAATTAACAAATGGAGACCAGGTTTGTGCTTTGGTGAATGCTGTTTTAGAAAACCCTCAACCATGTCATGCAGTTCTCCGTCTTTGGATTCCTTGTTTATTTCTGTGTCTCTATGTTTTGATTTCCCAGCAACACAGTGCACCTCATTAGTGTTCCTAGGCCATTGTCAGGTCTTCTCCATTATCTTCTGTCTGGATTCTGACACTTTTCTTAATCCCTGGGTGAAGGGAAGGGAGAACTTATATGGTGGAAGGTGTTACCTTTCTACGTTTGTCCTATATTTATATGGTAAAATCCAATCTCCACTCTGGACAAGTAGGTTTATGTACAGAGATTTGAGCATCCATCTAGCATTCTCAATATGCAAACATCCTTTGTACCCAAATGACCCCGCTAAGCCCATTCTTCTTTAAAAGATCTTCAACTATATCCTTCCTTCTTCATTCCCTCATGATACTTTTCCCATAAAACTCTGTAATTGGGAGTAAACTTACCATTTTACTTTTCACTTAATCCATGTGACATGTGTTTGGTATTTTCCTTAGTACCAAGAGATACCATTAAAATTCCCCAGTGGTAGACCATTTCATAGAATTTTAGTTTTGGCCTATTGTGAGGCTGATTTAATAAAATTCTCATAAGTAGGCACCACGATTCACTACTGTCTCCATCTTCATCTCCTCCTTCTCTTCCCCCACTTCTCTCCTCTATAGATCCTTTCTACTCGGTTCCCTTTTCCATCCCTTCATCCTACACTCTCTCCATTTCTTTTCATCTCCGGCTCCCTATCTCTACCTTTGTCTCCTTTCAGCAACCCTGTGTGCTATCAGCAATTATGGGATGCTAGTTTATGAGATGTATGCTTCCCTTGCTCTCCTGTCTGATTCTATATTTTGATACTGCCTTAATGTAGCTTCTCAAAGAGTTGGCCATAAAGACTTCGGGTAATGTCTTGGAGAAACACAAACTCTCTTCTCAAGGACCAGTGGAAAAATAGTGGGGCCAACATTGCTGGAAGGGTGGTAGTTCATGTCAGCTCATTCCATGGGATTTTAAAGAGGTTAGATATAACGGTTAAAAAAGTGGGACAAATCCTGGCCACCTCTTCCAAAGACAACAATACTCCCTTTGGATTACCTTGATCACCCCCAAGCAAAAGAATCTTCACTGTATTTGAGGTCGATTTTAGAATTTTATAACTCTAATAATTATAGAACACAATAATTTCCATTTAATTAAGTAAAAAGGTGAGATGAGGGGGGTGGTTCTGAATGCTTGTAAAGAGCAGACCCAATACCTTCCTTGAACTTGGTAAGTTTTGTTCCTTTCTATGTAGGAAGTCTGTGCTCAGTACTGGGGAGAAGGAAAACAGACTTATGGAGACATGGAAGTGGTAATGACAGATGCCAAGCAATCCTCGGCCTACACTCTCCGTACCTTTGAGCTGAGACACTCTAAAGTAAGTCGTCACTTCTGATGATATCTACTTCTGATGTAATTAATCTGGTAGCAAACTAATAGAAAGTACTTTCTGCCATCACGGCACTGTTTATATCATGATTCTAAATAAAAAAATGTGAGTTATTTGAATGTAAACAAGTGTGAAGAAAATGCAACTGTCAGAGGATAAAAAGGAGTGAACGTCTTGTTAATATTCCCCTTGCCTCTGATTGCAGAGGAAAGAGCCCAGAACTGTGTACCAGTATCAGTGCACCACGTGGAGTGGGGAAGAACTTCCTGCAGAACCCAAAGAACTGGTGTCTATGATTCAGAACCTCAAACAAAAACTTCCCAAGAGTTGCCCCGAAGGAATGAAGTATCACAAGCATGCACCAATCCTAGTCCACTGCAGGTCAGGGGCTGACTGTACTCTAAAGTTGGCAGGCTTCTTCATTTCTATGGAATTCTATTATCATAAAATGTGTGACCCTGTGAAAATCCCCATAAAGCAATTCACTCTTGTGTTATTCACCTGTACCACAGCTACAACAACAGCATAAACAATGAAGGTTATAAAAGCAATACTTCTAGGCTTACAGCTGTTTAATATCATTTCATGTAATCTTTGACTCTCCACAACCTAGCATTAGACCTGGAATGTTATATGTGGTATATGAACAGGGGAATGACACACAAATACAAGAATGAATGGGCTGATAGAGTTCATTATGTGTAGACTTACGCACATTACATTCATTCGATTGGATATTATAGACCCTGAGAGCTGAATGATTTGTTTCCAGTAAATAGACTTGAAGCTATTTATTTTTAAACTCTTACATTTTGTGTGTGTGAGTGAGTAAATAGCCCGTGTCATATATGAGGAGGGCAGAGAAGAGCAGCCATCAGTGGTCAAAAACATTGTTCTCCTGTTGCTTTGTGAAGTCTCATAAGCAACTGAGGTCAGCAGAACAGAGTAGCAGCCCTTCTGTCTGCTGAGCCTTCCCATGTGCCCTTAATTTAAACATGAACTGGCATTTCAGTGCAAGGCAGCTTGACTTTAAACCCATTTCTGCAATGATCCTCAAAAGTACTTGTACAAATAATAACATTGAATTTTATTAGTTCTTTCTATGTAGACACTTAAGTATCACCTGTAGCAGACAGTTACATAACCTCCTCAAGACATATTGAAGAGGTGCATAATATGAAAACTTCATAGAGAAAGAATGTTAAAATAAAGGAGAAATTAAGAGCAATTCTCATATAAGATGAATGCTATACATCTGACAAAATGTTTTTACAAGTTGTGGGAATTCACATTATCAACATCACCAATACGAAAACAGTCCCTCGTCATATACCCTTTTTCAGAATTCTTTGCATTTAAAAAGTGAAATTGGTGTGGAAAGAAAACTGAAGAACAGAAGTTGAGGCTTGAATGTATTGCTTAGGGTGTCGCTGTACGTTTCTTGGCGAGATCTAATACAGAGTGCTTGCAGATTGCGTGAGGTCTGAAATGACGCTGTATTGTTTCCCACTCTTATTCATTTTCCCTCCGGTGGCCGGTAGATTATCCAGTTGCCTTGTTTTAGTGGATAACTCTGTCAAGCGTTGTTTCCCCACTGATGTGGAAGCAGAACACTGTTAGGTTGTGGGAGAAGCAGAGAAGGGAGGCAAAGCTGGAGTAGTACGTAGGCTTAATCTGTTTCTGAACGTGCTTTGATGCTTCCTAAATCTTGGTTTCCTTTCCTATCAAACTCATTATTATTTTAGTTCTAATAACATGAGACATTACTAAAACTATATTTAAAGATGAAAAGCACTAAATGGAAGAAAGTGTATTTGACATACTTATTCATAATGTCTAATCTATGTCTGATGAAGCCAGAGAATCAGCAACATCACAGTCATGTATGGGGTAATTCTACTCCCAAATGCATTCATAGAAGCTAACTTGGCCTTTAAAAAAATTTAAAAAAAAGATGCTTCCAGTAGGTATGAAACAAAAACCGTATCTCATCTTCTCAGAAAATATGGTAATAGAATTTTTGCTCCAAAAAACTGAATTACTTATTTTCTACTTAAAAGAAAAAAATAACCTCTTGTTCTTTTGGTAGAGACGGAGCCCAGCAGACAGGAGTGTTTTGTGCTTTGTTCAATCTTCTGGAAAGCGCAGAAACAGAAGAAGTGGTTGATGTTTTCCAAGTGGTAAAATCTCTGCGCAAAGCACGGCCAGGGATGGTGTGCACCTATGTAAGTGTCCCTTGATGTCACTTTCAAATTATCTGCGTTTCCATGTGGGCACTTGGCCTTCTCTGCTCCTCTCCTCACATTTCTACCCTACCATTCTCCTCTCTGTTTTTTTTTTTCCTGTTTTACCGTTTATTTTTCCATTCTAAACCTCAATGAAGGATAATCAATATAAATAAGACCTTATTATAGTTTGTCAGAAACTTGTTGTGACAGGTTATGTAGTAACATTCTTAAAAGCCCATTTATTGCTCATCCTTCCTTTCTTTAGCCATTTATCAACTAGTCTTGTCGTATAACAAACCATGTCCACGTTTAGTGACTTCTAGAACGTCAAGGCATTCCAGAGATATTAGACTGATCTGCTGAGTTCCTCAGGGTTATCTGATGAGATCCAAGTTCATATGTCTGCTGTCAGCTGACATATGTCAGCCACTTAGGTCTGGCTGGCTTAAAATAATCTCTGTTCCCAGTAAATTGTCAAGTAATTGTTATTTACCTTGGGCAGCAGGAATGAGCAGCCAGTGGCTATGTGCAGAAGGCTAATGCAAGCTTATAAAATGGCAGAACATTAAGAGCATGGGCAGGAAGAGGTGTGCCACCTCTTGAAGTCTGGGCCTCGAACTGTCACAATATAGCTTCCAATCAACATAATCCTGAGTCCAGCCCAGAATTAAGAGGCCAGCAGGTCTCACTGCAAAAAATTGTGTATACAATGGAAAGCAGTATATGCATTAAATTTATGCAATCAGTGTATCCTTTGTCTGGAATTATAACCAAAGTTGAACATCAGCAATTTAGCAACTATTTTCCATATAATTTCTCATCAAAATATACTAGGCTTTTATGTACAAGTGAACAGAGTTTACACATATGGATTTTAAAGAGTATTTGAATACTTGAGAAATACATAGGCAAAACTCAAAGGCAGATAAGTATTAAATAATCAAATAATTAAATTGACATAGAAAGTATAAGAGGTGAAATGGGGCACTTCACTTTAATTTGTGGAGATTTGAAAATGCTTCTTGAGTGAGGCCATTCTAGCTAGAATTCATAAATGACATGTGCATATTAGCCAAGAGCACAGGTACAAAAATGACATCTTGGCAGAAGCCAGGGATCAGTCATGATGTATAGTGGAGACTGCCACCTGTTCGTCATTCACCAAGTACCCCTCCTCTGTTCCCAGAGATCTGGAAGTCAGTTAGAAAGCTCCCGATAAGAACATGCCAGTAACCTTTCTGTTGTCTAGACTTTTAAGGGGAGATAGTTAGTGCTTGCACATTTTTTTTTTCTGGAACATAAGAACTTTCTTCATGCAAGTTTTTGGTGCTTTTTTCCACTAGGAGCAATACCAGTTCCTCTATGATGTCATAGCCAGCACCTATCCTGCCCAGAATGGACAAGTGAAGAAAACCAACAGCCAAGACAACATTGAATTTCATAATGAAGTAGATAAAGCCAAGCAAGATGCTAACTGTGTCCATCCAGCTAGTGCTCTGAATAAAACGCAGGAAGACAGCAGAGATTCGGGAGCTTCTGAGCCCACCAGTGCTACTGAGGAGCCAGAACATTCTGCCAATGGTCCTGTGAGCACAGTTCCAACTCAGACTTCATAGAAAAGGGCTCAAGTGGGACAACTCAAAATCTTGAATTAGTTGTTTCTATTCTTCTAGAACTAGTGAAAGAAAATGGCTGTGCAGTGGCTTGTGGGATCAGAGTCCAACTTTGCCACTATAGGAAAATATTTAAGTTTTGTCAAAATGTTTTGTACAGTTTTATGCTTATTTTAAAATGTATCTATCATTTAGCAAGAATGTGTGTGTGTGAATGTGTGTGTGTGTGTGTCTGTGTGTGTGTGTGTGTGTGTGAGAGAGAGAGAGAGAGAGAGAGAGAGAGAGAGAGAGAGAGAGAGAGAGAGAGAGCGCTAGATGACATTATTAGGGACATAGTGCTTTCAAACCTTTCTAAACATTGCCCCCCCCCCCGAAAAAAACTATGCATTTTATATCTAAGCCATTTATTTTCTGGAAGGAACCATTTTTTTTAAATAAAACTAAGTGTGGACTCAGTTATAAGAATACCAATGTGTGCATTTCTGAAATGACCTCAAGATGTCCTCCTTGTTCAACTGGTGATCTTATAGTTTAGAATGCTGTGTCTAGAGATGCATAAGATTACATGAGTGCTGTGGGTGTGTATAGCTGCTTTGGGAAAGTTAACTAAATTAACATTTGAGGATTTATGCTCCACATACTGTAATTTCATCACTATCTGTTAGTACATATTTAATCGAACATAAAGATCTCATGGGAGTCTAATTTTATATCCTTGTAGAAAATAGGACTTTGCAGACGGGTTGGTGTCTACACAATAAATGAAAATTAGTAATTGATGCTCTTGATTATATTTATACATGTTATTACTGAACCTAAATAACTGTCCTTAAGCAAATACAATGTGTGTTATAAACACATACAATAAAAACAGGAGCATGAAAATTTGTACTGATAACTTACATATGAGACCTCATACGGGTATCTTATGGAATTTAGCATCCATGAGGAACATAAAATTGAATATGCATATTTTTTGTGTTTAAGGCCATCTTTGATTTTTATTAAAGTGCATTTATTTTAAATTTTGTAAATGTTTAGTTTATTCTTACCAAGAAATAATATTGATAACCATAATAAAATTCAACTATTACTTTCTTTGTTTATATGAAGTATGTTGCATGTTCATTGGTGAAATATGTATATATCTATTAATATTTGTTTAATCCAATCAAACCCATTTTCAAAACACTTTTACTGGTCCAAATTCTTTAAAAAAAAAAAAACCCTAAAATTTGCTATATGTCAATTCTATAGGACCTAAGATCTAAAGATTCCTTAATAATAACTTTCCTAGGTATAATAGAAACAACCCTTTTTGGTGAATTCTGCACTACCTGATCACATTAAGTATTCACTGCCTTTAATTTGGTTTGTTGCTTATGGCATCTTTTGTCTGGATTCTTCAAAGTGGCTTAAACACACACCATTGACGTCTGTACAGATCATTTTACTTTGTGTTCTAATTACTTCATCAATGCATCACACAAAATTGCCCATTAATCCTTACACGAGAGCGCAGCCCCTCTCTCACGTTCACAAGAGAGGAGTAAGAAAACCTCAACAGGGGGACAGTTTCTTCTTCAAAGTGAGAGTAGCTTTTTTGTCTTCATTGGTGCGAAAAATGACGTGATCTAGAACAAGCATCAGAAGGCAATACGTAGGCTTTGGCTTCTCTGCCTAGTCTTTTAAACTTTCCTATCTCAGTCTTCCCTATGCTTTTCACTGGACAGTATCATGAAATTAGGCGGTTCTGATGCTGGACAATGTTCAGGGACGTGATGAGGCTGGTATCAGTGTATAACTGTGAGTGCATCAGACTATAAAGTGGGCATAACTTTTATAATCTCTACTGAGATACAGTTCTCCAACTGTCTACTTAATAACCCATTTGCAGCCGCATCAAAAACTGTATTCCTTTAACCTCTACGAAAACTGTGTGGAGGCTAAGTTAAACTTTTCTCAATAGTCTGGGCTAAACTTGCTACCAAGAATATAGAGGACTCATAAAAGTGTGAAGCTCTTCAACTTAGAAAATGTTTTTAGGACTTCAATAAATTATAAAAATTATTTAAAAATTATTTATAATTAAAGTGTTTCTTCAGCGATTTCAACTGCAAGTAACATCTTCAAAATGTGAACATTGGGCTTAAAATTTGTATTTTCATTTTGAGGCTATCTTTTGAATACAAAAGATAAATACTTAGAAAATAGAGCCAAAGCCAATTTGTATTAATGTAAAAAGTAAGCTAGGAGAAATTTTCTTTTGCAAATGGGGTGGTGTGACTAGAGAGGTAGCAGATCATTGCTCAGAGGCCAGTTCCTTTGTGAGAATGTGTGTCAAGTGAGAGAAGAGACTTGTGCACCCAAGTGTGGAATTCTATGTCTGCATTTTAGCTGAAGAAAAGAAATGTTTGTGTGGACTACAAAGGTGTGGCTTTGTTCGTGGCTTATATTCCTAAGGAACAGGAAAATAACTTTACTGAATTCTCTCTATTACTAATTCTATGACATTGTCAGGAAAAAATAAACAAATATAAAAAGCAAGAAACAAATAAAAAGTTCCTACTTATAAAACCCATGTCCATTTTAGGACTATAATACTGAGTATAATACTGAGAGACCTGTTCCTTTATTTGGGGGGGGTGGGAATAAGAAGAAATTTTCCTCTCCACTGTTTGTTTATTTCTTGTGTCAGAATTCATTGGGAACAAATAATTAATTTAATAACCTTAAAATTCAACACTCCATAACTTTGTACAGGAGTAACACATAAGTAGCTATAGAAAGGAGATATATATTTTAATATATTATTACAAAACTTAAACTATGGTTAGTCATTAGCCAGAAAATGTTTTTGCAATGTAATTTCAAAAATGTGAGCTTCTCAGGTTGGGTAGATTGCTGAGTGGTTAGGGTGCTTGCTCACAAGCTCAAGGACCCTGGTTCATATCCCAAGCACATGCACTATCCTGGTAGGTGATAACATACAGTTATATGCCCCTGCTGGAGGCTAGAGAACGAGGGTCCCAGGAATTAGAGGGTCAGTCAGTCTAGCCAAAAGGGCAGAGTGGATGATTTAAATTGGTAAAGTAGAGAAGTAACTAAGGAAAATAACCCTTACATAAACCTCTGGCCACCACACATGTCCTTAAAAATGAGTGCACTCTTGTTCCCATGCATGCATAACACAAACACACACACACACACACACACACACACACACACACATACACACACACACACACACACACATACACACACACACCACAAGAAAAATGCTCAAGCTTATGATAGTACCTATAGCACATAATTGATGAAATTTTGTGTTCATTTTCCCCATTCCCTCTATAATATTGAAATCTGTATATGTCTGAGAGCAGAGATCTTAATTTTAATTGTTTCTTTTTTTTATCACAGAGATGTGTTGTAGAATGCTACATTGTGTCATGATAACTCTATATAAGCAAGTAATCATTTTTTCTACTATGAAGTTGTTGAAGCAGGCAACTTTAGCAGACATTGGTATCAGTGAGAACTAGTCTCAGGGTGGTACCTTTCATTCTCTTATACAGTTTACAACTGGACTGATTTGACTGATTTAAGAATTCTGTAAAGGAACATTAAAGTTTGAGCTATTTAATCTCCTGTTTTAAGTGGACACACACACACACACACACACACACACACACACACACACACACACACACAATCTTAGAACTTTAACCTAAAGGAACAACATTCCAGTTTCACTTAAAAGTTGCATCGTTAACTTCAGTTTTTAACTTTAGAAAAAAACACATGCATCATCTTCAAATACAATTTTTTTTGCTAAGAGGACTATCTTAAGATGAAAGCATTATTTGAAAATAAATAAATAAATGTGTGAAAATAAAATATTAAAAAAATCCAAGCTATTCTGATCCAAAGAGTATATATATCCTATATTATTACTTATTTTTAAATTAAATTATTTTTATAACTGGTACTTGAGACATAGACATTATTCATTATTTTCTCTGCATCTGTTTCTACAGACAAATTTTACACCACAAATATACATGTTATTCCTGGTTTCCAGATGGGACCAGAGCCTTTGGCAAGTTCAGTGCCTGGATGTTACATCACACCCAGCCAGTGATCCAGCCAGCATCTAAACCAGTTCCTGCTACCTCATACTCTACTTCCTTTAGAGAATCAATGCCTTGTCAGTGAGGGGAATGATAACTTCAATTTATCTCCCTTCTTTTATTTATTTCAAGACATAAAAAGAACTATGTAATGTTCCTTCCATGAAGCTGCACAGAACAGTAGCTGAACTCACTTATTCACAACACTGAAGTTACTGTGCAAAAATAAACATACTCAGACATCATGGGAATTTTATCCCTATAATGTATGTGAACAAACACTGTTCCATCAATAAATTGAGCATTGGGGAATGGAGTATTATAATTAAACACAAATGTTACCATTCCATTATCACATCATTTGGACATTGAACATTGTTTTTACTATTTAGATCAGTGGTTCTCAACCTTTTTAATGTTGTGACCCTTTAATACAGTTCCTCACGTTGTAGTGACCCTCCAACCATAATATTATTTTCATTGCTACTTCAAAACTGTAATTTTGCTACTGTTATGGGTCATAGTGTAAATATTTGTGTTTTCTGATGGTCTTAAAAGGGTTGTTGGACCCCCAGGTTGAGAAACTCTGGTTTAGATCATATTTTTCTGTTTGTTAACTACTCATTAACAAACACTTAAAACTAATGGTCAGAGGCCCATAAAACACATTTATACAAAGTGAGTCTCATTTCTCTGGAGTGCCACAGGGAGTCTTGAGGACCTGGGTGTCTCTGAACTTTCAAGACCAGGGAAACTGAATGGACTTTACTGCAAAATAGCACATGTGGGCCAGTGACATTGCTTAATGGGTAAGGGCACTTGGGATTGATCTTAAAGACCCGACTTTAGCCCCTAAAATCAAAATGGCCTAGCCTCTGACCTCCATCCATATATCATAAATAAATAAGTAAATAAATAAATAAATAAACAAATGTGCTTCCCTGGCTCACTTATGTTTCTTATTTTCCTATACTAAAAATGGGGTATCTAGTATACCTATATATTTTTTAAAATGAAAATTTACTGAAATGAATAAAAATTTTATTTTGTAAGAGACAACCAGATCCAAAGAACCTTTTATCCTGTGAATATAGTCTTAGATTGTTTTATTATTATTACTATTATTAGGTTGTAGCCAAATGTGGTGACTCATTCCTGTAACCCAAATATTTCAGAAACTAAAGAATCTTGAATTTTTCACCAGTTTGTGCTACATAAGGAGAGTCTCCTAAAAATTAAATTACAGGTTGCATAACCTTAGGTAATTTTTCATGCATCCTATGTAAAGCAGGAAGGCACAGTCTGGCACAGTCTGTCTGCCTGTTCCCACTGCCTAACTGAGGCTGAAAGCAGCATAGCCTCATAGTGTTTTTAGGCTAGGAACATGAAGAAATGCTAATAATTCATATTTTTCATCTGTTCACAATAGAATAGGCATTTTAGAAAGCAACTTGAAGATCTTGCTGTACACAGTAAGTTATAAAATTGGAAAATGGTCATTGACATGTTTTTAAAAGGAGTTTCCATTCATATTTAGTTACTTGCTTTCATCCGATTCATTACTTAAAGATGAGGGACTAGAAAATGAAAATGCAAAAGATTGGAAGCTAAAAGCATTTGATATTTTTGTCAAAATTAGCAGAAAGAAAACCATTGAACCTTCAATGGCCGTCTGGTGTCTGCTTGAGTTTGAGTTGACTTTGCTAATTAATCACTCAGAGTTTCCCACACCTGTGGTGCCTTCTCTTGAACAGTAGTAGTGTTGTTAGCTGTGTCAAAAGACTCCGATAACGTTGAAATCATCTTTTGAGTCATCCTGTTTAAGGATACCAAGGACTTTTCCCATTATTTGTGTACTGATACGGTTGACGAATCTTGACCATCCATTGGGCTCTTGTCTCACATTCTGACCCTTGACTTTCACCGCCCAAGTTTACTTGCAACAACTGGAAACTCCAAATGATGTCTTGTCCATCTTGAAGGACGAACGTACCATGAAGTGCATCTGGCTTACTTTTATATATAGTAGACAAATTTTCAACAGTGCGCTACATGACTGGATGAGAAGTCCCATCTGTGATGTGAAGTTGTAAGCTGTGGATTAGATTTCTGGGCAGATATAAGTGTACAGGTTTCTTCTACAATGGCCGACTGTTTCTCATCTGAACTTACAGTCAGTTTAAATCTTATAAAATGACTTTTTAAGCAAAAGAAATTAATTTTGTACATTAAAACATGCTTTGGCCAATTTCTCTTCATGTCAATCATGGGTATCTCTTTCATGAGACTCCGTGAGAAGTAAATTCTACTGCTTCTTTCACAAGACAGCAAAATATTTATTCGGAGTACTTGATTAAAAATGCACAGAACATTTAAAGAAGTCAAAATCAGTCAAACCAATTATAATTAAGAAAATGTAGTTGCAAAGGCTTATAAAATCTCCCTCCATACATTTTATATTGTATTTTAACAAATTTCCTGTAGTCATTTAAAGAATACAAACTTCAGAAATAAAATTAACTCTATGCAATGTTAAAGGAAGAAAAAAAATTGTCACTATTATAGATGACATTTTTTAGGGCAGTTTTTGATTTACTATAACTTTATGGATATTACAGGACATCATTTTAGGAATATATGATACATGTATTTTGAAATTTTATGTAGTTACTGTAATTGTTATAAATGTTTTAAAGTTAATTTTCTCACAAGTGAAAGAATTTCCATGCTTACGGATTTTAAGTCATTCCCTAGATTGATCTTTTACAGCCTGTTTCATCCAATTTCACTCACTCTTTTATTTAATTGTGGTGGGAGAGCCCCAGAGAAGACAGGAGAGGAATTAATTTGAATTTTTCTTCCCTACATTTACTTAGACCAATGGTTCTCAACCTATGAGTCACGACCTTTTAGGGGTCGCATATCACACCCTCCATATCAGTTAGTTACATTATGATTCATAATAGTAATTCGTCATGAAATATCAATGAAATAATTTTATGGTTGGGGTCACCACAGCATGAGGAACTGTATTAAAGGGTTGCAGCATTAGGAAGGTTGAGAACCACTGACCCAGGCAAACTCTTTTCCTGTGTTTTTAATGTTCCTTTTAGAGTTTTACTTACATTAAAAGAAATTGTGTGTGAATGTTTTGCTTTTGTGTATATGTGTGCCTGTCTGTCCGTTTGTCTCTCTGTCTTAGGGTTTTAATTGCTGTGAATAGATACAATGACCACAAAAATCTGTTATGAAAGAAAACATTTCATTGGGTTTCCTTACAGTTCAGAGGGTTAGTCCATTATTGCCATGGCGAGAAGCATGGCGGCATGCAGGCAGACATGGTGCTGGAGAAGGAGCTAAGAGTTCTATACCTTGATCTTCAGGTAGCAGTAAATGAACTGGCCTGAGATCCTGAGACCTCAAAGCCCACCCCTTGTGACACACTTCTTCCAACAAAGCCATACCTCCTCCAACAAGGTCACACCACTTAACAGTGCCATTCCCTATGGAACACATTTCCAAACACATTCTTGTATGGGAGACATTTGTATTCAGACTACTATAGTGCCACATGTGTGCCTGGTGCTTGCAGAGGGCAGATGAGTGCACACCATCACCTGGAACTTGAATTAAGGATGGTTATGAGCTATCATGTGGGTGCTGGGGCATGAACCTGGGTCTTCTGCAAGAAGAACAAGTGCTCTCAATTGCCTTGCCATCACTCCAGTCCCATAAGCACTATTCTTTGAGTGAATAAATTCTTACATAAAAGTAACACAGAAATGACCTATAAAAAAAATTCAAGGCCCTTCTAAATCCAATTGAAAGGCAGCCAAAGAAAATGCGAGTTCACAGAGTAAGAGCTATGAAAAGCTCTTGCATGAAGCAGAGGCTCCATTTCACTCACATGAGAGAAATGCCAAGTGGAACTACCATGATACAATGGCTAGGGATGGGAAACACATAGATGCTCATTCATCAAATAGTGTGTCTTTACCCAGAATGAAGGCAATGTTGACATGGAAAGAAATATGTGACTTAACATATTCTTTCAAAGTTTAACCTTTGAGCTTACTATCTATTTTAAAACAAATACATTTTAAATTCTTGAGAAGTTTAGACATATTGTTATATTTGATGAATACCCCGCCACCACACACAGACAGACAGACAGATATGAGAAGATAGTCAGAAGCAAGCAAAGAAGGAAGGAAAGATTGAGGGAGGGAGAAGGGGGTAAATAAAGAAATGAGTCTGGGAGAAAAATACAAAAAATAAATTATTTAAAATTTGACAGGGTCAAGAAAATTTCAGAAATACATGTTGAAACATAAGCCATATGTAAGTGCTTCTTTAACTTTTATACAAATAATTACATAAATAATGTGAAATTGTTTACAAAATAAAGTTGTTATGAGTTGTTTTAACAACAGTAAAATTTCCTTTTTTTATAACATATCACATTCAACTTTAAAATAATGGCTTCTTACTGTGTGTGATGCAAAAATCATAAAAATGACAAAACGTGACATGCAGACTTTCCTCAGCATCATCTCCTTCATACTTTGGCTCCCTTTTTTTATTTTTATTGCTTTATTAGAAATCTCAGTGCCAATTTACTGTATTTGTGAGCTCTTGAAATTGAGTCTAGAGTCCCTCCAGGACTTTGCTATTTCTGAATTCCTTACTTCATATACCTCTAACTAGCATGATTTCACCAGAGTGGATACACCAGATCATCTTTTCCATGCTGCTGGCATCTGGTCTTGGGTCCTTGGGGATGTCTACAGCCTCTGTGACAGTTGGGAAACAGTGTGGAGGAAGTGCTACATACAGGAATTCTATTTTTTTTTTTAAATCTCAAACAGTGCTACAGATATAATTTCACTATATTCTGCCATTGACAGTTGTTGTGAGATGTTGGAGAAAATTTTAACTCTGCCGTCTGGAAATACTAACTGCATTTTCTTCCTCATCGACTGGAGGTCATCTGAAGACATATCAATTCCCACCACCGAAGCCAGGGTTGATGCTCCATAGTCGAGTTCTAGCACTGCGCAGCTGTACCATACTCCACATAACTGTACCACTTCAGCTAACACCGTACTCAGGAGGGGGCTCCGCAGAATCAGAACCTGCTGGAACCTCTGTGCACCGTTTTGTAGCAGTTTACAATAAGAGCACTGAATAGGTCAGCAGGCATCATTACAATTAGTCATTAACACAACTTTTTCAAGATTTTTTGGTTTTTCAAGGCTTTATTTGTATGTGAATGAACACATATGTGTGAGTGTATACATGTGGCTGTGCCTGTGTGTGGAGGCCAAATGTTGACGCTGGGTGTCTTTTTCAGTCATTCCTCAATTCTCTCTCGCCTTCCCCCTCTCTCTCCTTGTTTTAATGTCTTTATTCTGTTAAACTGGAGCTCATCCGTTGTCTTGATTGACTGACTGGTAAATTGACTGGAATTTACCTCGATTCACCTTAGCGGAGCCCATGCTCCTATGAGCATGCCATGGCAAATGATAGGCTAGGGGTACATTGTGTTGGAGGCATATAAAAATAAAGGCTGCGTATTGGACTCTGCGATGTGCCCTCATCACTGGCTATTGCATAGAGCTTTCCCGCCTGTGGAGTACTGGCCTAGCATATAAGAAAAACCTCCTGCCGTGAGATGGGAAAGTGAACTGGTGAACTGGATGTGAGGTGAGTCCAGAAAGGAACTTGAATGAAAAATTGATGAATCTACAGATACTCAGCCCTGTCCAGCCATAGCCTCATGATGTTGAAGACTTTTATCTGAAGGAAGCAACTGGTTTTCCATGTTTTCTATCCCTTTTAACTGTTGGGGTTTTTTTTTTTTTTTTAACCTTCTGTTAAAAAAGTATTTATACTTTGCTCACCAAGTTTTAGATAAGAGATGGGATTATTTTAAATCAGCTAATAAAGTACAAGTTTAATCCCTCATAAATTGCCATTAGAGATTTTTACCTCTATGACTTATGCAAATAAAGATGTGATTAACTTCTATGTGAATATATATGAAGTAATTCCACCCCACCCAACTGATCAAATAGCTCCACAAAAGCACAACACCTAGGACAAATGTAAGGTTTCTTGAGGCAAGAAGCCCATTCAGTGAGTTCACTACTGACTGAAGCTTAATACATAGGCCACATTTAATTTTTATGAAAAACAATTTTTAATGGAAGAGTCATTTTATGTATAAGTCATTGTGCATGGATTTCCCAATGGAGAAGCAAAGAAATATCTACACTTTCTAAAAGAGAAGGCACTAACAGATCAAACATAATCTGCTGATCAAGTTTATCTTGGTGAATCAGATTTTATCAGGGCCACCTGTATAACTACAGGTAACTACAGGCAGCTGCCCCCTGGAGAAGTTACACCACAGGCAACAACTGCCCCTTGCTTCTATGGTGGAGACTGGAATTGTGGAAAACAGGGGGACCTTGTGAGGAACTCATGAATGTCTCATGACTCTTCCCAGTCTCTTGACCTTCTTCCATTCAGGAGAGGATGTTAAGAGGTCCAGTCTCAGGAGACATTCATAAGGCTCAGCTCAATTTATCTGCTTTCATCCGGAGTCGCATACACATTCAGGAGGAAACACTCATTTTCAATACTCACTTGTTTTGACAGAAACAGTTTTCTAAATATGAGACCTAAGAGATAATAAGCCAAGTATAAGGTAGCATTCAAAAGAGGACCATTTAACACATCGTAAACTGTTCTTTTGCATTGTTAGCCCATCACACAGTACAGTAGATGTTCTATTCCATTTTGATAAAAGACATCAAGCTAATGTTGTTTTTGTTGAACCATATCTGAGTTGGAATCAGGAACTCAAAAAGAAACATTAATTTCAAAATGGAAGCAGCATTTCATCTTTGAAAATCATGTCTTAAAGGACCTACAAAGATCACCAGGATTATGGCGGAGGGACTGTGATAAATGTGATATGGAAACTCTGGGTTTGTTTATACACTTGTTTCACAAATTTCTTCAGTGACTACAAAGGAAATCTTGGAAGAAGATTTAAAATGTTTAAAGAAGTCTGACCTCACTAAATTATGAAATAAAATGTTGGAGAAAACAAATCTTTGAACGTTTCCTGTGAAGTAAGTTATTACTGAGCTGGTAGCCTGATTCCAACCTCAAGTGGGATAGTGGCAGAAAATTCATTTGGAATATAGGAACAAAATTTGGCTATTCTAGCATGTTAAGAGAATTACATGCCTTAAAAGGGACATAAAGGTTTTATGCAACAGTCAGCCCTACTTATATGTAACCACAGATATCAAACAATCTAATTATGTAATTATTTTGGACTCTTTTTCTACTGTCAGTGGATTATGTGCAAATAAAACAAAGCATTATTATTAATTTATTTTTAAATTTAGAGTTCAATATTTTGTCATAAAAACAAGTGATAACATACTTTCAAACTCACCTTTATATTCAAGGTAAAATTGTTTCAAATAATTTTTATTTGAATTTTATGAAAATATTTTTCAAGTTCACAATAAGTATGGTAAATTGGATTTTTAATCCAGAATACTTTCTTTTGAAATTTGTATTTCCTGCTAAATGAGTACTGTGTATAATATATATATTAGACATAACATTTAATCATACTGGTATATGTTCCTAGCTTAATATGAAGTGAGATAGGATTTCATAGGAACAACAGATGTCTTCTCAGAGATAATCTTGTAAAGTAGTATTTTTGCTTAGGTCTAGGTGTGGTTCTTCACCATGCAGAAAGCAGATCAACCACCAGGGTGCGCTAAAACATTTGCAATAGCTTTCTTCTGTCCTGGATGGGGCTTCTAAGTGCTACTCCTGTCTGAGCTACAGGGTATGATGCTTTTCCCTGCTCATTTGTATACTGTGTTACTAAGATTGCTGGCAGGACTAGCTTTAAAAGATAAATTAACATCATTCCTATAGGAAGAGTCACGTTAGCCCATATTCCGTACAGTCTTTCCACAGGACCAGGCTGGCATTCCCACTTAGATCTCATGGGAATGAACTGCTCCATCACTCTCTGCCACTGGCACCCCAGAGGTGCGAGACGCGTATGGTCAGAGTTTCCTCATATACATATGCTACCCTTGTCATTATGTTATATAGTATTAGCCACCCCACCCCCACCATGTGTGTGTGTGCAAGTGTGAGAGTGAGTATGAGGTATGAGAGTCTGTGTGTGATTCTCACATTCCCACATTACGTCATCATCTCTGATGCAAACCTTACAGCATTATAAAGACCTTACATATCTAGGAGGCTTAGGGCTACATCAGTAGTTGTCTCTGTGTATGGTAGATATTTTGCTACTTGAAGACTTGATCAAGCCTCCTCTGAGAGAATATTTAGGTATCTATGGGATGATAGGTTGAGTTCATGGAAGCCTCTGGAAAACACTCTTTGGCTAATTTTAGAAATAGAAGAATCGCTTGGGGCAAAGTACAATGGTAAATGAGAATCAACAAGGGTGATTTACATCACATGGTTTAGAGAAGGATGTGTTTAGCTTGTGTATGTTTCTAGAATTATCAACATGGTGTGACTTCTGAGAAGTCCCAGGAACCATATTTCCTGAAGAAAGCTCATTTCTGTACCAAACTGTCTTAGGGTTATTTACTGCTGTCCTGGAACCCCAGTTTAAGTTCATTCAACTGATGACAAATAGAGATTGAGCCTAAGTATGCTGGCAAGTAAGTTCATTCAGAACTATTTAAATATTAGAATCGACCAGCTCAAGTATCTTCACGGTTTAGAATTTTTTAAAAAATGGGTGAAAAGGAGTTGATAAAATATTAATTGGCGACAACTCCAAAAATATGCTGAAAATATACCATGCACTGAAAACATTCATATTCAGTTACTTATCTCTGGCATGCATTAGACACTGGCAGCCTATTTGTTTGAAATTCTCTCTTGGCCTTTGGTGACCCTGTTGCCATATGTCTGCTTAGGGATCTTCTTTGTCTGCCTCAGTTTCCCCTGTGTGAGGAGAAGACACCATGTCTCCTCAAAGAAACTGCCCGATTTTGCTACTCTGTGCTTTGCAATCTCTCTTTAATATGCGTAAGCCTCATTTTCTAGATGTAACATTTGCCTGGGGTTTCTACTTAACCTTGGCATTTGCTCATGAGAGTTTCTCTTGCTGTGTGACTCCTCACTTCTAAGAGTAATTATCTCAGGAGATCTGAAAGTATCTCTTAAGGGAAAGCATGCCAGCAAGAGGAGACCGGCACCTCTGTGTGCGCAGGCTTTGATTTCTACAGACTCCACAGCATTCTCAAGCCGCAGGAACCTCAGGCTGGCAATGCATATAGGAAGTTTAAGGCTAGACCCAAATCTCTGGTTTGCTCTGGATGCTATTTTCATTTACTTCGTGCTCATGATGTGACTAAGTTTGACTGTCTTTCAAGGGAGTACGACTCCTTAGCCACAGGTTTGGCTATCACTTTGGTCAAGTGCTTGTGGTGTGTAGGCATCTTCTAAGGACCACTCAGTCTGTCCTTATGACCTGTATTGACATTGACATCAGACTCATGCCCTTGGCCTCCAGAACTTAGCGTCTCCACTAAGGACCCACAGGACCCACGTCCGATCAAAGACCGACTTGTCTGACACATCGTCTGGTCAAGATACAAGTGGCCTGGGTTTTTCATACAAAAACACACTTTCTGTTTTTCAGAGTGGTCCTTCCTGGGCACCGGAAACTCTACCTCACCTGTGAGGACTTTAGATTTTCCTAAGTGCTCTGCTGCAACCGGCACTGACATTTGGATCTCTCTTTACCTCCAGCCTGTATATTCGTGGACCATGGCACAGTTGATAATCTTCCCAGTTTCCTTCTCTCACCCAGTTCGCCACCTCTAACTCTATACACTAGAATCGGTCACAGTCTAACTTGCCAAAAAAAAAAAAAAAAAAAGAAAAGAAAGAAAGAAAGAAAAACAAAACCCAAAACAAAAACCTTTCATATAAAAATTTTATTTAATATACTTTGATCACATTCTTTTCCCCCTCCGACTTCTAACTTCTCCTACCCACCCCCCACCTGTCTACCCACCCAGGTTCATCTATTTCCTTCCTTCCCCTCAACCCCACCAAAATGAAAATTAAAACAGATAAGCAAATGAAAATAGAAAGGAAGAAATCAGTAAGAAAAACAAAACGAGACAAAATGTGAATAAAGCAAACCATGCTGTCAGGATTCTGCCGCACTTCCTGAAGCCCTGGCCAATGGCGATTAGCCTGGCCCAGCCCAGAGTTCTGACGTCAGCTCCATTTAAAGAGGCTCTCCACGTTCGACCCCTCCCTTTTCCTCTTTCTCCCTGCCAGAGGCCATCCTCTCTAACCCCCCCCCCCCATCCTTTACTATCTTTATCTATCCATCTCTCCTCTCCCTTTTATAACAAAGTCTCTCAGCGTGGGCTCAGTCTAAGTGTCTCTGGCTGCTCTGCCTTTCACAGCGCTGCATGGGGCAAGGGGCCACCATCCCTTAGCCACACGGGCTTACATTATTATAACAGCACGTGGAGCCCAGTCCTTGCCTTCACACAGAGCCTCCACCTTGTCTTCCAGGTCTTCTTTTACATTGCTTTCATCATGGTTACTTCCAGCTCTCCAGCCTCAGCACCCTCCCAGAACTCGCATCTTCCAAAAGTGATGCAGAGGGCACTGAAATGATCCAGAATATGGCACTCTGGGTTTTGAGCTCTGTTTTACTCATCTGAAAAATAAATCCAGCACAATGATAATTTCATTTATTTCCTTCTTTATTCCTGCCAACATGCTCCCGTTTGAAGTGTCAATGAGCAGGACCTGTGAACCTCTGCTCATCCGTACCCCATCACAGAGACTCAGGAAAACATGAAGCTTCTGCCTCCAGCTCTCTGCGCTCACCAAGTGTCATTTATATTAATGCACCTTCTAATAGGAAAATCAGTCGGGTGGCATGAAATTACTTAAGTGAAATAATATGTAAGGTGATTCTATGACCTCAGGTTTTTTCTCCCCAAGTTGGCACAGTGAACCAGTTTGTTTCAGAAACTACCGCATGGGGGGAAAATGGCTTTTAAAGGAATGGAGGTGAGGCATTTTACATGTGTGACCATCATTTTAAAGGTTTATTGATCTTTCCTTTTATATGTATAACACTTTTCTATCTATATTCCTGAGATACACAGCCATTGATCCAGAGAAATCGTCTGGCTTTATCTCTCACCTTTGACTAGAAATATAAATAAAATAAAAGTTACGTCACTTTTTAAGGCATGATGTTTTCTTTGATCCTAAGTACTGTATTGATTAGCGTGTTACCCAACAGAAACCCACACACAAAAAATGAAAGAAAAATCAGAAGGGGGAAAACCTGCTGTTTTGTCTGCTTTTGTGACTCACACTAACTAATCAGATGAAACCACTCTCTGTGTGTTCATTTAACAAACTAAACCCACCACATAGGAATCATTTCGGGCATCTCCCCTGAAACTAAGTTTATTTAAGGTCCTTTGGCAGAGCTATTGCTGGAGCAGCCAACAACTTGGAAGCTCTGCTTGTGCAATTTGACACTTAATGGTTTTCCCTTGGCTGAGAAACATAGCAAGCAGAAATCAGAGGGAAATCCAGTGACCTGAGCTCAAAGCACTGCACCAGACCTTGGCTCTGTGGAAGGGGCTGCTGCTGGCTGGTGTGTTGAAGAAGTATCGAACAACCAAAAACCATCCTCTGCTGGAGGAGAAGGATTTGTCCTTACAGCAGACAGGCCTTTGAACAGTGGGTGGGCAGGAGTTCCAGCTTGCCTGAGGCTGCAGCTCCTAAGGAGCTGGATCACCTGGTTGTGCAATACAGATTCTAAAGGAAGGTAAATCAACCTTGTGGAATTAACTTTTTGAGACTTGTCCTGTTGACATAGTTGTATGACTGAAGAAAAATTCCTTAGATGCTCTAAGCTCCATTTTTCTCTTCTCTAAAATTGAGATAATTATACTTTACACTCTTGTCTAAGACTAAATTCAAAGATATTCTATCTATCTGTTGACTTTGTGGACCTATTTTCTGATTTTTTTTTTTATTTTTGTAATATGTCTCACTATATAACTGTAACTGGCTTGAAACTCACAGAGATCTACCTGCCGCCGTCTCCAAAGTATTTGGAGTATAAATTCTGAGCCACCTTGGGTGACCTAGCTTATGACTTTCTGAACCTCAGTTTTTTTAGGTAATCTAGAAACCGTAAAATTTGCTGCTTCTCAGGGCTGAAATGAAACCTGTCTGGGATAATGTTCAAAATCTATTCCAAAAATAATTGTCTCAAGAGACCAGGAAGAACACTTGTTACACAAATGGGACCAAGGAGTGTATGGATTTTGGGGATCCACATAAAAAGGCAGGCATGGTGTGATCCAAGCTATGGTGAGTTGGGAGGCAGCTAGAGGCAGCTCCCTGTAGCTACCTGGCCTGCTAAACTAATATACTGGGTAAAGGTACAGGGCAATGAGAGATTGTCTTAAAAACAAAATGTAGAATATACCTAAAGAATGACATCTGAAGTATTCTGACCTTCACAGGTGCATGCACACGCATATAAATGCACTTAATAAGAATATATACATATGTTCGCACACACATACACAAAACAACCCAACAACAATGATAAAATAGAATGATTGATCACAGTAAAAACCCTATAAACGATGCCTACAGTTGGTTGTCTTGTGCTCTATAAGATGTAGACTTTGGTGCCAATAAGAGCTATATAGTCTGAGGCTAGCACTTCTGGCATAGGTGCCTTCCTAATAACTCAGCACAACCCCAGTCTAATAAGAATCCATGTTGTCAGACCCCAAATCACTTGTTTCCCATCCACCTGGCCTTGGCTAATCCCTTTGATCTCTGTGTACCACACAGACTTAGTTCACACTGTCTGGTTCCCACACCAATCCCTACTTCAGAGGGGAAGTTTCAAAGCAAACTCAGCTTCTCCATCCTTCAGGCAGGATACTGAGTCACTCTTCCTGTTACTGTTAAGTCAGGACAAAGAGTTCCAGCATTAACCACAGAGTCCTGTCTTATTCTCAAGGAATCCCCCAAGGTGGCCTCATGAAGGAGATGAGCCTGCCTGCCAGTACTGGCCACAGCATCTGCTGGCCACTCCCCCAGTCGTGCCTCTGCCTCTGTTTTCTGGTCTTTTGTACTCAGTAGTCTGGGAAAGCAGGCACTGCTTGCTATGAATAGTGAGGTCACTGGTGTTCAGACCTTTATATGTGGCCCCTCTGATACTTATTATATCTCTTAGGAGTTTTGCAGT
This sequence comes from Phyllotis vaccarum, assembly GCA_033318265.1. Lineage (NCBI taxonomy): Eukaryota > Metazoa > Chordata > Mammalia > Rodentia > Cricetidae > Phyllotis > Phyllotis vaccarum. The sequence goes on from JARWLC010000016.1 coordinate 16,186,626, forward strand.
GCCTTGCTTTTAAATTGTGAAATGAAGCTTAGAAAACTTATATAAGATACCCCACGTCACAAAAGTAACTATAATTCTTATTTGCATTTATTACTCACTGATGTGTCTTAATCAACTATACAAGCTTCCCTACAGCAGGACTGTTTCAGCCAGTGAAGACAAGGCAGAAAGGGAAGGAGCAATTACTGACTCCTTTCCATGGTGTGACATAGACACTGCACACAAGAACACACCCACTCCTAACCTTTGTTCTTATACCATTGACTAGAACTTAAAATATGTCCACATTTGGCCTCAAGAAAGACTGGGCCAGTAGTGTTCCTAAAATATATATAGGATTGCATTATTGTAGAAGAAAAAAAAAAACCAGAAATGGGAGAATATCACTTTTTACCAGTGTTTCAAGATGCTTTCATGAGTATTAATTACATTAAAAATGTGAGTTTGGATTTGCTCAGTGATTAAGAACAATCCTCTTTCAGAGGATCTGAGTTCAGTTTCCAGCATTCAGCTCAGACTGCTTACAACTAGCTATAACTCTGATGCTCTCCTATGACTTAAGAGGGAAGCTGCACACACACACACACACACACACACACACACACACACACACACACACACACACATGGGAGAGAGAACTACACACATGTATAAATAAAAATAAAATACCTTTTTAAAGTAAAAGTCTTTGTAAGTGTCCTAAATAAATTTTGAACTAATATCCTTGGCATACTTTTAAGGAAACTCTTGTACCACATAGGTCTGGGTATTTTACCCAGGAAGCATCTTGTCCACAGCAGCAAGCACAGCTGGCACATGGAGGTTCCTTGAGTATACTGGGTTTTGCTGTAGCCAAGGCTTCAGTTTGCACAGCTCAGTGAAACACAAAATAATCTCAGAAATTATGAATTTGACAGGTTAACCATTAGCTGTCCTGTAATTTCATTTTATCTCTCTGTCTTTCACCTTTCTAAGACTGAAACTGGTGAACAATATGACAAAACCCCTTTTCATTTGCAGTGAAGCCTCCTCTCAGGGCAGCAACCAAAGCAGGCTGCAGATTATGACTCATATCAAAGGGCCTTGGATTTGAGGATTGTGTCTGTCAGGTATTACACTAATCTGCTTTGACAAAGCCAAATTTTCTGTCCAATCTTCGCTTTTCCCATCTGCAGAGCTAACAGGAGGGACGACATCGTCTCCAAATCCCACTGATGAGGCGGCTGCAGCTCTCCCTCGCTCTTACCATTCCAGCCACTGAAAACACATCAGGACAGGAGAGAAGCTGGGATCTCTTTTGGAGGCCTGAATAATCTTCTGTGGATTGCACAGCAGCCAGCCCCAGCCTGGCACTCTTGGTTTAGCTGAGGTCCAGGCATAACAGGTACACCCTGCTGCCTCAGACCAGGCACATTGAAGAAGACATGTGGGTGTTTACACAGGATCAATGAGCTTGGGCCTGGCTCAAGCTGTGCTCTGCTTCTCACTTTTTTTGAGACTGGAATTCCCCAGCATTTCCCCTAAATTAAAAGAACCAACAAACTGTATTACAAAAACAAACAAAATTTGCTTTTCCTTTTAACAAGTAAAAACTAATTTATGCTAAATCTTTGTTGCCCTGAGTCTGGCCAACCTCACGGTCCACTGCTAATGTTTTTTCTCTAGCTAACATCTCAAGTTTGTCAGAATTAAACCCTGCTGGGAAAAGTATATGCTTTTCAAGCCACTAATTGGCCTAAAATGTTCCTCTATTTTATATAAATACATGAGATAGCTCTAAAAATAGAGTTGCATTTGTTAGCCCTAAAGTTCAACTTCAATATGAGGTCATTTCTATTTATTCCTCAATATTTAGGTCTGTCTGCCTTTAGAGTGAAGGGGAAACTTTTCCTTTGAAAGTGTACACTATAATTTCACATAAATAAAGAGGCAGCTTTGATTTCTACTTTTGACTGTAAAAATGTTTTCTAAAGAGTAAGGCAGAAAATGATAATCAGCCCCTCAGCTACTTATTGCTAGTATTATATAATTAAATTATTATTGTATACATATATATAATTATAATCTTAATTTCAGATCTGCTTGATATAAGTCAAGCTAATACGAAATTAGGCAAGACCATGACAGTGATAGCCACAGTAATACAGACTGGATCACTCATGGGTAGCAGAAAGGAACAATGAATATGTCTGGATCATACATTGCAAATCTGTCTACCAGACCTTCATAATGCTCAGGTGTGCGCCTGAGGCATACTCTATGTCCTATACTAGTCTAACGCTTGTCTGAGCTGCTTGCCATTCCCTAAATGCCTTGGCTTGGCAATGAGTCTTCTGAACACTTTGGACATAGAGTAACTCCATTTGTGATGGCCCCTAAAGAAAAACAGGAGTCCCTCTTAAGCTTCCTCTACACCATTGTGTCTGAACTTGAGTTTTTCCCACTTCCACTCCATGTTCTTTGTCTCTCTCATAGACAGGGCTTTCTATTTCTATGTCTTAAATATGATCACTCATCTATCTCAGGGCTCTATCTCTTCTGCTGATTCTTGAACACAGCTGTCCCTTTTCCACATATGGGCCCTTAGTCAAAATGTTTTCATTAGTCATACCATTGAAGGTTCAAACTCACACTTTATTGTTTGTCCTTGAATGCCGTCCTGGTAAGTGGAGTTGGTAAGACCTTTCTTGATGCTCATTGATTGACTCATTGCTGGTGTCTTAAATCTCTTCCCTCCCTCATTGCCCTGGCCACTGGAGTTCATCTTCCTTTCACAAAGGGTCTACAAGATTTTCAGCTTTTGATTCTTGTTATCTCAGCCTCAGAACAAGTCTGACCGGCATCAGTACCATTCCATGGCCCCTGAATTCAGTTGTCTATGGCGTATAACACACTTGGCTGTTGATATGTCTCCTGCATACTATATTCTTGCACTGTCCAGGGTTCACAAGGAAAAGCCATGAAGGCCTCTTCACTTTGCTGACAGATGCTTCTTACCACCTGGGCTTTTGTAGCCACTGAACTGTTTACACACTAAGTAACATTTTTTCTTTTATGTTCTAAGAACTCCTAACACCACTTACCTCCTACTTGGAAGGCCATGACCTTGGAGTTGGGTGCTCTACATTCTTATTGGATTTTTTTTTTTTTTTTTGAGTCCCAGTGAACATGCTGTCTCTTCTAAGAATTATTTCTATCTCTGATCACTTCCTCTTTGAACTTTTCCTTCTTCTGAGGGAGTTTCTTCTTAACTGAAACCTCACACTTTTGTCTCACACTCACCTACAATTTATCTGAGAACCAAGCACTTTCTGGTCATTTTAAATGTACATCCATGGGTAGGTATTCTGAAAGTAAAGTTGGGGGAGAGAAATGGGAGGTGAATAAATGTAAGAAATGTAAGAGGACAGAAGTGGTTTAGGAAAGAGAAAGACAAAATTTGACAGGAAACACAAGTAAACCAAGAAAAAGGAAGCAGGAGCCCACGAAAACAAAGGTCTCATGGGACAAGGGAAGACTTTCCAGTACAGATCACAGGACAAGCTACTATAACAGTTGAGTAATGATGTGGGGGAAGTACTGAGTTGCATCATAATTAGATAGAAATGCAAAAGAACAAATTTAGACATTTAAGACTTTCTTATAAGGTGGATGAGAAATTTAAAGACAAGATATCTTTAACACTATTTGCAAGGGAAACATTTTAAAACTGTTTCATCATTTTAAAAGCACAAATTTGTGCTTATTGAAATATAGAATATTAAAAGTAAAAATATAATCTGTAAATTTGGAATCTGTATTTGTAACCTACAGAAACCAATATAAAATTAATATCCAGATACAAGCATACACATTTATATGTCTTAAGAAAATTAGTTCAGTAACAAGTGACAGAAAGATGTGACATGATTGATACAGACAACACAGTCAGTAGAATAAAATGAAACAGCTGCCTTGATGGGTATAATCACTGGCTTATTACTTGGATTGGAAAGTATTACTCTCTGTAAGAGAGACTGGAGAAGAAGGATCAGGGAAGGGGGAAGGAGAAAGGGTAAGGGAACTGTAGATAATGCAGAGAGAAGGTGCATTCTCCTTGTCACAACTGCGGAGTGCAGTGCAGAATATAGGATTTATAAGGTAGTTCACTTATAATTATATACAATAGTACAACAAATATGATACTTGTTAGCCGAAAGTAAATGTAAACGTTTTCTAAATGAATTTTATTTTATTATTTTATATGTATAGTGTTTTGCCTGCATGTATGTCCATGAAAGTGTGTCAAATCTTGGAGTTACAAACAGTTGTGTGTAGTAAGGGGTTTCTGGCCCGGACTTTCGAGCCTAACCTCAAAGTTTAGGTCCGCAGGTCCGCAGACCTGCAGACCCGCAGACCCGCAGACCCGCAGTCCTACAGAGACACACAGATGCTTTCAATAGTTTTTGGGCTGATCAGCCTCAGGCCCAAGCATATAACTTGCCAGATCTCTACCCTTCATCTAACCCACGTCTCTTGTTCAGCCATGCGGCTCGGTACCTTTTTTAGGGCAGCATAGTTGTCCTCTGCTTCTTCCGGGCCTCTCTCTGGAATTCTCTCTGGTGTTCTTCTGGCACTCTGCTCTCAGAGATTTTCTTAGTCTGGTAGCCCCACCTACACTTCCTGTCTGCCTTTGGCCAATCAGCTCTTTTTATTAAACCAGTGGGTGGGACAATTATTTACCATGAAACAATACAATACCCCTACAGTTGTGAGCTGCCATGTGGGTGCTGGAAACTGAACCCAGGTCCTCTGGAGGAGCAGTCCATGCTCTTAACCACTGAGCCATCCCTTCAGGCCCCTAAATGAATGTTCATATACATAGAGATAAAATTCATTGTGAATGTTCTGATGAAGATGAGATGAATGTTATTATACCCTGATGCTTCCATTACAACATTCTTCCCAAAATTCACGCTAAACAACCTTTGAACTCAGCAGTATAAGCAGAATTTTGGCCTAACCCATGCAACCAACTTGCAGCCATGGTCACAGAGCCAACGGATAAGACACATGCCCCTAAGGTAAAGGCAGAGCTTTCACCCATCAGACCTATTTCTGTATTTACTGCTCCACACTGGCATTGTCCAGAAGAGCTCTGAACCTTCACTCATTTCTAATTACTCTTTGTTCAAACAAATTCTATAAAATCTAATGTGTTCGCCATTTGTCTTTTAACACAATACAATGCCTACATAAAAACGTTACTCAGTAAAATAAGGAAAAGTAGCAAAAGACAGGTGTGGGACACAGATTTAAAAGTAACACACGTGGAAGAAGTAGATGCTCATGACTCAAGATATTTCTCCAAACTCATAGAGCTGTAATGAAAATTTCAGCAAAAGTTGCCATTTTTTTGACATTTTATTAATTCTCTGGGAATTTTATATAACATATTGATCATACTTACCTGTTTTCCCAGCTTTTCTCTGGGCACTCACTACCTGTCCCAACTTGTCTCCCAGACTTTTTTAATTCTTCAAGATCAGATGTGCTACCCAAATATCCTTGGATGTGTGGTCTTCCACTGGAGAATGATTGGCTTCCCATGCATTATACTTTTAGAGACAACAGTCTCTCCCTTTCTCGGCAGCTAACAATTGTAATGGCTCCATGGGTCTCGGTGGAACTGTGTTCCCAACTGCTCTCTCCACGTTGTTACAGCTGTTGTGAACATGTGTGTTTAGCTGCAATGCTGTGCACAAAAGATAATGGTACCCCTCCCTCGGGGATTACTGGGGAAGAGGTGGGGCAAAGAGTATAGATATATTTTTAAAGACTTACTTATTTTCATCTTGTGTACATTGGTGTTTTCCCTCTATCTATGTATATTCTCTACGTGTGTTCATGGTACTCCCACTCAGTCTCTTGAACACTGAGAACATTTCAATTTGAGTTTAAACATGCAAATATTTCCAACAGGAATGCTTCAAAAACTTGATGAACTACTTTTTCCTCCATTTCTTTTCTCTTCACCACTTAAATAATCACCTCATTTTCTCTAGGGAAAAGTATATATACATACAAGCTATGTTCACACTCATTCAGATTATATTCATTCAGAAATCAGTCATGTCCAACGATTATTTCTTTATTCCCGTCATTCTCAGGTACTGACAATTCCCAGACCTAGAAGATCACTCCACTCTTTTTAATATTACAAACTCATCTGGTCCTTTTCTTTAGTAGATATTATCTGCTTGTTATACGCATTGCTTTTGACATAGCTCTACACTCTGTATACATCATTCATTAATGCCCCTTCTCTATGAGATCCTGGTGAGATAATAAAGTAATCACAACACAACAAAGACAAATAAATGCCAAATTCACACCTGTGCCTGTGTAAAAAATAACAGCAACAACAACAAAAACTCTTTGGCTTGAGGTTAGGGATTTTATTTTATTTTACTTTTTAAATTTTGCTTATTTTGACATAAAAGATCCCAGTGTATTCTGAACTGCTATTAACCTGAACTAAAATCAGTTTCTTATACTAGGGTGCTTTATATTTTTAAAAGATGTTGATTTTTAATAATTGTAAAATTCACTCGTGTCCAGTGTATTTACTCTTTCCAGGTGACTGAATTACTGTGTTCCAGGTAATCTGCTAAAGGTCTGCCACTGGTTTTTACTTACACTCTAATGGTCTACTTGCATTTTTCTGCCTCTGTTGTTCCTCTCCTGATTACTCAAATCCCTAGACAGGCTGCACTTCCTTTGAAATGGGCTTTGTCTTGTCCTAGCTTTTCAGGAAGACTTGATGTGGACCTGACTTTGAGAAGCATAGGTGTAAGGAGACCATGTGCAGCTCCACCAAGCTTGAAGGAGTTGCTTCTTGTTTGCAGCTTGTAGGAAAGCTTAGTGAGAACATGAGGTAGAGACTGGTTCTTCTGGGGTCCTACAGGGGAAAGACAGCCATAGAAATAAAAAAAGAAGCAACATTTGGAGTCCATTTAGAATTTTCTCAGAAAGAGACAAAAGGTCACTGGGGATGCCCTTAGCCCTCTCTGGAACTGTGGCTTCCCTCTGGTTGCCAGGGTGATGTATTGAAGGCAAACACTGGTCTGGCTGCAAGATCTCCCAAAACTCTATTGACCTCATGATATACACTGGCCACACGCTAGGAAGCAGTGTAACATCCCGAGCTCATCACAAAGAAAACCATTTTCTCAAAAGTTTACAGGGGTTAAGAGCTCCTGACACTGCAACAGCTGTCACAATTCCCGCCCTGCTCAGCAGCCCTCTGATATAACCATAGCAACCTGCAACCCACAGTCAGATGGGTCTCAGCAGAAAGTCAGCAGCAGATCACCATCCAAACCGGCTCCCTCTTCTGGGGGTTTTAATCTAAGGCTGTGACAGGAGTTAGGAATAGTAAAATGGAAGTCCCTGAGTACATGTATTATGTATTTCTTATCTCGTTTGTACCTAGGGACACACTTTTAGAATATGTAATCATGTACCAAATGCAGGAAAGGGCTTTACAAATAGTTGGAACTCCTTTGGATGTCTAGCATGCTGGAGAAAGCCTTGCAGAAAACATTTCCCACTGTTTTCCACATGAAGCCCATATCTTTCTGCTTCTCTTTCCTTCCTCAGATGTTTTCCAATATGCACAGGTAGCTCTCTGATTCCTAAAGTCCTCTACAAGGATTGCTGAGGGGGCAAGAGGGAGTTGAGAGGATGCCTTTAGGAACTAGTGAACCGGCAATTATCAGAGTAGCTAAGTCCAGAAAGCCGGGTGAAACCCAAGCAAAGACTGTGCTCACCATGCCACAAAAAGGGATGAGTTCACATTCTTTAATCCAATTCACTAACCTTAGTGACTGCTGGAGGGATCAAGCTGAACTCTCAGGCTTGGTCAGCACTACACACCTCAGTCTCCTTTGATGAATAGGTTTGATTTGCCCTCTGCCTTCACATGGAAACTTCTTCCAGTCCTGCTTCTATTTATCATCTATCCTATAATAACTCACCATCCTAAGCGACAGGTATGTGATTTGAAGGGGGAAAAAAGCAAAGGGAAAGAAGAAAAATCAACAAAATGTAGAGAAACTCTAAGTCACGGATTCAAAACATCAATAATGTTAAGAAGAAACGGCTGCTCAGATCTAACAGCTAATCAAGAGAGGAAACTGCATTTCATAATAATCACATTTTAGCCTAAGATTATCTTAAAGAGCAAATGTGTCTCCTTAGAATCAACAGACTGTAATAACAGAGCTCTAGCTACACAGTCTGCCCAAGCAGCACAAACTGAGTACCACGAGCTTTACTTTTATTTACCAAACTTTTTTTGCATTTGCTCCTGAAAGTGTTGTGACCCAATTTTTCATACTTTTGAGACATGTCTCCTCACATTATGAATGTACTGAGATCTCTCACAGTTATCTGTGCTGCCTATTGGAGAACGTCTAGGCATTATTACATGGACAATCTGCTCCTCTTACATGGTCTCAAGAAAGTATTTCATGTTCTTCTGATTCTCATACTGTTTTCTTCATCACTGGCCAAGAGAGGCAAGTTCCCTCCCTCCTCCCAGATTCCCAAGCTGGAACACACTTCATGGTCTTATCACCTCCGCCTTAGTTAGGTGCTAAGAAATACGCATCTGGGTATACACTTGGGTTTTCCCATCTGAGCCTTGTGCTGGTGACCTGCATAGCTTACAGGTTGTTTATGTATGTGTCTCCTCTCCTCCTTGTGCTGGTGACCTGCATAGCTTACAGGTTGTTTATGTACGTGTCTCCTCTCCCCCTCTCCCTCATGCTCAGCCTAAGGCTGTTGAACTAGTGTTTAAAAAGGAAAGCTTGTTGACAGCTACTGGTTGAGAACACTTGTCTTGAACTTCATAGGAGTAAAAAAAAATAAATGCCTACAAGTTAACGCTGAACCTTGAAAGTTTATGCCTTAAAGAAAACATACGCTCTTCCACAAAACGGTTCCAACTTGAGTTGTGATATACAGAATCTGTTTGGCTACTTTATCATTATGCCAGGTAATGTTCTTTTTTTTTTCTTCTTTTTTTAAGGTGAATGGTTTCTTGATCTCCAAACACGTCTCCGTGGTTTCAATGAAAAATGTCTTCTACAGGCGCATGCATTGAAACTCTTACTCCCCAGTTGGTGGTGCTGTAGGTGAAGGAGCCTATGTCAGGAGAAGCATTGATGGAGGAACTATAGGGGAGTGTGCATTGAGAGTGAAGAACCTCATTCTACTTCCTGTTCTCTCTCTCTCTCTGCTTCCAGTGTGTAGATTAAAGTGTGATCAGCTTCCTACTCCTGGTGCCATGCTTTACCTCCAGTTGCTATACCTCTCCACATTGGTGGAAACCACCTCTCTGGAACTTAAGGCAAATATATTCTTTCTACCATCAGTTACTTTGTGTTAGGGTATTTTTATCACGACCATAGAAAAGTAACAAAACAATGTGAGGTGTTTCTTCTTTGCAAAAACCATCAATTCTGTGGCCCCCTTCATGGCACTCTGTTTACAGCTCTGATGCCTAGTGGGACAGTATGGTGTTTTTCTCAGTGAACAGCTTTTCCTAACTCCCCTATCCCTCATCTGATTGCCCCTGGCTGCTTTGTGAAGGTGGGGTAGAACTCAGTAGTCTCCGGTGACATAGATCACGCTTCAAATCTTTGTTGTTTACCACTTTTCCAAGTCCAGTTTCCTCCTAACTTACTGCAGTTTACTAAGCGCTCTTCTTCATACGTAGTTTTAAATTTTCCTCTCTTGTTCTCAGTTGACATACCTTTGGTTTCCATTGCCTGCTACATTTACTGTTGACTCAGTAAGAGGTCTGTCCTCAAATGAATCCTCCGGCTAACTGAATGGATAGAAAGCAACTACCCCCTAATGAACTCACACTCTTTTGTGAATTTTAAAATAGTATATATCTTATGATGTCTAAACTTATCCTTTGTTTGTTGCTTTATTTTTTTCCTGAACATAACAACTCTTTCTATGGTAGTGTCTCATGCACTATGGTAACTGTCTGAAATCAGGAAGGATACAAGGGTTCCAGAATCTGACTTCCTTTTCTAACCAACACTGTAGCCTTTGAGAACTTCCATGTAAACCCTAGACATTCTACCCGGTTGACAATTGTGTGTTCTGATGGCATTTTGGTGCATATAAAAAAAGAAAAGCAGATAGATAGATAGATAGATAGATAGATAGATAGATAGATAGATAGATGAGAAAGAGAGGAGAAAGAGTATTACAGACATAATTATGCGTCAATGAAATGTTTATAACCTAGTTGTAATTGGGGTTAAGGTTCAACTCTCATGATTTTAGGGACATGAGTATAAAACAGCACCCCAGTGTCTGTTCATGGTTATCTGAATTCTTCCTGCTTATGCACTTTCCTTTTTTAGATTGCTCTTCGCACACTGCTGAGCCTAGCACAAACAGCTTCTCTTCAGTAAGCATTTTTTCAGAGACTCATCATACTCATTTTCTACTGCTCCAAGACAGAAGTAAATATAGTCATGTGCCTCATAACAGTGCTTTGAACAACGATGAGAAGTATATATATAAGTGGCCCTGTAATATGACTGTTGATGCTTGTGATGTCATAGCAATTGTGATGTAGTAAAGACAGTTAGTCGTACTGTTAGTACAGACAAACCTATGTTGCTGACAGCCAAACAAAATTGTATGTGCCGTTTTTAAAAGTATGCTAGGTTTTGTATTTCCTGTCATTTATGCATATTAATTTAATGTGTTCATATTTAATATATATATGCATATATACACACATATATACATACACACATACACACAGAGAGAGGTACATAAAACAGCAACTTAGTGAAAAGTATTTTGAATTATACCTGATTGTTCTCTGTGTCTCTGGGTTGCATCATATGAAGTGGCTGGCTTACCCCATTTGGCTTTGTGTAAGTTCACATCATTGTTCTCATGCACTGACAGAATCTCCTGACAACACATTCCTCATGGTGCATCCCCACCATTAAGGAGTAAACAATGATATCTTCTCCTTCTCATTTCCATTTGTGACCCAGTACATACTGTTCAATGCTGTTATCCTGGAAAGCAAAGACTAAGCCTTTATATATTTTGTTGTATCACCATTTTGAAAGCTAGATGTTCAAATATAAAGACTGACACACATGGTTTTCATAAACATTTGTGATACTCTACACGAGGATATGAGAGTACACAATCTTAATTATGCTCATAAATCTTTTAAGATACAATCTTCAGTCATTACAGAAAAAAATTTCTTATGATAATAAGGAAAATAATCATGTAATAACATGTCATAATTCTTCTATACCTTTTATTTGTATTTGATAAATCAGTCATTTTGTCATGTAGGACATATTTTTTCCAGAAGTCCACATGTTCGAAAGGAAATAAAATAGAATTTATTGTCTTCACACATGAAGCATCATCACCCCCATAGTCTCAATTAATCTGACTCTGGCAAAAACACTCTGCAGTCTCCTCTGGGATTGTAATAAAATCTATTTTATCTGAAAGGGTCACATGCAAATTGCATTTTCTTTTACTCTTGATGGACACCAATGATTTCTCTGTGCCCAGTTCTCACTGCAAATGGTTGATTAGTTAAGAAATGTCTGGTGCGGCAGGAAAATGTATTTTTCCCCATGAGTTTAGAACAGCATACCCTACTTCAAGAAATTTTTTAATGTGTCACCATTATACTTCAGTGTGGAAAGGGAAATGGTGCAAACTGACAAGTGTTCCCCAAGAATGCTTGTAGCTGATTTAAACCATGAGTGGCTCTTCCCCGCTGTCTGTAAGATGCCACCCTCGCCGATGCCCTCTTCTCATTAGATCATTAACTCCAAATTGCTTCGCTGGGTGTTGTGGGATACGCAGAATGGGCCCTCAAAACCTGGTGGATTCCTTCAGTTCAGGATTTACTGTGACAAAATCATCTGATGCCTTTGGATTTTCCTATACCTTTTGTGAGCATAGAGGTTTAAAGAATATTTTTAATACACTCCATATAACATTAAATGTATCGGTTGGAATCCATGTCACAACCTGTGCCGTTTTCTTCAGACTTCCAAACATGTGGGATCATTTAAACTTTCATAGCCCAGCACTTTACACATGAATAGTGTTTACTCGATGCTTGGAGCAGTTTTGCCTCTTTAAATTTTGAATCGGTTGCCAGTACCAAGCTGGTGCATTCTAAGCAATAACTTTCCATCAACCGATCCAACAGCATTCTTTCTCTCTTTTGAAAATCATGGCTGATTAAAAGTCTAATGCAGCAGCTGTTAGTGATCATGTGACTGATGTGTTTTTAAAGACAGATGTTGAGTATTAAAAGCAGAGCGCTTGGGTTTCTCTGTAGCAGAGGAATGTTTTCAAGCAGTCGCTGCCACTTTATCCCACTTGACTTCTTCTTACTTCTCTTATCCTGCCTGTCTCCCCTCCGCTCTTCTCTCTACTGTTAAACAGAATATAATTTAAGGGAAATAGTTTATTTCAAAATGTATATAACACCTTGTGCCCCCCCCCCGCATTTTTTCAAACCAAGAGCTGAGAGAGGTTCCATGTTTGATGGTGAAAAGTTTCGCAAACTTTTACATTGAAAATAAAGAGATTTTCAAAGTAAATCAAAGATTTTCAGCTCTGGCAAACAGAAACACGGTAAAATTCAGCAGAGTTGTGAAGTTTTCATATGGCCCAAGTTGCTTAAAAACAGCATAGATTTTTATTAGAAAGGATAATTTCAACTAGTTCTGGTTGTCATTGTGAAGGATTTTTCGACGTGTTCTCATGTTAGAGAAATTCTTAAAGTATGTATTACATGCATTCCATTGAACTCTTTGAACATTTGAAACTATTGTACTTTAATGCCTTGTGCACATTCCTAATTGTAACTCCAGCCAGTAGATTCTGTCCTGAAGTTTGGGGACCCGACTGTGATAACACAGTAGTTTCTGAGTCGATGGGGAAGATGTCTTGAGAAATGATTCATCTGGTGCTATCTACTAGAAAGAATAAAAGATTATGCTGTAAAGAGAAGAAACAGAACAATTTACAGAGAATCATGGTGTTTTAGATCCATAATGGCTTTGTCAATCACTTGAGAAAGAGGACATTTAAGACCCTTACCATCTAGTGTAAAGGCTCAGGAGTGAAAGGCGATTAATCACGGGAGCCACAGAGCCCTCTGAAGGATTCAGGGACAGCCAGCACATTTACTCCAGTGGTTGGAACCTTTAGCTTATTCCATTTTGGGTGGTCCTCAAGGATCTACACTTCTACAGGTTACCCAGCAAGGATGGAAAAGTCATTAGCTGAGCCCCAATGAAATCAGAACATAAGCTGCAAGGCCCAGTCTCTTGGTAAATACTAAGCATTTATGTAGTACCTTTAACCCTAGAATTAACTGGAGACAGCCATAATGTAATTCCCACTTCACACAGAAGGAATGAAATAGTAATTTATCAGAGTGACTGAATAGCTTAAGCTTTTGGTGAATAAAAATATATCATCATAATGCAAGTTATCCATTTAGCTCATCCCTTAAGAAACAATCTCTCAAAGGAATAGGAAGACATACATATACAACTTGAGAAAGAAAAAAACACTAGTTCATCTCACTCTTGCCTCATCAGCATTCATGAGCTCTATGTAATTCACATGGATTTCATGTCTCTGCTCTTGTCAATTATTATTATCCCCAGCCTCCAAATCAGCATTCATTCAGGCTGTATGAATTAAAAGCTGCTTCAAGAAATCTCCTCTACTGTTTTACATTTATGGGCTTTGTTTTGACATGTACAATATTTGGTCTGAGACTAATAGCTTATTGTTGCTCTGAAGCTGTAAGAAACCGTGCTCATCAAGGACACCCAACCTTCACCCACAAACGCTGACTGTGTAGAACTTCACACCAAGCATGAGCTCACAGTAGCATCCGAGCCCAGACCAGACTTTGCTAAAATCTATTGCAAACTTCCAAAAAGAGATTTATTTTTATTTGCACACATACATATATGTGAGTGGGTGCATGTGTATGTGTGTGTTTAGATGTACAACACAATGTTTGTGTGTGTGTGTGTGTGTGTGTGTGTGTGTGCATGCTCCCTTGGAAATCAGAAGTCATTGCATCTCATGAAGCTAGTCTTACAGGCAAAGAAGAAGAAGAAGATGAAGAGGAAGAAGAAACTGAAAGTTGAAACTTTCTTAGGAATCAGAAAAGGCCAGACAGACCTAATGGAGCCTCATTGTGGCTTCATAGCTAGTACAGAGTGGACTTACAAGGTAGGAAAATATACCACCCCACTGAAGAGGTAATTATTCCCCCATCTCTGTAGCAATGCTTTAGGTTGTCTACTTTCCTGAGGGGGGCATCCCTTAGCTACGTGATTAGGAGGCCCCACTGTATGAGTTCTGTAGCTTAGAATGTTAGGACCCTGTCCAGACCAGAGAAAAAGCTTTGCTTTGATGGAAAGTGACCATACAATCACTGAGGGAATAGATTGGAATCGGGGTATAGATATAATTCTTTTCCAGAGTGAAAATCCAGAGGTCCAACTCTAAAGCTCTTTGCAGAAGAGATTAGTACCTTTCAGTCCCATCCATACATTCCTCCAGCCAGAAGGGAGATAAGAAGCAGTTCTCCCTTTGACATGCCAGGCCAGAAGAGCTAGGGTGCACTGCTTTCTGGGACCCTGCTCCTAAAATGCCTAGCCAATGCCTATCTCATGTTCTCACCACCAGGCTGACTTTGAACCTGTAGCGAGCTTCCTGCCTTTGTCTCTGGGATGCTGGTATTATAGATGTTCACCCCTGCAGGAGGGCTGGTATTCTTTCTTATGGTACCAACCTCATCAGATTCCTTCAGAACTATGCTCCAAGGTCTGAGTGGATTTTCAACATAAATAATCAGGCTTTTAATTTCACTGTAGCCAAAAGCCACAGTCTTCAAGTATCTCCACAGACATTTTTTTTTTCCCAAATGTAGCCATGGATTGATTTTCACTTACAAGGCTTAAAACTGAAGGTCCTAGTTGCTATTTTCTTTCTCTTATTTTTTTTTCTTTTAAAAATTTAATCATATGGTCCAAAGATAATGCAATATACTTTTATAGAAGTTAGTTTTTCATGATTTTATGTGAATCCATACCATAGGTCTCTTATTTTACAGATTTTGTTAAGAACAACAGTTAATAAAATCTTGAAAAATCTGGAGAAACTCTTATGTACACTTGACCCAATGAGAAACTTTAAATTAAAATACTTATGATTTATTGGGTCTATATGCAGTTTTTGTTATATGACTCTTTCCTTAATACACCACTGTATCTCCCTGCACTATAAACAGTACCTGTTCCTAGTTCGTACCATTGCAAACAAATAGGAAATTAATACAACTTTCAGATTTTTTTTTTAACTTCCATCTCACATAAAAACTCCACTGGGTATATTTGGTCAGAATGTAAAGAAGACTGTACACCAAGAGCTTTCTGCTTTTGTGAAACTCACCAGTAAAAGATGGACATGTGTGCTGGCTAAAAACCAGCTCTTTCGGAAACCTGAATTTACCCAAGTGTTTTGCTGGGAGCCAGTGCCTTTGAGAGACCTTGATTGTATTATTTCATGTGAAGTTAATCTCTGCTTTTCCTTCTGAGCAATGATAAGAATATCTGCTTTGGAAATATCTAGGGAGATTAATGTAACACTGTAATGTTTGAATTGTGCTTGAAACTCTTTCAAAGAGAGGCACTGGTCATTAGTGTGCATTTTATGTGTGTACACACTGTGGGTATGTAGCAAATAACTCACAGACTGCTGTTTGGTTTTTTTAAATTAGAAACCCTTGATAGACTTGCTTAATAAATGTTTTTTGATAATCACAAGAATTCAAATCAATTTATGTTATCAAACATCAACATGCATTGCTATAACGTTTACAGACTATTAAAACATTGGTTGATGTTTCTGAGTTTATAATTTTAGAGTGGAAGGCAAAAGCAGATTTTGTGCATGTGGGAGAATAATTATGAATATAGGGCTAAAAGCACATATACCTCCAGAACTCCTGATCTGCTCACTTAGTGATGTTAGCTGCTTCCTTATTGGATAGAGCTGTTTCTCTGTTGCATTAGAAGCACCTGCTCTTTCTAGATTGAGTCATTGCTCTTATGCTTACAGTGGCTTAGGAAGATAACCATGGACTTTGTGAGAAGATGCATTAATAAACGAGCAAGAAGAATACAAATACTAGGAAGATATTCTCAGCAGGCTCAAAGCCATGGTAGTATTTTTCTTGATCCCTTGTATACATGAATATGCTTGGAATAATTTATCAGGTTAAATAATAGATGGATACTCAAAATGACTTAAACACACACATTTATATATTTTATTTTTGAGAACTTGGTATCTACATCACATCAATTTCTCCTTTATTTAGATTCTTCTAATGTTCCCCACTCCGAAATTCAGGGTCTGGTCTTTAATTTGTATTGGTAAATGCAGATACATATATGCATATATATGTGCATATATATATAATAACTCTATATACAAACACATATACAGTCTTTTAAGTATATTTAGCATTGGTTGCACATAGTTATACCCACAGCTAACCTCTTAAAATTGGACATAAAACATAATTGAAAGGTATCATAGGCAGACAATGGGCTATGCTAAGACTCCCAAATCTTGATTTTGGCATTAGGAGTCAGCCTACATTCTAGACAGTGGAGTAATCTGTCTCAAGGCTCAACTGAACACCTGAGAGAGGTTCTGCATGCCTTCTTTAGCCTTGTGATCCAGAAATGCCAGGTATTCTTGATCTAAGAAACAGTTGACAACTGCATCTGCTCCGGTGTGCAACCCCTTCCTTCTTTCTGTTAGCTTCCTAGTAGCTTCTAGATCTAACACAAGCTTAAATGCTTCCTTTTGAGTCTGGACCACAACCCCCTTTTGTGCCCCACCTTCTGATCTTCAATCTGCAGCCCTGCAGCAAATCCTTGTTCATACCTGGCTTCATTATGTACTTTTTTTTCCCTAGGGTTATAGTCTTCTAGGTTTTGTAGTCTACTTCACTTATGTTCTATTATGTATTTCATGCAATTGTATAACATCTTCCGTAGCAAAAAAATAGGTGAGTGGGTAAATCCAATAACATTTATTCTGTCATGTTGGGATAGAGCATAAGAGGAAATGTTAATACTGGCAATTGCATGTGTGATACTGTGAGCCACTAAAATTTCTCTCTACTTGAAAATGTCAGTGGGTGTTTTTCAGTGGGGAATATCAGTCAGTGGGTAAGAGTTGTGTCTATGCTTGTAGCTCCTTTGTTCTAAATCATTCAAGTTAGTCTTTTGTGTCTGTTTGAGATAGCAAAGTATGACCTTTCACTATAAAAATAGAAATGACAAAGCTTAAAGGAAAATGCAAACTAAAGAAACCATAGCCCTTATGAGAGACATGGTTCTTCACACACACACGATCACATACGACCTTAATAGAGAATAGGAGCAAAATAGTCAGAGAAATAAATTAACCTGCAGAAATTTCTGGAATTAATCTCTAGTATGATATACACATAAGGATGGAGAAAACAAGCAGTTGATATGAGAATATAAATTTCATTGAGGGATGTGTTTTTTGGGAGTTATTTATTAGTTCAATTAAAAATGGATATAAGCAGCATCATGTAAAGACTCACATCTGCAATTTCAGCCCTCAGAAGGCTGAGATACAAGAATTGCCTGAGATATCGATATCTAGTGAGTGGCAAATCACCAGGTAGCAGAGTAGGAACTTGTGCTATAGAGACTGCACTAGGAGAATGCAGACACAGCTGGTTTAGGAAACCCTGTTTCTTCTATGTGCAGTGTTGGGTCTAAAGAAAACAGGATTTATGAACAGTTTTCTGGCTCAGTTGTTTTCTTCTTGAATATCAGTTCAACAGATTTTTATGTAAACCTCCAAAGGCTACCTCTACATCAGAATCTATTGTGTCAGCAGTCAAAAGTCAACTTCTTTGACCATTTAAAAGGTCTAGATTTTTATTCAATTGGACAGATTCTAACCCTACATATTCTCTACTTGGAAACATAGTCCCTTGGTGTTTGGCCAACAAAGCACATGGCCAGACAGTGAACCGATATACAATTCACATAATGTGTGCACCGTCTGAGGGAACCAAAGACCTTTCCCACTGTACTGCTAATATGTGCAGTCTTACAGAACTAACTTCCTATAAATGTTATATACAGATCTTACTCTCTGCTTTCATGCTTAGGTAATCGGGTTACTCTTCCCAGTAGCAAACACTAAACAAGAGAATAAATTTACAGGCATACTCAATTTTGTTTAAAATACCTACTTAAAAATCTGACTTCTTTGAGGATTCAGCATATATATTGTGAGTCACTGAGTATACTTGTTTGAAGACAATCAAATATGACAATGTTTAGCTTAATTCATTATCTGTCTGAAATTACGAAAGTAGTGACTGGATTTGAAGTGACATAATTTGTCTTAATCCCAATCTATTTGCTGCGGAAATACATTATCTTTTTGAGTTTATAATAGTAAGATTTCTTTTCACCCCTTGGAACTCAGAGAGCATGGACACTTCATCTCACATAAGATGCAGATGCCCTGCACAAAATAAAGAAAGTGAAATGAGAGGAATACAGTGAAACCTCATGGCAAGTGTAGATTCAATGCAAACTTAGAAACTTGTGGGTCCATTGAGATTCCAGGAAAGCACATCCAACACTAAGACCCAAAGAAGTGAAATGAAATTATCTTTTGGTAAATGGAACCCTTGTGTTTGCTTGCCACTCCTGAGGTCTAAAGGCAAGGCCTTTTACATGTAATGCAAGGCTGAGCCTCTGAGTACACAGCTCAGCTTAAAGGCCAATTGGGAGCATAGGCTATCTAATTATGGTAGTAAGTTATGGCTTACCATGATCATTGGCTCCCCATCCCATGAAGGACAACTGATGGGAGAATCTGAAAGCTTTTAGGGACTGTGGATGCTCAGACGTTTCTTGGCTGTAAAGTCAAAGTGTCAGGTTCTGAAGAGACAGTTGCATCTCTCATCTTGTAACTCAACGCTGCTTTTGTTCCAGGTGCATTCCAGGGCATGTATCAACTTCTTTAACAGTAATGAACTTAATATCACTTAACAGCTCACCGAGGAATTTAGAGATCGACAAGAGAAGGTGCCTTGCAGTAAGTTACATGGTTTAGGGGGAAAACCAAACCAAACCTAAACAACCCAAGGAGAGTTCAGAAAGTGTTGTTAATTTAAATTTTACTACTAGTTTTCTCATGTGTCAATGGACTTGACCATGGCTGCTTTTCTTCAGACTTTTGCCCTATTTCTCATAAGACAGAGAAAGTTCTGTCACCTCTTCCAATGTATGTGATAGACTCAATAATGACACAGAAGCTCGGAGGCATGTGACACATTTCTCATCATCTCACAATGTGTTTGGGGGTGGGAGGGATGGGGTGTGGCCATGGCCTTGGCCCTTTTTCTTCCTCTCTGTTTAAAAGGAGTTTTTCAGTAGACTGACACCTATACTTATCTATTCTTTGCTTAAAAAACAATGGAACCTGGCTTCTTTCCAGCTTAGTCTGGTTGACACATGGCTCATTCCACACAGAAGTGGGAGGAGAAGAACATTTCACATTCCCATTTGAGTATCTCCTCCTTGAGGCCAAGATCATTATAAGTTATACGTTTGAGTACAAATTTCTGTCACAGTCTTCAGCTGCCAGTCTCGGAGGTCAAGTCCTTCTCCTCATAAGTGTGCTTCCTCTAGATGGTTACACGAGTACTCAACTCATGGGATGGTCATATGGATTTCATTTGCTAATCTTCATGATTAGAAGCCATTGTAGCAGAGCAAGAATTTGTGTTGCAATGGGGTTTCTCAGTCCTGGGTGGCTAGAGGTCCAGACCCACAGACCCGCCGAGCCAGACCACTTAGCTGCCCGCTGCTGCTGCTCAGGCGCCCAGAAATGACTCAGGCGCTTGTATTAACTTTATGCTGTTTGGTCTATGGCTCAGGCACATTGCCAGCTAGCTCTTACATCTTAAATCAACCCATTTCTATTAATCTGTCTGCCACATGGCCCGTGGCTCACCTGTACTCCTACATGTTGCTCCTTTGGGCTTCAGCTCGGTCTGCCTCTGACTCCGCCCTGCTTCTCCTACCTATGCTCTGATTTCTCCTCCTACTTTTTCTATGGTGCCTGTCATGTGCCAAAACAGCTCCTTTATTTAAAGATTGATATTCACAGCATACAGAAAGGCATTTCCACATCATATTTGGTTACTACTAGTGAGACTTTCTGTTTCCCTGAACTAAGTACAAAATGTTCAAGGATTTTAACATGTAATGCCCAAATGGAACAGTGGGAAGATGATATGTATGTAGGAGTATGTAGTAAGAGGTTTCCGGCCCAGACTTTTTGGCCTTGCCTCAAGGTTTAGACCTGCAGACCCACAGTCCCATAGTCCCACAGGGACACACAGATGCTTACATTATTTTTAGGCTGATCAGCCTAAGGTCCAGGCATATAACTTGCTAACTTTTTACCCTTAAACTAACCCATAATTCTTATCCTGTTCAGCCAGGTAAGGGGCTCGGTACCTTTTCTCAGTGCAGCAGAGTTGTCTTCTGCTTCTTCTGGCTTCTCCCTGGCATTCTGCTCTGTTCTGCCTGTTCCTGAGTTTTCTTAGTCTGGTAGCCCCACCCACACTTCCTGTCTGCCTTTGGTCAATCAGTGCTTTTTATTAAACTCATAGGTGGGACAATTATTTACAATGTAACATCATAAATCCACTACAGGGATAGCATTCCTACAGTATACCACTTTCCTGAAATATTAATCATGTTGTGATTCACTAGGTACAAAGAAGCTGCAAGCCAATAAGGACTCAGTTCGTGAAAATAGTATACTCTAGGATAAAGTGTTTAATTTTTGTATGAGTTTGTATTTCCTGAGTTCACAGACAAATTAGTCAACCTAAGAACTTGCAGGACTTGTAGAGTTAATGTAAGAGACATTAACTGTCAATCTCTCTGGGGAATTATCCTGAAGAGTCATGTTTCTCTGGACTTGGGAATTACACCTTGGACCAGTCATATCATTTACAGACAATTGTTCTAATTTCAGTGCATAGTAACTCATTAGCCACACTTTTAACATATTCCATTTGTATCTTCATGTTCACCTAGAAGGACTCACAATTTCTGATCACAGTCTGTGACACTTCTCTAATAACATCTTTCACTGTGCCAATTCTTCTTTCCCTTCTTTGTCTCCTTAAAAGTACGAGACTTATTGAGTAGCTAAGGCATCCTAAGATTAAACTGATGAGATCAGGCAAGCCTAACTGCTTTATTTTCTAGAAGTTAAACAGACGCAAATTTCCAGGATATAAGTAGTTCTGTTAGACAGGGAGGCACCACTGGGTGACAGATGCTTATTAAGTTCATGGATTAGGGCAGGAGGAACATGTGGAGTGCTGCTTCCAGGGCCCAGTTCTCAGCACTGTGATTTGGGCCCCACAGTTGCCCCAGCTGTGACAGGGGAGCTAAGTAGAGCCAGTTCCAGGGCAATCAGCAGAACCCTCCCAGCCCTTCTCCTTCCTGTTGCTGGGTGGCTGCTTTCTGTAATGTTGGCTTAAGAAAGACATTTTGTCCCATCGGTTTTTTAGACTGCTTAAGATCTGGGCAAATTCAAAAGTGATTAAGTAGAAGTATAAAAAGGTCCTGGCAAAAGTTATCTTATTGCTGCAGCTGAGACTTCAAGGACTACATGGGATAAGGAGAGAGAGCATAGGACAGCCTTGTTTTATTTCTGATTTTAGAGGGAATGTTTTGAGCTTCTCTCCATTTAAGTTGCTCTGGGCTTCCCATAAATCTGCTTTATTTATGTTAAAGTGTGTCTCTCTAGGACTTTGATCTTGAAGGGGTTTTGGATTTTGTCAAGGGCAAAAATTGCCATCCAAATGAATGGCTTACTAATACAGTGCAATGTTCTTTCACATGTCTAACATAACCTTAAGAAGAATGTTGTCAAGGCACATGGGAATGTTTTGGGACAGATCTCTTTCCCATCATCTCCTACACTTCTTCTTCCACACCACTTTTCACTTTAGCACTTTTAAAGCATTTTTCCTCTCCCCTTTCTCTCTTTTAATATTGATTTTTATTTTTTGCTTCTGTTCCCAAGTGTTTCTGCCTCTGAGTAGTAAAAATAAATTGAGAATGGTTCAACAGTTAGAAGCATTAGCTGCTCTTCTAGAAGACTTGGATTTTTATCCTCAGAACCCACACAGTGCCTTACACCTTTCTGTAACTCAAGTCCAGGAAGGTCTGGTATCTTCCGCTGGCCTCTATGGTCACCAGGCACAAACATGATACACAGACATACACAAAGGCAAAACACACAGCCAAACACACACACAGAGGCATATATACATATATATATATATGTATATATATACATATATATATATAGAGAGAGAGAGAGAAATAGAGAGAGAGAATAGTTAAAAACTACTACAAACTATTCTCCTTGTCTAGTTTTATCAAATATTTGCTTACCTGTATTCTTGCCATGTATATGAAAACTCACTGTGAAAGACAGATATAAAATCTGTGATGAGGGAGGCTGGATTATAAATTAATGTCACCTGGGTAATTTATCTAATGATTATAATATGATGTCCCCAAGAGTTCTCCTGGGACATTGTAGAGAAATAGAGCCTTTAGAGAGGTGTTTTAAGTTTACCATGAGATGTCTACAGTGGACACTTAGTTAATATACCATGTTTTTATAAAGAGGAAACATCTGGGGATGAGACTGTGAAGACGGGAAGAAGGTGACTATCTGCAGATCAGCAAGAAAGAATTCAGAAGGAAGTAACACCATCCATACTAGATAGGAAATCAAGGACAAATCAAAGTAACTGTCATATCAAAGTCAAACTTGGCAAATCAGTGAGTTTGTTGGAGTTTTACTGGAGAATAGGGGAGAGGTTACTTCCAGAAGCACGGATGACTCAAAGATAGCTAAGTCACTGAGAAAAATAACATCCCACTGTGGGTGATGACTCATGAAGGCTGGATCCTTGGAGTTCTCTGCATGAACATGCAGTACAGACCCTTGTAATGGTTAGAGAATCTCTCCCCAGCGGCTCTTTACTGCTCTGTAGCCTTTCTGATTTGCTTCAGCTTTCCCACACATTTGAATTTTGTTGACTTTCTGCAACTCAGGATCCTCCCACCTCTTCCTGGAGGGAATGTTTGAACTTGGAACTGCTTGATCTCAGAGGAGCCATCCAACAGGATAAAATACTTAAACTATGAAGAAATTGTTGCACCATGTTAAAAAAAAAATGAAGAAAGGGCTTATTGGGGATTGATTAATAGTTTAGGACTGCTCAGAATGCAGAACATATTTTTGCTTTGCTTTCATTAGTGTATAGTTTATCCTATAATTGCACAACTAAGGCACCAATACCACTTTCTTTATACAAGGAACAACAGCTATTAGTGATTATGGGAGATACTATTCCTAATTGTGGGTTTTGTAGTTAAGTATGGAATGTAGAAAATGTTTGTCATAGTAAAAAGTTTCTAAATATGAAATTACTAAAAATTAGGTCAAAATCAAAGGCCTGATGAATTCCAGGTGTTTTTGTTAGTGTGCATCAATGTTGGATGACACATCTTCACCACAGGCAGGTTTTAAACAGTATTGTCATTTCTTAGGCACATTTTGCATACTCAGTGTATTTATTTATTAACTTTCTGTTGCTGTGGTAAAATGCCACGGCCAATGAGAATTTAAACAAAGAAGAGTTTGTTTGGGCTTATGGCTCCACAGGGAGAGTCCACAATTTTGTCAAAGGTACAACAGCAGACAGCCAGAAAAGGAAGCTGAGAAGTCACATGTTAAACCACAAACAGGAAGCAGAGAAATCTAACAGGAAGTGAAATAAGGCCTAGGATCCTCAAAGCCCACCTCCTCTACCAGGCTGCTCCATCTCCCCCAACAGTGCCACTAACTGAGAACTAAGTTTCCAAATACTAAGTCTATGAGAGACTTTTCCCATTTAAAATACTTCACTTACACAGCCTGATCAAAGAAATTTTTCCAGGGTGAAAAGGGATTGGGAATAGAAAATGTTAGAGATCTCCAGCCTTGATTGGGATTTGACATTTTTCTAGGGCATCAGTGGCCAAAAAGGCTTACTTTGTGGGAACACTGAACATTGCTGCTCACTTTATGAGCATCTCACCCTGACAGTCACATTATTGTTCCTAGTTGTTACTACTCTCCAGGCAGGGGGATTGTACTTCCTGCCCTCACTGAGTTCAAGGTTAGCCCAGTGGCTTTCTCTGGCAGTAGTGGAAGTGGATTGGGTCCTTTATCAGTAGCAGCTTGAAGGATGCTCCTATGGTCACACCACTTATAGTTTTCTTTTGATTTCTACCGGCATCTCTCTGATAGAAAACACTTTAAAACCTGAGCCTAGGAAAGGCTAAATGCAAAACAAGACCCAAGTTAAAATGCATTCAATAGATTTGTAATGAAAATTAAAGATTCTGTATGATATTGATAATTTAGGGTTATTTGTTACTGCTGCAAAATCTAGTACAAGCTAATTGATATAATATCCTAGTGTGATTTGGGGCTGTATGATACAGTTAAAATACTAAGATGAGTCACAAGACTCCAAGTCAACATTAATTTTCCTCCTACCCCTTCTCTTTCTCTATAACTTATTTTCATCAATAATTCTTGAATTAAAAAAAAATCAAATTTCAAAGCATTATTAACACTCCTGAGTGCTTCTAACAGTATTAGATACGGGGTTCCCTCCTGACACATCAAGAACAAATCATAGGAGTGTGACTAGAGGTCTCTGGTCCAGTTCTGTCACCACACATGGCCCTATAAACTCAATCCCAGAGACACACATTGTCTTGTCCAACTTCTTACAGCCAAGAAGTGACAAAGCTAACTATAGAGCCAATACTAAGGGTTGGTTTTCATTATAGACTTCAGCTTCTTCAAGAAGTTCAGTAGGCTACAATGAACTCTGACACATTATTTTTTGTCTTTGAAACATTTGGAAAATGACTCATGTGCATAACAGACACCACAGGAAAACAGACACGAAGCACTTAGGGAACAAGATTGTAACCCCTTAATCTGTTTCCAAAAACTCAGAGGAGATCCTGAAGAGCCATGAAATCAAGTAGTATTGGCTATCTACCCTCGCTGGGTCAAAGGGTTAATGCTCATCAGGATAAACAAACTGTGTGAAACCCATGAGCACACAAACTTCCAAATCGAAGGTTTTTTTTTTTTTTTATGATTACAGAATTAAAATAAAAGGGAAGGAGAGCAGTACAAACCCACAGGCAAAACTTCTCTGGCTCCTTCGTTTGGGAAAAATGAACCTTTTCCCTCTGTTTGTCAGAATAAGTGGGTATCACTATGATTTTCCTCAATTCCTTTTACGCCTTCATTTTTCAGGCAGTGATATGGAGCTGACCTTAAGTATTCTCATTCTTCCTCAAAACAAAAACACAGGGATGATTAGATTTATGAAGAATCTTATTAATTCATTAATTCATGTCAGGAAGGGGAGAGAGCCCTGGTTCATTCATGTTTCTGTGTTCTTCCAGGGTCTGATATGGAAGTAAAAATAAAACAATTCATTTTTCAGGAACTATCCAATCACTAACCTTTGATTCTCTTGAAGATCCCTGGCCCACATAGTCTCTTCCCCCAGTCTATGAATTGTGATGCCTGTGCAACATTTACAGGCAACACAGGGCTGATCTTTTGTTTTAATAAAGAATCTACTATGTTGAAATTTAGTATAATGTGATATCAAGCAGATAATAATTTTAACTTATAAAAAACTTAAATTTGATGCTATTTAGTATTAATGGATGTCATAAGGTATGTGCTTATTCCTTAATGGTGCCCAGTCATGCTATTCCAACCCCAGCTTGCTAATGACCCCATCGGCCTATGATAACAATCAGACATTTTGCATTTTGATGCCCTATAAATTCCATGGTATAGTGTATCTAATTTTTATATACCCTGCTTTGTGAGGCTACAACCAACAGATCAAATATACAATACCTCCTCTTCCTGTCCACATACTTGTAGTTCCTCTATCTGAAACAGCAAGAGAATCTGCACCTGTTTTTTCTTGCTTAGTTTTATGGGATACATATTATTGCAAGATTCCCATTAGACTTGGAGATGCATTTCATAACCACACAGTATAACCTCACTTTCTAGTGCATACACTATCTCCTGATGATGCCATTCCAGTCATACTGGCCTTCTAATAAACCTTCAGTACAGATGAGGTGCTTTGAGGTGATATTTAAACACTGTATATTATTGTATTAGGTTTCTGGCTTGGACATTCCGGGCTAGCCTCATGGCCCAGACTTTCTGGCCTACAGTCCCATAGTCCCAATGAAACATACAGACGCTTATATTAATTGAACACTGATTGACCTGGGACCCAAGTATATAACTTGCTAACTCTTTACCCTTAATCTAACCCATGATTCTTATCCTGTTCAGCCATGTGGCTCAGTACCTTTTTCAGAGCAGCATAGTTAGCCTTTGCATCTTCTGGCTTGTCTGGCAACTCTGTGGCATCTCTGCCCTGTTCTTCCTGTTTCCAGAGTTTTCTTAGTCTGGTAGCCCCACTCACACTTCCTGTCTGCCTTTGGCCAAACAGCATTTTTATTAAACCAGTCAGTAGAACAATTATTTACAATGCAACAACATAATCCCGCTACAGTATATCATACATCTCTGTCCCAAATACAGCTTTGTGAGGAACACAGGTGAGCCATGGGCCATATGACAGACAGATTAATAAAAATAAATTAAGTCAAAATATAAAAACAAACAAACAATATGCCTATCTATAGACCAAACAACATAAACTTAATATAAATATCTAAGTCATTTCTAAAGGCCCAAACAACTACAAATAACTAAAAAGTCTGGGGCGACAGGTCTATGGGTCTAAACTTCTAGCCGCCCAAGACCAAACAACCTCATTGTAACAGATTCATTTTCTTTTTCTTCATTCCATCAATACTGATGTTCTCTTAAATCTTCAAACAATATTTACCCACGGATAAGGAATTCTGTGCATTTTTCCCTTCGGTTATAAAATGACTTCTATCAACTTCCCTTTCTTCTTCTTCTTTTGGGTCTCAATTTCTGTAGGCATGTAAGATAAATTATTCACATAATAAAATTCTACATGTTCATGGATTTTTCTACACGCATACATGTTTATTTATTAATATGAGACATTAATCTTGTCCATACATGCTTCCATAAAGGCCAAAAGGCAGAAACTATTATCTACTCGAAAAATATCTGATTTGGACTAGTTTTTAAAATCGTCATCATCTTCTTCATATTTCATTATTAATATCTTTCTACTCAGGATCCATCGGGGGAAAGATTAGAAAAAGGTATAATAGGGACAGGAAGTGAATATGAAGAATGTAGAGATAACAGTGTTAAGGACAGGGAACAAGAAGACAACACAATCCAGCGAAAGGGGAACATATAAGTAAGCCTCTGAGAAAGAGAAGAAAATACTTAAAAGGTTGTTGATCCCAAGAAAACAGGAGCAAGAGAAGGAATGTAATGATCAACCAGAAGAAAACCCATGGCAGTAAACAGCTTTTAGTGGCTTTTGCTTTCACGAGGAAATATGAGCCGTACACAGAAATCATCTAGAAAAAAACTCAATGTTCCAGGCCACTAACTAGCAGTTCCAGGGGCTTATGTATCTGTTATTTCTCACATGCCAGACCAGAAAACACAGACACACACACACATGCACACACACACACACACACACACACACACACACACACACACACACATGCACAAAGATCAGATGGTTCTCCAGTTCATTGGGCATAAAATGCCTGACAGCTCTCATGGGCTCACCATATCGACAGGCAAAACAACCTTGCTTGTCAGAAAACATCATTATGCCTGGTCTGGTAAGCACTTTATCTGGCCCCATACTGTTTCATCTGCAGTTCAAATGATGTACACTTCCACCAAGCTTTTTCTGAAAACCATGTTCTTGATCTACAAATATGGTCTGTCACGCACATATTCTACAGTAGATTATTTTAAAATTCCACTATTTGAGCAGCAAAAAAATTGACAGTTGACAAAATCTATTTTAGAATTCAGAATATTATTTTGTATGTGAAAAGAATTTTTAGACGAGAGTGGCCATGTGTTTGGTTTAATGTTCACTGTACTGAACATTATTATATGTGTAGGGAAAGTATAAGATAATAATTTATGGCGATATGCTGTGTATTAAATAAAGTTTGCCTGAAAATCAGAAGACACAGCCAAGCCACGGATTTAGCCCTGAAGGTCAGAGAGTGGTGACTCTCACCTTTAATCCTACCACTTGGGATCCCATACCTATGCTTCCAGTACACACTTGCCTTTAATCCTAGTACTAGGAAGATTGAACCAGGAAATGACATAGCTGGGTAGAGAAAGAAAGATAAGGCAGGAGGAGCCAGGAGTTCAGCCCTTCCTCTGCTACCCCCTCCCTTTTGGCTGAAGACTCAATATGAGGAATGTCTAGCTGAGAAGTAGCTACTGCTTATTTCTCCATCTCTCTGATCTTTCAGAGTTTTTTTTTTTCCCCCAATAGTAACGATTCAAAACCCTTAAATTTAGGGCCTGGGGAGACAGCTCAGTGGCAGAGCCCTGACTGCTTTCTCAGAGGACCTGAGTTCAATTCCCAGCAGTTCACAACTGCGTATAACTCTAGGATCCAACACCTTCACACATACATACAGGCCAAACACCAATGAAACTTAAAAACAATAAATTAAAAACAAAAGCCTACTTAAGTTTATATCCTTCTCTCTTATTTTAAACTAATGCTATTGGTATTTTATATTCATACTACACTAATAATTTTTTTAATTGGAAGACTTATACTTTGTGATTTCAAAATATACTAATGTAAACCATAACTAAGGTAGAATGATATTGGCATAGGGTTAGATATATGGATTGATGAAAATTTCAAGGCTGGATATAATTCAAGGAGTTCCTGGTAAAAGAAATTATAAATCTACATGGAAAAGAACAGAAGGGGAGCTGATGAAGTGAGAGCCTTTCCCAACACCAGCATGCAATAGTATCTTGCGCACTGCTGCTATTCTCATCTGAGCCACGTGCAACCCTCACCCTTCCCTCACATTCTCAGAGTTATCCAGTTGCAGCATGAGAGCATGAGCTTAAACGTTGGCTGTTGTAGAATATTATTTCAAGATGTGTTATATTCATTTATGTTGCATTTGCTGAACTCTGGGAAGCTGTGTTACTTTGCCTGTCTAAAACACGGGACTTGTCTAATAAAGAGCTAAGCAGTCAAGAGCTGGGCAGGAGAAAGGATAGGTGGGGCTGGCAGAGAGGAGATAGGAGGAGAGATCTAGGAGCAAGAGAAGAACCCGAGGGTCTAGCCACCAGCTACATAGCAAGCCATGGAGTGAGGAGAAAGATATACAGAAACAGAGGAAATGTAAAAGCCCAGAATCAAGACAGATGGGATTTAAAGTTAAGAAAAGTTGGGTAGAAATAAGCCAAGCTATAGCCTGGCATTTGTAAAGAAGAATATGCCTCTGTGTGACTTATTTGGGAGCTAGGTGGCAGGCCTCCCAGACAGTGAAGAGCCAAAAAGTAAAACAAAACAAAACAAACCAAACAAACAAACAAACAAACAAAGAAACGGAAAAAAAAAAAAAACAAAGTAAAACAAGAAACCAAAAACACCAACTAACTACATTTGGTGCTATGTGAGATTTGAATATAGTCACTTTGAACCTAGACATTTCCTGTCAGAAGCGATTGGTCCCTACATCTTGCTAGCCTCTTAAATTGGGAAACAAGCTAAAGAACCACAAGAAAGGAGAGCTAAGAAGGCAACCTTCACAACCCACGGCATGGGGAACTGGGCAGAGTGATTCTGCCAGGTGACCTGGGAAAGGCTCATGAGTGACCTATGCTTTTGTTGTTCTGTGAGGCCCTTTACTTGTCCTGAGGCTCCAGCTTCAGCCCTTGAGACTCTTCTCTTCTTTTTCTCTTCTCTTTTACTGTTTCTGGAAGAAGCAGAAGATCTCCAGATGGTCTTGTTTTTAGTCATGTGTTACCTTCATTTGCTTACCTTCTTTAAAAATGTTTTTAAGAGCCTTCTAGATGGCTCAGAGGACACGGGGACGCTGTTTCTGAAGCCTGACAACAGTTGAATCCCAGGGGCTCATGGATCGGAGCTAAGAACTAAGCCTGGTAGATTGTCCTATGACGTCTAGGTGCTTGCTACACATGAACATTATGGCATCCTTGCTCCTGACACACACACACACACACACACACACACACACACACACACACACACACACACACACACACACACACATCTTCTGTATTACAGGAATTCTATTCGGTATTATTAATAAAAAACCTGGAGCTAGATATTGGAGAAAAGCTGAACTATCAAAGAGACAGAGAAACAAGCCACAGCCACTTCTCACCCAGGCAGTTCCTCAGGCCGCAAAAGGTAGCTCCGGTCTCCTTAGATCCAATGCCTCTGAGTCCTCAGCATAGGGGAATAAGCAGGTGAAGAGAACTTCTGTCTTTCTTTCCCCAGCCAACTATCTCAATTCTTGGTTCAACATTCCCAGCGCTAGGATTAAAGGTGGGTGCCACCATCCCCTGGCTTTGACTTTCCCGGCCTTGAACTTACAGATTAAAGGTGTGGGTCACCACCTCTTGACCTTCACGGTAAGGCTATGTGGGTGGCTCTGTACTCTGATATTTCAGGCTAATTGTATAAAATATGTATCACCACAATTCTATCTTAACTCTCTTGATTCTATTCACTTATATCATAAATGCCTTGTGAAATGGGACGGGCTGCTAGGAAACACCTTTCTTCTCCTTCATTCATCTGAACTGCAGAGAGTTGCACTTGGTACTGGGGTCTGTGTGAAATTTTGATAGATGCAAAATACCCTAGTTAGGGTTTCTGTTGCTGTAATGAACCCACGACCAAAGCAAGCTAGAAAGAAAAGGGCTTGTTTTGGTTACACTTCCATATTTCTGTCCCTTACTGAAAAAAGTCGCGCAGGAGCTCAAAACAGGGCAGGGGCCTGGTAGGAACTGATAGAGAGGCCATTGAGGGGTACTAGCTTGCTTCCTATGACTTGCTCAGCCTGCTTTCATATAGAACCAAGACCCAGGGTTAGCTCTACTAACAAAGAGCTGGGCCCTCCCACAACAATCAATAATAAAGAAAATACCCTGCAAGTCTGCTTATAACCCAGTCTTACTGAGGCTTAATTGAGGCCCCCTCCCCTTCAGTGACTCTATCTTGTGTCAAGTTTGACATAAAGCTTGCCCTTATAAGTTTGATACACAAACATATCATTACTAAGCCACAGTTTTTCCATTCTTATTCATCCCCAAGATTTTATGTTAATAGGAGCATTGAAATATAAAATATTCCAGTTTTTGAAAAGTCCCACAGTTTTTCAACTTAAAACACTTTAAAAATATACTCTTTTATAATCTCTTTTAAGATCCAAAGTTGCTTAAATGTGGGCTCCTGTAAAGTAAATACATCAAAAATAAATTAAATGCATTTGGACTTCAGGAGGGAAGATCCAGGGCACGGTCACAATCAAATCAAAGCAAAGCCAAACTCCAAAAGTGTACATAACTCAATGTCCAATGTTTGGAATTCTCTCACGATCTTCTGTGGTCTTCCACAGAGCTTAAGTCACTTCTCTGGCTTTGCTCTCTGCAATACACACAACGTGTCTTCTAGACTCCTCCTGGCTCTACTCTACTGCCGCTGCTGTTCTTGGTGGTCACCCCATGGTACTAATATCTCCAAAATGCTAGGCTCTTCTGCTGCAACTGGCCTGCACTTTCACCAATATCCTCTCATAGATTCTCTTTATGCTGTCAAGCCTCAACTTATCTGCACGACCCCTTCAGTCCTGAGGTGGCCTCTGATGGCCTATCACTGTACCAAGACTCAGCTACTCCCACAACCCTTTCATGCCATCAAAACCAGTACTGCCTGGGTGATTCTTACACTATCAAGTTTGGCTGCCAGAAGACGTACAGTTTTGTCTGCCTCTGGAACACAACTTCTGTTTGCTGATCCTGAGGAAGTACTTCCAGAAAGAGTTCACCTCAGCGATGCTGGCCTCTTCTTAATCACCATTAATTTCTCAGGTCTAGCTGACCAGCATTGACTATCCCAGCAAAGCAAAGATTTCATTTTAGTAGTCAAATATTGTTAACCAGAACTGATTCTTCAGCCTGAGCTAATCAGAACCACAGAGTCTCAATTCAAAAAACAAACCACCCCAATAGAGTCTCTGGACTTCTTTTTTTTTGAAACTTCAGAAGCCTCCATTGTTGGCACGCTACATTGACCTCAAATTTCTTAGCTTCAAAGATCCCACAGAACAGCTCATGAAGCATTGAGCACTTACTGTCTTGTCTTGCACAAAGTTCTAAAGCTTTTCTACAATCATCCCCCAAACAATATGGTTGGGTCTGCCACAGCAATACCCCACTATCCTAGTACCAACTTGTCCTCCTACATAGGGTTTTTATTGCTTTGGTGAAACACCATGACCAAAGCAACTTGGGGAGAGGGAGAGAAGGGTTTGTTTGGCTTACACTTCCATATTGCTGTTTCTAAATGAAGGAAGTCAGGAGAGGAAGTCAAGCAGGGAAGGAATCTAGGGCTGGAGGCAGGAGCTGATGAAGAGGGATACTGCTTACTGGCTTGTTTCCCATGGCTTTCTCAGCCTGCTTTATTATAGAACTAGGAACACCTTCCCAGGGATGGTCATTGTGCAAAGTTTAATGCAGGCTTAACATATCTATCTTCTGGAATGTTTATCATATATTTATGACAAAAACCTCAAAAATCATTTTCTGTGGCCTTTTGAAATATCTGTCACATAATTTTTGTCTACAGTGTCACAACTCATTGCTCAACCCCCCCTTTCTATGCTCTTACTCTCCCTTGGTTCTAGTAACCATATTCTCTCAACTTTTGATTTCTGATTTCAGATGGCATGTGCTACTGGGATCATTCATTCTCTGCTTTTCTGAGCCTGGCTTATTTTACTTAACATAATGATATCTGTTTCCAACCATAGTGTGAGCATAACAGAATTTCATTCTTTTAATGGCTGGATAGACTTCTTTTCCCTTCACCAGTTTATGAATTCTTAGGTTGTATTAATATGAAATGCAAGAAACATATCCTTTCAATATACTGAACTAATTTTCCCTGGCTATCTTCCCAGTAGGATGAGATGTGCCCAGTAGCAGAATTGCCTGATCATACATAATTTCTATTTCTATTTTTAATTCTTTGAGAAAAGAACCTTTATCATTAGGGAAGTCTTATAAATATTGTACAAGCATATACTTGATTTGATTTCTTCCCTAGGGCATATTTTATTTTTATAGTTTTCTGCTGGGAAGACAAACTTAGACTGATTATTTTCCAACCCAGTCAGTCCTGTTTTATATACTTCTATATTATTCTTGAAAATTAATCAATTCTGTCTTTAAATCATCTCTTTCTTGTCTTTTGTTATATTCAGCCAGCAGCATGCAGATAGTATGTTCAATGTTTTATTAGAAGTCAGGTTTAGTTAATAGATTTTTCTCCTATTACATTCACCACCTCAACTTTCTATGGTCTCATAGCTTTTGAATCACCATTTCGACGAGCCTTGCAAAGTGCTAGCATGTTTTCAGCTCCTCTTGTCATATATATTTCAAAAAAATATCGTGCCTTTTAGATTTTGTTATGGCTATTATTCTTCCTTACTCCTAATTTCTGTATCAAGTGTATGTTGCCACAATGACTCTCTGACAACAAAGCAGCCTAAACATCATGTTTTGTTTAATTTAGGAGCCAAGTGATCTTGTTGGGGCCTGCGTGGTGATGCACACACATCTCTGGGCAACAGGTAGTTGATGAGAGCTCCTAATTTCATGGGAGCCTCAGCTATAGGTACGACAGCAGTTAGCTTTATCTAGGGTGGTGATAGCAAGCTTGGTCTTGGCTTTTAAGTTATCTATCAACCATTATTTTAGGATCAATATTTATGGTAAGTCTATTTTTCACTTATTAAGCCAGTTAAAAGTTTTAAATTATTTCTGTGCACAAAATCAATATTCCTAGCATCACTATTAATTGTTATATAACCTTTATATTTCATAATGATGTGTTTACATATCTAATAATTAGTGAAATTCCAATGCAGGAAAACATTTCATAAAAACTAATTATTGATCAGTTATCTACATCTCAAGGGACCATTTGTGTAATGGGTCTTCTGCCGTGCCTGGTTTGTTCATGTAAGGTTGGGTTCCTCTCAGGGATGGCAGCCTCTAAGTTCACACAATCCTTGCTCTCTCTGCAGAACCAGCAAGGCCTTAAGTGCTAATAGCCTTAGGTACCAGAACCCTGAAAAGACCTAAAACAGAAAGCAGGCAACCAACTCTTCTGTGTAACATCTTGAATTGTTTCTGCCCATGGCCCTTCTGGAAGGAATTAGCATTCATGTTTACAATGAAACTGAGATTTAGAAACCTTAAGAAGTCTAGACAAAATTGCTGAGCCAGCAAGAACTGTATCTACTGCTCGAAGCTGGATGTGTTCAGTTTTAAACTGTTAGATTATTGCCTGGTAATAACTAAATTGAAAATAGTATAGAATCACAATAAAGACCGGACAGTAATGGTAGTTGAAATAGATTCAACCTTTTATCTATGACTGATGTGGGTAGATGAGCTTGACTTGGTCTCATTCCGTCCTTTTAAAGTTATTTTATGTTTATGACATCTACCAATTCAGGACACTGATTGGGTCCCAGTAGATTGTTTGTCTATCTGTCATCAATGCTTACTTTCCTGTAATTGTCTTAGCTCCAGATAATCCAGTAGTTCATTTTCATTAGAACCACATAGAAAACTCTGATGTTGCAGTTCAGATACAACTGTTCTTCTCAGACCAGGGAGAATCTTCTGAGCGAAGGGCTGAACTCAGCCTGGACATGCTGTTTAAGGAAGTATTTCCTAATCCTAGGAATCTAATAGGAAAAGACGAGGGTCAACAACTAAGTAAAGCTCTTGGGACATTCAAAATTAATCCAGGGAGCGGAGAGAGATGGGCCCCACGTGTTTTCAATTTTCCATCTGTCTAATAACTTTTACATCATGTTCGTGAGATTAAAATCACTACTAAGATGCTCAATTCATTTTGCTACAGTTTGGTTATCAAGGCTACACGAGGTAGATATAATATCAACTCTTTTCAGTAAGTAAAATATTTTCAGAAAAATCACTTTAGTAATGGTCCACAGAGATTTGTAGAATAGAAAAAAAAAAAAAGAAGTCAGATATGGTAAGCATCATTGCGTCTTTAATTTTTGACACCACAGCAAACTCGGGGCTCAAACAAGCATTCCACACTCCAGTTAGAAGCGAAAGGGAACACAAGTGAATTAGACACAGAAAAGAAATAATTAGAAAATTCAGACAATGGAGGGGAAAGTTTCCCATGAATTACCACAAACACATTCATATATAAAGGTCGGTCTTGACATGGCTCTGAGAATATTACTGCTATGTGACTAAAACTTTGGAACTTTTGAAAGCACAAAATAACAGTTTGGGAAGTGTATGTAAAAAAGTCAAGATTTGCTTTTAAACATGAATGAATAAAAAATATCGTTATTTGTGCCTCCTGGGTTTCTTTCTCTTTTTTTTGCAACCAATTAAACTCTGCCTAAAATCAAAGTCAGTTGTATGACTGCCCATGTGGAGGCTTTTTTGGAGGGCATGACTGGTAGGCTGATAGCTAATTGGTGTAATTGGTGTTTTAAAGCATAGCTAACCATTTAATTTAATTATGTCAGTGTAAAAATGAAGGAATTGTCCTATTTTGCTGGTGAGCAGACTAAAATTATAATATGTAAGCCAGTGAGATATCAACATGAGTAGTAAAGGTGCTGGCCTTTAAGCCTAATGCCCTAAATTTGAAATTTGAACGCCAGAGCCCAGATGGTAAAATGAGATAATCTGGCCTCTGGTCTACACACACACACACACACACACACACACACACACACACAGAGAGAGAGAGAGAGAGAGAGAGAGAGAGAGAGAGAGAGAGAGAGAGAGAGAGAGAGCCAAATGAATAAATAAATGCAAACAAAAATAAATTATCAAGATGTACAGAAAGACATTTGCCTGAGGACACCTGTGAGTTCTAAGTAGAAGCAGCATTATGGTCAGGCTTCCAACTGTGTATTCCTACAACTGGCTTAATAAGAGAAGTCCCCCAAATTTTACAAAATTTAAATAATTACAGTGTATCCTTTTTAGAAGAGAGATGTGGGTGGATGAAAAAAAATAAGGGTTAAGGTGGATCCCTCTAAGGCGCTCATTCAGCCTTGCTCATCTGATCCTGACAGTTGGTCTCAGCACTATAGCAAAAACGGGAATGAGAGGAAAGCTTTCTTTGACATCACAGCATCCTTACAGTTTTCAGCATCTTAACTGTTAGCATTGCTTTTCAGCCTTTATTTCTTTGTTTTTATTTGTTTAAAAGTGTTTTTTAATATACTCACCACTGCCCCCATCTCTCCTTTTTCAATCCTCCCCAGCTCTCCCCACCCCATGCCCCTATCCACTCCTCAGAGAGGTAAGAACTCAGAGGCCCCACAAACTGCCCACGCCCTTCGGCTGTCATCCACATTCAGAAGGCCTAGTTCAGTCCCATGCAGGTTCCCCAGCTGACAGTCCAGAGTCAGTGAGATCCCAATAGCTTGGGTCAGCCATCTCTGTGGGTTTTCTCATTGTGATCTTGACCCCTTTGCTCATATAACCCCTCCTCCCTCTCTTCCTCTTGACTGGGAGCTTGACTTGGTGCTTAGCTGTGGATCTCTGCATCTGCTTCCATCAGTTGCTGGATGAAGGCTCTATAATGACAATTGTGTGGTCATCAATTTGATTATGGGGAAAGGTCAGTTTAGCCACCCTTTCCACGTATTGCTTGGGGTCTTAGGTGGGGTCATCTATGTGGGTTATTGGTACCTAGCACCAGGTTTCTCTCTACCCCACAATCAGCCTTTACTTCTTGTGATGTCTTTTTTTTCCCCCACAAGCAAATGTGTGTAAGCCACTACTTACTTCCAAATGCTTTACCATAGCAGATAGATTCTTAGGGAACATGAGCGCTTTCTATCATGTAATCTGACCTCCTCTAAGCACATGTCTCCTGCTCATGTACGTCTGTGTATCAATCCAAGCAAGCTGTCTCAGTTCTTTTAAACTTAATGCCTCTGTATGACTGTCCCCTACCATGAGAATACACTGTCCCCTGATCTGAAGTTATGGAAGTCAAAAGTTAAACATGGCTAAAATCAAGGTTTCAGCAGAGTTTGTTCTGGGAGCACTAGGGAAACATCTGTTTCTAGAAGCCACCTGCCTTTCTTGGCTTGTGGAATTTATAGATTCCTTTCTCTATCTTCAAAGCCAGAAGTGTGACATCTTCAAAGCCTTTGCTTTGACTCTGATCTCCTTCTTGCATTTATAAGAACCTGTGGGATTTCACTGGGACCACCCAAATATGGAAGGGTAACCTTTCCATGTCAGGGTCTTTAACTGGAAATGTTCAAGTTTCCTTTTCAATGTAGAACAATTCATAGGTTCCTTAAATTGGAATATGAATGGATCTTAAGAAAGGCGATATTTGGCCCGCTGTGACACTTCTGGGAATTTTTCAAAGCCTTCTCATAGCTTTGTCTCCCAAGTATTTATTTTAATTAGTAAGTCAGCATTTTGGAAAAAAATTACCTGTTGTAATTCCTGCTAAGGTAACACCTGATAAACTTGGATTCTCTACCTCATAGTGCTTGCTATGAATAGAAATCCTCATCTCTATTATCAAATGCTCCAATTAATCTCTACTGTGTGATCTGATGTGCAGACAATTATATCCCACATGGACTGTATATGCAAAATAGGTCTGATGCAAGATTCATTTTAACTGAAAGTATGACAGTGAATTATATCTGTTGTCATCATTTAACCACGAAACTCGATAACATTATTTAAATGATTTTAAAACAAGGATTTAAGAGAAAAGAAAACACCAAGGACTTACCTTGATATAACTGAGGGATCTCTAAAGTCTTTCTGTCACTGGAGAGAAAACACAAGTGTACACTTGGAGTGAGTACTGGAGCAGTTGCAATGAACAAGACCACACCTTGAAGACAGCAGAGTCAGGACCTATTAACAGTGTGTCCACTGTGGACAGCCCCCATCAGTTCCTGCTCTTACCAAACCTGAGATGCAATACCAGAATCCAAAGCAGTTGTTCAAACTTTTTTTTTTTATAGCACTTGATCTTAAATGATAAAGGCCTTCAGAACGTATTTCTATTGTATACTATTTAACAAAAGTCAATTTGAATAGGGATATTTATGGGCACAACTAATCTAAAGTATGCTTTCAAAAGAACATGCAAAGATATGTAGGAAGGATTTCTCTTTAAATGAGTAGGGAAGTTGTTCAGAGCTTTGAGCCTTGTGCACGCATCACATGACAGTGGTTGCAAGAGTGCAGGCTGAGAGCAACTATGTCTTGTCTGGTAAGGCTCCCGTACTCATTTCATGGCAGCTGATGCCAAGAAACAGCTGAGTCCTAGCACTAATGGGGACTCCAGACTTCTCTGCAAAGTGGTCCTCTTCACTACCATCTGTATGTGATACTCTGTCTCTAGCTACATGTCTTTGGACTAGACTTTTTATAAGCTCAATAGATTATTTCAGACCCTTAGCTCTTCAATTTATTTCAAATGGAAGGCTGGTGGGTTGTAAAGATAAATGAGCTACTAAAAATGAAAGAGAAATACTAGGTTTTGTTGTGCCATTTAAATTTTAAGGCCTATTGTAAATCGTTTTTAGTAGGTTAGTCAGATCTGTGTTGCTGTCACGTAGTACTTAAGATAATCAGCCTGAAAAGAGGGAAGGTTTAAATTGACTTGACAGTTATTGAAATCGGCAGAATTCAGACTTGACAGTCCTGAATTCTTCAGGGTCAATTAATTGCTCCTTTGTTTTTGGACTTATGGCAAAATATGGCATCATGGAGAGAGAGCCAGTGGTAGAGCAGGCTGCTCATATCAGGGCTGCTGGAAACCAGAAAGAGGACACTGAAGTCCCATTGTGTTCTTCAAACACTTCCATCCAATGACCTAAGTTCTTTCACTAGACAACTTCTCCTGTGGGTTCCAGCATTCCTTTACAGTGGCCAGCCTGTAAGGCATGGAGCTCCAGTGGACTCCATCAAGATAGAGTCCAGGAGAAGCAAATGTGTCACAAAGTGGAGTGAGAGTAATCGTGGATATACCTGCTGCTGCTTATGTTGTATAATTTGCTTCCAATTTTCTTAGATTTTATCAGTGATGTATGTCTTCCCGTCATTTCTCACAGGGCTTGCTTTGGTGATGCTATCCTAAGAATGGTAAACAATCATGTGGAGACTTGTCCCACAGGCTTTGATCTACTGTTTAAGTTCATCTATTGTCAACTTTTCCTGTTGATGCTGTATCACGTAAGCACTGGATCCCAGCCTGCATGGTGGACATTACACACACACACACACACACACACACACACACACACACACACACACACAATGGACTCAGTTTCAAAAACTCAAAATCATTTATTCTGTGACAGGGCATTCATACATTTATTCATCGTCTTACAATAATAGTAAATGAAGAAGTAGGCATCTCAAAATACTACAGTGGCTCAAAGCATCCTGACAAAAGACTCCTGTCTTCTCTCAGTTTTCTTGTTGCACTTCCAGGAATCGTGCTGACCTTTATATAAGTAGAAAGAGAAGCACATGAGTCTCTTATAAAGTGTCTTGGCAATTTCTTCTCAGAACACATTGAGTTTTTTTGTGGGATAGTCATAATTGATTATTTTTATATTCTTCCTAAAGCCATAATCATTTATCTAGAACATGCAGGTTTCATAAGACAATGGAGAGATTGGTTTAACTCTTTATTCTTTGTAGTTAATAAGAATGAATAACAACTTAGAAGCTCCTAGAAGCTTTCTACTACTTCAAATTAAAAAAATGCCAGAAACATTGAAGGTAGTTTATTCATCCAGCACTCTTTTGTTTGTTCATTTGTTTTAAACTCCAAGAAAGGTCTTTCTTACTAGAGAAAATAAATAGGTGGAATGGAATGAAGACATTGGCTGTGTATATATATGCGTCTGGTTCCTGAAACTTCACTTTCTTTTTATGTAATTGGAAACACAGATAGTTAGTTTCTAGATATGGTAGGGTTACAACTATGAGATGTGTAGATAGATCTTAAGAAAACTAGAAGTGTCATATCGATTATAGTGAATTCCTTACTTCTTAGAAGAATTGATAGAATGCTTCTTAGAGATAGGAAAAATCCTTACCCTAACTTGCTCATAACTATTTCAATGTAAAAAGCAAAGATGAGAATAATTCTATCTTCTAGGCAGTGTAGAGGAAAGTAGTGCCTTCCCTGGGTATTACCCCTCAGTCACATCTTGAAATAAAGTAACCTTTCAGTAATTCCATTGTCCTGCCAGAGGGAAGGAACTCGAGTCAGGAAGTGTTTATTTTGGCTCACACCACAGATCATCACTGCAGTGAAAGCGTGGTGCCAGGAACTGGAGAAGGCTCTTCACAATGTATCCCCATCCAAGAAGCAGAGAGAGATGGATGCTGATGCTCAGCTGTCTTTCTCCTTTTTGTTCTGTTCAGAATCCTTCTCATGGAAGGGTGCTGCCTACAGTAGGGTGACACTCCTTCTTCCATCAGTCTAATCTAGAAACCCCCTGATCAACAAGCCCAGAGGCTTGTTTGCAAGGTGATTATAAATCCTACCAAGTTAACAATGGAGTCTGAAAAGACAGCTTCATCGTTTATCCTTTTGGAGTTTTAAAGGGATGATGGCAGTAACTATAGCAGAAATTTTCTGTGAGTTATTTCTTGTAAAAATGTATCTATGCTGTTATTATTTCTACATCATATACCAAAATTTGAGTTACAACCATTGGAAAGATATTACAAAGCTTGCTCAAAGCATTACATTTGATCCTGGCACTAAGGATGTGTGGCAATAAAGTTACATATAATCATATATTTCAAAGATATTTAAGAAGCATAATATTTGTACTTTTATAAATTTTGTAAACTTTATTTTATAATGCAGTTCCCATTGAAATTTCCAGTCTGTAGAGCTGATTAGGGACCTGGCTTAATTCAGATTCCAAGGTCCTTATACATTAGAAACATGAGGACTACTAAATAGCATGGATAATGGCTTTGAGACTTGGAGAAAGAATATATAGGTTCTGCTCTCAAAAGCATGGGTCAAAATAACATCATTGCTAGAGGTTTGACCACGATAGATCCTTATAGTTCCTGAGGACTAGTATTATTATCTGGAAAATAGGTCACAGTTCTCTATTCACCTTGTTTCAGTGCATTAAGTTAAAGGAGAACAAGCATATAATACAGTTCTTTGTGAATGTAAAACTCCTAAGGAGTTTTTGTTCAACTATATTAAAAAAAATTCTCTGAGGTGATAAGGTTATTTTTATATTAATGGGAAGAATCTTATATTAATCATTTTTAAATTGACTGGTTAAGATTTCATTTTTGCTAATCAAGAAAGTTAAAAATCAGTAATGCAAAATAGAACTCCTGTTTAAGTAAAATTTATTTTCAAAATAAAATCCAAAATAAAACATACAACTCAGGCTTAACACGCCTCCCAAATCTTGGTATAAAATAACTCAATCAAATCCTCTTGAAGACATATGATGTTCATAGCACTTTATGACTTGATTT
This sequence comes from Phyllotis vaccarum, assembly GCA_033318265.1. NCBI lineage: Eukaryota > Metazoa > Chordata > Mammalia > Rodentia > Cricetidae > Phyllotis > Phyllotis vaccarum. The sequence continues at coordinate 16,228,767 of JARWLC010000016.1, forward strand.
TAAAACTAATTTCCATTCTGAAAAGGATTCTCAAATTGTCACTCCCAACATCTGCCACACTGACTAGATGCAGAGAAGCTGTTTTAAATACTCTAGAACATGACTGGCTTATCAACTGCAGGCATTAGTTAGAGAAGCAAGTCAGGACAGGACTAATATGCCATACTCTCAAAACGCAACAAAGAACTTGTAGTAAGTTTTTGTTGGTCTTGTGACTGTAACAGGCCCCTCAGCAATAGAATCATATGTTCAACCTATTGAAGGAGCTCAAATTTAGGCTATCTACATGTTAACAATGATCCATATGTACAGACACCCAAATGCAAGTTCAAGCTAAGCATTTCAGCTCCACAATCAACCAGAGTCTCTCTTCATGTCCTTGTATGCAGTTGCCTGCTAGACTGTTACCTCCTTTACTACCTATCAAAATGTAGCTTTCATGATACGTAATGATTTCCAACATCCAAAGATTCTTGCAGATTCTTTAGAAGTTGGAGGAAAATTTATATGAGCAAAATTTCTTTTGATTTTTGGATCCAGCTGAATAGAAACAAGTTAGAGCTTCTGGCTTTCATTCAGTCATGTGAAAATTTGTGACCAGTGATGGCTGCCTCTGAAGCTTGTTAGGATAAACACCCCCCAGCTTGCTTCAAGAACCTAATATAACGAACAATTTCAAAACATTGTTTGTATCATCATTAAAGATGGTTCATGGTGGTTCACGTTGACTGACACCTGTTCTTTGTTATGCTATGCTGAACTTTAATGAGAACATAAACTTAAAAAATAAACAAATGTAGCACATGGAAGACAGAAGCAGGAAGATTTCTGTGAGTTAGAGGCCAGCCTGTTCTACAAAGTGAGTTCCAGAATAACCAGAGCTACGTAGAGAAATCCTGTATCACAAAAGAAAGAAAAAGAAAAAAAGAAACAGTCGAACACACAGACACATAACAAGCACAAATATAGACGTAAGTAATACTAGGGAGTAGACTTTGTCAAAAAATAGTAGAATTGATGTGAAAATTCACTAAAATGGTTTCTCTGAGCCAATTCATAATTTATAGAGGGGAGAGAAGCTAAAAGAATTAGTTTGGATGAGAGTAGCTTTGTCAAGTTCTGAGAACACTGAACCAAGATATATAGTTAGGATAATGGACTGGAATTCATAGTTTGCATGTCAAAACCAGAAAACGTGAGCCAGGTGGTGAGTGAACTCAAAGAGGGCTAGGGAAACCCTGAACTGTCTATTCATCGTAACTGTGAAGGCACTTGGGTCTAAATAAGATATGCAGGTTGAGTGAAGGAATAACTGGTTTCATTTTGTGATACTGTCTTAAGAGACTAAGAGAAAATGTGAGTGAGGTGCTGGAATACTCAAGGATTCCCTTGAAGTTTGTCTTTCATAGTTTTTAAAAACTGTAACTACTCACTGTCTTACTACTCCAAAGGTTACAGCTAGTATGATCACTTGAGGTGAGTCTTGGAATATCAGATCTTTAGAACAGTGTTTACATTTGAGCAGGAGATTTAATGCCATAATGCAATGTTTAATGTCCTCAATCGTCAGAGCACAACATGCATGGACACACACACACACACAAGTAATACTGTAACATACAAATGGGTAGCATGAAAACCTTGGAAGACATGTTAGACTGAAAGGCTCTTTTGCAATTCTTTTGCAATAACGTGTGGCTTTGGCTGCCTTCTAATTATCTAATTATAATACTGTAGTAATTGTCTCCTCCATATAAATGCCACTAAATTATGCTAAATATGCTCTTCTGTATTACCAAGCATAAGGTGTCAGTTCTCCTGCTAGACAGTTGCTGTCACATTAGGTATTATCGAAATTAAACATTATAGCTGTTTCCCAGGCCTCACAGATCAAACTTGTGAACTCAGAATGTGGAGAGATATTGCTGCCTCAAGAAATGTGGTTTGGACCCCCCATTGAGGAATCTGCACGTGACAAAGGCATGAAAGGAGAAACAGTTAGCCACCCTTCTATAAATCACAGTCCATTGATTCCCGGCAGTGCTGTCAATCCCTAATGGTGTTTGTGTGGTTCCGAAAGGCCACATGGACCAATTGTAATAGAAAAATATAGATAAATCAGAGGACACGTAAGTCAGTTGCTGAAGTGAAAAGCTGGGACTGAGGAGTGGTTAGTCTTCCTAGTAGTTTGAACATATATAAATAATCAGTGTGAGGAAGACAGGTCACTCTTCCTTTAGAAATTTCCCTATTACTTCTGACTAAGCCCAAATTGACTTTTGAATCAATGTCTGACCATATGCAAGTTCACTTTATATACAAAGCTCATCCTACTCTCAAGACAGAATGACATTTTTATAATGTCAAAAGTTCTAATTGTTAAAAATGATAATTATTTTCTAGAATTTTATCCAATGTAAAATTCTTGGTCTTGGTTAGAGCCATCCAAAAAGTAAACATTGAACTTTGTTACCCCATCTTTCAAGGTTAGCAGAAGGAGAATGGCCGGTCAGTCCCATGGAGAAGATTGATCCTGCAGATTAGGCTTATAGAGTTAAAGGAACAGGTTAGACCAGAAGCCTCCTCAGGACAGGTCCATCCACCATGTTCCCACTGCCTTCTCTAGTAGGCCTTTTTTACACAGGTTCTAGGAGCTGAAACATGCCTTACTGTCTCAACATATCTTTCTGGGTGGTTGCTAGTGTATTGCAAGAGGCAGATTCTTTGGAAGTGACCAATACTGCAATCATTTGTCACTTACTACAACAGAAGGCAGTGAAAAGTTTTCAACTTTCTTCCTAAATTTTTATCTCATGGTAAAGATGTATCAATGAACTAGTGAGTAGTTCTGAGAATTACACAATTAGCAGTAAAGCATTTAAACAAAATCACCAAAAGAAAAGACAGGGAACTCTTCAAAATAACTTTATTATAAAAGCCATCTTTTCAGGCTAAAGAGGTGAGAAGATAAAGAGCATTGACGTTCTTAGATTTCCTATGTCAATTCTACTGAACTCCTTGACTCTTAGGCAAACCTGAAACCAAACCTCAAAAAACAATTTTATCATTTTACACTAAACAGGTCTGCAGATGTGTTCCACTCTGGATGACAATTATTAGATTAAATTATTGCCCTTAACTCCCCATAAAAATTCTTCACACATGTATAAATTGCTTTGTGTTAGGGCATCCCTGCAGCCCTGGCACCTCTAAATTGCATGGATACAGCCTGTTATCCAATGATTGGTGCTGATGGTGCACGGCTTTTCTATGTTCTAATCGTCATTCCCGTGTCTCATCTTTGACTTTGTTCCACAGTTTAATTGTGCTTCAGCATGTCCAAGGCTTTGTGGAAAGTGCAGAAAATCCAATAAAAGCACAGACTCGTGTCTTTTGTTTTTTAAATGTGCTTCTTAAAATATAAGCTTGGGCAATGGCATTGTATAGGAAACTTTGAAGTCTAAATAAATTTTAGTTACTGGGGGTCTTCTCTCCGCCTGCCTGCCATGTTCCTGGTTCACCAAACATGTGGTTTGGTGCTGACTGAGAACTAAAGAAGAGTATTGTCTGAAAACCATGAACTTGTTATCATTATTCCACACACGGAAAATGCATACATCTACACATGTAAACATGTCTTTTTCTTTTCACAGTGAGGCTCAGCAACACTGAACTACAGAGATAGCTCCAGAAGGTGAGAAAGGGTTCATTTTTGGACACGTTAGCAAAGCCACTGTCCTCCCATCTCCACGCTAACTCTCTAAGAGAAGGGACAGCTCCAAGATGTCAAGGCAGATGTAGTGATTTGTATGTGTTATTATAAAATGTGGGGTTTGTTGAGTGTTTTAACTTCAAAGCCTTGATCTCAGAATCAGTTTATTTTTGCTAGAACTAACGTTGTGTTTTTACATATTACCTAAAATACATCCAGGTAAAGATAGAAAAACTTTGGCATCGAACTTCTGTTCTCCAAATAAAGCATTTTTCCTTGGCAGGTGCAGTCAAAGCACAGTCAGAAAAGCTCCAAGCTGAGGAATCATCTGGCTTGAGCCCAAGGGCTGCACTCAGATCCCTTCTTAAAAGTATGTTTCGAGCCATTTCTCATTAATTTATGACTTTCTGGTTTCATCAGCTATGGAATACCAAAATCAATTTAATGAAAAACATCATTTTAACTAGTAGATATGATAGTTAAAGTGGCTGACACAGAGTCTGACATTTCCCATACTGATTTCATTTGGTCTCACTTATAAGCTAATTTTCTTGCTCAGTAGATGGTTTTTAATTCAGAAGCTCACAACTAGCCAAAGTGTAGAGAATAAGTGTCAATGGAGTGATCAGCTACAAATGGGACGTTTATGTCATGCCCCTCCTCTTTAAGACTCAGGGACTATTGTAAAACAGTGAATAAAAGCTTTTAAGAGCCTAAAGGGGAGAGGCAAAGGAAAACAGTATCTCCCAGTAACCCAAGAGTACCTGCACACACGAACTCATAGCTGCTGCAGGTGTCTGCACAAGACCTGTACAAGATCAGGCCAGTTAACATTTTAATGCGGAGAGAAGAGGGGCCAATGAACCGTGATTCCCAGCTGAGGAGCTATCAACAGTAAAAGACTTCTGGAGGAGGTAGAATAAAAATATTAAGGCCCCTGATAGGATAACCACCCACCAGGGGATGGTCCCACAGCAGTGAGTATATGAAAAGCGCACCCTAGAAACTATGGGTTTTGGAACAATAAACAAAGAAGAAATAGTGTTGGGAGCTGTGGGGAAGTGGGTGTGCATCTGGGAGCAATGTGAAAGAGAGGTGTGGGGTGAATATTATCAAAGTTCATTATATGCATAAATAAAATTCTCAAAAAAATAAATAAAAATATATGTAAAATAAGTTTCACAGATTATAGGGGCTAAAGATTTAACTAATAATACTTGCTGCTTTTGTACAGGACCTGGATTCAGTTCCCATTACCCACATGGTGGCTTACAACCCTCTGAAATTCCAATTCAGAGAATGCAATGTTCTCTGATGGCACTGGACACACACATGGTGTGTGCTTCTACAGGTAGAGGCCAGGAAATAACATCCATGAAATTCCAAGGGTACAATACATTTTGCTTCATTCCTTTTGGGGGAGAAATCATTCTTCTTATAGGGTAGGAAGTCACCTGGAAGAAGGGCAGGCTATTTAGCAAGCCCCAAGACCCCTTGTCTTTATCTCCCCAATGCTGAATTATCAGCCTGCTACCATGCCCAACTTTTTATTTTACATGGGTTTTGGAGCCCTACCTCAGGTCTGTGTGGTAAATCATAACCAGCTGGCAAACCCTATTGCTGAATAAGCCACACACTTACAGGACACACACAGGAAAATCAATCTCAAACTAACTATAATGCCTTGCGTTCTAACTTTCACAGTGTGAAAGGTGCTAAGCTGGCTGCCAGGACAGAAAGACATCAGTGCTCTTATACATCACTGATTCTTGCATGCTATAATACTGACCTTCATGGCAAAATGTGCCCTTGCTATGAACAGACACTTTCAGTTTGGAATGGGAATATATATTCTGTCACTGTATGTTTAGAAGTAAGTAATTTACTTTAAAAATGAATATACTTTTTAAAAAATTGGTATACCACCATACTACCCTGAATGGGCATAATCTTGTCTGATCTCAGAAGTTTTTCAAGGTCAGGCCTTAATAGTTCTTGGATGGGAAACAGTCCAGAGTTACTTTTAATTTTATAGGAGCTCACAGTAAAGCGATACCTCCAGAAATATGGATTTTAAAGTTTTAAATTGTAGAAACTGTTAAAAGGCTGGGGGTATTTGGAGTTGAATTGTATTTTGTGTTATGAGATAAACAAGACTTGGGGACAAAGGGTAAAGGTTTTGATTTGTAATGACCTGTTTTGGTGTCAATTTGACAAAAGGTAAGGATGTAATAGTTAACCTAGGATATTTATGTAAGAGCTGCAATCACCTGGGAGATGTGCCTTTCTTTGGGCATGCCTGTGGGAGGTTATCCTGATTGAGTTACTTAAGGTAGCAAGCATGGCTCCCTCTGAGTGGTATCTTTTCCTAGGATTCTGGATTGTACAAATAGGAGAAAGGAAGCTGAACACAGGTAATCGTTACTCTTTGCTTCCTGACTGTGGCCTTGATGTAATCAAGCATTTCATACTCTGGCTGCCTCCCCTGCTCCACTATGCTTGATTGGATCCTTGAACTATGAGCCAAAAGCCAACTCTTTCTCCTTTATGTTTCTTTGTTGGGTGTTTTTATCACAAGAACAGGAAAAGCAACTTAGACAACCAGCATTTATTTTATGCTTTATTGAAATGAAGGGTTTCACAAGAAGAAAGAAAATCCAGCTGTGTCAGTCCAAGTCTAAAATCCAGTCCAAAAGGCAGAATTAGAGATAGGATCCAGCTTGCAAAGGTTTTATTAGGGGAAATGCCTGTATGAGGGAACACAGGTCGGGAGGGAGCCAGGAAAGGCTGGGAAAGTATTCAGACTATGAATCAAGTCTGATCTTTATAAAGGAGAGATGGAAGAAAGACTGGGTGGGGCCCTCTAAACTATCTTACAGTTTGTAGAGAGCTTCAGAAGGTCTCAAGCTAAAGTCAGTCACCAGTGAGGTGACTACTGTTGTGCAGTGGACATACCTTAGTCACCAAGGTGTCCATGGTGATTGACCTGCAGCAGTGAAAGCCTAGGGAACACAAAGCAGTACCGAATTAGAAGTACTGCTAAGGGATACCTTCTACAAAACCCCAAGTAGCAAAAGGTTGAAAGGCATATCCTCACAGTTGTCACATCAGCTAATAGAATGTCAGAATTCCTGGGCTACCCAATCAGAGCATTTGATAAGTACTGATCTATAAATGCAGTGCCTTATTAATAATCTGAATGGTTCAAATTTGGGTTTCTTGAGCTTAATCTTGAAATAGCTGTCCATGCTATTTACTGATGGTAGACATCAATTTTCAGACTTCTTAGGCATATTAGTTTTCTCTGTGTATAATAAACTATCATAGTCTTCACGGCCTAAAACAATGGCTATTATTATCTCATAGACATGTAGATCTTAAGCCCAGATTTCCTCAACTGGGTCCTCTGTTTAGGATGTAACAAGGCTGAAATCAATTTTTTTTTCCTGGGGGGAAGAGTGTCCATTTATTTGAAAGTTGTTGGAAAGAATTCACTTCTAGGATATTTCTGTGGGGATACAGTTCATATTTAATAAAAAGCAGTACAAAATATCAGAGATATCTACCCACAGTCAATCCAGGAGAATCAGAGTGTGGTGATTTACCCTTTTAATCCCAGCACAGGGAATATATGGGAGTGGTTACCTATGCCCTTAATCCAAACAGATCTGACTTTGAGGCAAGTTTAGTTTATCAGGGATTTCCAGGCTCCCAGGCAGGCAGTGGTGGTGCCAGACCTTTAATCCCATAACTCCAGAGACAGAGGAGATCTTTCTATGCTTCTGTGAGTTCAAGGTTAACTACCAAACAGTAGTAGCCCATGCCTCGCCTTTAATCTAAACATGGATTTGAAACAACTGAGCAAGGAGGGGATTTAAGTAAGGCACAGAAAGACAGATGCAGGCAGCAGAAGCCACAAGGAGCAAGGCTGAGGAAGCTGGAAGGCAGCGGGTCTGTCTATGATGGGGAGGAACAGGGATGATTCATGGAGAAGCTAGAAACTTGAATTCACCATCATGACGGAGAAATTGAGAAAATGTGCAGCTTCCTCTATCAGGGCTTTGCAGACTCTGTGCCTGAATTGCTGAAAGTGTGAGGAGAAGTTCAGAAACTCAAAGGGTTTATTTGACAGTGAATATTAAATTCATATCCAAGAATATATTGTTTAAAAAGACAAACAATTTTATTGAAAAGAACCAAGTGATGGATACTAAAATAGGAAACTGCAACATGAAGACAAGGACCTGATAATAGCAATGGAAGAGCTAAAGCAGTGTCAACTACAACAGAGGAATATTCCTGCTGCTGTTGATAAATTAATGCTGTGTCTTCCAGTTCTAGAGATGTACAGCAAACTCAGGAACCAGATGAAAACCAAGAGACACTATCTTGCACTGAAGACTCTAGAGCATCTGGAACACACCTATCTACTTCAAGTGAGCCACTATCGATTCTGCAAGATGATGGTGGATAACATCCCCCAACCTTTGGGAGGAGAAAGAGGATGTTTCTATGTCTGATCTCAAAGACTTTCTGGAGAGCATCTGCAAGGATTCAGACAAAACTGGAGAGACTTCCATGAAGCAAGCAGGTCCCAGCTTTCTGACCCGCAGTCTCACAGTCCCACAGAGACACACAGATACTTATATTAATTGTACGATGATTGGCCTGGGGCCCAGGCATATAACTTGCTAGCTCTTGCTCTTAAATTAACCCATGATTCTTATCCTGTTCAGCCATGCGGCTCGGTACCTTTTCTCAGAGCAGCATTTCAACTTCTTTCCTCTGCATCTGCTGGCATCTTATCATGGTGTCTCTGTGGCTTTTCTGTGACATTGTTGCTCTGTTCTTGTTCCCAGAGTTTTACCAGTCTCGTAGCTCCACCCACATTTCCTGTCTGCCTTCAGCCAACCAGTGTTTTTGTTAAACTAATAAGCAGGACAATTATTTACAATGTAACATAATCCCCACTTTTAAAGTGTTAGTGAAATTTAATTACTTATGGTTATAAGACAAGTATTTGTGGCTGCCAACCATGAGTCATTGATGGAATTTAGCAACTGCTCCTATAAAAAAAATCCTCTCATCTATTTTTCACACCCCTTTCTTGTTTTTGTGTGTACTTTTGTGTGTATGCACATGTGTGTACGTACCTGTATAAGTGGGTATGAATGAAAAAGCCAGAGATGCACACCAGGTTCTTTCTCTGTCACTCTCCACCATGATTTTTGAGAAAGAGTCCTCACTAACTCTAGATCTTACTTGTTGGCTATATTGGAAAGTTCTGAGGCTCCTCCACTTCCTGTTACATTAGTTCTGGAGTTAAAAGGTATGTGCCACCATGTCTGAGTTTTCTCAGTTCTGGGGATCTAAATCCAGATCTCCAGGAAGTCTAGCAGCTGAGAAATGCCCCTATCCCTCACATTCTCTCAACTCCTCTATGAATTTCTCTGTTGTTGTCCACTGGAAGGAACTAGCTCGTGTTGTTAGGCTAGGTTGACCTGGTAAGTAGTTGTTTTCTATCTCCCAGAGTGCTTCCTGGTGCAATATAATGGTATTGTAGAAGGCTTTTGTGTGTGTGTGTTGTTATGTTCTTTGTTAATAAAAAGCATACAGGCAAGCAGCTGGGCTGGAAGTTAGGTGAGAAAGCCCAAGTGAGAATGCTAGAAAGGAGAAGGACAGAATCAGGAGTTGCCAGTCAGATGCCAGGGAAGCAAAATGAGAATGCCACACTGAGAAAGGTACAAAACAACGTGGTTAAATATGGTAAGAACTGTGAGCTAATTTAAGTCTAAGAGCTTAGTTAGTAATAAGCCTGAACTATAGGCTGAGCATTCCTAAGTACTATCAAGAGTCTGAGTCAGTTATTTGGGAAGTAGCTGCAGGGTACTTGAGATTTTCTGGTGGGATAGAAACTTGCAACTACACTTAGACTATAAGCTCCCAAGTCATGACACGGAGTGGTACTGCTTTGCTTTCCTATTTCTGGCTTTGAGTATAAATGGGTCTCTCATCTCTGCTCAAAGACTTCCCTCTTACACAGACTTAGGGAATCTGTCAGGCCTGATCCTCAGAAGAAAATGGACGTGTGTGAGAGCCTGCTTGCTCCAAGTGTTAGACATTTTGGTAGAGTACCCCTTCCCTTGCAGTGTCCCCAGAGACTTCTCCAACCTCTTAGATAACTCATGTTCTAGAAGCAGGCCAAGCATGAACAAACATTTCTGAATGCCATGAAGAATGCACTACCAGGTGACCCAAAATAAAAAATTATGCAAATTATCCTTTTCCTTGAGCACATAGACATGCATTCTTCTAGTCTCAGCATGTAAGTGCTTTGCCTGTTTTACTGGTCAGATGTGCAGTCATTTCTCATTTATACTGCTGAGGTCACTGTGTTAAGTTTTATAGATTCCCTCTTGTTTTGCTCTATGTAAAGGCTCTGGCACTGAGTGATGAAACTTAATCAATGGACACTTAAAGAACTTGCTGGCAGTGGGAGGGACTATTGCTGCAAACTTCCTACCCTACGGTTTCATACCATTCATACTCCAGTCAGTTTAGTTCACTGTTCTTTAAACTGCATAAAATGGTCTTTTTAAGGTTAAGCTAGTGTCAATAAACTGAAATCTTGTCTTCCATGTACGGATTCTGTCCGTGCTGTCAACTCCAAATATCTGTGAAGATAAGAAAACAGTAGTGAGTTGATGTTAAAGTCTCTTTACTGTGGCTCTTTGTCTCTCCTGTCTTCTTTTAATCCCTCAAATTAACATGGAAATTCGACTCACTCTGGAGCATGTTGGATACGCCAGGCAATTCTAGAAACAGACAATACAACAATTCCTGTGAGCTAACAAGCATTGTCCATCACAAGCATTAAGGAACTGAATAACTAGCAATTTCAATAAAATATGGCTTTGTTAGCTGTACATGTGAACCTATCTTCTTTGTTAGTGCTTTTAACATAGTTCCTAGGTGGAATCTCTAGCAGGCACTTCTTCAAGAATTTTAAAGTAAAGTAGAATGATTTCCCTTTTGAATGGTCTCATAAGTAAGTCCAAGAAGGACAACCTGCAAATGGGTATGCGGGTGCTGAATATGAAGCAGAAAACTTAGGGCCTAGCCTTACTTTATGAAGCGTTTGATACTCAGTGAATTATCAAATCATTTGTCAACACTCATGTGGGACCAGAGAAGCAAATACCTGCCAAATTAAGTTTACTTGCTAAAAAAAAAAAAAAACAAACAAACAAACAAACAAAAAACACTTAGGAATCACCTGTCAATCTCCATGCAGTAAAGTTACTCAACATGATAAAATAATATCTCCTGTGACTGGTGTTCTTCAGAGTTAATGATAAAAAACATTAATTGTAGGAATAAAAATGAGGTTGGTAATAGTGGCACACCCCAGAAATTGGGAAGTTGATAAAAGAGGATTAAGATTTCAAGGTCAACCTAGGCTATAATAGCAAGTTCAAGGCCAGCCCAGACTATATGAAGCCATGTTTGTGTGTGTGTGTGTGTGTGTGTGTGTGTGTGTGTGTGTGTGTGTGTGTGTGTGTGTGAAGAGAGAGGGAGAGAGAAAGAGATCAGGCCACGAGCCACTGAGATAGCTCATTGGGTAAAGGTGTTTAATGCACAAGTCTGGCAACTTGAGTTAAACCAGAAAGACATATGTATAGTTGGAAGGAGAAAACGAACTGAAAAAGTTGTTTTCTGACTTCCACAAGTATGTCTTGACATGTGTGTCCTCCTATATATATAAAACACATAATTTACATACTGGGGTGGCTTCAATAAGAATACCTCCCATAGGCTCATATATTTGAATGTTTAGTCACCAGAGAGTAGAACTGGTTGAAAAGATTATAAATACAGGCCTTGTTGCAGAAGGTGTGGCTTGTTGGAGGAAGTGTGTCACTGTGGTTGTCCTTTGAGGTTATAAAACTCTATGCCATGTCAGGTAGCTAGTGTTCTCTCTCTCTCTCTCTCTCTCTCTCTCTCTCTCTCTCTCTCTCTCTCTCTCTCCCTCCTTCTTTCTCTCTCTTTCTCTCTCTCTCTCTGTGTCTCTGTTTGTCTGTCTCTCTCTGTCTGTCTCTCTCTCTTTCTTACCTGTGAATTAGGATGTTGCTATCAACTACCTCTCTAACACCATGCCTGCCATGCCTGCTACCAAGGTTCCTACATGATGATAATGGACTAAACCTTTGAAACTTCATGAAAGCTCCAAAATAAATGCTTTTGAAAAAAGTAAGAGCTACTTTGGTCATGGTGACTCTTCACAGCAATAGGACAGTGATTAAGAACGTACCTACAATAATATATGACAGTTAATAAATGAGTAAATAATTGAATTTTTGTTAAAAATTGGTACTGTTGGAATGATTATTTCAGTTTAAGCCAATGATTTATTTAAGCAACCAGTGAATCAAAATTTCTACAGTGTGCTAAAGCCTACAACGTCTTCTGGGGACTTGCTATGCATTAGTAAAAAGGAAAAAAAGGGACACTTCTATGCTCAAGGATCTTCCATTCTACAGAAAATTAAAAATAGTGTAATGAAGATGTATAGTAAATACGGAGATGATGTGTATGTTAGAAGGTCTGGCCATTGAAGAACAAAGAAACAGTATTTTAAGGCTAGAAGGAAAAACAGATTTTATAATAAAGTAGAACGGCTGTTGAGAAGGTAATATCTGGTTACAGAGTCAAAAAACTTGTCGTGATGACCACTCTAGGAAGATGCTACATGCAAAGGCCATATCTAATGCAGAGATCTTTAGGTCAGGGGAGTTAGTGACTTGTTGGAATCTCAAACATTGTTCTCACAGAAGCATAGAGTAGGGGGGTGAAGACAGCAGGGAGAAAGGATGGAGAGATATCTGTCAATAGGGTGATGTGAGAGATAGAAATATAAGTTCTGGGGTTTTGGTGTATCAGGATGGATTAAATGATGGATATACATGTATATAAAACAGAGGAGTTTAAACACACTTTCCAGGAGGTGTGATAACAATGAAGGATACCTAATACATGAACCAAGTGTTGGTCCAAGAAGAAGGCAGGAAAAGTGAGCCTTATCCATCAGTTACTGAGAATGATCTAGTAATAATTACTTAGTATAAATACATTTGTACTATAGATCAACATTGTTTCTTTATAGTGGTTTAATAATTATTGTTTTAAATAAACTGTGACTTATTTTATAAATACATTTTAAGAAATTTTAACATAGGTGGAAGGGCAAAATAAATAAAGTCACCACACAGAAGAGGTGAAAAATGCAATAAACACTTTTACCACAGAGTTGTTGATTTTAGCTTCAGAGAGCTCAACCTCTTTTGAAATGTGACATAGAGCAAAGATAATGGGCATAGTAGAGAATATCAGATTCCCGTCATGATTGCTTCTCTTTGCTGTTCACCCAGTAAATCATTGAAAAGGAAATCATCTAAGCTTACTGTTTTACACACACACACACACACACACACACACACACACACATACACACACACACACACACACATACACACACACACAATGCTGTAAAAATTACTGTATTTACTAAAGGGTTTAGTTTTTTTTTCAAGGAGTAAAGTAGTGATAAATGTAGTTATGTGTTGAGTTTTGAATATAAATACAAGTATGACATAATGAAGTCTAACTGCTTGCTTCATCAATAAACTCTCTTCTTTAGTCATCAATATCTAGTGATTATTCAACCAAACAGTCCACGTTGATAGATCAAAGTTTTCTCACTTTGCCATGTCCATGAATTGGAATTATAGTTTGAAAGGCACATGAAGACATGGTCTTCAGACCCTAGTGACATTAGGAGGTTGTGGATCTTTATATGTGGAGTCGAGTGAAAGAAAGAAAATTAGATGATTGAGGATGTATTCTTGAGGGGAATTGTGAAACTTTGGTAACCCCCTTTTTTTTCTCTTCAGCTTTCCAGTTGCCCCAAGGCTGACAGATTCCTCCGTCACATGTTCTTTTCCACAGTCCTGAAACCACTTGGGTCCAACAATCATGGACTAAAGCCATAATCCCAAAGTCTGTTCATCACAGATTGGTTTTCTTGCCCCAGTGGTAGAACAGTAACTCAATCACAAATCTTATGTGTTTGGAAAGAGTTATTGGTTCAATGTTTCTCATAAGATTGGTCATAGTCAATTGTCTAGTTAGGGTGACACACTTCAGTCATCATGACATCTAGGTGAGAGAGTCCTTTTGGAAAAATACCCAGGTCATGGTTGACAGTCCAATACTTGTGTAGCAGACCTCTTCATAAGATCATTGCAGTATATAGAAGCGTGTTGACCCAAAGAGACTAACCCACCAGCAATGTCGAAATGTTCCCCCAATCTACCTAATGATCCAGTGATAGCACTATTAGACATGTACCCGAGGAGTACACTTTCTTACTCCTTTGGGATAACTCAACTATGTTTATAACAGCATTATTCCTAATAGCCAGAACCTGGAATCAACCTAAATGCCCCTCAAGTGAAAAATGGATTAAAAAATTATGGTACAATTATACAATGAAGTACTACTCAGCAGTTAAAAAAAATGACACCCTGAAATGTCAGATGAATGAATCTGGAGAGTATCATCCTGAGTGAGGCAATGCAGACCCAGAAAGATAAACACATATGTATTCACTCATAAATGGATTTTAGACGAAAAGTAAAGGATAACCAGGCTACAATCCACAATCCCTTAGAAGCTAGGTAACACCATAGATAGAGACAATCGCCCGAGTAAATTATGATCATACTGGGGAGAGAGAAAGGGGAAGTGGGAGAGAACATGAGAGAGTGAGATGGGGGAAGCAACAAAGAAATAGATATCTTGATAGATGGATCCATTGATAGAGAGTGCTAGAGAAACACCCAAGACTCCACAAGATGACCAAGCAATAGTGGAGAGGGTGCCTAAGGAGGCCTTCCCTATAATCAAATGAATGACCACCCTAATTGCCATTATAAAACCTTCATCCAACAACTGATGGAAACAGATGCAGAAATCCATAGCTAAGCACTGGGTACAGCTCCCAGTCCAGCTGAACAGAGGGATGAGAGATTACATGAGCAAATGGAGGGGGATTGTGATGAGAAGACCCACCGAGTAGGCTGCCCAGTGCTATATTAGGAGCTCACAGACTCTGACATGGCAGCTGATGAAATGGATATAAACCCTCTGACTACAAATGGCAGTCAAAAGAAGTGGGCAGTTTGTGGAGCCTCTTGCACTTGGACCAGAGTTTATTACTGGTGCATAAACTGACATCTTGAAGCCCATTCCCTACAGAGGAACACCTCATTCAGCCTTCATACTGGGGGGAGGGATTTGGACCTACCTCAACTGGATATGCCAGACTGCATTGACTCACTGTGGGACTCCTTAGCCTCTCTGAGAAATGGATGGGGGATGAGGGAAAGCTGGTGGAGGACAAGGAAGAGGGGGAGGGGAACAGTGGTGGGTATGGGAAAACATTTTTAAATTAAAAAAATATATATAAAACAGTATAAAACTACTCTCTATATATTTTGTTGAGTAAGAAAAATAATTACAAACAAATGAAATGACTAGCATTAAATTTTATCTTATAAAAGACAACAACAAAGAAACTAACCCATGAATAAATAAAAAGGAGTATCTGATGTGGGAATGTCTTTCTGTATGCTGTGAATCTCAATCTTTAAATAAAGGAGCTGTTTTGGCCCATGACAGGCACCATAGAAGAAGGAGGAGGAGGAATCAGAATAGGTAGGAAAGGAAGGGCGGAGTCAGAGTCAGATCGACCCAGATGCCCAAAGGAGCAACAAGTAAGGAACACATGTGAGCCACGGGCCATGTGACAGACAGATTAATGAAAATGGGTTGAGTTAAGATGAAAGAGCTAGCTAGCGATGTGCCTGAGCCATAGGCCAAACAGCATGAACTTAATATAAGTGTCTGAATCATGGGGTTTTTTTTTTGGGGGGGGGGCTAAGCAGCAGCAGGCAGCTAAGTGGTCTGGGGCGGCAGGTCTGTGGGTCTGGACCTCTGGCTGGACCAGGTCCCAAACCATATTGTAACAAGTATCCAAAATGGAAGCCTCATTGACCACATCACGCTCTTAGAAGTGACCCTCTGTCTCCTATGTTTCACTGCATTTATTAAAATTAAATCACTAGGTCCAGCTTATATTCAAAGAATGGAGTAGATAGAATATTTGGAAATGATAAATCCATTCTCCAAAAGCCAATTCCCTGTCCCAAAGATGGGCTCTTTGGTCTCAGCAGTTGTTCTAATTTGGTTTTGGTTGGAGTTATTAAACAGCGACAAGCCTTATAGTTTTCAGTCTATCACCCAGCGAAGAAGCTGAGACAGAAACTTCTGAGACCCCAAAGGAAAGCTACTTACTGACTTGCTTCTTCTGGCTTGCTCAGCTATGAGCCTTCGACAGCCTAGGCCTGCTTGCCCAGGGATGACAACACCCACAGTCATCTGTGTTCTCCAGCATCAATTAGTAGGCAGGGAAAAAAGCCTCACAGACATGGCCAGGGGCCATTCTGATGGAAGCAATTCCCCAACAGAGATTCCCCTTTTCCAGGTATCTTGAGGTTTGTGTCCAGTTGGCAAAGCTAATGGGCACAGTTGTTAAATATACTAATGTGTATATATTGTTGAGACATTTAAGCGTCTGGTGCCTGGTGTTCTTCCTTTCATTATAGACTTCATCCAGGTGTATTGGGACCTTGTGGTTTTAGTTACACCATCCCTCTTCCAGACAATGATAATTGCCTCCTAGAATAAATGTCTCAAATAGCAAAGCACTGCTTCTAATTATGCTCTTGCCCTGTGCCTCAAGATCCTTCTTGGAGTTTCTAGTGCTTAGGACAATGGGCCAAATTGTAACCTGGTTTGTTCTCCCCGGCCCCACACAATTTATTGATTTATTTAATTTTCTATTTAAAAAAAATTAAATAGAGATTCTTTTTCTATACAATACATCCTGACCACAGTTTTCCCAGTTCATTCCTCACAGCTAGCCCCACTTCTCCATCCCCCCAGATCTATTTCCTCTTTAGAAAAAAGCAGGCCTCCAAGAGATAAGAGCCAAACAGAACAAACCAAGATGCCATAAAACACAGCAAATCTCTCATATTGAGACTGGAAAGTGAACCCAAAAGGAGGAAAATAGGAGTCAGAGATGCACTTGTTCCCACTGTTAGGAGTCCCACACAAACACCAAACTCACAGGCATAACATATACACGGAGGACCAGGTGTTGACACAGGAGGGTCCCATGTTTGGTGCTTCAGTCTCTGTGTGCACATATGAGCCCTGCTTAGTTGACTCTGTTGGCCACGTTCTCCTGGTGTCCTTGACTCCCTCTGATTTATACAACCTTTCTTCCTTCTTATTTGGGGTTCCCTGAGCTCCAAGTGGGGGGGGGGGCAATGGAGACCTCTAATTAAGACTCTCTCTGTCTAATGTATGGTTGAGAATGTCTGTACCTGCTCCCATCTGCTGTTAGTGGAAGACTCTAACAGCTGAACAAGGCACCAATCTATAACTATAGCAGACTATCATTAAGAATCATTTCAAGTTTCTTTTTTCTGGTCACATTTGGTTCTATATTAGGACTCTGGGCTATCCAGTCTGTGGTTCTGGCCATCCAGGGAGTGTAGGGCTTGGGCTACCTCTCTTGGCATGGACCCCAAGTTAAAGCAAATATTGGTTGGCCACTCCCACACATTTGCCACCACCTTTGTCCCAACACATCTTGCAGGCAGGACTGATTGTAGGACTGATTTGTGGCTGGGGTAGTGTCCAGGTTGCTCTTTGTGTAGTCTGCAGAGAACAGGCTGCAGAGAATAGTCCTGCCAAAAAGACTATAGAGTGTAGAGGCTTGTCTCTTCTTGAATGGCCTTTCCGAAGCTCACCTCCATAGGAAGCTCTGTTCTCATCACCATATGGGCTTCTCTCATCCCAGGAGTCACTAGGTGTCTACAACTATTATTATAACTTCAATATTTTCTGTTATAGTTTCCTGACCCCACACCCTTAACATGTTAAATGCTCTCTTTCATCTACAGGAGGAAAATGTTTCACCAGAGGAGCCCTGGCTATCTCAGGACAAAATTTTAAAACAACTAACTCTTAAATAGTTGAAGTTATTAACAGATTTGGACTTTGAATCCCCTTGGTACATCAAACCTTAACTAGATACAACCGAGCAGTCTTTACCAATAACTGTGGCATTTTTATTTCTCACCATGAAAATACCTTAGATGTATTCATTCTGTCTCAGTAAAGGACATTTTATCCAAGCATATTATCAATAAAATTTCTGCTTAAGTATTAAATATATTTCACTCTTTCCTGTGAGTTAATGACAGAGATATGTGTTTCTTTGCTTTGCACATTAATAAGACTCAGCTGTGTTTTGACTTTTTCTTCCACTTCGAAGGCTCTAGTGGTCAATCTCCTTTTCATCCCCTAGCCCTTTCCTTTAGAGTCTTCTAATTATAGGAGTGTGGTTGAGATCTTCCTCTGTACGTAGACTTCAAGTTCTAGGATAATGACTATGTCTGTGCTTGCTCTAGTGTATCCCAACACTTAGCTGTACAAGTAAATGCATAGCTCTCTAGTGCATGGTTTTTAAACAAATGAGTAAGTAACTGCTGATTTCATGATCTCAAGTTCAAAACTTTAAAAAGAGTGCATGCACACATACTTCATTAATTCTTGGTACTTTGTGACTTTGATTTTATCCAATGGTTGATTCTCTTTTTTACTTAATAAAGGTGGCTCGTCTTCATGCTGTAATTGTTTGTGTTTATTGGTTTCAAAAGCTACCTAACGGTCTAGAGAAAAGTGATCTCAATACCCTTTCCTTCTGACATTATAATAACATGTCCGAGCAGCTGTGCAGCATCATCGCTGATACAGAAATCCCTCTCTGAAAAGCCGAGGCTATCATGTTACAACCCACAGCCCAGGATCTGATTACTCTTGCTATAGAAGCCTAAAAAGCTACAAATGTCCTTAGTAGCCATTAAATGACTTGGCTTGGCTTTCAAAGAGCGTTTCTGATGTTCGCCTCTGTGATCTCTCATGGCTGTAAATTCTATAAATTGGGCATACATTTTCACAGTATTTGAAAGATTCCATGCATTACTGCCCAGTTATTTGAAATGAAATCAGAGGCTGCACCTAAGAGTTTGAATGGGGATCCAAGTCTTGGAATTAAGTTTGTGTGAGTATTGGCTCAGATTGTCTTCTATACCCCACCCACTACTCCCTTCTATTAACTGTGCTGAAGCACTTATGTTCTGCATCTAATTTTAATGTGCAAACCATCTCATTCGCTGCAATTGTAAAGCATGTGTTAGCACTTAAGCAGCTGGAGGGGGTTGCCTAAGGTAAGAGGATTGATAGCCCAGTCCAGGCATCTTAAAAAGGCTTTGTGTGATTTGGCACAACCCGATAAGCCTTTATGTTCTTGGTTCCAAGCTGTCTGTTCAGGCTTAGAGAAACTCAAGCTCTGAGCACACGGTGATATTTTATTCCTGTTACTTGGTGTTGATATTTCAGGATATTTTTGCATGGCAAGAATCTCTTAAGGAAGAAGGTATTCACAATCTGCTTTCTGAAAGGAGCTGGAAAAAGGATGATGGAAAAGTGGTTGGAAAATGTGATTAGGATCTGTCAAAATTATTACGTCATGCAGGAAAGCAGAGGGATTTGTAAAAATGCGAATTTGGTTGCTGTTTCACCAGTGTCTCTTTTTAACCACACCTTTGGGATTAAGAAAACTCAGTTTACGTCTACATGTCATCCTCACCTTAAGGAAGAGGAGGAGTCCGGACTTAAAGTCAGCACTTTGGGTAAAAATGACCACAGGAATGCAAAATAATCTGAGAAAATTCTTTAAGCACATATAACCCTTAAAACCACTAAACAATTAGGACCAGTACCCCACATTTTTTATATGTTTTACATACATTACTTTTCTTGGATTAATTGTGTTATATTATAAGCAGGGAAACCCAATAGTGACCATTTCCAGGTACATTCTTTGCTTATTGATCCTGAGATATATCCTATCTATCCACATGCTACATCTTAGCAGTTGGCAGTTTCAGATTCAATGACTGTTAAAAACTGTGAATTTTTCCTTTTCTTTCAGTGATGGACGTATCCAGGCAAAAAGAGGTTCTTAGCTTTGAATACATAGTGTTGTGGAATATTAGTTTAAGATGTGTTACCTTTGTTTATGCTGCAGAATATTTGTTTAATCATGCAAAATGTGTTGCATTCTTTTATGCTGCATTTGTTTAACTCTGTAAAGCTGTGTTGCTTTGCCTGCCTGAAAGACTTGATTGGTCTGATAAAAGGCTGAATGGCCAATAGCAGGGCAGGAGAGTGATAGGCGGGGCTGGCTGGCAGAGGGAATAAACTGGAGGAAAAATTTAGGCTCAGAAGAGGGAGGAACAAGGAAAGGAGGTGAGGAGGACACCAGGAGCCCGACATCCATCAACACAACCAAGTACAAGGTAAGCAGGGAAAAGAAACAAAATAATAAAAGGCAAAATGCTCAGAGGCAAAACATAGAAGAGACTGGGATAATTTAAGATAGAAAAGCAGTCAGAAACAAGCCAAGCTAAGGCCAGGCATTCATAAGTAAGAATAAGTCTCCATATATTTATTTGGGAGCTGTTTGGCAGCGCCCACCCCAAAGTAAAGATCGATAAATAAATAAACCAATTATAACAGTGCAATTAGCACCCCCCCCCCAAAAAAATGGCTTGGCAGGTAAAGGCACCTCCACCAAGCCTAATGATCCAAGTTTGATCCTCAGGACCCATATAGTGAAAGTAGAGATCAGACTTCAGCAAGTTGTCCTCTTGGGCACACAATGAGCAGACAAACAAAGGTAATTTAAAAATAGAGTGGTTAAGTTCACATACATAAATACATATCCAAATATTAGGTACCAATTATTTAGAAATATATATATTTCTAAATAACTTAGGTAGCTTTCTGAGATATCCACTCAGTTAGACCCACTGCCTGAGTCTGAAATTGCTGAGTGGTATGAGGTATTCACTGATACTGCTTGCTGAGTAGAAATACTTTTGACTTATTTATTCAACCAAAACTTATTGTGTAGGTATTAAATTCTTGATGTTTCCTTTGTGCAAGGTTTAGAGTATAAAAAAAAGAAAGACCATATAAAGCCCTCTGATGTGCAGATTATTTTAATTTATGAAAAACGGAAGCAAATCTTTTTGTTAATTTTCATTCTTTATTAAATATTTAAAATTTTTTGTACAATATCTTTTGATTATATTAACTTCCAATTCCTCCTGTAACCCATGTTACATTTATTTCCCTCTCCATACATTTCTGAAATGCATGTCCTCTATTGGCAAATTGATTTAAGTTTAATAATCCATTGATTCCAAATTGCAATGTCCTCATACTTTTATGCCCAAAAGCCTAACCCTTGGAACATGGTTAATCTACCAGAAGCCACACTCTTAAAACAAATCCAAATAGATCACCTTGGAAAGAATCTTCTATTATTTGTTTTCTTAGAAACAGTTACTCATACGAATCTCTACCCTCAGCACAGTTAAGCTGAGGGTGGTCTTCCCTCAGCCTTCATTGTAACATCAGATGCCTTAATGTCTTGTCCTAGTTATAAAATAGCATCTTCTGTGTCAAATGGTTTTGTGAGGATTAAAGGACAAAATGTACCTGTTGCTGTGCATTTGATATAAGTAATTTTATCTGACTTTATTTTTTTAAGTTCATCAAATCTTAAGAGTAAAGGTATTTTGTAATTTTGCTTTTTTTCTTTTGTAAATCAAAGTTCTTATCGGTAAATAAGCAGATATTGTGACTTGAAACAAAACCAGAAAAGTAAAAAGGGAGCATGCATTTTGCATGTATGTGTATGTACATGTGTGCGTGCACCTTGTATCTGTGGAGATATGGTATGGAAGCTAGAAGACGACATTTGATTCCCTGGAATTGGAGTTGTAGGGTACTATGAGCCGCCCGTTGTGGATGCTTGGCAAGGGTCATCTGAAAGAACAGCAGTGCTGTTGAACTCTGAGCTATCTGCCAACCTCAGGGTGAAAACTTTTGAAAAAAAATAAATTCTAGTCAACAAATTAAATAGAATTCTTAACTAAATGATTGTCTTTAACTAATGACTGCCCTTGAGATAAAACAACAGTTGAAAATGAGGTGTTCTCTCTTTTTTTTTTATTAACTATCCAAAGAAAAATATAACCACACAGCATAAGAATTCCTTTGATTTTGAGAAACATTTAACTTTCTTTCCTTGTCACATCTTGGTGTCACTCCTTGGCAACAGCTGCCTAGTATAATGTAAGAACACATCTTGAATAACCCGCGGTCCTTGGACTCTGGAGACTGGAACATAAAAGCAACTGCTACACCCATAGGACTCACACAGGGAGATGCTGTCTCAACATCACAGCCTTTAGAAACTCACCTTGGGATGTGACTTTTGTCCCTGCCTTTCATTCCAAAGTCAATAAGACTTGTGATTCATAAATTTTCAGAAAAATTACATAACCAATTCAAACACATTAGTGTATCTATTTTATGAAAGTAATCAAAGCCAAATGAGGAATTAAAATGTTAATATTTTATTATGCCTTGAAGCCAAACCTATGTACACAAAGAGTACAATACTAAAAAAATATTTACAAACAAACTTTTTTTATCATTTCACATTAAACACCTAGACTCATTTAAAGGAAATAAATGATAATAAGCAATGTTCTTAAAATTTCAAAATGCATATCTGTGGAAAGGTTTCACATCCCTATCAGGGAAAGGCACATTGAAATCATAACCAGCTAACACCTGTTAGAATGGACATTATCAAAAACATAAATGGCAACAATGGAGAGGTTAATGACCAGGATGTAGGAAAATAAAGAACCATTGTAACCTTTTGGAGGATGTAAATTAGTGCAACTATTTTCAGAAACAGGATGAAGGTTCTTCAGAAAGATGAAAACAGTATTCTTATATATACTAGCATTCCTACATCCTGTGTGTGTGCGCGTGTGTATGTGTGTGTGCTCTGAAATAGGTATATCAAAGATGTGTCTACAATCTATCTTCATTTCAACATTATTCATAGTAGTCAAGCTATGAAAACTGTTTTTCCATTGATGGATGGGTAAAGAAAACATGCTGTAGCTTTCACATATTTGTAAACACATTTATATAATAAAATACTATGAAGGATTAGGAAATTTTGTTAAAATAACAGTATTTAACTGAATAACTATATTATTGGTGATATAAAAAGACAAGTGCTGTATGATCTCATCTAAATGTGGAAATTAAGATCATTTTGTGAAAGAGAATAGAAAGTCTATCACCAGGAGCTGTGTGGGGAACAGAGTTTTGGAAAAAGGTACCTTATAAATTTTTATTCACTAGAGGAAGAAGTTTTAGTGATCTATTGTATTATGTGTTTAATCATAATATACAGACATCGCTAATTAATAAAGTTTAGGTTTCAACATTATCACTATACCAAGCAATGGTGATAGGATAATAGATAAGTTTATTAGCTTGGTGCACACTTTCTGTAATATTTAAATATATTAAATGCCATGCTGTACTTCCCAACTATGCATAATTACTATTTAATAATCAAAATAAATAATAATTGAGAATCCCAGAAATTAAATCACTGATGTCAAATATTTTAAATTATTGCTTAATAATGCCAAATTATTTCCATAAAGTTTATTTCATGTCACATTTTCTTGGACACTGTGCATTTCTACAGGCCAAGAAAAAATGGCTTAACTCATAAAAAAGAAGACTTATTTAAAGTAGAGTTAGTACAAGGCGCCAAAGACCATATAGAACCTGCAAAAAATATCAAGAAGCAGAGTCCCAGATTTCTGGAAGAATCTATTCTGGACCAGAAAACTTTTGTACTAACCCTCGTACATCCATGTCTTGAGGACTATGAAACATTTCATGCCAGCTTCCTACGGTTTCTTGTTTCCTTTTCTAATTATTTCTCATCCTGACTTGCTACCATGCTCATCAAGATAGTTATTAAATGGCTGGTTTAGCTCTGGTACATATGTACTATAAGAAATTTGGTAAATTTTAGTTCAAATTCCTAAGAAAGGTTGTATGGAAATCACATCCAAGCCCCAAGAGTGGTTCTCCTGAGGACAAGAGTATTTCTTTGGTTAGCACAGCATAGCTGGGAGATGAACCCATGCTGAAAAAGGACTTGGGAGTGAGATGTGAGTTTAAAGAGAAATTGGTGTAAGTATGTCAAATGTAGGATGGAAACATTCGTGCTGGCATCAGTCAGTGTTGCCTTTTGTTCCTCGGCCTGTTTCACTAAAAGTCACCTCCATCTTCTTGCTTCATGTTTGAGTTTTCATGAAGGATGCAAAATTTTAAATTATCTTTGTATCACTCACATTTATCTCATCATTGCGCCATCCCTCCCATTGTTCGCCTTGTAAATTACCGTTTTCCACGGAGATTTACGTGTAAAGCTTGTTATATTCAGGTCCCCAGGGCTCCCTCACTTGTGACCCACCCACATGTTCTCCTTTTGCCAGTGCCTTCTCATTGAAGGTGACTCGGACAGGCTCCAGTTCATGAAAGCAGCATCTCCCATCATTTACTTCTCCGTTCTGATTTGTATAAATATTAAAAATTTTCCTTGTCATTTTGAGGGCCTACAACTTCAATTATATTTATTCTAGATTGTCTTAGAGACTTACATGTAATTCCTTGAGGAATAAAATAAATCTTGAGACTGGTGAGAATTTATACTCTTTCTTTTTGTTTCATTTAGTTAATTTGCACACCCTTATCATGAAAATAATTTATTTATTAAACATTAGAACATGTTATCCTATCCAGGGTACATCAGAAGGTTTTGAAACGTCATCCTATTTAAAAGCTTTCCTTTTTAGGACCGGAAAGGTAGCTCAATAGCTAAGTGCCCTGGTTGCACTTCCAGAGGACAAGGATTCGGTTCCTAGCATCACATTGTGGTTTACAATCACCTACCTGTTACTCCAGTCCCAAGGAATCTTCTTATCTTCATAGGCATGAGGCACACACATGAAATACACACATGCATGCAGACAGACACTCATATACATAAAGTAAGAATAAATTTTAAAATTCTCTTAAAATAATGTGAACAAAATATAAACAAATGGATAATAGTAGACGTGATGTTAATTGGAATATTGGAATATTCTATGTCAGAACAAAACATTTCTTGGCTCAAGTAGAATAAATACACAGAAGAATGAGAATTTTAGTAGGATACCAAGCAGTGAGCATCTCCAGACCTTTGTTATCGAGTGATCTGAAAAAAACAAAAAAAGTGAGGGAACAAGATGTGGGAAGAGGAGTTGGCCTCTAGACCTATGGTGTGGGTTACTAGGGTGATTGAGGATATGGTTCCCGTGGGGAAAGATTAGAAGTAAATGTGGTTATGATAAGATTTAGGCCTCTTAAAAGAGCACAGATTGGCAGGTTTAGGATACCCAACTTGGAAGCTGTGACATGGATAGCAGCAACATATAAGCAGATGTCGACCTCATGCCTGCGCTGGACATTCCTTCAGCTCATGAAAGAGAAGAAATGCAGGAATCCAAGGGTATACCTTACTTGGATAATGGCTTTCCAATTTTAAAGATCTTTCTGAAGAGATATCTCAATGTATAAAGCACTTGCCCCATATGCATAAAGACTGTACTTCATGCCCTCAGAACCTTTTACAAGCCCATCATGTGTGGTAGTCACTTATAATCCCAGCAGTCTAGTCAGAAAATTCCAGGCCTAGTGAAACATCCTGTCTCAATAAATCACGTTAAGAATGACTGAGAAAGACACCTGATATTAACTTTGGGTTGCTACACATGCACACATACGGATCTGCACCCCATATACAAACATGCATATATGAATTCTCAACATACCAATAAGAAAGCAAAATAAACCAGAAAACAAAGACGAACAGCTCCACAAACCAGGATATAACATGAGAGACAGAACACTAAAGGTAAAAAACGAGTTAAGAAAGGTTAATGAGCCTGGAGTTTCAGGGGAAGGGGTCCTAGGTACCATATATTGAGAGAAGATTCAGAAGGGTGGCTGTCAGAAAAGTCTGATGTTTTCTGGGCAATTTGAATACCACACTGGTAATTTGGTTTCAGCAAGAACAACTTCCATTGAAATAATCTACACAAGTGGGAGAGAGCAATGTTTAAAGATGTCAAATTATAGTAGGAGAGGAGTAATGAGAAACTATAAATATAGAGTCTACTGCAGGTCACTAAATGGTATTTCCAAACTCATAGCTTTCAGAGAAAGGGAGGGCAGAAGAGAGAGAGAGAAAGAGAGAGAGAGAGAGATATGAATGAAGCAAAGCATGGACAGGGACTTTTTTCCTCTTGAATTTCTTGTTTTTTATTTGAGAATAGAGAAACTGAGCCTTGACAAATAGTAAATAGAATGATCTGGACTGTCGGAGGAAAGTGTTATGGCAGACCTAGAGATTCCTAGGCAAGGCAGGAGCTTGTGAACTAACTTTGTAAAACACTGTAGGGTTATTCTAATCCTAGAACGAGGTCCCAGAAATGGGTTTCTACAGTGAGAGTTGAATGTGTAAAGACTTAGTAGATCAAAAAAGAGACAGGAAAATGTGTTTGACAGATTTATCCAATGAATTAATGCCTTCTTGGTACCCAAGGCAAGGCACTGTGTGTATAATATCTTGTTATAAATAGTAATCTAAGCACTCTCATTTCATAGATGATGGTGAACCTTAATAACAAAGATTCTCTTTGAAACTATAGCACCAAATTAGTCAAGAAGCACAAACACAAATATTCTGTTACTTGAAACAACGGATTAGGTTCTTGGAAGAAAAAAACAAAGTGGGTAAAATCTCATCTTAAATGTGAGGTCTTTCTAGGAAAATACATCTATTGTATAATTACTGTAGCACTTAGATAACTGCTTAGCTATTTATGTACATTTCCCCCTTTATCAAATTCCATATCAAGCAGTAACAGTTCAGCGATTCTTTAAACAGAATGAAATTACTTCAAGCCCTGTTTGACCAGCAAATGTATTGTAAGATGAGAAAATGAGTATTTTGTGTGGTGTGTAGATAGAGTTGACACTGGTATGGGAAGCCTCAATCTTTCATCCACACCCTGGAGCAGGAAGCTGTACCAACTCAGAGCCAATGCTGTTGACTGTGGACATCAAACTCCTTAGCATTTATAAGAAGTTCCTCATTAGTAACATACAGAAGCATAGAAAAACAGTATTCTTGTATAAACTAATGACTTCCTCACAGAAATAGACTTGTACGATACAGAATTTGAATAAACAGACCTGAAATTCCAACAACAGAAGTTAAGGTGAGGAACGGTGTTGGTATCTCCAGAACATCTCTCAGGGATGGACCATCTGTTGATTGTGACTGCAAAAAGCGGGGCCACAGTTGCATTCATTGTTCCGTGAGCTTTTCTACACAGTTCAACCCACCGACAGCAATGAATGTTGATTGTGACCTTTGTAAGCAACCTCTGCACAAGCCAAGATAGTCCTGGTGGGCGGTCCTGCTTGGGAGTCCTGTCTTCAGCAAACACAGAGCATCATGGAGTAGATGATGGTTAGCTATAGGGTACAATCAACGGTCGATGGTTTTTATTTGAATTCCAAACTCACCGACAGCGTTGAATGTTCACTGAAGCAACCTCTAAGCCAGAGTGGTGCAGATTTTACAGTATCTGTAGGCGTCTGAGGCAGGAGAGAAACAGAGGAAAGCCCAGTCCTTAAGCAAACATGTCACACATTTTAAACCGTTTAGAAAGAGTAAGAAAAAAAAGAGGAATTCTTCCAGCCCAGGTTTTGGCAAGCCTTCACTGCATGCTGTGTGAGGAAAAAAAAAAAATCTGATTTAAAAAAAGAAAGAAAAAAAAAAGTTTTTTGAGGGACTTTATCCCAGGCTGTTAAAGGCAGAGAGAATGTATCATTCAAAGTAATTTAAGCTATCAAATAAAAACAACATCTCAGGATTTCATGATTTAAGTATTGGTGTGCATATATTAAGGATGTCCAGGATACATGGAGACTATGCAAAAATGAATTATGTTTCTCAAATTAAATTGCTAATAATATTGGCCCTCTATGTTTATACTTTACATGGAATAAGAATTTATTATACAACAGAGTTTTTTAATTGATATAATTTCCTTAAAATATACTTACTTAGAAAATAATGAACAAATTAAACTAATTCAACCCATATTTTTCTTAGCCTATGACACAAGATTTCAAACTATAATGAAAATGAATCAAACCTGTGCATACTACATGAGACTCATCTCCAGTCATTCTGTTTATTAAAGTTTAACTGGTCCTTTTTATGACTGGGTGGAGTGGAGGGTCATTTCTGTCCATTTCTAAGTCTCCTCCAAGTAATGTGTATTTTTAAATTAGTATGAACTCTGTTGAATATGTTTTTACAACTGCTTTTAATATCAATTTAAACAAAAATCCCTTTGAATGCTTCAAAGCCAAGGTAGAAAGCCAATATATTCTACTTAAGTAGAATTTTATGAGGCTTTAATGAAAAAACAGATAAAAAATTTGAATTTGATTTTGAATCTATTCCTAGTCTTATAAAAATTACGTCAACCATTAATAAAGTATCAGTGACCCACATAGTCCAAATTTTTAGACATACTGACATGATACTATATGCTAAACCTGTAATTGTTTAGTATGCCATAGACAAAAGATTCCATGACAGTTTTCTGATATTTTGAGGTAAATGGTGTAATGATCTGCTGACAGTATGCATTGAGATGGCAGGTAGTCAAGGACATAAAATTGACTAATCTGAATTTTCCTGTGTGGCTCCCTTTGTTATAAGCAGTTTTCCTGCAAAAGAATGTTTTTTGCTTGTTTGTTTGTTTGTTTTTTGGGTTTCTTTTTTGGGGATAGGGAAGCATGTTCTCCTGGGATCATGTGTTTGTGTAACCATTTCCCCTGAATGCATGTCACTGCCATTCCCTCATTTGTTCATTGTGTGACTGTTTTTACAGCATCATTCCATTGTTTTGATACACACCTAGCAATACTTTCTGTATCGCCTAGCATTTGGACAAGGATGCTGAGCTAAGAGTCTCTGGCCTATGACTGTTACCTTAATTCAGAATACAAACTTCACCCATGAATTTTCATCCGAGTCACAACTAGTAGCAAAGCACAAGCAACTGTGGGGGTTCTAGAACTTTCTAAAAATTTGCTGTAGAAAGCCTAAGCCCAAATTTATTAATTTCTTAAAATAAAAATTCTGAAATGTAATACGTTACAATTCTTAGAAAAGGTAAAGCAATTCATGTCTAGAAGGAAATTAGATTAGATACCACATCATTTACATATACAAGAGTAGCAGTGGAAAAATGATTAACTGTTGTTTACCTGGAATAACAGATGTGCTTTTTACATGGCTGTACTATGTTGATGGAAAATAAAAGCCTCTTAGCCATTTAAATTCTCTCTGCACAGGGAAATGGCACCTCTGATCTTGGTCCACTTGCCTTGCTATGATAAGAAAGTACCTTCAGGACTGTATTATAAGGGGGGGGGGGGATGTCCGCTTGGCTGATTTAACTTACCTTTCACTAGTTTATGTGATGGCGATTCCAATTACTATCTATTTCGACTAACCAACATATTCTGCATTGTTATTTTCCCGATTTAGTCACTGGCTGAAATATCAATATTAGATAGTATTGAAAATTTTACATTTTCTGTTAGAGGACATATAGTTTTATTTCATTTTGTTATCGTTAGAAAATGGTGTGATTCTAGGATCAGAATCTGTGTCAACCATCTGACTCTTTACACAGTTTTCCTTGAGTTAAGGGCCACAATAAATATGTCATTTATGTCCAAGCATCCACCTATGACCCCTTCGTGATTTTGGAAGGTCTTTTGCACAGGTTAAAGTGGATTTGCACCAATGCCAAATTTCCGTTAGCTTTTATTTCTTCCCTCGAGGCTTCAGGAGCATTAAGAAATTCAGTTTTGCTTAAGGTTACTGGGTCATAAATAAACCAAAGCAATTTCTTTGCTTTGAGCAAGAGGGTCAGAGAATACATGAAATACCACTTTTAAGCAGAGCAAACTTTAACATGAATTGACAGAGGAGCATGAAAAAGAAGTACAATGTGCCTCAGTGAAAGGCCACGGGGATTTGGAATGCTGGGGTTGTCTCTTTTAGAAATAGATTGTATATCTTGTTTGATGACCTGTATTTAATTTAAGTGACTGCCTCAGCTAGTCCTTCCAGAGGGCAAGTGTGCGAAATAGAGCATCTCAATGTCAGTCTGCAGCTCTTTCTTCTGCCTGATGCCTTGACCTGAATTGGGCATGTGGGCATTGATCTGACAAATTAGAGCAAATGAAATGATGCTACCGCACACGTTTATTCATCTATCCAGTCAGCTGGAAATTGTCTCGGGGAGAGGCACATACTCAGAAGCACATTTATGCATTAGTTTTCTGTCGTGAATATGACTCTTCAAAATTCAAGAAGTAAAGACAAAGTCACACTTGAAATATGAAACATTCCCCCCACTTCCCCCTGCCGCCAAGCAAACCCATGTCATCTCTGAAAACACCCTGATGGAGACTCTAACATGACTGGTAGTTGGTGGTCTCAAGACGCCTTTGTCATGTCCATATCTGTTTCCTTGGAAGTGTCAAGATACTCATTAAGAGGTCTCAGCACTAGCAATTTTACCTTCCCAGGCAGACTGGTAAGTACCCAAGTTTCAAGTGCTTACCTTCAGGAACAATTATAACCCCACGGTTTGCTCCCTATCTCAGAAGGAAAGGCAAAACGTCAGAGAGGTCAAAATTGAATATAGAAGAGAACATGGGAATGGGTCTCCACTGTTTGAGAAGGGAAATCAGGACAGTCGTACCAGAGCTTGGCTGAGCGATAGCATCCCTCTAGAGATGCAGGCCCGCAGAGGAATGATGGTCCTCTTCCAATGCTTTTGTACTTACTGACAATCTACATTACTGATCCTATAAAATATCTTATAATTTTGCTTAGGAGAGAGCAAAACGTTGTGGCAGTCTTTTTACTATTTGGTAAAATTACCAGTGATTAAAAAAACTTGATTGATTTTTTGATGTCCAAAATATCTACATTTACAATAAGAAGTCCACCCAGTTCAGTGTATATACATCATGAATGTTTTATGCTGTTCATTTAAAAACTATGCACAAGCAGAAATGTTTCCAATAATGTGTAAAAAAAAAAAACCTTTTAAATGATCCAGTATAACTCGAACATTAACTTCACTTTTATTTTCTGATATCTTAAATATAAATAAATTTCTTTTCTATTGCATTTATTGATGTATTTGGAGGTGAGAAGCGCAGTCATGCTTGGGCTTGCACTTAAGGATCAGGGAACACCTTTCAGGATTTGGTTCTTCCCTTCCACCATGCAATTCTGGGGATCAAATTTAAGTCATCAGGCTTGTCAGCAAGGACCTCTATCTGCTGAGCCACCTCACAGATGGGCGTTTAATTTTCTTTAGGCTAACTGGAGCTCTGGGGAGCTCACTGGATAAAGAACAGCCACTGGAGATCCACCAGGAAAAGGAGCTAGGACCTCCAAGGGTAGTCAACTGTCGATTGTCATGGGCAGTATGTGGAGCCTCAAAGGGTGGGATCAGATTGTGTTCCTGTATGTGAGCTGGCACCTTGGAGCCCATTCCCTGCAGAGGAACACCTAACCCAGTCTTGACTTTGGCATGAGGAAATCGGACTTGCCTGGAGTGGATGTGCTGTGCTGAGATTATCCACCTTGGGACTTGGTGCCCTTTTGAGGGAGTGAATGGGGGGATGCGGAGGGGGGAGGCTGAAGGGTGACTGAGTGGGATTGGGAGGAGGGAAGGGAGGAGGAGGAGCAGGAGGATACATGGATTTAAAAAAAAAGACATTTTTTACATAAAAAATAAAACAAAGAAAAAAATAATTCTTTGGTCTCATAAGATGTAGCCATGCTGACCTCATATTCTTGACTCCCTTTTGAAAGCTCTCTAGTTGTGTGACTGTTTATTGTAGGTGTGTGCCACCAAATTTGACTACTGGGAATCGTCTTTTATAATACTATACAGATATGATATTGTTTTTGCTTGTATCTCTTGCCTTGAATAACTGTTTATTAGCATATGCCAACATACAATCTCTGCATGTAAAAATTTTTCTCTGTAAAGTGCCTTAAAAGAGGCGTCTTTGATGCAATATCATAAAATTAACATCAGAAGAATACTAGAAGTCAGGCAATGGCTTGGGGCTGACCACCCACTGGCTTAGTTATATAACCCCTCTGCCTGGATAAAATCTGCATACTAAATATGTTCTCATTTAGACCACTCTTGTTTCTGTAAAACTCTGTGTAATAGATACTCCCTAAAGTATGACATACCAATCATTATTTGAAGGACAAATTAAGTTCAGGTCTCGTCTGCGTCTAATGCCTTTTCCATAAAAAAGCTATCTTTCAATTTTTAAAATTGAACTTCTCATATACAGACATATACAATTTTCTCTTAAGTAGCCTCAACATATTTTTTTAATTTCACATTTGCATTCTTGAGAAACCATTTTTAGCATCCCCAGAAAGCCAGAAGGCTCTGCAGCAATGCTGTTCTTACCTGGCTTGTAGGTGGTAGTGACTGACAGGCAGGAAGGGTTCTTCCTAGACAGGTACTTCTGAAAACGATTGATGTCTACGTAAGAGTTACAATTAATGTTAAGCTCTTCTAAAGTTAGGAGCCCTCAGTTAACCTGATGTATCTCTGTCTTTAGCATCAGCCTTATTTCAGTGTGAGGATGGGAACATACTTAGGGTGATTATTCCTGATCATCTGTCAAAAGGGTTGCTTGTCTTTGGGCTTATATCTTAAATTGCTTTAATTTCAATCATTATACTACAAAGATGTACACAAATGTTTAATTGTGCTTTAGAAATTTATCCAATCATCATTTTAAAAAAGTTATTCACTAGAAAACTCTCCCAGTTCTCTCTTTCTTTCCTTTCCTTCCCCCTCTCTGTCCAGTGTGTGTGTGTCTGTGTGTGTGTGTGTGTGTGTGTGTGTGTGTGTGTGTGTGCTATGTCTATTTCCTGGTATTTATTAGTATTGGAGAACTAACTGACGCATTCTTTTATGAGGAAGACTACTTCTCCCTCTCTCGACATTTCTTAGTTGGCTGTAGTTCTTTAACTCTGTGCTAAATGAGTTACATAACTCATTAACAAGGAAAATTAATTGAGTCAAATTATGTTGTTATAGAAATCACAATGATTTGAAATCACAATAATTTGAAACTTAGAATAGAATTGTAGCTAAATGAGGATCCTGTTCATGATGAACTTAGAGTTCTGTGATATCTACAAACTGTGGCAATGCCATGGGGAGCAGTGTTAATTTTTCATTAAAGAAACACCTTGTCCTTGAACCTAGACTCTGCAATAACAGTTGATCCCTCCCTTGATTTGGGAAAATCAGAAATGTTAACATATATTCAAAGTAAATACAAAATCAGTCTAAAGTAAACAGTTTCATACTTGACCAAATCTTAACAACATGAATTAATCTTTGGAAATTGAACGTAACATATGTATTGGAGAGAAATAAATCTTTTTCTGTTAAAAAAATCCATTATTTGAAAAGAATCAGACCTATTATTTATGCCAATTTTTAAAATTTGTCAGTGAAAGAAGTCTAGTACACATAGTCAAAAAGCAAATCAAAGCTAAGTACAAAATGCCATTCTAGGCTCTTAAGATTTTGTTTCACTTGAAAGAATACATTTAATTTATGTTTTGTCTAGAATGTTGTATTATAAGACTAGTGGAGTTTTTTATTTTATTTTAAGAATACAATTAAGCATCTTTCAAATTTTCCATGTTCCATTCAAAATTTACTAACTTGGTCTCCTAAGCTTTATTTTTAGCTTTGAACTGCATTCTCCACTCACTGCGTCATTAAATACCTTACTGTTTTTATAAGATACTGTGGATTCGTTTCTGGTTTCATAAATTGTCCAGGCATCTGTTCTCTCAATCAACAGGGAGCCAAATGTTTTGTATATTACTTTCTGTGAACAATGCATATAATATAGTTTATCTCCCAGGGGATTTCAGTGAGCCCTAAGTTTGCTGTCAAAAAGCATTTGAGTTGACTAAAGCGGTGAGAGAGGGCTGAGGTACAATAATAAGTAAATGCATTTCAAAGTTAAATGTGTGGGAATTCAAAATGTATGGTACTTAAATCATAGCAGCCATGATGTCTCTCCAGGTAACTATTCTTTAAAAAATGGCAGAACATCATGTATTTGAAATACAATCTACATCTGTATAAAATATGGTGGTGGCATGATTCATATTAAATGACTGTGTCTGGAAAATATGAAAATTAGTGAAACTTTTGCATTAAGTTTTGGTATGCATCACACAAAATGGATGCTGTTTCATTGCCTTAGTAAAAATTACTTTGTTAAAAAGGATCACTATGGGTAGACTTGAGTGTGTACTGACTCTTGAACCTTCTATAATGAAATCAGCAGGTCAGTTATGTTCTCGGCATACCTCACTGGAGCCAAAAGAGAATTTTAGCAAACATTTGGACTATACCTCATCAATATCATATTTTCTGGAAAACTCCATGATATTGAAACACAGTTCAAACTGACTATGTCATAATTACATGTTTGAATTACCCAAAGTATGGAGGCATTCATTGTGGACTCTAACAACTGGCCTCTTTCATGAATAACCTGTATTTTGATAGCTACCTTTCCATCTTCCCTTAGAAGAAGAATGACTCTAGAGGACTTAATGTTATTTTCACTGTTATACATTTAAAAATATCATGTAATAACAAAAGTGGTCTATCGTAAATATCATTCTTTAAATTTAAAAAAAAAAAAAAAAACTGTTTTGGCCCATGACAGGCACCATAGAAAAAGTAGGTGTGGCAATCAGAATAAATAACCAGAGGGCAGAGACCCAGACACAGATCGAGCCCGGTGCACCCCCCCCCCAAAAAAAAGCACATATAAAAACCACAGGTGAGCCACAGGCCGTGTCACAAGACAAATTAATAAAAATATATTAAGATAAAAAAGATAGCTAACAATGTGCCTAAGCCGTAGTCCAAACAACATAAACTTAATATAAGTGTCTTAAGTCATTTTTAAGGACATAACCAATGACGGGTGGCTAGGCATTCTGAGACGGCAGGTGTGTGGTTCCAGACCTCTGGCTGCCTGGGGCCAAAAAAAACCTCATTGTAACAGTGGTCTTTAATAAGTGACATATGGTACCTCCTACTCTTAAATATATCAGTAGGTCAAGATAATCCTTAAATAATAGAATCTTGTGGTAGAGTAGACTGTGATAGGTAGATTGAATAAAGTTATAAATTGAGGGGAAAATCTTCACCAATTCTATCAAAGTGAAATTGTTTTTTTAAATGGTCTGTAATAATTCAGGTTAATAATATTAACATTCCTTACAACTTTTTATCCTAAAAATTACTTTAAAATATAATATCTTGAACTATGCCTCCATAGGCAGAGAGAAATGAGACAGTTTCTCCACAATAAGAAAATTCTCTGTCTTCTCTATTAGGCCATTTTTTAAAAATTTACATATTTTTAGGAAATTGAGGAGTTTAAGTTTTCAAAAACTATCTGCGATGAATGAGAGTGTATCAAGGACAGGAATGAATAACCAATTTTGTTAACACAGGGTGGGAAATTATGCTTTCGGTTTATTGTACACAACTCTAATATAATGCCTTGTGACCATGATTAATCCAACTAGGAAATACTTACTTTATGACAGAAACATGATGTCATCATACTGTGCTGTTCAAAGGTGTTTTGAACTTAATTTGCTAGCAATTCATCTCCCGTTTCACTTATAAATGGCCATTGAAGATCGATGCAGAGGAAAACCGGCACCACTAACCTGTTTGTATAACTGCTTTCCACAATCCATTTACCATTAATAATATACAGGGTTTTGCTTTCATTTTTTTTAGATCAAAAAGTGTATCAACTTGATAGTTTTGGTTTAAATTCAGTTTAAAAATGATCCTCTCTGCAAATGTGAGCAAACACTATGATTTCCAGTTTCCTGTCTTAAAACTGGGTTTTAGTGTTGCCTGGAGGCTGCTCAGCAGCTGCAACATTCCAAATATGATGCAATGTTTTGGGTCATGAGTGAAACACACAACTGCAGAGGCAATTAAATTCCACCAGGAATAAAGGGCTATGTATACATTAATTTTGAAAAAAAAATAAACTTACTTATAAAGTTCAAACATACACAATGTAAACACATCCACAAAGTGTGCAGTACTTCATATAGTAAGTATTGGTTACTATACTGACAACAAGAACAACCCATCATTCAACCCAAGGATGAAGACAAATATTCCTTCTTTTTAAAAATCCCACTTATTATATATTCAAATTGGACTTGAATAAAAAATATTAAATAAATTTGAATAAGCTTAAAATAGTGATGAGATCTGATGACCATTGTGTGTTGAACCCCTTGTTCCATTTTATCACCTCATGTCTAAGACATATATTTACTTTTATTCTTGACACTACTGTATTTGTAAATATTAGCAAAGTATATTCTTCAAAATTACACAAGAAATTCATGTAAATTATACGTGATATGTGCACCTTGAGACTTAAAGGTTTTTTGATATTTCCATTTGATATCTTAATGAGGAAAGAACTGGGGACATAAACATGAGAAAGACCCAGAATTCTAACTTCATTGTTACATATATTTGTCTTTGAAATGTTTTCCTGAAACTGAAAAGGATGCCTAAGAACCTTCTCCAAGCCTGACCTTTCAGCTCTCTATCTCTCATGGGGTTGTGAAATTCTCTAGTTCAGAGACTACTCCTTCCCCATGAGCCTTGAGGACTTCATAAAGTTTCTAGAACACAATAGGTGCTCAGTATGCAATTGTTGCTTTATCCTTGATTCCCTCACATATGCCAGTATCTGAATGTTTATCCAGACATAATTGGTTTATTCTCTATTCTCCAGATAGAGAATACATATGAAGACTGTTGAAATAGTTAACTGCACTGTTAGGACCTCAGTCTTGCCCAGCACTGCATTGGTGCCACCTACTTGAATTGCACAGATGCATTCTTCATGAACTGCACCGATGTCTGAGTATTGTTAGTCACTCTCAGAACTTTACACATAGAGAAGTTAAAACAAGAGCCACAATTACTTAAGACAATTTTTTCCATCAAAATCAGAATTTTACTCTCATATGCAAATAGACCAGACATTTTCTTCAAACAATATGAACAAATTATCACATTAAAAATCTCTATGTATTTTAATTGCTCTTACAGAACTTTTTGACTAACTTTATACTGATTTCAATGATACTTTCAATTCCAAAATATTTCTAGAATATTTTTGTTGAGAAAGATATAAATATGGAGGACGGTATTATAATGTTTCCCATGAGAAACATCCAAGGATTGTTTAAAATTGTGTTTAGTTAAACGCAAAATGGAGCAGAGCAGGAAAAATGTAAAGAGATCGGCTAAGAAAAGCCTGTCTACCTTTCAAAATGAGCCACAAGTTCTCTACTTCTGTTCGTTGGTTGATTATTTCTTTCAGGGTCTCATGCAGCCTATTGTGGGTTGTTCTGGATCTCAAATGTAGACCAGCTGGCTTTGAACATGTGGTCCCTCTGCCCTCTGCCCTGGGACAGAACATCATTGCTTACTCCAATCTATCTTTGGTCAGGAGTTCCAGCTCACTCTACAGTTTAGACATACATTACTGTCTCACTAAGGTAGGCTCTAATGAGGAATTATCCTTTCTAGTCTGCAGACCTTCAGAATTTTCTGCAGTCTGCTGCTCAGGGAAGACATGTAGCTAACTCCACTCTGTTGACAGTAATGACTTTTGGCAGTATGTCCTGTTCCACAAATAAAAATCCTTGTACACCAAGCTGACCACTTGCTTTATTTATCAAATTGTACCATTGATTAATAGTAGATCACTTTCCCTATGACCATTCCCAAGGCATTTAACTCTGAGGGAACAACATTGTTCAGATCTATACTTAGAAACAGTTAAACCAAAGGCAGTCACATTAACATAAACATTGATATTCATTAAAGATGGAAAATGCACTCCACAGACAAATTAAAGCAAATCAAAGACTTCCTACTAATAGTTTAAGTTGCTGTGGACTTTACAGCTTTCAGAAAATGTTCAAAAGATCTCAGTATTTTTTTTATTAGAAGTATTTTAGCTGAAAAATATTTTTCCTCAAAGGACACCGTAGAAAGACTGTTTAAAATAGCACACAGACATATATGCATACTTATATGCACACTCACGTGTGTGTATATATATATATAAATTGATAAGCATGTTACTGTCATATAATCTCCTTTTATTTTTCCATATTTATACTGTAACTTGTGGTCCTAATTTTTCTCAAAACTTCGTTTCTTAATGTTACATTGTATTTCTGCTTATTGCTCAAAGGAAGAAATTTTGAGCAACAAACCAAATTAGTCACCTGAAAAAATAGCTTTCCCCAACATTGATTTAAACACTTTAACTGATCTATACACTCCAATTTGTTTCTCCCACACTCTATCTTTACCCAAAGGAACCCCCAATAAAATTCACAGAAACATTATCCCCCTGGAAAAAGTTTGAAAATGTATTATGCATTAGTTTACTTTTAGCTTTTATTTTCTAGCAAAAATTTGACAATTTTGGCAAATATGACATTTCAAAGTGTATCTGTTTTACTTTGTAAAGTAACATGTTGACTAAGTAGGAGTTTTTTAACCTAAATATTAATTTGTAAATAGTTTCAGATTATTGGCTCTGCATGGCATTATATGAATTATGACAAAAAATTATGAAACAAATGATTAAAATTTTTAGAAAATAATCGATTTTAGTGTCCCACAAAAGCATCCACTGTTTGCTGTGTTCGCAATGAAGAAAATGAACTGTGGGATACCTTTTCAGTTATCCTAACCATCTCATGCTATCCCAGAAATGATTGGGGGCATTCCATTATCATTTCTTTGACATTGGATAATCGAGATCAGAGAACTAAAAACGTCCCTTGGAGAGATAGAGTATCAGCAAAGAAGCTCTCATTCCTACTATGGGTACTAGCCGGAGGCATCTGACAGAAGAATGGGAAAAACCTCCATTTTACTCAGCACTTAGATAACACTTTTACTTGATGAAAGCAGAACTATTTTGAAAGTAGAAACTTTCTAAGCCTTTAGAGTTACAAAAGTTATCTTACTGGAGTAGACAGTAAAAATTTTAAATTTGATATACATTCGTTATTATAAATTTAGAATACTTTGGGAGAAATAATAGAATTAAGATCCACTCAACATACTGGAAATGAAAAACACGTGTCCCCTAAAATTCAGTATATTCACATGCTTTGTGTGCAGCATATGTTTTGAATCATAACTAGCTTCCTTGGTACACTTGAGGGTGTCTACTGAATGGAGGGGTAAGAAAGGAAAAATATATTTTACTCAAAGTTTCTCAGTGAATGAAACTACAAAAGCCTGAGCCTTTATAGCTAGTCCAAGAGTGACAGAATACGTCCATTTAAAGAAAAATATGACTGAATACTGCATAATGATGCTTCCCAGAACTTATATTCATGCTTTGGTACATGTGATATGTTCTCGCACTTTTTGACTTGTATTTTTTAGGATGCTTCAGAGAGCTATATCAAAACAACCGTTCTGGCAAAAATGTTCTACAGGCCTAAGGCTGAGCTTGGGGGAGGTGGTAGAGGTAATTTCTGGCTTTATAATCTGCTTTCGAATGCCTTACATGGTATTTACATGGTTGCCCCCTAAACCTTAAAAAGATGCGGGAAGCCTTCAGGAATAAGAAGATCAAAACAGTACAACTCCATTTATACTCAGAACCAAGCATGAAAATGCCTATTACTAATGTAATAACTGTCCAAGTACGTAAGTAAAATATTTGCCGTCCATTTCAATAGAAAGCTTCCTTTGCATGAATATATTTCTTAGTGAGAAGATGGGAAGGGAAAAAGCATAAGGAAGGGAAGGTCTAGGAGGAAAGAAAAACAGAAGAGAGGGAGGGATGAAATAGAAGTGTTCGGAGCTGGTGAAGTACCAGGCCAACTGATGGCAATGGTTCCCCTGGACACAGGGAAGCTCCGGGC
Organism: Phyllotis vaccarum; assembly: GCA_033318265.1. Classification (NCBI taxonomy): domain Eukaryota; kingdom Metazoa; phylum Chordata; class Mammalia; order Rodentia; family Cricetidae; genus Phyllotis; species Phyllotis vaccarum. Next base: position 16,268,894 of record JARWLC010000016.1, read on the forward strand.
CATTGAGGGAAACCAGGAGTAGGGGACCCCTATAATCCCAGCCTCAGGAGGCTGAGACAGAAGGATTTGGTGATGGGTTAGAGGCTAACCTGGGCTTCACAGTAAGAATCTATTTCACAAAGTCCTCAAATGAAAGTTAAGCAAAGCATCAAAGGACAGGAAGACTAAAGAAAGAACAGACTTTTAACCATCTGAACATGGTTCCTTCCTGTGACTGAAGAGTTTCAGTTGAAAGGATGCCAGGTCCAATGTGATTGTGCAGTAGATTCTTTCTTTTTTAATCTCAAGAGTGGCACTCTGGAGATTTGGTGCCTAACTAAAGCTATGCTGAGCTTTTATTTTTTCTACCTGTGAAGTCATTGAGTTAATGGAATTTTTAAATACACACCTGTGTGTATTTACATATACTACACATCCACAAACACACACACACCTACATATATATACACACACACACACACACATAGTACCATAAACTTAATGGTTATTAAACATTATTATTCAATAGCAGCTCTATTTTAAGATTAAAGGAAACCATAACAACGTGGGGGTATTGTTTTCCTCTGTGACATTCTCCAAAGTTACACCAAGGGTTTGATTTAATTTGAGAAACTGAACCAATGAGTGTAGATACCTAGCAATGCCTTTCTACTTTAGGTTGATAAATACCACTTTCAATATAGACTGTTAGCTAAATATGGATAGAAATTTGGATTATTTACCTATCATTAGCTAAAAATACAAACATATACATTCACTCAGGAATAACTTGAGTGAACAAAGGAATAATTATAAGCTAAGGACAAATTATTGAATTCTAATGAGGAACCTCTAGTTAAGATTGTGTTTACCATCAAAATAGATTAGTATTTGAATTTCCAGTTCCTACCATCAAGTCTCATTTAGTTTAGTTCAGTCTTTCATCGAAGAAATTGAGACTCTGACAAAGTAAGCGACTCCCCAAAATTTTTAAATATGTACCAGGAGTGAGAAGTGACTTCAAAGTCAAGAGCCACTGTCCACAATGATCATGAGCTTTATCCCCACTGGTGCTTGGTGAAGTCCATGGGTCAGGCTGAGTGGTGTTTTCAGGGTTCCACTGCACATTCACGGTCTCAGTAAGTGTTTTTTCCTGTTCAGCTCAGAGATAGCACCTGGAATTGTGTGTTTCCTCCTCACTTCTAACTCCATTTCTCTTCTTTTCTTCACAAATGCATTTACAAATCTGCAACTTCCAAGTTGATTTAGATCAATGTCATCACACTGCTGCCTCACGGAATGCTAACATCTCCAACCAGGCCTCTCTTGCTTCTCCCAGAGAGCCACAGGCAAATACATTTGATCTCAAACTGTCATAAAATATCAGTGTTCACTTTGTCTCTGTCATTTCTGAAGAGCTTGTTTACTTAATGGATTGTCTCTGAGACAGAGAATTGTATGCTTAGACTTAAAAATAAAAGTAGTTTCTAGTCCTTAAGCCCATGAATATATTTCCTTCCTCTCCACTTCCTCCCTTTCTCTTTAGCTTGAGTCATTATCTTACTTTTCATTCTCTCCAGTGCAAAAGAGTTGAATATACAAGAAAATTTTACTTGCAGAAATACACACAGAATCTTAAAATTGTATCTTTCATTAGTAAATTGATGCCCAGAACTAATGGAAAAATGTTCAAGTTCTGCAGGACCATGAGAAAGGCGCTGAAGAAATACCTACAATGTCCATTTGGACTTAAGTATTATCTTGATTATTACACTGGATTGATTTTCTTTTGGGGCTTGGCCTCATGCCCAGTCCTCCACCCCAGCAGTACACAAAATCAGTGGATTCTCCAAACACAAAACCTCCTCTAAGACTCTAGACTGAACAATAGAAATAAAAAGTCTGAACATACATAAAGTAAATTTTCTGAGGCCTCATCTGGGCAGGCTCAAAGCTCATTCCAGAGTTCTGAACTGATCAAGTCTGCATCTTATCAGGAAAGGAGCCCCTGCGTGCCACCTGCAGCTGAGGCATTCATTTCCAGTGCGATCAGTGAATGCAGAGGGCTTGTTATTTATGTTTGACTGTCTGATAAGCTGATAAATAAATTTCCAGGCCATAAGTAAATTCTCTTTGAAGTCAGGAGGAGCATTGCTAACTTTTTCGGTTTTTAACATATAATTCTTTGTAAATCATTTCTCTACATCATGATAGAAGCTAAAATGAAGAGGTCAGATATAAGCTATGACTTCTCATCTGAAATGAACAATAGACCAAGTTAATTTCCTTCCACTCTTTGGAAGCAGAGAAGTTTCCTGATAGCATATTGCAGAGGAACACTGCTGTCTGTCTGTTTAGCCCTTTGACCAGCTGACAGCCTAGCTGGGGCAACCACCACCATGCTGAACTCAGGGCAGAGCTGGGAGCACAGGATGGGTGGAACTCCAGAGGCTAAGGAAAGCTGGGCATGCTGCCTTGGGACCAATTCAGTACCTCAGTGCTTTGGTGACAGCTTTCAGGCGACACACTGGAAGACCCAGGCATACAATCTGCCTGAGGCTGTGCTTTGTCCTGGCTATGCATTCTTCTTCAGAAGGACTGACCCATAAATCAGAGGCCCAAGTCTGTCAGAGTCAGACTCTGCATTGGGCCTCTGCGCCAGGTGATTAGGATTGCAGGAAGGGACTCAAAGTCTGAATTATATAACAGTCGTTAATTAGGCAGCCAAAACTCAAAGTAGGGAAATAATGAATGGAATTAACTTATAATGTATAGCAGGCAGTCTATCTAATCACTTTGAACAAGGAACATAATTAAAAGCCTCCATATTCTCTAACTCCATGCAAATTTCTTTACTACTATTTTCTGTAACTCTTAACGTGTGCAGTAATGTTTTTTCTTTGACAAAATTTGCTGGGTACATTATGCTCACTGGTTCACAAGAATTGAAGGCTACTCAGGCACAGCCTCTAGTTTTAAAATTCTCAAAGATTCATATTTTTAGCGTTTTTATAAGTGGCTTTCTCTTTTTTTTTCTAGAAGCCTTGTCATGATATAGAAGATTCCTTGCAGAGTGATACTATGTGAACTGAGAAGTTTCTCTTTCAAAGTGCCATTACCTTCATGTAAAACACAGAATGTGATTAGTGTAAAAAATATACATATATGCATGCATGTATTTATGCACATGTGTTAAAGCATGTGTTTTACATTTCTTCTTTGCCTTCTTGCTTAAGGTAGATATTAAAATATACACAACTAGGATCCAGGTGGTCAAGCACGACAGAACATTTGCACCGAGGCAGCTAATTTAGAGAAGAGAAGAGATGACCAGGCTGCTAGCTTTTTGGTGTGTTTGTACAATAGGTTACAATATAATGTCCCTAGCAGGAAATCACTATTTCAATGACTGAGTATTTAATAAAATTAAAAATGAATAAAATTATATAGCCTAGGAGAGTGTAATGATCTTTTAGATTGTACATGGATGGCTACATGTACAATTCACCTTTTATTCACTGAAATTATAATTCATCTTTTAATTTATCTGAATATACTCAGTAGAACTTTTTGCAACCCCTTTCCATGCAGAACTGTCATTGACAGAAGTCTGTGCGTCGGCTGTGGTGGTTATTAATCATACAGATAGGAAGAAACACGACAGTCAATTTGTGTGATAAATCCTTCGCCTTTAATGCCTGAAGAACTTGCAATAGCTCTTACCTCCCTGTTTGGTAGGATATCTCCTCAAATATGGTAAATGGCTGATTTGTTTTATTTTAGTTCTTGCCTCTCTGTCCTCACTCTGCTTCATTTGCAAGATGTCCCTGCCATTAAGAGCATGCCAGTCAGAGGTCACCCTCAGTGCTGTGGCATATGCCATCTTTTATGTCTAGAATGCTGGACCATTAGCTAGATTAGCTTTTCACACTTCAGTCACGTCTCTGGTTCAAAGTGACCCTTTGTGACTTGTCTTGCTGTCCCAGAAATAGCCTTGTAGTTCTTTAGTCTATGTATTGACTCTGCCCCACCGTGCTCAATTGCATATGTCTCCGCAGGCCATTACATTAGATAAGGAGGTGGTCGGTCATCAGTAAATTATGCGTCATTCATTGTATCCGCATACATATATCAAACATTTTTCCCCTAGGATCTTGACACATGGCTAAGCATACACCAATAAGAAAGAGAGAAGTAAGGCACACAGTTTGGCAGGCAACGACAGAAACTAAAGAGTTCAAATATCAGAGCGGAGATGAGACTGTGAGCTGAAATGAGGGTGCAGTCAATACCAAAGCAGGTGGGTTTTCAGTAAGAATTTGGCACCTGAGAGATCTGTAGGAAGGAAATGTAAAGAAGATAGGGTATACCCTAAGAGTTGGGGGCTGGGGAAGGTGGGAACTTCAGTCTGCCGTTGACTGTCTATGTGTCCTGTTAGGAGAGAGCCTCTCTCATAGAAGGGCTTTTACTTCTGTGATTCACTAATGAATTTCCAGTCTGCAAGAGAAATTTCTGATCAAACCTGGTTGAGTACATTAAATCAGCTAATTGTTTTTGATTTACCAAAGAGGAACTAGACAGCGGTCAAGTAACCAGCTGCAAATAACCAGTTCCTAAGAGGACACTTAAAATAGAACCAGTAACAAGTCTCGCCTCTGCTGCCCACGGTCTAACCAATGCTCTCTGCTGTTAGAGACACCCAGGTCTCTCTGAAAACAGGAATCTGTGGTGTACAGACTAAGCAGGAGACAGGAACTACTCTGGGTGGCATATCTTTACTCTTGGGATTATATTTGAATGTAGAAAAGATACCAAGATTGCCAAGGTCCGGTTCAGAACTGTCCAGATCAAAGGCTCCTGTGATCCTCATTGCAGAGACTCACACTGGGAAAAATCTGACCTTGTCCTGTCTCTTTCGTTTGTAACCGTGGGCTTTGGATCTTATCCTCTTCTCCATGACTCAGCTTCTCAAGCTGAGACATAGTAATATCTGACTAGGTACTCTATTTCTCCATTTTCCTATTTTTTTTTCCTGAATTGTCACATGGTTTGCTACCGTGTTACAATAAATAGGTCTGTAGTTTATGGGCAACAGAATGTACAGACAGTTTTGATGGTTACCAGAGCTGGTATTTTCTGTTTTCTATTTTTCCTCTATCGTATTTCCTATTTTCTATCATAGCATAGCTGCATAGTTTATGGCAGGGATTAATCTGTTTTTCGTTCTATGATGCTTTCTTTGACAAAAAGTTTTACAAGGCAAAGTGGACAAGGAACGGGCAATGTTTTGAAAAGTTTCTGGAATACATTTCAAAGGTGTAAGAGCAACATTGGAGAACCTTCCTCTTCTCTCCGTCCTGCATTGAAACACTATAGCTTTCACAGAACGTGGCCCGCTTTCCATTTAGCTGGCCACAGAGGGGAAGATAACACAACGATGCACTGTGAAAATTACAGGACAGTAAAGACAATATGACAGTTAAGGGATCCACTAGGTTCTTAGAAGAGTATTAATATGTGAAGTTGTCAGTTACAGATGAGAACTGAAGCTTTTTCTAAGTCTGTTTCCCTGATCAAGACATTACGGAATGGTAAGAATGTGTATAGAAGCATTCTCCCGACACACACGGAATTGCTGTTTTCTTTCCACTTTCTACTCTCTTCCTCCTCCCCGGTTATATTTATGCTCTGCAGCCACCATCTGGGTGGAAACCCCACAAAGCTTCCTTTAGAGCTCATCTTCTGTGGTCATCGTACAGCCTGGCACTCTTTGTGATGATCATGTGGGGTGACCCAGGCGTGTCCTTCACTGTGAACAGGGGACAAGAGTTCTCTACAGTCTGCACAATCAGAAGCACGTTAGTATATTAACAAGAGATCTGCTTTCAACACAGTAACATTTCTATTAATCACATCTAAAGCGTTTTAAATTTCATTAGAGATATTTTTTTAATAGGTAAGTTTTTTTCTTTCAATACAAAAAAAAAGTACTGTGATTTCTGAACTTTGATTATTTAGAAAGTTGTGGCCAATTCAAAATTTAACCTTTATATTGATTTATACTAAATTTATCAAGTTTGTGAGATATAAATATAAGTAAATTAAGTCAAAACAGCTAATCATGTAGACACATGACTGTAACTACAGCATTTGGGAGGGCAAAGCCAAGAGGATTATGACTTTGAGAGTAATCTGGGTTACATAGTAAGACTCTCTATCCTAGCATACCCCACGCCATCCCCACAAACAAAAGTTCAAGGCCAACCAAGTTCTCACCACAAGAATAAATTCTAGAAAAAAACTACACTGTCAATACAGTAAATTCTGAAATGAAATTCATTATATTATAGTAGTTATTTATAGAAACAAATGAATCAATATGCTAATGCTTCATCTTTAAAAGTTACGTATGTTAATATATGGCCACAAAATATATCTTACAGTAACACTTGATGATAACTTTATGGCTTAAATGGCTAGTTCCCTAGAGATGAGATGACATGTTAATTACAAGTTTGACTTTTCTTGCCATTAAGCTGTTATACTTTTTGAAAGATGTTAGAAACAGGATCCCCACTATCTCCTCATTGTCTCGGTCCTTCCTCTCCCTTTTAATCAACCATGTGCATTTTCTTTAACTAAAGCTTTCTTTTACACACTACCCTCATAATGTTATGGAATGATGCATCCCACACAACTTCATATTGATTTTTAAATAATAAAAATCACTTTGGTATTACTTTGTGTGTATTTTTATAAAGCAATTATGTAAAAATGAAAGTAGGCGTAGTAATATGAAATAAGATATGTTTCACAAACTTTAAAACAAATGGAATTTAGAAAAGCATTTTCACCCAAACAAATGATCAAATCAGTGGTCAGTGCTGAATTTTTGCAAATTAAGGTTTGAGAGATAACTAATTCTGAAAACAAACAAACCCCCAAAGCACCATGGGGATTTAGCCCACAATTAGAAAATATTTTAAAATTTTATTTAAAATAGAACCCTAACACTAAATTTCCATTCTTCTTTGGAAATGAAATTGTGCTGTATTAATATTTCAAAGGTTTGTATGCTTGATAGTTATCCCAAAACTATTTTATCTGAAATATTTTGGCATTGTTACTATTTTTAACAAATAAAATAACTTTCCTTTATCTTATCATGAGTTGTTATGATTATTGCTATCATATACTTTAACCTTCAGTTATTAGAAAGCACTACGAATTAAAATGTGGAGAGCATAAAATCACTTGAAGAGGAGAAAGGCTGACCTAAGACCTCCTATCAGACAGAGTCAGTGGGAGTCTCAGTGACTGCTCATTACATTTCAGGATTCCTGAAGATTTCCTGTGTGGAACTCTCTTGGTGGAACCCAGCAGTTGTAGATCTAATGAGGACATTTGTAAGACAGGCCATGTAGTGAGCAGCAAAGTGGTTGTAATATCTATTTTCTTAATAAGCCCCTTGGAAGGTAGTACTCTAGAATTTTTTAAAAAGTATTTCATGAATATTTTAAAAAATTATTCATCACATAAATTATTTGTTGTTAATTAAATCATTTAATACCTTCATTACGTTTTCTCTGTTTTGCATAGAAGAAGAGGTAAAGATAAGTTGATGGAAGACGACAGTTGGACTTTTTTAGTGGCCTACAAAGAAAGAATGCACTCTCATTAGCATTATGCCTGTTTATTTGCATATGAGAATGAAAAATAGTAGGCCAGTTCCTTGTCATGAAACTGGAGTAATCCAAAGGGTAAGGAGTACTTACTTCCAGGCATTTGGCTCTGTGTGTTAAAGCGTGAATGGCATTTCTATTCAGGGAAATTCAGTAGCAGGTAAATGGAAAATGGTTCTGGTGACAATGACTGAACTTCTTGGATAGGTAACTAGTGCTTTGGAAGATTCTCAAGCGTGCTGTTATTTTGAGTTACAAAGATGTGATTAGGTGCAAATTTTTGGAACTCAATCTGAAGCATCTATGAAACTCCTACAGTATTCAGCCAACTAGTAGGCTTTGTAGCTAGTAGGGAGACATTTTAATTCTACAAAGTATTTGTGATCTGTGTGACATACTTAAATGTCTTCCAAGAGTTCTTTTTCAGGGCAGTAAGATTAAGGCTTACATGTTTTGTTCTTAACCCCAACAAATAGAAAATGAGAAGCTTACTCTCCTGATAAGATTTACAGGGAGCTAGGATTGGTGGTGGTGTAGGCCTGCACATCCCCACTTTGGTGGGAGGTGAGGTTGGAGAATCAGTTCCATAGTGAGTTGGAGGCCAGGCTGAAATACAAGATCCCATGTCTCAAGACAAACAAACAAAAACCAACCAAGCAAACAAACAAACAAGATAATGGATTGTGGTGAGGCGGTAGGTGTAGCACTATATGGCTGTAGTACACACATGCTGTATACCAAATCTGTCTTATTTTGTTTCGTTTTTGAGACCAAGGCAAGAAGATTGAGAGATCAAGGTCAGTCTGAGTGCCATAATAAAACAAAGCAAAACAAACGCTATGTGTTATGCCGCATGCAAGTTTCATACCATTTACATGGCTTTTACTTATCTTTTGAAACCATCATGCTCTATTAACTTTAGCAAAACCAGTGGTGGCTGTACATTGCATGGATACAGGGAAAAGTGTACAGAAAGACACAGCACTCCAAATAAACACCACACCAATTATTAGCTGTGAGACCCCCAAACATGACTTGATGTCTCAGAGATCATCTCTCCCAGGAAGATGTGCAGCCAATCACACTGTAATCTACCACAGTGCTTTTGCAAGGATTCACTCACCTGGAAACACTATGTTTGAAATGGTTTTAATGCTAGGAAAGCATGAGTTGGCACTCTGTCTTTGCCCCTGAATCATGGATGGATTTTTATCACACTTACCCTTCCAAAACCTCACTTTCATCTCCTCGAAGATGGGCAAGAAACTGTCAAATGAGATTCTTCGATGGTTGGTTGATACATCCACCAGTAGACTTACCTACCCAGTGCCCACTAACTCACAGCTGCAGCAAATATCTTAGAAGTATCAAATACTTTCTGGTTAGTATTTCATATAGATGCAGCCCATCATTTGAGAAAGAAACTGCCTCTAGAACACGTACAGAACTGTATTAATAGAAAAAAATACTCAGTTTTAGAAGATCAAAGAGCCACAAAACGAATTCATTCAGATCAGAAAATATTTTAAAGTATAAAAACTTAAAAAGAATCATCCCCTCCCTGCCAATCCAAAGAAATTATTTTTTAAAAAAAAAAGAAAAATGACACCCAATATATCGGCAGGTCCTAATGCTCATACTGACTCACATAAGTTTGCAAAATAACTTTATGGCAAAAAAGACTTTGGGAAAATGGTTAATCAACTATTTGGTGGCTTGTTGCTTTCTTTTTTTTTTTTTTTAACCAGCAATATTCATAACAGCCTAATAATGGCAGAACCTGTAGTAGGAGGTTTCTGACCCTGACTTTCGGGCCTAGCCTCAAGGTTTAGGCCTGCAGACCCGCAGAGACACACAGATGCTTACAGTAGTTTGAGGCTGATCAGCCTAAGGCCCAGGCATATAACTTGCTTACTCTTTACCCTTAATCTAACCCATGACTCTTATCCTGTTCAGCCATGCAGCTCAGTACCTTTTCTCAGAGCAGCATGGTTGTCCTCTGTTTCTTCTGGCTTCTCTCTGGTATTCTGCTCTGTTCTCCCTGTTCTCAGAATTTTTCTAGTCTGGTAGCCCCGCCCACACTTCCTGTCTGCCTTTGGCCAATCAGCACTTTTTATTAAACTCTTAGGCAGGGACAATTATTTACAATGGAACAACATAATCTCCCACAAGAACCTGCTGTCTCCACTCACAGATTATTGAGGTGGATGAACAAAGGGTGTGTGTATTCAACAAAAAGTTATTCAGTTTAGTAGAGGAAGGATATTCTTCCCTCAAGTGAACAAAATCTGAGGGGCTTGTAATAATCCAAATGAGCCAATCAAGACAACTAATCCTACATAATTGTTTACATGGCATATCAGAGTAGTCAGTTCCACAGATGCAGAAAATGCAATAGCAGTTGATGTGATGCACTAGGCATATGCTGTTATGGGCATGCATATTTATTTTGGAAGAAGGAGAAAATTCTGAAGCTGAATGGTAATTTGAACTGTTCTTTACATTAAAGCTTTGTAGCATTAAAGTATATATTTTATATGAAGTACAAATTCTATCCATGTTGACTTTATATAATAAAAAGTGAAGTTTGATACAAGAAGTGACTTAGCAAGGTGAGGCTTTATAAAATTATTTGAACAGCTACCAATATGTATTCTTATGCACAAAAGAAAAGAAAGCCTTGCTGAGTTTCACATTACACTATTCTAAATTGTTTTGCTCATCCTGTATGCACCCCAATACTTCTAGTATGGTACCATATGACGTTAATCCTGGCACTGAGAAGGCAGAAATGGGGTTCTCTGTGAGTTCTGGGATAGCCTCGTTTCCATAATGAGTTCTAGGCCAGACAGTTCCATGGTGAGACCATGCCTCAGAGGAAAATAATAGAAGACACCTAGCTAAGCCAACAAGAGACAAGGGGCATCATACAATAAGGCTAAGCAGGTTGTATTTGTATATTGAGGAATATATATGCATATGCTTACTTATGTATATGTCAGCATGAACAATTCAAGACAGAGGCCAAAGGCCATAAACTTGAGGGCAAGAAGGATGAAGGTCTGTGGGAGAAGTCGGAGGGAGGGATGACAGTGGGGAAAGATGAAATATGTTTACCATGAAATATTTTAATTTTAAAACATAAAATATTTTAAAATACACAGATACTATTAAAAAACTATGACTTAACTAAGCAATTAAGCAAAAAGGCTGTGTCCTGTGATGATTAAAACAAACACAGACAACACAAGTTCAAAAACCAGACCTAAAACAAAACTCATGTACAAGCTAATCCATCCCCAAACCTGAAGATTCAGAAATTATTAATTTACTACGTATTTTAGGGTATTTCTCACCCATAGAGCAGAGTGCAGAATGTCATAAACTACACAAGAATTGTGGTATAATGGTTCTTGTCACTGCATAAAGAATCATTCAAACACCAAAAGAAAGGACTAGCCTCAGCTAGGCGTGATTATACAATGGAGTTCTATTCAGCAGCAAAGTTAATACATGTGGGATCCTGACACAGGCAGCCATGCAGAGGAGTCTCAGGATTATGGTATGGTAGTTTCATACTAAGGCTATTTGTCTACAAAATGTTATGTATTCAGAAAGCTTCAAAGTCAAGTAAATGCACTACACATCTGCAAAGAGAACTTGACAGCTCAGGAAAATGGTAGAGCCGTGGGCAAAGCCAACATGGGTGCCATGTAGTCCAGTCCATGAGGCCTTGTTCTTACCAGGCCTAGACTGGAGAGCTGACATTTCTTTTAAGGTGTCAAGTGCTCATTCTGCATAGGGGATGTGCCACTTTGATGGGAGGGAGTTCTCAGAAGAAGAGGGAGCTGAGAGAATGAGAGAAGATGAGTCATATAATGAGATACACCTCTAACTTTTATAAAGGTGGATTCATAGTATTCATCATACCGCATATGCCCATTTGTGTGCATCAAACAATGGACTTGCAGAAATAATTCTAGCTTGTGACCTAGGGCTGTAGGGAGAGGAGATTAACAGTATGATTAACAGTATACAGTTAACTGTTGCTTAGCCATGCAGAATTTCTTCTTTTATTTCACTTCGGAGTATGGCTACTCTATCTTCTCCATCACTTCTATCAAAATAAAAAATGATTTTACATCAAAAATTACATCGTGTGGCTCTATTTAGCCAAAACATCTGTAAGCATAATATTGTCATGATTTATTGTCAAATGTTAATGCAATGTAGGAACATTTAATCCAATTCAATAGAAAAAAATATCTGAATTGCCCATTTTCTTAATAACTATCTCTGCCATTCCTTGCCTGGTTTCTTAGGGAGGTGAATATGTTGCTGGATCCTGGGCATTTCCAGTTTGATAACTATTTGCACAGTAATCCTGTTTTATTTCTATTTTTCATGTAGCTTACAAATGTAATTTTCTACATAATCACACACACACACAGACACACACACACATGCATGTACTAAATAAAAGTTGCTCAGAACATTCAAGCTGAGGAATCTGCTTATTTGTAGTTAATGGCTTTTTCCAAACTAAGACAAACATTTTGATATAAATATTGTCAGTTAAAGCTTACTTAACATAGTTTCAGATTAATTAAAAAAAATCAAACCTCTATGAAAGTATTAAAGTCACTTATCTCCCACCTCAGTCATCAAATGAACAAGCATATTATGTAAAACCTCATTATTTTGTCATGTGATCTAAACCTACTCTTTAGAATACGTGAAGTCCATGCTGCATTACAGAGTGAAAGTCCCCCAGCAAATTCCTCAGCATGTCTTCCTGGGAGAGAGTTTAATTCTTTGAACACCAATGGTACAGATGCAGAGATTATTATGGGATGAGGTAAAGAGATAGTGCTTTTATAGAAAGTGTAGCATCTTTGTGTATCTGTAGGAATACCGAGTAAAATGCTAATTTTCCGAAGGGTTTTATTGTGAAGTCACTGTAATAAGCATTATGTTAAAACACATATTCCAATTAAAACGTATTTCTCAATTGACATTTGAAACACACCATCTGTACAGAATGCTGGCCCAGAATACAGGGTGTGGTGCCTTTTCTTTATGTATAATAGATACTCTAGTAAAAATCAGCCTTACATCCAGTCTCTTGATTTCAGTGTAAACAAAATTTTTGTAATTCTCTACTGAACATACATTTGAAATTTTCATTCCTTGTGTGTGAGTACAACATACATGTGATAGCTATATGGGGATGCTAAAACATGCTAAAAATAAAATTATAGAAGAAATACATTACACAAAAGAAAGGAGAAAATCTGTAAACTAAGTTGATATAAACAAGCCATGTCTTTCATCTATCTTGATTAGTTCAACTATAAACCTAGTTTATAAAAGTGAGAGATCTTCTCACTTTTGCTATCAAAAGAAAAAAACAAGGGCCAGCATGTATATGGATTTTAAAATTGTGACATCTGACTGACTGTAATGTGGCGCCCCATCAGATGACTCGGTATTTTGACTGTGTGGATGCGGAAGGCTATAATTTAAATGCCATTAAAGACACATAAGCTCTAGTATGGAGGCAGGGATTCTGTGAAATCTTTTGGTCTGTAGTCACACTGCAGATCAAATTGTTCCTCTGATCTCTCAGTGCTGAAGTCTGCCGTCCAGACAGAAAATGTCTTTCTGCTTCCTTCTTAAACTAAGACAGATTTCAATTTCCATCAGAGTCACTTTGTTAACACCACATAAAAAGTAAAGCACATTTCATGGAGCCGCGCTTCGTGTTCTCCTGTCTTTATTTTAAGCCACATTACGATTGTGTAGCACTGAAAACAATGTGCCCAAAATAGCCACATCTGGTTTTAAGAACCCAGATGCTAACTCTATGTGTTGATAAAGACCACTTACTTGTTTTTATGCTAGGAGGTCAGAACTTTGTAGTACACTGTTCTCCCCTGTAATTTTTCTTTTGGACTAATGGGGAGATATTTTGTTCATGAGACTAAACAGAGCACCAACACGGTTTTAGCCTCTGTAGAAACTCAAGAGTGAAGAGTGTACAGTAGAATATATACCACACTGTAGCAAAGCGCATGCAGCCCATGTCAAGACTCCAAGTGGGAAAGATAATTGCAAAAATATTAACTTTTTAACCTTAAATTGTAATTTTTAAAACATATGCTAACTTCTGAAGGGAAAGGCATGGTTTGGAAGATTTTCTTGGAGTCACTATATTTTCATGGAAGATCCGGGAAATTAAAAAAAGCCAGTTTGATTTAGACATCTTCTGGTGGTCCATTATATGTGACACTGTGAAACTGGTTCCCAAATATCTATTTCAGATGATGGGTTGGTGACAGTTTTCAAATCTTATTGTAGTTTAGGTCTCACACATTTGTAAGATTATTCTTTTTATTTAAAAAAAAAGTAATAAATTCTTTAGGAGGCAAGAATTTAAAATTATTTTTACCAAGTTTAATTATGTATGTTCTCAAAGTAAAGAATCATTTTTTCTTTCTTTTGTAGGTGAGACTTTTGCAGTAACTAAAGCCACACTATTTAATAGCCAACAGTTATTTCCAGTGTGGAGATGTGTCTCAGTCACGTCATATTTGCCGGGTATGTGTGAGGCTCTGGGTTCAAACACAAACACTATAAAAAATAAAATCCATCATCAAAATTTATCATATGGGAAAATCTTGGTAATGAACTTGGTGAAGGTTGGCTTCCATACTTTAATGGTACAACGTCTTATGCATGAATCATCTCTAGCTCTGCCTTGTTACATTTATGTCATGACATAAAAGAATCCAACTGTGAACTTTTAAACTGATATATCTTTGAAAAGTTAAGAGTGATTTTTGAGGTGTGAGGAAAAAAGTATTTTTCACACAAATTGTGTCCAACAAAAAACCATTCAACATCAGTTTTGCAAAACACTCATAAACAAGGAGACCACTAAAATCAAGTCTGCAGGTGCTCATTGACGTTTTCATTAATCTCACCTTCTAAACAACTGGAGTGGTTTGTAATCTGGAGTAAGAGCAGGTTCCCCTCTGTCTGATCAGAACCAAGATTACTATGGGAAAGACTAAATTACCATCTCCCTGAGAGCAAGTCTTTGCAATTCCCTTGGCCCACCCACCCACTCATGGAACTTCAACTGCAGGCTAGGACACCGATGGGCTTCTGTTTAAGTAGCAATGAAAAGGAGCTTTTTGTCCAGTGCTCTGCAAAACATCAATGGTGTGTGAACAAACAATCATAAACACAATTCTGCTTTATTTGATTCTGAAAACAATTCACCTGTGTTCAAGTGCTCAAGCATGGCACAGGCCAATCCCAAATTAGCTCTCACTCACTGTGGACTGATGAAAAATGAATTGTCCTAAGAAAACACAATGTAGAAATACAAATGCAACAAAGCAATTGGACAAGATGAACTGACTGTATATATTGTATATGATTTTAAAATGGGGTTTTAAAAATTTATATAAACATCTTTAGAGACTCTATAATTGCTATTTACAGAAAGATGAGCCTCTGGCAAGGTTTTATAGAGTATTGAAGGTAGAAAAACCAGCCACGATCCGTATAAAGACTTATTTCAAACTGAGTTAAACTTTCTGTATAGAATGTCATATTACAATATTAGAATAATTTCCAATAACATCTGGTTATCAGAGGAACAGTACTAGAGCTAACACCATGTTTAAGCATATATAAAATAGCATCATACAAACGTATTGCAAATACACTGTCAAAATTTTTAGCCAAAAGAGGGTATTATATATCTCAATCACTACATAATTGATTTAAGCTTGCTTTAGTCGTTGAAATAGACTGTTGAATTATGGGAGACTTTTTAGTTACTATGAGCACAAAATTTAAAAAATAATCAAGCAGAGGGAAATATTGAATTAAGTATCAAATTATGGCAAATAATATGCTATGGAGAATATTTTAATGTTTTGGAGTAAATGAAAGCAAGATGGATAAACACATGAAAATACAATTAGTAAACTAAATAAAGAAATCATATGCAATTATATTTTGCCTAGTGGTGCTATGAGTTATAACAATCCTTAATCTATTCTGGAGCAAATCAATTTAGTTTCTAGACTATTGCTGGCAATCATTTTGATTAACAAAATGATTATAGAGCATTAGAAAAACCCATCTCACTTTTAATTTTGTGAACAAACCCCACTAATACCCTTAAAATGAGGATAATCGTATGGCTTTTCTAAAGATAAGTGGGTCCACATAGCGATTT
This sequence comes from Phyllotis vaccarum, assembly GCA_033318265.1. Classification (NCBI taxonomy): domain Eukaryota; kingdom Metazoa; phylum Chordata; class Mammalia; order Rodentia; family Cricetidae; genus Phyllotis; species Phyllotis vaccarum. Next base: position 16,284,812 of record JARWLC010000016.1, read on the forward strand.
TAAGAGAATAAAAGCAAGCCACACAAACAGTCATAAATGTTCATCAGCTTTAAATAGCAAAACCATTCCACACATTTTTTTTGATGACAAAAGACAATTGGGGTTCCCCAACGCTTAGTTATGTTATATTTCATCTGGAAAACTAGATTGCTTTTAGCTGATTCTCAAGTTTTTGAAAGTTTATTTGCTACATGTGAACAAATACAGAGTGCAATGTTTCTCACAACACCTAATGTCTACTTTTCTCCTAATAGTTTGAATAGGAGTGTGTATTGAGGCTTCCATTCTCCTGTCTACCCTTGATCATTTGAGAAAATGATGGCAGTAGAGTCTCCAAATCAAAGATAAGAACACTGAAAACCAGTGTACATCTAAATTAAAGTTACTAAATTCAAGGTAGTCCCTAATATGTGTTGTGAGTATGTGTGTGTTGTGTTGTTGTGTTGTGTGTGTGTGTGTGTGTGTGCGTGCATGTGTGTGTTGCTAAGCAAAAGACAACCAACACCAATTAGGAATTAGAGGTTCATAAATAAGAGGTTCATATTGTAACTTATCACACATGAGTATAGGATTCCAAAACGTGTGCAATACCAAGTAGTGTGCTTGCCTGTAGCCTTGGTTTTGAGATTTCCAGAAAATCGCAAAATAAGGAGTGTTCTTTGGCACATGTGCTTACTTCCTGCAATGGGGCAGGAACCACAGCTGTGACAGCAGCTGGAGGCTTCCAGATGTCAAGGCTGTAAGGACGCTGAGGTAATTGCAGGAAGAAAGGGATACAATTTTGTTATCACAGATTATCCTCCCCATTGTAAGCTCTGGATCTGGCATCAATGCCAAGGCTTTGGATATGCACATGACAGAGCTAGAGGTCTTTATGTTAAAGAGATTTGTGTTTTTGCGTCTATGAAATAGGAGGTCTAGGATTGTTAAATTAGAAACCAGAGAGGACAGGGGCTCAAACCTGCTGTATTATATTCATAAACACTTAATTTTCCTAAAACAAGTATCAGCTTCTAATTCTAAATCTTAAATTTAGGTAATGTAGGCAAGGTGTCAAAAAACAATGAGGTTTTTCTCCCATAAAATTATATATATATATATACATATATATATATATATATGTATATGTGTGTGTATAATTATTAGTGTTCTAATATAGAGCTTATCCACTGCATTTGCAAGTATAAAATATTTACGCAGGAATGAATTAGCCCCTCTGTTCAAGGTTCTTTGAGTAGCAGAAACTGGGTGGAGAAGAGAGGAGGGGTTTGTGACATTCAATCAGTAACATTTTTCTCCATCTTCTCTTGCTATATAATCAGAATATTATGCAAGTTTTCAGATCTCTGTAAACTCCCATTCCACAGATGGGCTGAAGAAGCCATATTTCTATGAGTAATCTTAAAGCATACATACCTGTATGTGACATAACTGACTTTCATACCTAACATATATGTGTTGATAGCTTAGTTATTAATTCAACTTGACAGTTTATGGTTTTGAAATATTGTGTTGTGTGTTCGGCTAAGTGAAAAGCAGAAGTTGGTGCCCTGGTTTGCACTGAGTGTGACAATTCAATTTTGGATTCATTCTCCCAATCACAAAGAGAAGGATGACACATCACCTTCATTTCTGCCTTCATCTTCTTCATCCTCTCCTAAAACATTAAGCATTCCACAGTTTCTGTGGAAAGTTGGACAATAACAGTTGACTAGACATGGTACAGGATAATCTTTAGCTGAACAGTCACAGACCACATGGCCATTCTTAGATCATGCTTCATCATTATGTCAAACTGGGGAGTCAGGGTTGAGAATTTGACTCCTGTCTTAGGAGGACTAGTCTATTACATCTGCCTCAAGAACTTCTCAGGTAGCTGGTTTACTTTAAATGTTTTCGAATAATGTGCAGGGAGTAAGAAAATAGACAGCAATTTTGTATTTCATGTGTATTGGCTCACATTTCCCATGGGCTCATCCACATGATCAGCTGATCAGCTACATCAGTACTTCAGCTTTCTGGCTTCTACCACCAATGGAGAAACTCTGTCAAATGTGCTTTGAGGTTCTGGCTAATACAGAAAACAGATTATGTTCCATGGATTACAACTTACTTAAATTTTAAATAACAGCATTGTGTTAGTAGAGAGCTACACATAAGGTAGAACTGAGAGAACAGAGTAATTAATTATTTGAGAACAGATAGAACCAGAATAATCAAGAGAAACTATAAATAAAATATTAATGACAGGTAATTTAATTTTGTGGTACTATATAGTATGTACTTTCAAAATTAAGATGATTGGAATTTGTATTTGGGAAGAGATCACATTTTTTTTTTTGTTTACTTCTCTCTTAAAGTTTCCTGCATTTCAATAGCCTGTGAAGAATCTCATTGAAAACAGCCTCATTCACAATCTGTCTCTTCTCCTGGTCAAGATAAGTTGATTTATTACAAATGATTATTATCAATTCATAAATTTATTTATTTATTTAACCTGCATAGTATTAGCCATTTTTAACATAAGGAAATGTTTTAACTAAACTAAGTGGTGGTTCCTGAGTGTCAGAAAGCTGTACAATGACCATCAGACATTGCTGAAGAACAGGCTATCCAGGCTGCAGTCTTCCCCTGAAGCACATACATAATACTAGGCCCATAGCTGAGCAGTCTATATTTTCACAAACCCCTTGAGAAGTTCTGGTACAGCCAAAGTTTAGGAAGCTCTGGCCTAGAAAAGTCTGTGATGCTTAGAAGCAACTTTAACAAAGCCTAAAAGTTGCTGAAAACTGTTTCCTAGTCTATCATTTAAACTAAATTGTAATTTCTTCTTAATGTGAACTTTTTCACTTCTCACGTGAAATCTATGAGCAATAAGTTCCCGGATATATTTATTCCTTTTATTTCACACCATGTTATTTACTTCCAGGGAAAGGCACCATTGTAATTTCTTTTCAAATGAGGCACATTAATGCAAATCATAAGCATTGTAGACTCTTCATAAAGGAAAGTGTGAGCTATCAGCATAATGCCACCTTATGATGTAGTTAACTACAATCCTAGGCTCTAAAGTCTTCTGGTTTTTGCCTTAACCTTGACACCACAGATATAAGGCTGTAATCTCAGTGATGTCACACTTAACCACTGAGTGGACATGAGCCCATGTCTAGCTAGCCTTAGAGTTCAACTAAGGCCCACGATGAAAGCCTGTTATCTCGCAATACATGGATCTAGATGATTTATTAAATTTTCCAATAGCAAATACATAATGACATATAAAAACAGTATGTTTAAATTTTACTGTATCCACATCACCTTGTGGAGGTCATTAAAGCATAAAACCACAGAAACTTTAGAAAAATTCACAAAAACTTAAATGAACAAGAAGTAAATCAGCTTTATTACAACAGGTGCCAAATCATGCACACACGTGTATATACATGTGTAAGTGTGAACACACAGGCACATTCACTCACTGGACAATTATAAACTCATTCAGTAAGCTAGTCTTCACCAGTTAAATGATCCAAATTATTCATGTAGCATTTTCATTAATACAAGCTCAAACTAAAATACACTGTCTTAGTAATGTTAACAACTTTGAAAAGAATTAAGGCCATGTTCCCCTCTCATTTCAAGCCTAAGATGCTATACTTCACAGAGCACTTTCTTTGATGACCTGTCTTCTTAGTTTATATGTGACTTATTATATCTTTACATTTTTCCTTTTAATAAAAATTACACTAGCACACAAACACATGCATGCATACACATAAACAGGGTGTACCATGTTTATAGTTTTTCTACCACCTCCTTACTACTTAAAAAGTACCAAGATTAGCAACTCATTTTCCTGATTGTCCTACATAATTTCTTTAAATTTCCGCCATTGTTCAGTATTTTATGTGCCTTCCCAAGAATGCTATTTAGTAGTTAGAGAAATGCCCAAATTGACGACAAAGTACATTTAGGACTATTTTTGTGAACTCATTTTCACATAGAATCATTCGAATCTTCTTTTCTTTCCTGTTATCCAAACTTTGTTCTGAAAATGCATTACCATATTTAACGATAACACATGAGAAAAGCGTTTCATATCTAAATGAGGGCAAATATTTTATATCGATATAACTGGACATTTTGAATAAAGCATTAAGTATTAGGGCATATTTAATAGCCTTTAAAATCCTTATGTTACCACATGAGTGATGCAAGCAATGTATGTACAGCTAGAATTGCAGTTTAACATTTGCAGATAAAATATTGTTCTGCAGGAGCATTTCTGTCAGAGCTGTCCACTCTGTTGAGAACATTCCTGCACACAAAATTTCATTAAAGTGAGTTTGAAGATCTGATATAACTCATTTTATGTATAGACCAAAGAAGAAGCCCAAAATATCTAAGTAGACAGCTCTCAGTCAGGAAGAATATATCTCTGAAGGACCTGTGGCTGTATCTGAATATGAGGAACTAAGGAAGATGGGAAGGACCATCACCCAGCAGGCAGAAGCCAAAGCTGCCAAATCTCCCCATGAAAAGAATTATCTGGATTAAAATATCAGCAGAGGTCAGGATGAGTGACCCTGACCTAGAGAAAAATAATATACTCTCCACTCACTATAAATTGGCCATAGTTACTATAATTTCTGTGCCTACAAGGGAAATGAGAGCCTCCATCTCAGTAGAGTGACCCCATGAGATGAGGGGAAGGCCCTCCTTTTCTACTCAGAGCTCCACTGTAATTTCTAAAGTTTCCAAAGAGTTTTCACTCCAGTGCAGAAAAATATAGTTAATTGGTTTGGATCATCAGGGGGTCTTCCCTGAAGGTTTCCTTTTGTGCTGAAATTCCTACTTCTCTGTCTCATGCTCTATGAGCATGTCCATCTTAGCTAATAACCTTAGTGGGAAAGGCAAGCTTCTATGTAAAATCACACTGCTCATTTTCAAAGTGGTTTAAATAATGTTCTTGATAAGGCCATACATATTTTATCTCAATCTAGAATTATATGATAATGTGTACAGCCTGGTTTCTAAATGAAATTAATTATGATCAGTGAAAAACTATCAGTGTGCCTTTAAAAACACCTAGTAACCCCGGAATACATTCATGTGTACATAACACAATCCCTGACCTAAGTGTTCCTAAATCTCCCAGACTGAACAGATGCATTTCAAAATATAGTACAATTTTACTAAGTAGAATTAACACTGGAGAAACATGGAGGACAAAATTCTGGTTTAACTATTTTTAAAATATTATTATAGAAAGTTCTTCTTTACTTAGTTGCAAACTCAGTTTGTAAGATGATTGTCCTGTATAAATTGGCAGGTGGCCTTTGCTGGTAGAGACTAAGAACCACTCAAAGATTACTATTTCATGAAATGTTCATGTTTCACTGAAGAGAGAGCCATCTTCAAAACATTTCAATCAAAACATCCTTAGATGCATAGCACTCTGCTTTTTAAAAATCACTTTTAGGCTTGTCTTCTTAATCATGAGAAATTTCAGCAAGCTTTTTGTAACTGAGACACCCTACTTGCCTAATTTTTAAACTATACATTTTTGTGTGTGATGATTCAGTTCCTGATGCAGTATATATTTAAATTAATTTTCCTAGAAAAACTAGAAAGTTGGTTTAGGGCTAGAATTAAAATTTTAAGTCACGTGTGGAGACTAATGTCTATAATATTAGGGATCCAAAGGCAGGAGGCTTCTCATGAGTTGGCCAGCCTGGGCTACAGAATAAGATCTTGTCTCAAAAATCAACAAAAAAAATTTACAAACTGAATTACATAAATATTTATTGGTGTATTTAATATCTTGTTTTTAAACATCGTTCCAATCATGTCTCTCACAATAAGCTGTATTTTATACAGAATTCTGCCATTTTTTTCTAATGAGAGCATGTTTTGCTTGTCAGTCCTTGATCCTACAGGGATATTCTATAGGAATATTCATAACTAAGAAAGTGGGCTTTCAACTCATCAAGTTATTATTTTTTTTTAATCTCATGTTACTGAAAACAAGGAAAAATATTTCTGAAGGCATAACACAAATTAGGCACTAACTTGCCTTCCTTTCTTCTGGGCCTCCTCCAGGGCAGTCAAAACTACAGGAATGTGAGCAAAAACCATCTGAATACAGAAAGGGCAAATGGATGTTGCCCACGTGTTCAGAAGAAAATATATGATTATGAGTAGAATTTTGTTCATATGTATACAGATATCAGAAGTTATATGATTGGAGTCAGTTCACTGTGCAAAAACATAGCCTCAGGCAATTTAAGACATACTGTCTGTGTTGGGTGGTAATTCCAGTTTGCTGTATGTGTGTATTTGGATACCTATATTTTTCCTTAAACATTTCTGTAACATCCACTCTGAGTGTGTGTAGGGGTTTTGGTGTACACATATGCAAACCTTTAATTAAAGCAATGGCACTTCCAGCTAGTCCTCTGTCTCAGGAGATACCCTCAAGACTTCCCAGTTTTCACCTGGGATGAGTCACATTGGATAAGTCTCACGCTTCCTATCAGTTCTATTATTCTGTTAAATTCAATGAACATAAAGATAAAGCTCAGTTGTGAGGTGAAACATCTGAAGTACATGGCGAATAAACAAGTGGGACAGACCTCTGAATTTATCACTTTTAAAACCTGTGTGTTCCCGAGGAGGACCTGGCACTCAAAACCTACAACCGCAGCGCCATCAGTCAGTGCATGTACCTCTGTTCCACTGAGGATGCCTTTAGATGCACTGTACCTTTAAAAACATGTTCTTAGCTCCCCACCACCACCAGGAGCTCTCAGCATGGAACAGCAGTCAGGGCCTGGTATCTGTTGATCTTGTTTAGCTTTAAAGTAATGGAATAGGAGGGAGGGAAACCAAATATGAAAGTGTCAAAGGCTGGGATACAATTGACTGGGGAGTGCGTCCCAGGGACATGGGCACTGAATGGGGAAAGCATTTGGTAAGAACTTCTCAACATGCCACAGAGCATATTCTCAAAAGTGAGGTCCCACTTACCACAGTCTGCCCCTCTGGGCTTTAGGCTCCAGTCTTCAAGTCACCTGACTCCAGGAGCTGAATTTCTTGCCACCACAAAAATAGAAATCAGAAGAGTCTTTTACCCTTCATTTTTTTTCCTCTTACCTATAACCTTCTAGTCCAAGTCTGCTCACTTAACGAGGTTTCTGCTTTGTTTTGTTGAGACGGGAGTGGCCTTATTAAAAACAAACAGAACACCACCTACTGTAGCTTCTCGGATGCATTTTATAGACAGAGAACTGTAGACTGTTCTGAAAATTTTGATGGGGGGCGAGGGAAAGAGAAACACCCGCTGGGAACATAAAACAGCAGAGAGCCCACAGTAATGATCCTCTTAATTGAGATTGTCATGTGTCTGATTAAAAGCCATCATTTACCTAGATGTCTTTCTTGATAAAGATGGTGGAATGCTTTACAGATTTTGTACAAGCATGTTTTTCAAAGCCTAGCTGATCTCTTTTCTTGTGTATGTTGCTTCCTTGGGTCCTTCAAAGGGCTTCCAGGGTTACTTTTATATTTAAAAAAGCTTGAAGATCAAAGCTATCATTTGAGTGCAGCTTTGCATTCAGTGGCACCAAGATGCTTATTAGAACTGCCCTATGAGACAGTGTGAGCTGCTCCTGCATGCCGCTCTCCCCCTCTGTGTACTTGGGTGCTCTGGCTGCTGCCTCGCCTAAGTTATGCAGTCGACATTTAATGAAAGGACAGTAAACAGCATAAATTATAAAAGACATCTGCCCATCAGGACAAGAAACTAGAAGGAGAGAAGAAAAAAGAGGGAGGGAGAGATGGTTGGAGGGATGGAAGGAATGGAGACATTGGGTCAAAACAGAGAGAAAGCTCTCTAACCAAAGAGAACAAAGCGTTTCCAGTGAACCCAAAGAAATGACATACCTTAATCATATCCTAATTTTAGGGTACAGAGACCCAGCCTCTTCGTGTTCTTTGGAGTCATGCGCACTGCTGGGCTTGCTACTGGATTGTCATTGAGCAAGTAGATGGATCTGCTTTCAGTCCCCTTCATGGATTTCTTGGTTCTTGCGTCCACGCCTGTGGAGATATGTTTCGCTCAGTTAAGGCGTGGCACCATCACCACCTGTCTGGGAGCCTGCAACTCCTTCTGTGAACTAAGATGATCTTGTACTCAGATTTGAATGGATCAAGGGCATAGGTCACCACTCCTGGATATTCCCTGGGATTAAAGGTGTGAGTTACCACTGTCTGATCCTCCTAGACTGACTGTGGGTAGATCCCTCTGATATCTCTGACTGTTTTTATTATATTTGAAGCATATCTCCACACAAGCTTTATGCAAAACAAGAAAAGACTCTCTCTTGAACTCAGGCCATATCAAGCAACTTATCCAATCTTCTTTCTTTCTTTATATGGAGATGGCTTCCCATCCAACAGTCCATATATTTCGCCTGCTTTTACAAAGTGATATTCTGCCTTCTTTATGACTAGTTTTGCTACCAGAGACCACTGAAGTTCTCAATTTCCATAAATATACCTTTTCCAGTAACAAAAGACCCTGATAAGGATAAGCTAATAATTTTGACTACCTTATGAGAATTAGTCTTTTCTGGAATGTATTCTCCATACACAAAAGCATCTCAAATATTTTAAATGCTTCAATTATTAAAATCTTTATTTATTATAAACTATCTTAAATACATTAGTTCTGCATCTATCATCTTATTTCCCTGAAGAGATGAGCTTACCTAGTATCATGCTGTTTTTATATCATTCTTTCAACCTGTGTTCTTGGTTGAAGTTTTAAGTTCTCAGAAAAGAGGTATTCTGATTCAGTGATGGGATTTATTCTTTTAATTGGGCACAAGGCAGACAAGTGAATGTAAAAGTGTTCCCTTTAATATTGAATTAGAAAGTCCTAGCAAATTAGAAAACAAAGAAAAAAATCATTCCCCCAACCCTGCCCCCCCATTACTGTTTGTTATTTCTGTTTGTTGATTTTCTTAGGTTGGTCATTATGTATTTTTGTTTAAATATATTTCTATTATTTTATTACCAAGGCCTGTGGCTGTCTTTCTTTAATTATTATTTGTCTAATCTCCCTGGATAATCTGTTTTCACTTTCTCCTTGAGCTGAGCTCCTGGGGCCTCCCAGGATGCAGATAAAGGGGATGACCCTGTTGGCTGGTACTGTGAGGAAGAGCACCAACCCACTCCACATGTTCTCCCAACAGAGGCTTCCTGGGCTGGGAGGAGCTAAGGAGGCCTATTTTCTAGTGGGACATTTCCTATCCAGCCATTCTATTTCAGTCATGTGTCTTGGGTTAGTAAGTTCAAGGGAGAATGGGGAGAATCAATATGTGTGAGTACACACACGGTGTACACATTAGAAACAGTTAAAGGAGAGTATTACACTTCAGGTGACAGAGATGTTAAAATATTATGAAAAGTGTGCACACCCATCAGTACAGCAGTGTTTCCAATACAGACCTCTGGGCTGCTTTATCCCAAAGGATGCATGAAGAAAACAGAGCTGCTTAGCATGCCATCCCTGTCCGTTTTTACAACAGTAAATATCTCACACCCTTTCCCCTCACCACATAAATTTGCATTTAAAACAGAAAGTTTCCTGCAACAATTTATCTCCAAAAGTTATCTCCAACTTGCAAAATCCTTTATATTCTAGGCATGGAAACTGAGATGCCATCCAAGGAAGGTTGCAGCATGGCTGAATTAGAAAGAAAAATTATGCTTCTATCAAAATGTGTTTGTTTCTGACAAGCATATTGACCTTTTCAGTCTGGTTAGGTGGAATATTTTAATACCATACATGAACAGTCAATTTTGCTAGCTAATATTAGAAATATCTTTTAAAATACTAGTATTCCCCTCCCCAGATTTGACATCATAGTTTCAGTGTCCTGAGATGTTTATTTTTGTGAATCAAGACTTTATATAAAATATTTTAGCAGTCATAAGGTTTACCTAATAGTCTCATTATCCTCCATGATACCTCTCTTTGGATTATGAAGTCTCTCTCTCTCTCTCTCTCTCTCTCTCTGTCTCTCTCTCATATTTCTATAGACTAAAGTAAATTAAGAACTGGGGGATCTTTGAAAAGGTACAGAAAAAAATATGTGTTTGTGCATTTGTTTTTTAATTTGTTGTACACAACTTCTTTAAAAATTAAAACATCCTTAGTACAATTTCTTGGTCAATTACCCCTGATAGCTACTACTCATTATATTTTAGCCCTTTAACAGCTCACTTTCTTAAGTATATTAAATTAAGTTTTCTGCAAATACTTAGCTCATCTTCTGAGTAGTGTGGATGGGCAGACTAGAAGACAAGCATAATCTTCCTCAGGAAATAGTCTTTCTTTGTCTCCCGGACCAGACCTTTGCACCTACACCTTGCCTGTCATGATGGGGAAGCCAAGCAGATGGCTCTCATGTGGAGATAGGGCTCTGGGCCCAGAAGAGGAAACCTGCATGCTTGACAAGGCTAAGGTGCCAAGGTTTCACCTCTAATAAAGTACTTGCTGCCTCTCCAGTAATGATGTCCTGGGGCTGCTGGGAGGAGATCCTTTTCACAGAAAACATACTCATAAGAATTTAATACTATCTTGCTAAACCCTTTGATTCAATAAGGTTTTAATTAAAAAAAAAAAAAAAAAAAAAAAAAAAAAAAAAAAAAAAAAAAAAGTCCTCTTACTGTGTAGACCCGGTGTTGTTAGCAAGCGTCAATTTCTCTTTACCCAACAGTCGTTTATGATCGATATCTCTTTACTAAGCTCAAAATTCTTTTACTTTCTTAGCCACGTGCTTAAACAAATAAAACACCTCACCATTGGATGTCGTTTATACAGACCAAAATACTTTCAGGTTAAATAACATTTGTCAGGCTTTGGTGAAATTTCAATCTTCGGAGAGATCAGCCCTGTGTCTTGGAGTCTGCACACATGTGTCAGCTTTCAATTTTTCTCTCCAGTGTTTTTCACATGAAATCTATTTTCCTTGAGAAAATGGAATCTTTGTGTCTTTGTCTGGAAGGCGCGCTGTGCTCAGGCGTGTTCTGGCAGGAGCAGTGACTGCCAAGGCCCTGGGGGAGGGGCCTGGCAGCCATTTGTCAGCTGCCCTGCATCTGTAATTTCTGGCCACTCAGCACTATCAGAGTTTTAGAAAGGGGCACGAAGGGTTGGGGAAAGAGCTTGTCATTGATGAAAGCCAAACCCTGAATAACTGCCTGATGCTGATGACCGAGGGGAAGGGAAGAGTATGAAAAACTTTTATTGTGCTTTTGGAAATGGCTAATTATGAAATTGCACATGCTAACATTTTCAGACCTGGGTCCAGAAAGGCCCTGTCTATACTGTGTTACCAATTTCACTGTTTTTACCACTGTGAGGACTCAAGAAAGTATTTTAATTTTCCTCCGGTGGCTTCTGGTTAATTCTGCTCTTACTCCCTTCTACCAATACTGACAGCACAATTGAACATCTGCATTTTAAAATTGGATTTTCTCCCCTGACTATTTTGCTTTGCTTCTAAAATTTCCAGATGTTTTGGGTTCTTTATGATTTTAATGTATGCAAATATATTTGCTCATAATGTAGAGAGGAGGGAGCAGAGGGGTGGAGAACACCCACACCCATACACCAAGGGGTGGGGGGAGAATATACAAAAACAGCCTGGATGGACTGACCAGATGTTTCCATAAGAAAAGCTTTGCAACACATCAAGCATCAGGCAGTATTTTTCCTCTTCGTAGGGTTACAATAGAATACATCTCGTGTCTTAGCACTTTACTATTTTAGTTGAATTTTGCAACTCAGTTAAATGAGTAGAGTTCAGAATTCACACAGTTCATCTGCAGATGTCTAAAGGATGTACATTTGTCACCTGAATGTCTCATAACCGAGTAGAATCTAGCTTTTCAGTCTTTTCATTTTAGTAAGAAATCAGAATTTGTAGGACAGGAGGAGAAACAACTATATTTCAACTGAGCTTGCCGACTAGTGGGTATCTTGTTTGAAGTGTCTGAACAAGAATTACAAGAGTGTTGCTACCATTTTATGAAAATCTGTTTCCCATAATTTAAAAAAAAAAAAAAAAAAGCTGGTAAACAGACTCTTGCGTACAAATGAATCCCAAACGGTAACATATAAAGAAATGGGAAGGAAGCAACTGTAGTGTGTGGTACCCAAGTGGTTCAGCACCGAAGTACTTTGAGATGTACAATCACATAATCCCTGGGAGTAAATGAGTATTCATTTTTCATTCCTAACTGTTCAAACACATGCTTGGCATGTGCAGTCATTTCTCCCATGGTGTAATATCTAGAAGTGATTTCAGAGACTAACTTGATTAGTCGTTAGGCACAAAAAAAAAGTCAAGTAATTATAAAGGAATACAACATGTTTTTAAAGTATTATTTTGAGATTTTTAAGGTCCATTCTTACTGTACCTTTTTGAAAATGATAATACCTAGTAGAGGAATTTGTGTATGTGTAAAGTGTTTGGAGAAGTGGATGAGTATATTTATTCGTCTTGAACTAAATGTATCATTAATTAGACAGATAACAGGGCAGGGTGATTGACCCACTTCTGCTCAGAGCTCTGGGCTAAGCTCTCCGAGAACTGACAGGTCTTTATCTTCTAATTGTATCAAAAACTAGGGACTGTCTGATCCTAGTCATGACCTTGAGAGTAGCAAACTGAAGTGAGGTGTGGTGTCCCTACTCTAAGGAAATGTTGAGCTCCATTTATAAGTTCAAAGTTTCAAAATAAGAATAAGTTCCTTACATTTATTTAATTTTTATAGTGAAGTGTTTCCTCTCTTAAGAAAATAAGTCTTATAAGGGAAAGGCAATTGCTCTAAAAATGTTAAGTATAAGACTCAACTCAATCAAAGGTGTATTTCTGATTTTGTAAAATGAACAGGCAAATAGAGAGTGCTAGAAAAAGTGAGGGACAGTTTCATTTATTAGGTCATATATTATAGGCAAAAATTGTATCTTGGCCATTCAGTCACAGTGAAGACATGTGTCCATGGTGCCACGGCACTGCAGCCATGTGCTTTGCTGGCTGCTCTCTGTACTAGGCCTTAGCTCTAGAAAGATGAAACTAGATCATGTTCTGCCAGGCAGGGCAGGTGTAAAGTTAGCTAGACCTAACTATTTTCATGTGTGCCTGTGTGTATGCACATGCGCACGCATGGGTACGTGCGTGCATGCGTGTGTGTGTGTGTGTGTGTGTGTGTGTGTGTGTGTGTGTGTGTGTGTGTGTGTGTGTGTGTGTGAAGTGAATATGTCTCGTTTTATCTTTCTAGCCTCTTACATTACCTGTGTAAATTGTAAGCAATGAGAATGAGATTGTTTCTCTGGTTTGTTTCCTATTTTTTTCTCCTACTTTCTGTTTTGGTAACTTGTCTCAAAATGCCCAGAATATGCTTGCTGGGTTTTGCCTCTGCTATTTGGTCATGAACAGTTTCTTTAGTAGGTATTTAGAAGAGATAAATGATCGTGAACATAGAAAGAAGCTGGCAAAATTAACTTTAGGAGTACTGTAGTACACCTGGTACATAGTGAATTTGTAAACTGGAAGGTTTCTGTAGTTTGGCAGCTATGAACTGGTAACCAGGTGATACTCATCAATGGAACTCATAGGAGAGCAATGAACCAGCTACAGTTTTGGTGTACTTCTTGCAAATAATTTGGCAGTTTGGACAGTCCCTTCCTGTCCCTTCGGAAGATTCCTTATCATCAAGCAAACATGTAAGGCTACCACACAATTCCTCAGATAGGGATGTTCTTTCAAATGCTGAAGATCTTCTGTCTTGTACTTTTGGGTATGTCAGTGACCACATCCTCACACATTTCCTGTCATTATCATTTTCTAAACAATGTAACTTGTAATACAAATTGAGCTTCCGGGAAGAAAACATGTGATTTTGCTAATAATGTGCTAGCATCAGAAATTATTGAGATCGAGGAATAATTTTTAACGCCTTTTCAATCATAAATCAGTGATGGTTTGTAATGGGCCTACACACAAGTAACAATTAAAAATTTATGGGAGATATAATTATAGGTCAGGAATGGACACGTATAGTGTCATTAAATATCAGAATATCACTGATTTTTCCCATGATAAAGAACAGAATCTACTCAACATATATTTTAAGACATGTCTGCCTTATAATCAGACAGTGAACTATCACTCTTGCTGATCAATTTCTTCCCTCTGCTTCCTCTTTCCCAACGTTTACAAAGAGAATCAAACGCATTTTGCTACACACAGAAAATTATATTTATAGACTATAATTTTGGAAAGCAAAAACATATTATTTGGCTCAGTGGCTTAGCAAGTATTCAAAAACACCCCTTACCCTTAATACTTTAACGATATTAATTGGACTCTGGTTTGTTTGGTTTTAAAAAAAGTCAATGGACACTTCAGAAAGCAATTTGAACTGCAAGCTGTGTTTTTTTTTATTTATCTGTTTGAGAAAAGCCCTAACTTTAATAACCCTGGATTCCCTGAACAGTCTGTAGAAAGTCCAAGCACACATGATGCATCTCAAATTCTCCTTCATGCCTGGTAAATGATTTACTGGAGACTTATTCTCATATGAGCATTAGTTTCCCTCAGCAGAAAACCGAAGAATGCGCGGGCAGCTTGTGAATGGGATGGGTGTTGCACATTCTGCGGGGGATGCAGCTGCACTGTGCTCTCAGTTCCCCCTTTCAGGATCATAGTGGCATGTCTACTCCCACCTAGAAACTAGCAGGCAAAACAGCTCTGCTTGCTGTTTCTGGAGTTTCTTCCTTTCCTGTCTGAGTACTAGTCAGTCTTAAAACAAAGTTTTTGTCTATTTATTTGCCAAATCCTAGTTCACTGGTTATCACATTTCATAGGGTAGAACAGTCATTTTTACTTAGTTAGATCTAGGAGGAAAGATCAGTGGGAGGGAAAGAAATCTGTATCCTCTCTCTGGTTTATTGTAAATCTTTTACTATAATTATTTTGCAGGACAGAGTGATAAAACCAAAATCACTGTACAGGTTTGAGTCCTGAAATTCTAGAGTAAAAGTTATCTGGCTAACAATGTTTAAAGAAAAGCCATTTAAATTCAGTTATTTTTCTTTTCATCATTTTTTAATCATTCATCACTTATCAATACTTTTTAAATGGCAATTTTTACTAATACTGTGGATTATAGCAGTGATTAACAATACATTATGTTTACAAAGAATTATTTTATTTTTATATTATGTTAGGAGTTTCCCATCTGCAATCTAAGAAGTCTTTGCTCATGGTTTGATGTCCTGTGAAAACATATCTTTGATGCTTGTTATAGACATAGTAAACTTAACGCAAATATTTAAAATATTTGTGGTTTTAAGAGATAGAGTGTTTTAATGGGAATGGAACATGCTGAACCTTGAGCCCTACGAATGTTACTACATTCCATAATCTTCCTTTCTGTACTTGCTGGAATCAGGACAGAAAAACTCAATTCTTCTAATTTCTTCAAATTATATAAAATTTGTGACAGCCCTTTAGTGTGGCCAAATTTCATGAATATTATCTCCAAAAAGACAGACTTGAGCATCAATAACTTTGGCAGAACAAATAATTACAAACGACTTTTTAGCAAATGTGTGTGCATGCACTGTAGTGTCTCTACAATAAGAAAAAGCACTAATTTCTCCTCAGTTCAGTATGGGAACATTAAAGAGCAACTATGCTGTTGTTGGAAGGAAACTGACACACCTGTAGCCAATGCCACTGAAGGTACTCAGTATGGTCTTGCTCTCCTTGCTGAGGGTACATCATTCAAGTATTCCAAGACATCCCTTCCTCATTCTACTAAACATAAATAACCCCAAGCAGAAAAAAATTAAGAACTTCCCACTCCTTACACTCAACTGTCTCCCATACAGACATGCTTCCTCTAATCAAGATTCAAGCAATACTAAGGAAAATACTTGACCTTTTTCAAAAGCTAAGATTGGGAGGAAACATTATCATCACTAATGCAGCAAAGGGGTTAAAATTATGTCTGAACATTTAAAAGATGCTCACTTCATTTGCTTTCTGAATAGGCCATTGGTAGACATCATTAGATAATCAATTGTTTAGCTTCCTGTAACTAATGGAAAGGGTTTCCCACCACCACCTCCCATCCTGAGTCAGATTGAACTTCACTGGTTATTTAGAAAGCAATGTTTGTGTCCAGCTCTTTGTTATTATTTCTTCTGGGCCAAGCAAATAAAGGCTGTGAACAGTACACAGTGAGTTTCCAGAAGAGGAGGCTGGGAAAAAGAACGAGCATTTGACTCAGGAGGCAGAATCTGCATGAGTCAGATGTGAGCCCAGTGAAGTGTGTGAAATGAGCACTGTGGAGAAAAAATTACTCACGTGTGTGTGAGGGGAAGACTTTACTACGGGTGTCCATATTTCCTGGCTAAACTGAGCAGTTATATCATGTGCTCCCACTAAACACCAAAGTGTCTAAGAATTATTAATTTTTTTCAAGAACAGTAAGAAAAAATAGGCTGGGACTCTGTAGTTCTTAAAATATGCATTCCTATTACAATATGGTCATTATGATGAAATCTAATAGTGAATTTATTAATGTGCTGAATACAGGCATGATTGGTTAAAGAGGTATTTTGAGACAAAAAAATGCAATATGTCCTTGGTTAATGTGTCAGAATAAGCAAATATGTGAATGACCAGAACTATCAAGAAACTTACATTTTAACATTTAAATTTACATTTACCAACTTGTTAGGTGTATCTTTGGGCACTTTTTATGGCTATGTAAATTTGAAATGCATGTATTTAAAATCCAGGTAAAACATAAAAACCCAGCTCATAGAGACAAAGCATGGCCTCGTAAGGAATATTTGTTACAGATTCTCAAATTTACTCTAAAGAATTCAAAACATAGCTTAAAATCATATAACCATCTTCTCAAAACCAATTTTAAATTCTTTATTAAGCCAGACACATAAAATTCAACTTTTCTCCTTAATTCTGCTAAAAATACTTTTTACATTAAATCAAATCTCTTCTTAGATATGTAGAAATTTTTAAAATATGTGAAATTTTGTGGACAGAACAGTAGCCTTGAGCTCTGGGATCTGTCTTTACTTGTGACACAATGCACATCACCCAGGCCTCTCTGAGGGCAGTTAATCTTGACATTGAACTCTCTGGAGAGTAAATTGAAGAATAATTACCCTATGAATAGTACACAATGGAATCCTCTCATAAAGACACCTTTTAAAACAATATTGGGTTGATTCTTACTAAGTACAAGTCTTAGGGAAAAATGAAAGCTTGCTGACATTTTAACTCTATCCAGGCTCTACCTACTCCTCGTCATCTCTACCACTGCTCACACTGGGGAACACAGTGATTTTTAAGTGGGCTTCATGCTAGTCCTTACTCCATCCCTCTGAGTTTGCTCTTCCAGCACTAGTTATGATGTTTGTTGACACTGAAGAGAAATTGCAAAGACTTCTGTTCATACTTTGTATCAGCTTTAAGATAAAACTCCCAAACTTAACCAAAGCTACAAGCACCCTACATGACCTTACTCCCGCATCTTTTTTGTATCTCTTCCCATCCTCTTCACCATTCTTTAATTTCTCTTCTTAGTGTTTATGGCATATCAGATCATACTCTAGTGTGTGTGTGTACGGTGAGCTAGGAAGTTGCTAACCATTCGTTTACCACTGCCTCTTCAGCAGCAAGAAGAATGCTTGGTGTTAAGTATGCGATCAATATTTGTTAGATGAAAAAGATACAGAATTATATGCACCACAAGACTTCTTTGGCTTATTTATGTTTTGAATTCCACGGCCACCTCTTCTCCTGCTCATATAATGGTACATTTTTTTTTGTTGTTTGTTTCTCACGGTTTATTTGATGAGCTCATTCTTTGTACTTTGTAACAATTGAGGAGTTGTCTTCAGTACTGGTCATTTGGTGAACACAGACATATAAGGTCAAGGGAATTAAGGAAGATGTAATTTGTATAATACAAACCAAACAACTCCTATCTGATTTTCAATTACAGAGGCAATTTTTGTTCAGAATGTTGAAGTAAATAAGGCTGTTTGAATGCTATCAGTCAGGCAGAGAAAACATGGTACTCTCAAAATTTCTAGAGATAGTCCAGTCATAGCCTCTTTGATGTTTGCATGGTTTTTCCCCCTTAGTGTTTATCCATTAATTCAATATTTCAATAAATATTCAATTGGCATTCACTATATCAAGGGCATACTGTTAAGCAAATAAGAACTCCATTTACAGAATGCTCTTCAAGAGATGAAGAGGTACTACAAAAGGAAAACATGGAAAGAACACAGCTATTAAAATATTGGAGTTCAAAGAAAAGATACCACTGGGCAAGGATGGATTGGGTGATGCATCTGGAGTGATTCCACCTCAGTCATACTTCATTTAAACGTTCAAAAGTCAGTAAGAAAAAAAAAATTTCAATGGGAGGAAATAGTGTAAGCAAACTTGAAAGGTATATGTAAATGCAAGAATAGCTCCATGTAATGATAGAAAATCTTGGGCTGTGGTTGTTTATATGCTCACAATTTCTACAGAAGAGGGTTCTAACTCTGTTTAAAAGCTAAATATATGCAGAGATACATGTTTAAGATGGAAAGACTTCTAATGCTTTCCCTGATTTATAATTTAAAAGCAAAAGAAATTCTCGGTGAGCAAAGTAGAATAGAGAAGTCACTAAGTAATACATACAATTGCAAACAGTAGCCCCCTGTCTAGCTTTGCATCTCCGCAGCTAAAATGACATAATCTTTAAACTATTCTTTGCATTTGTTGCAATCAGGTCATGAGCTGCATGCACCATCATTTCTTACACTTTTTAAATGTGTTCAAGTTATCAGGGTTTGGGCTCTACAGTGAGATGTGTACCTGTGCACGACCATTGAAGTACTTTCTGTTTTGCACACATAGTGAGTAAAAACCTGGAGAACTTGCTAAAGATCCCTGTAGAAAGCTGTTCTTCTATTTTGGTATTTCTAGTGAAAATCAACACTTTATCTTCCATGTGCAAACAATTGTTAAAGTACTATAATTTTTTGATTTTTTCCAATGTATAGCATAACAAAGGAGCACACTGTGAATTAGCATGTCAGCACCATGTGTTACACACAAAAAAACACAGCCCTTCCCTTGTTACTTGCTTTTAAAATGTTAGTGTGGAAACTGAATCCTCAGCAAAGCGGAACATCTATGTAAGTTTTTGGAAATTCCAAGCATTATCAGCCTCTTCGAGTACAGACTTCTTAGAAGTCAATGAGAGTTCTTCCCATGTAGACTACAGGTGTGTTCTAGACTTACAGATGATAACATATTTAGTATGAAAACCTATTTAGTCTGAATGATTTGACAGTAAGGACAAGGCTAGAAAGGGGAAATGGGTCCGTGTTTTTATTTCTTTGATTAGTGTCAGTGAGGTTACATTTTATGCTCTAACCCTAGAATCTCATTTCAGGAAATCTGAGATAACTCATGTGAATGAATCCCTGAATGATCTTTCTAAAAGGCAAGCTTCATTCTTTCATACTATGGTTTGTAATCTTTAAATGACAGTCAACTGTCTAATATAAGTGCTTGGGAAACAGCAAATGAGTCATATGCAGTAACATAGTTAGAGGGGATTCCCAGGAGAAAATAATCTGAATATTTGCTGAGTTTCATTTTGAAGAGGGGACACTGTGAAAATGTCTCTGTGGATTCATGTGTTATGAGAAATCAGCCAACAGGCTGGCCTTATACTCAACTGTCCACCCTTCCTGATGTCCAGCCTATCACTGACCTACCCTACAGATTCTGGTCTTCACAGTACCTAAAGTCCTTTGAGCTAATTCCTTATCCCCACACCAACTGCTAATTTTGTTCCCTAAAAAAGACTGAGTGAAAGAATTTTTTATGTTTTGAAGATGGCTATCTAAATACTGACAAGCTTCTTTGGATATTTAAAAACCTTAGTCAATTTGTCCCATACTCCTTCTTAAAATTATTTTAGAAGTAAGCCTATAGAGGTCTGTTGAATATAGCATATATATTCTTTACACTAAAATTAGTCCATCATCCACAGTTAGTCTTCCTAGTGCTTAATCCTACATCACTTAAAAGTACTCTGCGTAGTGGCCACGCTAAACTTTATTTCAGCTGTATGCTGTGGCCAATCTAGTGACAGCTCCCTGGATGGCAGAGAGTTGATACTACTGAAAGAGCCAAGAACAGAAAAGAATGGAAGAAAGGCATGAAAGATTTCACAACCAAATCATGATACTTCAACAAAAGTTATTTCTAGCCTCTGCAAACTAAGTAATATTATATAGTAAAATGACTTGGCTAGAGAGGTTCTATTCCTGGATTAGGGGATAAAAACACTTTCACTATTATTAGATACCTTCCTAGTATATGAATCTCAAGGAATAGATTTTTACAGGGCAAAGTATTTTCCTAGATATTTCCCCACATTTTGTTATTTTAAGTATCCATGTTAAACAATTTATATGGAATCCCTGTTGGTGTGTTGAGTGGAAGAGTGTATTTAAAGGCTTTGCTGGATCTGGATATGCTGATAAGGTCAGGAAGTTGGCTTTTACATGGGTGAAGAATAGTCTGAGGAAGCAATGCTGTCTAGGCTGGTTTGGAGGGAGGATCAATTAGTTTTGTCTCTATAATTCACAGTGCCATTTCTTGGAAAAGTAGATGGTCTGGGTCTGTAACATAACCTTTCAATGGTTCTTTAATTATGACTAAAATTTTGGGAACCATTTCAACTCTTCTAAGTAGAAAAGCCACTCCATATCAACATATGTGTGTATGCATGTACATACTGTTTGTTAGCTATATTTATAATATCAATAAAAAAAACCTACCAAGTTAATTTTTTCAGTTTAAACACTCTTTTGATACTTTATGTCTATCTTTTAAATTTTACGAGTATCTTTGTGAAGAAGTGTTTCTGACTCTTGACTTTTCATGAGTAATGAACTCCACCTACGCAACATTCCTACCTTAGTCCGCTCTGCTTCTACACTGTACTTGTTTTGTAATAAAGACACTTGGAAGAAAAATATCTGACTCATAATGGAGTATTACCATATCTCTTTTTCTCTCTGTATTTCTCTTTCTTCTAACCTTGTCTCTGTGTCTCTCTTCATCCTCATTTTCTCTTTCCTATTCCCAAGGAACTGATTGGTCTCCCAGGTATGTAAGAACTTGGATGGTCCTGCCCATCATGCAGTTCTTCAGTCTACATGTTTGACGGAAGAGTCACATTTGACAGAATAGCCTGCTGGGGCAGGAATAATGGTGCCCATCTGTTTCCACTCAATTTTTCACTCAGTTTCAGGGTTTGAGTGGGGAAGGAGGTTCTAATGTACTACCTCAAGAAGGCTGTATATTTTAAACAACACATAGCTTGAAACAAATGTTGGCCTCTTCACAGAATCTTCTATGCCAACTTACAGCAACATGTGCAGCCTTCTGTGATGTCTCATTTTCAAAACCTATTCAATAATATATGTATAGTAGTGTCTAATTGGGCAAATTACTTTTATTTATTCTTCTAACAATTCTGATTAGTTCTTTTAATAACTGATTCTTCTAGAGAAAATGATAATATCTATGGAAATTATGGTATTATGTCAGATAAATATATGTTAAGACTTACAATGAAAACATATGATTTGCCTTCTCGAGATTCATTAGAAAATTTCAACTTGACTGTAAACAAATCAAAGAGCATTAACAATGTCCTTTTTCTTATACTTAACTAATTTTTGTTAATGCTACTGTAACAGAATCTTTCAATTCCTTATTATTTTAAAATACACCAGGCATCAAGGTAAAGGTTGATGATTCTTGCCTTGGACCTATATGATGATTTCTTCTTCCTTGAGAGTTCTCAATAATTCAGAGATAACATTTCTCTCCAGTAAGACAAAAACATGAAAATAAAAAAAAGAATAAAATTCTCCCTTTGTAGGCACAGCTCAGTTTTCATGTTCAAGGCATTGAGTTCAAGTTCCAGAAATAATAATAATGAAAAAAGTCTTTTTTTTTCACTACCTTCTCAGTCACAGAACCTTCATGCCATAATAGATTTCGTTACTTATTCACATCAAGTCTATGACCAGCTAGTCAAAATCTCTGGAAACTGGTAGCATTAAGGCAAGGAAATTCAGCAATACTGTAAAGAACATAATCCAAGTAAAGAAAGACCTAACCATAGTTCAGAGATGGCTAATAAAGAGCCACATTGACACCGAAAAGCTCATTAGGGAAAATGAGCTATGTTGTCAGGAAAGGAGGACACACTCCAGGGAGCACATCATTGTGGCTTGTTATGATTGCTATTGGGAAACCGACTGAAGTATCATTTCCACAGGAATGAGAGAAACGTGCAGAGTGGCAGAGAATGCTTTTCATGGCACTTGAAATTGCTATAATGCTAGCATTGTGCACCTGAGTCTCTCTATTGCCTATTAGCTATGTAGCTGTTCTTTCTGAATGCTCCAGGAGTTCTGTGCATATTCCCAGCTCAGAATGTCCCACATCTGGCCTCCATCTCACTTGTTTGCCATCAACCTAAACTTTTATTTCCTTTATAAAATAACACTGTATATTTTAGCTAAAAACCTGATTTTAGCTCAAAATCTTTGTAGTGATTCACACTTGGTCATCAGAACTGCTTATAAATGTAGTTCTAGGGAGTCAAATGTCTCTGGCCATTGTGGATACCTCACTCACACTGACATAACCCCTTCACACACAAGCACACACACACACACACACACACACACACACACACACACACACACAACATGTTCACAAACATAATTAAAGACTAAAAATCCCAGAAGAGTGCAAATATAAACCCATAATCTAAATTCATGACATGATTAACCAGAATGATGGGCATGATACTCTATTTCTTGGCTGGGTCTCCTTAAAATTGTTAGTACAGGGAAACATAAGGGACATGTCTGGCTGCGAACATTAGCTTTGGTAAAAGTTCTGCTGAAGAGAACAGAAGGTGAGGCCCAGCAGTCTGTTTTGATAAAAAGGACCAAACTTT
Organism: Phyllotis vaccarum; assembly: GCA_033318265.1. Lineage (NCBI taxonomy): Eukaryota > Metazoa > Chordata > Mammalia > Rodentia > Cricetidae > Phyllotis > Phyllotis vaccarum. The sequence goes on from JARWLC010000016.1 coordinate 16,307,981, forward strand.
CTGTACTATCATCATTCATCTCACTGCTCCTGTTTCCACATCTGTTCTCAGGCATCCTTCAAATGCACATCGGAGCAATTACATAGATAGAATTCATCCAGACTGTCTTCAGGTGAATCCTATTATTATTCGAACTTGGAAATGAAGCAACTTTTAAACATGACTAAATGATAATCCCCAAGCTGTGTAATACTTAAGGCCTCAGGCTAGACAGAACCCAAAGCAAGAAAGACGCATATCTATAAATCTGAATGATTCATTTTCTTCCATTTTTTAATTATTGAGAGGCTAGGAAAACATGAAGGCAGGAAAGCATTGTAAAATGCAAGCTGGCATTCATTCTAAGAAGGATACAGTGTTGTGTCATAGTATTATGGGTAATCAATATTTGGATGTGGGGGTCAGATCTCTAATGTGTTCTATTACAGGGAAGACTAGAAGGAACACATTTAAACATCACAGAAAAGCCAATTTACTGTACTTGATAATATTTCTGTACACTGATCGCTTTTGATACACACCATAATCAAGTATGACCTCTGTGGATAATAATCCATTCATTTTTATGAAGTTAGTTTTTGGCACTTGTATGCGTATGGAATTCATTTTGGCTGCTCTTTCTCTCCACCACTCACTCTCATCTCTTGTTTCTTTCCTGTCCTTTTCCCAGATTGACAACTTGTGATTTGCTTGTGTGACTCATTTGTGTTCACCAGGGCTCTCTGTGTAACCATTGAACTACCAGCTGAAGCCTGATGATGTCACCAGGTGTACAAAAGTAAAGGGCAATGACTACTTCTTTCTCTGCTTCAAAAAGACGACTATTTCTATAGAAGTTATATTTGTTTCAAGAAGATCATTTGATGCTAGTCATATTTGCTCACAGTTCATCAGTTTTCTGGGCTTTAATCTCCTTTGACTACTTAATATGCAATATTCTATTCGTGCACCAAAACTTACATAATGCCTTAAAAATGTATATTAGAAATGTCTGTCATTTGACAACTGTATTAAGCTTCTCTATAAGTCATTCGTGGTAGCCCAGAAGTCCGTGCCACAGTTGCTTCTGTTTAAATAAAAGACATAACTACCATTCTTATGAAAGGTCCAAACTGAGTCTAAGTGCTCAATCAAAAAAAAATTTATAGTCATTCACATGCTATTATAGTCATGGTTTTCTTTATCAAGTTTTAAAAAATAAACCAATATTCTCTATGTTGGTCTAATATTTTCTTTGTAAAACTCTTGAACTTGAAGACGGTAAGTTTACACACCTATATAATCCTAAATGAACAGAAATGTCAAGAAAAAACATTCTCAAGATGCTTCAATGTGTGTCAAATAACTGAAATTCTTAAAGATGACAGGAGGAATAAATATCCTGGAATTATAGCCAAATCTTAGAATTAGAGAATAAACACTGAGTTATGTGGAGAAAGACTCTCAGTAGCTCACAGGGTTGTTTACTTGGGAAAACTGCTCTTGTGACTCTCACCAAGTTCCTACTTTCAACCTTGCTATTGCTAGTAGAGCCTTGTTTTTCCCGTTGACACCGTTATCTATCAGTCTCACCAACACTGTCTCTCTGCTTTTGTTTTGTATACTCTCCTCATGAGGAGGTGCTTGATTTGTCTATTACTCATTTGTAATTCACGTAAATGATATTATAGGCAGACATATTACTCATGCTTCCTAGAAATTGCCCAACTTGGTATCAGGAACTTGGAGATTTTCTAGGGAGAATCTTGGAAGTGTGAGGTGCTGGGAATCAAACTCAGGTACTCCACAAGAGTCTTGCTCTTACTCACTGAGAAATCTCTCTGTCTCAGATTTAGTTTGTTGTTGCTTTATTTCTTTTGGAGACAGGGTTTTTCTGTATAGACATGGCTATCTTAGAACTCGCTCTGTGGACCAGACTGGCCTCAAACTCAGAGATCAGCCTGCCTCTGTCTCCCAATTGCTGCCATCATGCTTGGATTCATTTTTTTGATCCTCTACAAATATCTCAGATGGACTTTATGACAGAACATAATATTACATCATTTCACATCTAAATCTCTTCAACACTGATTTTTTACTTTAAATGACTGGCCCTCATTTAAAAAATAAACTCTTATCTTGATTAACAGAATGGCATATTTAATGTACATTTTAGTAGACACTGACAATTTTTAATCCATTTCAGTTCTTTCTTTAGCTTAACATTTCATTTTGAAATGTCTTATAAGAGAATTAAGAACTATACACTCAAAAGTGGCAGAGATAATGGGCTTCAAGGCCAAATGTAATCATTAACAATGTATTGTGTGCACTTGAGATTTTACAAAAGCCACTCAATTTGCATCCATTCTACGTTTGTAGACTACTTTAGAAGGCGAGATAGTCTGGGCACACAAATAGATTAGAGAAATTTGTTACTGTCAGATTTATGGCATGTTGTGAATGGTTGTTTGATTACCATTTCTTAAATGAACAAATTAAGTCTTTTATATATACCACACTAGAAAAATAATTTCAACATAGTTAAAACTATTATATCTTGACTACTGAAATGTATATTATACTCATTATTAAATAGCTCAGTGTAATATTTTCCTCTATGAGCACACATTACTCATGCCACAGTTCTGATTTTTGATATTATTTCTGTGTCTGACATTTGAAACTGCAAGTTCAAATCTCTACAGTCATTCCAAGTGTGAGAAAGCATTTACCTATCACAGTTGTAAGTTGGGTTAAATTGGAACATAGTCTGAATTTATAAGGCAAGTTGTTCACAAATAAGAAATCTGAGCACGTTTGCATTGCTAAAATTCATAACGAAAACATTAGAAAAGTCCTTAACATTCACTCAAGTATTAACTCCCTTGTAACAAATATGGTGGCAATGCTAAATTAAAACAGTATATTTCATAATGCATTGAAAATACTCATTATTTTATTCTTCCTATTAATACATAGGTCATTGCCTAGAAATCCCTGGGTCAAATCATGGTTTGATGACCAGATAACCATAGAGATTGGAGAGTGATTACTACTCAAAAGAATCTTTGCCAGTGAGTGGCAAAGTCCCTTCACTTCATGTACTTCATCAGCAAAATATATCATCAGAATTATCTGACCTGTTCAGCTATGAGATTTTCACAGATGACACTTGTCCTCAGGAAAGCAGTGGGGTCATTTGAGAGCTACAGATAGAAATAAAAATTCAGGCCCAGTAAGATTTTATAGATAAAATAAATAAAAAGGATAGTATTGTATAAAAATATGTCTACATTTTAAAGGGATGGAACATTTATATAACATATAGAATATTTTGAGAGCATCAGTCAAAAATGGTCCACTTGTACTGGCATAGAGATAAGCAAGCATCTTGGAGATCTCCTCATTCAACCTTTGTCAGTCTCTGATAGGAAACCAGAGGTCCATAAAGAATCATTATCCTGTCCAGGTCCATAGAGAGTTGTCACATTTCCAGAGAAGTATCTCATTTTGGTCCTTACCAAGCTGTTTCTTATTTGCTGATTAAGCATAATAAGAACCAGATATGAGGATTTGGAAAGACTGTTAATGAATTGACCAGGATTCTGGAAAAACAACACAGATGGCTGGGCGTGTGACACGGACTATATAAGGAGCTGCAGTAACAGAATATTGGTCGCTTAATGGTGAATGTACATAAACACCTTGAGATGGCGAAAGAAAGAAAAACAGCACAAACATACTAGCACTTACGCCTGTAACTCTTGGAATAAAACCATAAGATGAAAGGCCCTCACCCTTTATTGCACTCTATAAGGAAAATATGATGTCTTAATAAAGGGTTTTGTCTACAAAATATATCTAAAAATAATCTAAAATTTACTGGGTAGCAATGACACTTTTTTAAGGAAACACTGTAGTTGAAATCATCACATTAGTTATCTGTACATCTAGAATAAAATAAACAGTGTTTATATTTACTAAGACTTCTGATAAATTCTGAATAGAAGCTCGAAGAAGAAATAAAGCCTTTTATGTTCCTCAGTCATCATCTTTGGGACATGTTAGGCTATTATCTCAACTCACTATTTATTACTGGATACTAGTTACCCAATCTTGAGATAACATGTAGTTTATAAATGGAAACTGACTGTAGTTCACATGAATACTCACTTTTAAATATGCAACCCCAGCACCTCAGTTATGTCTCTTCCATTGGAGTTTTTTGACTTTTGTTTTAAGTTGTAAATTACTAAGGATGTCCCTTCTTAGACTTTGCACAAACAATTTAATTACTAAGGAACCTATAGAAGAAAACTGTTCATCTCACCCCTATATGTTGAAGTTTTCTTTCTTACATTTTTTTTAAAGATAATCCATGAAGTGATGATGGAGTTGTATACTCTAATGCCCAGGTGCTTAAAGGCCCTTGGCCAAATCTGTATTAGAATGCATCACCATGTCTCTACCATTCGCAGAGACAACACATAGAAATAAGACACTTTTCCAGAAATATCTTAACTTCTTCTTTTCAAGGTGGACATTTGACCCCAAATCAAGATATGCAAGATAAAAACATAGTTAAAAGACTGAGTTGTAAAGGATCTGAATGAAGGAAAGCTAGAGATAGATTTTCTCAATTTCTGCCACCCGAAACCTCTTTTAATGCATTTATATTTAATTGCAACAGCCACCAAATTATAAAAGTAAACGCATATCTAATGGCAAACATTTCCTCCCCCCTTTCTTTACTTTTAGATCAGTTTTAAGCCTGCTAATTAACAATTTTACTCTTAATGTCATATTTTTAATCATTTCGGACATATAAGTGATTAAACTATGAGAATAAATATATGAGAGATAATCAATAAACTATAGTACAGGCCTCCACTCTATAACTAGTGGAAAATCAGGGCATAGTAATTTTTGGATCTTTAGCTGTATTTAAATATTTTTAAATTGTTTAGAATAAATAAATTTTAAATCTTGATAGTAAAAACATAAATCTAAATATTATTTTGCCTTTTTTATAGTTTGAAATGCTTTGAAGTTTGCTCTATATTTTTTTACCCACAAGAAACATTTGTATACTCCACCAGTGAAATTTTAAAACCATATTTTGGTCAAAACTCAAAGATTCAAATTTCTTGGAATACTTTTAAAATTCTATATTTAAAATAAAGCAAAATCCCCAGTCTCTTAATATGTGGTTTAATAGTTGTCTAACTTTCTCATTTATGTCCTATGATTAAATTTTGAGTCATCTCATGCTTCATGCATGTAAGTTATCATCAAATCTTAGAGGCATGAGTCTGGCTGCTTTACTTAAACTGCCAACACTTATCAAAAAGCATAACAATAATAATAAGATCTCATTGCAACAAGTTTTCCAAGGTGTTACTACTGGTTTGATTCTTTTCTTTCTCTTAGTTACACTTTATAAAATAAAATTAATCTTTTAATGATGGGCAATACAAGAGTATTCTTACTTAGAATATGCGTAAGTACAAAGATTGAAAAGAAATACCTATGCAAAACTATCGATGCTCCCGAGAAAGAGACTCGGTTGCAGTAAAAGCAGCTATTTTAGATATTATCACAGAGATATTACAATTCCAATATATTAATGTGTTTTAGATGCAAGTTGTACTTTAACAGCCTCAGCTACAGCTTAAGAAGAGCCATATTCACTGTTTATGAGTCACAAAGGAAACGGTCTAAGTTACAGAGCCTTGAAGAATGCGGCCATCACAGCCACTATGCAGTGTTTGAATGTTCAACATAGTCTGTTCATTCAAGACTGAAGTCTGCTGGGTGCCCAATAATGGCCAAGCACTTACACAAATGTTGCACCTGGAACAGGGAGGAGTGAAGGGGGCAAAGGTCAAAACCAGGCCTTAATAAGCGTTGACTAAACAGACTTTAGAGTCAGTGAAAAGTCCAGACACCCCCTGCAGCGTGATCTTACATCTGATTTTTCTCTTTTCAACATGTGGTATAATCCATAAATACAACCAAATCACTGGCAGCTTAGTCTTTGGTTTTGGTTTAGGTTTTTCTTCCAGAGACTCACTCCCCTGCGCCCCTCTTTGCAAAGATTTTAAATTTAACCCTTTTGCATCCCCCTCTTAGCCAAAGAATGTCACTGTTAGCTTACACTCATAACTCTTTCCAGGACAAGAGGCCCTTTAAGTGTTTCCTAAGGCAGAATACTGGTTGAGGGCTTCCTTTTCTTCTAAAATGTTTTGAACAAAATTCTGGTAAATGACTAATAGACCAAGACAATCAAACAACTACACAATCAGCAAAACGTGTCTCTTTCATGAATATTTCCACTGCGGTAGATTCGAATGAGTACTTAAAACCTTAAAAGGAAATTCTTTCACTTAGCATCTCATAGAAGTTAAATTTACATATGAGTTTCCATATGTGCATGAGAGTGATGTAAACGTCCAAATTTTGAGACTCTTCTAATTTTGGATGAGGTGACAGTTTATCCTCTGATAATTTTATTGGCATGATCTCATGTTTGCAGACTTGTCTTTTGGTTCTTCCCTTTAACCTTTGTTGGGGTTTTTGTTGTTGTTTTTCCTATAAAACAGTGATTTTCTTTCTGGAAATGTACTTACTCAAGGGGAACACAAGAATAAGCTGGGCCTTCACCTTAAGCTTATTAAATGAGAGAATGCTTCCACTTGGAGGTGTCCTCATTGCACAAGCTAAAAGTGAGAACCTCAAAGGCCAATTCAGTGGCTCGTCATTCACAACATGGCAGATTTTCAGAATTCCAAAGACATCTTGGTGAGCCCCTATATTTATCCTCACATCTATCCAGTTTGTACTGCTTCCTCTAAATTTAAGAATATAAAATTAGAAAACAACATGAGATCACACATGTGCATGACTCATAACCCTTCCCATGAAGGATGAGGCAAAAGCTCACTATCAATGGCTGAGTTCACATCACCCTGGATGGGATGTGCCTGGGTACCGGTCCTAAGAAAACTGCAAATGATGTCCAGGGAGAGCTGAGAGGGGCTGGACTTCCCGTGGATCTCTCTCTTAGTCATTCCCACAGTATCACAGGACAGGACTATGATAAGGGCAGACATTTTGCACAGCTGCAAAGATTCCATAACTGACTGTAATTTTTCTTGGATTATTTTTAACCTAAATGAAAATTAGTATCCATGAAGCAAAATAGAATAAGAATCTCAATCACAAACCTACATAAAGAAAACTCTGACATTCACTTTAATGAGATGAAAAGAGTTATTGTTGTATTAAATATCTGTGATCAGACTTGACCCCACAGAATCAAGACTTGCTTAGTAGCCAATAATAACATAAAAAAGGAAGAAAATGAAAGTAGCATAGAGTTGTTATACTTATTTAAATCTATATTTTGATTATTTAATAAGAACAAACAGAAATTTCAAAATTTTAAATAGTTCTCAGGATTCCATTACCCATTACCTCCTATATTCTGGCTACAATAGATGAATAAATTCACTCTGTGGTTCTGAAAGTAAAGCTGAGTTTTACTGCTTAAAATTAGTATCTTAGATGCCACTTTGCTGTCATTTTTATATAATTTTGATTTCTTAAAACTTTAAACATAACCACTTATAATAAAACAAGGTTTTGGTTAGATCACAACTATGTACTTACTTTTGTAATAGACTTCCAATTCTAAGTTGTTATAAAAAAATTTAATATGAGGATAGCAATCAAAGCAAACGATTAAAGACAAGTGACAGCCCTCACCCCAGTGCCTGGAAGGATAAGTTGACTCACAAGAGAAGATACATGTAAGATCTCAGAACTAAAATTTTCCCAAGGTTTGTAAAGAATTGACTTTATGTATTAGTAACTTAAAGACTTTCAGAAGTGTAAATTCCATGGTCAGTCTTCAAATTTGTATAATTTTGGCACATACACAAAAATCCTAGTGATTGTTTCTCCTCCCAAGATGTGTTTTCAAACATTTAGAAGAGTGTGGCTTTTAATAAAGCATCTCTGTTTGGACAATCAGTATATTTGTTTCAGACTAGGTGAATCCCCACTCCCCACCCTCAAATAGTGACTGTAACCATGAAACCAGAGACTGGACTTCTGTAAGCCCTTTTCAGGATTTTTGAATAACAATAATAACTGATCTTGATTTTTTGTAATCCCTGTTTTAAAAATGTGCACTTTGAGTTCAACTATTCTTATAAGTTTATATGTCCAAATACTGTCAGAATCTCACAGGTTTGCCATTTGAAAAGACACTTTTAGAATAGAATATTTTGAATTGCAAAAATAAATATAACGATTTGAGTTAAGACTTTGTCCAAAGGAGGACCTGAGGTCCAGTGGTAAAATGGATGCTTGGCACATGCTTGACCTTGAGTTTAAGCCTCAGCACCACCACACCCTAAAAAGAATTTGACAGCAACAACAAAAATGGATGCCTACCAAAGTAGATGCCAACTTTCAAAGTGTATATAACTAACTGAACTATATATTATATTTATGCATATAGAATACATAATTCACTGGACTACATATATATATATATATATATATATATATATATATATATATATAAAATCTTCTATTTCTTCTAACACACTTGCTAGTAAACGTATGAATAGACTTCCAGGAAAATATTTTTATCCTCCATAAACATAATAACCCAAAAGCCTTGATAATTGGTATTTGTATGGTAAATTGAAAATGAATACATGCATTGTAATAATTATTTATTTAAGTAATAAGAAAAATAAATATGGTATTTCATTCCTTCTTCTCAGTTCAACTATCATGCTAATATTTTAATGTACTTTTTAACCTAGGAAAACCAAGCTGTGTAAGTGCATGCTAACTTTTTGATCTTTATGATGACTTGAAAGAATCCAATCAATCAAATAATTCTCATGGAAGAATAACATTTCCACTACTTCAATGTTACAATTTTTAAAAATTTTTAGTTTAGATTGGCTAGTAAGGGTAATGCACAAAGACAGAGCTGAGCCTTACAATGCCTCCACTGATTTCTGTCTGGGCTTTTCCTCTGCACATGGTCAATTAGAATTGAAAATCCTGTGCTGATTTCATTCGCTGGAATTTTTAAGCAGGTCAGGAAGAAAGATGTTATTGAAAAGGAAGAATCTCATCTAAATAAGAAAGGAGTGTGCAGCCATCTGGCCTTAGCTATACGTATAAAAAGTTGTTTTAGCTGAACTAAGGGTTGGTGTCTTAAAGGCTGTCCTAAAAATCAACCCAAAATCCATGCACAGTTTAAAAAAACAAAACAAAACAAAAGCTGTCCTAAATGTTTCTTTTTAAACTTCCAAATATGCATTTGGTTCATTTCCTATCTGTGATTCATGAGCCCGTCTGACCCCAGGGCCTCACTGAGCCTGAGTGGGTTGCAAGCAGAGGGTCAGTCAATCACTTTCCGAACTCTCCTCCTTCACCGGGCATCTACCAAAACAGTGGTCTTTTGTAAGTTACAAAAATAACTTTGATAGTCTCCACTCAGATTAATTTTGAGTGTAGCGTGCATCCAGATTGGAGGAATAAAATTTGGAGTATAAAGCAGTCAGACCAGCCCCCCTCCTTTTTTATTGCAACCAGAATTTCCTGTGTGCACTCTGAAAGAGCTTGTGCATCTGTGCACAATAATGTCAGGACTTCAACCTACGGGCTAAGCTTAAAAAAACAATCTCTCTCTTCATGAAGAGAGATTATGATAGCTGAATCTACTTTTAGAAATCATCTAAGTGTTCAAAAACTGTTTGGTTTTGTAGTAATTTTTGCTGTGTTTATGAAATTAGGACTGCATTTCTGGGGTTGGCTGGAGTGTTTTCTTTTTTTTTTTTTTTCTGTGAAGTACCTATACTAATTATTCCACCAAAAAAAACTCATTTATTCAATACCTGAGCATGAGTCTCACTTAGAAGAACCATAACCATTTGATGTTGTTACCCAAATTTCATTGTATTAAATTGCATCACACTCTGCAACATTTCAGTCACTCATAGAATATAATAATAAACATGAATTATGGTCACAAGAGTATTTCAATGTATATGTTAAATATTAATACACACAACCTCAGCTAATACTGGGAAGCATAGCCATCAAAATCTACAACAAAAAAAAGTTAGTGTAAGAATATTCTTTGTAAACCAAGAGTCTTGATGCATCTCTGACATAAAATACTCTGGTTGTTTTGTGTTTGGGTACTTCTATTGGCTGTTTGTTCTACCATTTCCAATAAATCATTACCATCGTGAAAGGAAAATAAACTATAGAAAATTGTTTCTTCTTCCTTTGTTCTTGAATTGGTCTTACATAGTCCAACTATTTCAACCAAGTCCATTATCTTCTTGTCTTTGAAAGATGCCTTTCTAGTACCCTATATCCCAAGAGGGTAATGGCAGGCTTGACTTTCAGAAAGTAGGTGGACTCTAAATGAAACTATTTAATCACTTTCTTTGATTAAACAAATAATTTTTTTTTAAATCAGGCCAAAACTCCAGTCTGTTGGAAGGGATTGTTTATGTAAAACTAGAAAGTCACGCCTCAAAAAAAGCTATTTATTAGTTTACAGTGAAACTTTACACCACAGAAACATCAGTCAACATGTCTAGATTGTTTATTCTAAGTACATATATGTCAATTCTTCAACTATATACTTTTCTGAACAATAATCAAACGAAGAAATCTTTTTTTTTTCTTGCTTTAAAACAACCACATAATACGTTGGCAAATAAGTCTGTTGATATGCTGATACTTTAGTGGAACTTTTCACAGACATGTGCTTTAAAAATTTTTCTAAATTATAATGAATTCCAGACCTTACAAAACTGTATATAAAATGCCTGGCATGTCTGAGCTGGTATATACCCCATCATCCTATATAAGTAATAAATTACATATCAAAACTTGATAGCCAAGGTGTCATAGATATTTAGAATTTTTCTCCATTTGTATCTTGAATCCAGTCATATAATTTAGTAAAAGTAATTATCTCTCTTCCATTTAATACAAGAAAAATAAAATAATATCATATGTACATTAATAAAGATCTGAGCACTTGTCTGGTGAGTGGCTCTTTAGGGTAAGATCCGCAAAGTAGAAATGAAAAATAAAAAGTGAACGCCTGCACAAAAACTGAATCCAAGTTTCAGCTAATCCAAGGACATACTCACAAAGGCACAAGAAAGAACATCACTTCAAAATCATTTGTATAAATTAACCTTTCTTTGAGGAATTTTAATAGTAAAAATCATTTAAAAGTCACCAAAAATTGGGAGTAAATGACGACTACTAATTCATAATGACTGTTACTGTTGTTTACTGTTGTAAAATTTTGAGCCAAAGGATTTTAAACCGCTTTTCATTTCTACACCTATTCATATTGAAATTCAGCCAACGCTGACATGTTCAATCAGCATATTAATAAGGTGTCCTAGAACCGGAGAACTCTCCCTGACTACATACATCATGATAAGCACACCCATACTGCCCCCTAAAAACATCTTCAAGAAGGAGAGATGCCTCGGAATAAAAGACTGCTTTCCTGTGGGTGTCGGTTAACCCCACAAACACTTGAACTTCCTATGGGCACACACCCAGCAGACGCTGGCGTCTAGGTGATCGAAAATGTTGCCCACAAAGGCGAAATTTTATCTGTGATGACATCACCAGCCAACCTGGGTTCGCTGTGGCAGAGTGATGTATTTGTCTGGCTGGTGTGTACGTCTTAAGTGAGTGAGAGAGAATGAGAGGCAGACACTGAGACAAACAGATTGATGCTTACAGTACAGCACCCTCAGAAACCCTCTGCAACCCTCTGCAAAGCGTGCAAGAATCTTCCCACAGACCTCCGACTTTCGACCCCCCCCACACACACACACTCCAGCCACCCGCGATCTTACAGAGCTTAAGTTTGTTCAAAAATGCTTTCCCCACACAAGCGAATTCTATTTCGTTTAGTTAACACACTGTAAAGCCTCAAAAATTCTGCCTGAATCCGTGGAGATGGGGTTTCTACACCAAATGAGGCATGTGCTTCTTACGTGAAATGGTGCAGGACTTGCAGAGTCCCTGGAGACCTGCCTTCGAGGGCTTGAGACATCTTGGTTTTAAAGGTAACGAAAGGGTTAAAAATTGAGACTGTCTAGGGTAGGAGAAAGGGGATATTGTTGTCTTTAATCTTTCCGCAGTGTGTGTACGACTTCCATCCCCAATCTGCACATAGCAGTGGAATAGGCTCGGCATGCCTTGCCTGCCAGCTCCTTGATTGTAGAAGGGGGGGGGGGGAGAGGAAAAAAAAAAAAAACTGGCTGGAGTCCAGACAGGCTGGAGCTCTGTTGATCATTATGTCTAGCCTTCAGGTGTCTCAGTACACAGTGGGCGGCGGTGGGGGAGGTGTAGATAACATGAGAGCAGACAAAGAAAAAAAAAACTGGTGTATTTTTAAAAGATTATGTGAAAATTCGTGCTCAAGCCTCCCTAAAAAAAAAAAAAAAATGATTCCTAATGTCTTGGACTTTTATAATTACAGCACAGGCTCAGCTCTGGCAGCTCTCTAAGCCATAATTAGTTATGTCTGGAGCCTTTGAATAATTCTTTTCAATAATTGATGGAGTTAATATTCTCTTTTAAAAATGGGGAGGGTAGAGTGTTCTTATAAAGTCTCTTTCTGTCGGAGGCTTTGTTGTTCAAAATCCTCATCAGTCATAATCACACGGATCTGATTTGCAGTTTCATTTCTTATGGAGACTAAACTTAGAACTTTTAAGGATTTGGATGATTCTAGAAAGAAAAACATAATGCATTGCTGGATTACTCTAGATGGATAAGAAAAGAAAGCAGTAACAGGAATATTTTCCACATTTGTTTCTAATTATTGTATAAATTTTTTAAAAATCTGCTTTGAATGCCACTGCTGTTTAAAACTCTATCAAAAAAAAAAAAAAAATCTTACCACAAATGTAACTTAGATGTTAGCTATGGCTTTGTTCCCTCCTACCCCCGCAGGAAGGTATCCTAAATTATTTTATTCTTTGAGAATTCTTCTATGAAGAAGCTTCAGCACGCTTCCTCCCCACCCCCACATCCTCACCCCACCCTATTAGGAATTAAAAAAAAAAAAAAAATCTTTATATGGAGGCCTGGCTCCTAAGACAGAAATTCTGCTGTCTTTTCCTTGTCTCCGCTGTGACCACTTTCAGCTTCTGTCACGCGTGCTCGGACCTCATTTCACATTTTGTGGACAAAACCCCAAACCTAGTTCAGTCTCTGTCATTATTGTAAGATTTAAAACACTTCGAAAATGAATCAAAAGAAAGCCCTGGCTTGAAGCCATTGTTCAGATTTAAGAGCTATTTGCCTCCAAGTGTCTTTAGCAGTCTTTCATGGCTAATTATAATAACTGTCAGATGTCTGGAAAGTGTGGGGTGCCCTCGTCAGTGGAGTCAGCAAAGTTTGTCCTTTATTTTTCCTGGGGACGAGTCAAAACTGATTACGCAGAAAGAGAGAAAAGAAGTAAGTACATATGTGTGTGCCTTCATTTTTCCCTATGAACAAAGCAGCATGCTGGAGCAGTGTCCCAGTGCGGAGCCTCCTGCAGCTACTCTGCAGAAAGCCTAACTTCTCTTTTTAAAATTCCTTATCTTTCACATAAGAAAGCATGCAACAAATGCTCCTGGAATACTTCCCTGCCACTTAGTTACCTTTCAAACTACACGTAAAAGAATTCCCTGACAAATCTTCGAATATTTTATGCTTCTGACAGAAAACTATTCTAATCAGCACACTTGACGAAAGAAATGTATACTTACGGTTTCCAAATGCTACTTCTTGCTTAGCTCCTTGTCCCTGGAGGGTAGAGCAGGGGCTTCTCCCCAGGAGGACTGTGGTGCAGGTGCAGAGTCGTGCTTGCACGCCCAGGAAGCCGGAGAAGCATTTCCTAAAGTCCCTCGGAACTCAAGCACTTGTGCTCAGGCATCCCTGCTCCTGTGGAAACCGTACTATCTGCAGTTCTGAATTGAACTAAATTAGAGCCCATGCGAAAGGCAGGGGCAGGCAGTCATGTGAGAGACAGACAGCCACCCTATTGGCCACAGAGCCATAGCTTAGGCATTCTGCCTTCCCCACTATTGGTGAAGAGTTAAAACTGCAAGCATTAAGATCCTCCTTCTGCCTATTTGTCCTTTATGTGTGGAAAAATGACTGTAGGATTTTACAGTGACAGAATCAGTTAGGAAGCACTGAAGTCATCCCTCCCAGAACTGTGGGAGAGGGTGGGAAGCTCAGCTTTCACAAGATTTTTTTCCCCCCTTCTCATCCCTTTGACCTGAAATTTTGTGTGTGATTTACCTTTAAGAAAAAATGTTGTTGTCGCTTTTCCGTCAGCCTCAGAGATGAATTATCAATGCATTCCTTTGCAGAATTCGTCGAACTGAGGAGCAGAGAACCAAGGTCTTTCAAATGATAGCTTTCCTAATTTTATTTTGAAAATTAAGAAGACTTGGGTGCACTTCTAAACCAACCTACTAAATTATTCCTTGGTGACGGCCAGCAACAGAATTAAGTTTTTGAATTTTTATTTCATTTTGAAGAAACCAAAGGAAAAATAACTCTGGAAAATATCAAAAGGCAGAATGCCAAAGGGATTAAATCAGGGACTCAAACTAACTGGGTTAATGAGGAAATACATTCTTCTCACTCATAGCCACCTTTAATTACATCTTTAAGTAAAATAAAATGTTCATGAAACTTTGAGACTGTGTTTTCCAGTTATTCTAGAAATATTTAATGCACCAGATTTTTTAAAAACACCTGAGATATTTTTCAGGACTTAAAGGTTAAGGCCCCTTAAAGATCATCAAAGTGATCCTGGTGTGCCTGACAAATAATGGCCGCCTCATGGCACTAATGCAGAATTATATCAAATGAAAGCCATCCTGTGGGGCAACACCCTTCCCTTGCTGATGGTTCCTCTAAAAAGCCAGTCACTCTTTTCATGTATTCAGTCTTTAGGATAACCCATGGAGTCTGCTTTATTACCTTCATTTCTCAACGAGAGATTCACATGATTCTTCGATGCTGTCTTTCACATCTTAACCCATTGTTCATTCCTCCATTTTCATGCCTCTCAGAATAATTACGGCTATTTCTGGACACTTTGCTTTATGCCAGGGATGTATCAAGAACACATCTTTCTCCCTTCCTCACAACTGTATCTGAGTTAGCTGTTTGCTGTTTTAATATATTTTGCTATTGTTCTGAGAAATCTTTAGAACATAATTTGATCATATTCACCCTCTGGTCCCCACCCAACTCCTCACAAATCTACCTCCACCTTTCTACCCATTTGTATTCTCTTGTGTTTCTCCTTAAATAACCCATCTAGTTCAATTTACTCACTGGTATGGGGCCATCCACTGGAGCACAGTTGACCTACTAGCAGCCACACCCTTAAAAATAACAACTGACATTTACTTTCCCAGAAGCTGTCAGCTGTTGCTATTACCCACATTTCATAGATGAGGAAATGAGGTTCCAGATGTTCAGGGTCCTGTAGTTGGTAGTTGGTGCCCTGTGATACTTATTCATTTACATATATAACTCTCTCTTTTTTTAATGTAGACAACACAGGAATTCTCATGATGTGACCATAAGCATCATTTACCTTGATTATTTCCATCCTGGTGCAACGTATTTGAATACTTAAGCTAAGTATGAGATATGCACTATTGTCATAAATATATGGTAGGTCCAGATTCAGATAATACTGTAATATGCCCTGTAAGGGAACACAGTTATAGCACAACAGATTCACACTGTAGCGTATGGCCATAAGAGCTTGAAGACTTTTTGGAGTGGTCTTGTGAGCATCAGAAGCACTGGTACTGATCAAAATGCTGAACTCATCAATTCATAGGAGAATATGTTCTAGAACCTTACAAAATGACATTCAAAAGGTCTGTCTCAACCTGGGAAATTCAGGGTCCTCTCCTTCCCACCTTTTAAACAGGACAATTAAATGCCTCTGCACCACTAAATCCTACCTATAGCTTTCAGTCTTTCAAATAAGTTACTTCTGAGTACTTGTGATGCTCACTGGTCCTTGTTTTTGGAAGCGTGCCTTTCGCTCTTCTATTTTCTTCCTACCTTTCCAAGTTGTTGTTGTTCATTTTGTGTCCTGTTTTTCATTTTCCTCTCCCTCCACCCCCTCCACCTAGATTGCGTGCCAAAATTGTCCATCTTGTAGACTGCACAACATCCTTTCCTTTGAATGTCTCAATCCTACAAACACTGAACTTTCAACATCAGAGTCACTGTTTCTTCCTCAAGTTGCACAATAACTCAGAGAGCATCACCCAGTCTACCAGATACCGGAGGTGAGATGAGAGAAAGATCAAATCTTTCTTCTCCAGGACCTTTATACCTAGATAACTAGCATACTCCACACACCTCTCGATAGACTCTGTCTCATTCCAGGCAAGTGTTCTGAACTAGCCATCCTCCCTATTCAAAGCTTTGTGGAACTTCACTCCCTTTTTTTCTGGTAACAATGGAAATAAAATTAAGACCAATAAATTCATTTAATGATGATGTATTTTTCTCACATTCTCAAAGTTTCATGGATGTGCTTTTTAAGTGTGCTCAAAATTTTAAAAAGGCTTAGTACCATACAAATATTTGAGTTAGAAGGGGTAATTTATTTCAACATTCAGAAAAATATCTATTGGAAAGTTGTTGATGGCAGAATTGTACATGCTAAGTTACATGCTACTAGATCAGCCCAGATACAGAACATGCTCTGAGTCCTAGAATGTCTTCAAGAAAATACTTTTCAATAACAATCCATTATATCTATACAGGAGTCACCACATCTCAAGACTCTCTAACTTTAGCATTATATTTATCAATGATATTCATAATATAAGACAATCGAGAAAAGAGTGTAACTAATTCCCTATTAATACAAGAAAACTGAAACCTGGGAAATGCTTTGATGTCTAGAAATCACAATATAGAAACAGCTTTATGCCTCTGCACCCCCAACATTTAAAGCTACAGGAGGGACATAATGATCTGCATCATGTAAATGCAAACAAGCTAACAGACCAAGAATTGAATCATGGCCTCACACTTTCATTTGAAAAGAAAATATTCACAGGAGTTTCTGCTTTCACACATTGTGTTCAAATTGTTTTCATTACAAAATTAGCTGTTGGTGGTAATTTTGTGTATTTGCCATGGGTGGTCTGAGCCTTGGGTAGGAAAATTGGGATCAGATGAAAATAAGCTATCTGAACAGGAAGCTTCACAGCCATTCTGAATTTACAATCAGCACACTGGGAAGTGTGGCCAGATCACAGAGACGAGAAACACTGGAAACAGACCTTCCTAGTTTTAGATAAATGCAGAAGGACAAAATCTAATCTTTGGGGAACTTAGATTTTTTTTTTTAATCTTGAAATGGCTGAAATACTTTTAATTTTTCTTGGCTTATTATTTTCTCTAGAGTGTGAAGACTACATTTCTTACAAGTAAGCAAAAGTTAAATAATTTAGACAATGAAAGGTAGCCAAATATACTCATGGTTTATGCAGGGCAGAGTCAATAACTAAGTGTTTTGATTTTTTTGTTTTCATGTGGCTGTTTGGCATTAGGTAAAAAAGAGAAAATAAGCAATCTGACCAACTGGTAGGTTAATCTTTCAATTCCAAACCTTCAGCTGACTTAGAGGCAACTTTTATTTCCTGTTTTCCTTTAATCGTAGGAAAGCAGCTACATCGGCTGCTCTCCTCTGTGTGTAGAGTTCAGTTGACCAACACAAAGTGAGATCTCTGCCTAACCAGATTAATATAATGCACTTATATTTAGACAAAGGGATGATTCGTGTGATTTTCCGTTGTCAATATATCACGCTTTGATAGTAACATAGGAAACAGAGATGCT
Organism: Phyllotis vaccarum; assembly: GCA_033318265.1. Lineage (NCBI taxonomy): Eukaryota > Metazoa > Chordata > Mammalia > Rodentia > Cricetidae > Phyllotis > Phyllotis vaccarum. The sequence goes on from JARWLC010000016.1 coordinate 16,325,936, forward strand.
TCAAAACATTTATTGTGTGCATAAAACACTTGAGGCCCTGTTAAATGCAGGCTGTTTTTATAATGGTCTGAAGTATGCTCTTAGACTGTTCGTAGTAAAAGCCCTGAGTACTGCTGATGCCTCTGGTTAATTGCCTTCCCTCATGCACAAAGTCTTGACTCTTAGATTAGGGTATAATATTAAAAATCAGCACCTTGCTGGTGGTGTGATAATTACCCCAAGAGGACCCTTTCTCAGACTTCCTGTTTGTTTCTGTTCCCCTCTTTCCCATCTCTCTTGCTGTGTGTAACAAAGGATAGCACATGGCATCTCATCCACTCACTGAACTTCAAGAAATACCTTTGAACAGGTCTCAGAAAACTTCACCCATTCATCATTCACATAGTAGCAAATTGAGTCTATAAAACTCTGCTCTCCTGATCCACACACAATATGCACACTCCCGCTTTCAGCCAGCAACTCCATTTTTCTACTCCTGGTCATCTTGCTTGATTTTGATTTATAACCTCAACTGTGGTCATAATTATTGACAACTTTAATTATATGTTTCTTCTTTCTTAATACCTGATACTTTGGGTTTTCCTTATTTGTGTGTACTTTTAATTTTTGGTGTAATATTGTTATTTTTACCAAAACTGGATATGAATTAACCTATTGCCTTTTTGAAATATTTCTGCTGGACTTGTTGGGTTAAAAACCATTTCCTAGGGGTATTATCTTCCTAGACAAGACCCTCTCAGGGAGGTGCAATCAGATAAAATATTAATTCATTTGGTAGCCAGTGGTAGAATTATAGGCAATGTGACCCTTGAAGAGAAAAATAATCATCAGAGTAAAATAATTTTGAAATCTGCCAGTTAACACCACAAAATACCTCATTGCTTCCTTTTGTCTTGAGAATTTGTGTTTCCTCAGACACCACAGATAGGACTGACTATGAAGATCCAGATTTTCAGTGTCTAAGAATGCCCATGTACTTGTGACATGATGGCACAGCAAGGCTCAAGAACCTGAAACACTAGTGGGGAGCTGGGTATACTTAAGGAAAGGTTAAGCAGGTAATTTTAGACTTTTACAGTTTTTATCTGACAAAGGTTTTTTTTACAATTCTTTTTTGTCCCTAAAGCCATGATAACAACTGATCTGATATATTTTTAATAGTAGCCAGCATCTAACAGTTGACTAACTTTAAGAAATTAGTTACAGGCTCTGTAAAAAAATTAAAATAAATAAATAAATAAATAAATAAATAAATAAATAAATAAATAAATAAATAAATAAATAAATAAATAAATGAATGAATGAACGAATGAATGAATGAAACAAATAAAAAATAAATAAATAAAGAAAGGAACACAACAGAAGATACAAGGAACAGTGTTTTGTTCTGTGACTAACTTCTTTACCTGAATAAATCCATGCCATCATGGAAACAGTAATTATTTATCAAAGTTTCGATTATGAAAAGTACTCAACTAGGCAGACAGCACCATACTTCTGAGATTTATCTATATAGGCAACTCCAACTTCACTTCTAGCTCTTGGGTGGTCTAGTGTTGAAATAATTAATTAAACCCAAGGAAAAGCATCTGCTATTCACATTTCATCTTGGATGAGAGAAATTATTTTATCCATTACTTAAGGAAAGCTAATACCCAAAGGCTGCACATTAGCACTGTCTTGAATTAGGGCTCGCCAAATCTGAAAATCAGCTATTCACATGGAATCTGCTTTAATAACTTATGAAAATTTAAATTAAATTGGATTAATAATTTAAATAGAAAGTTTCACCAGTGGAGCTTAAAATTTTAAAGCTTTAGTATAAGCAGTCCAAATAGTGGACCAAAAATATAGAGTTGGATGTAGTGTTTTAACATTGGTCTGAAAAGGAGAAATCTCCAGTTAGGATTTATCAGAGCAATACAGAAAGAGAGAAATGAAAACCGTGACTCAGAGGTGAAAAAAAGCAGAATCATTTCCCTGACCATCCACATATATAAACCCAAACTGTTTTCCCCCACTATATTATAATCAAAAGTAGTGGGGGTGGCAGAAATAAAAACAGTACCATTTATTGTCTGACAGTTGTGTTAAAAATATCTTGTTTAATCATTGGCATTATAGAAGGGTCCAGATCATGAAAAGCTATAAAAAGAACCTTGGAGGACAAAATCAGGAGTGATGTGTGATGGAACCTGAGATTCAGGTATGAGTGGGATAGAATAAAAACAGACTTCAGTGCTGAGGTCATAGGACTATCCTTTAGATTAAAATGTATGAGAGCAAATAAAACTTCACTGTTCAATCTCATGAAGGGCATCAAGAAGCAATAGCATTTCAGTCATCAACTCCCCTGGTTACTTCTTGGTGTGATCAACTCAAAATTGATGGACACTGTGGACCTATTAGACCATTATAGATTTATCTTTTAGGGAATCTCATTGCATTTACTTCTCATGGCTATATACCAGTCCTCTATGATCTGGGTTTGGGTCTTAGCTGAAAGTCAGTTAATCGAACTCTTTCTTAGAAATAGCAAGTTACAACTGAGAGGCTTGGCTTTGGAGTACAGACTGAAATGGAAGGAAAGTCTTCATTATGCTCAGTAAGAGCAGAGTAAAAATTATGTCAGCAGGAAGGAAATAATGTAGAACACAATGGTGTACAAATGATAACTCTCCGTGTTTCTGCAGTGATATCTTCAGATTTTGGCTCAATGACAAATTATGTTTTGGATCTTGTAGATCCTGACAGTTGTCCCTCAAGCCCCAAAGACATTAGTCCTAAGGACTGAGATTTGACACCTTCTGAATACAGAAACAAACATCCAGACTATGTGTCTACCCACTCCTTCATATTATAAGTAAACGCGCCTCAGTGCCTTCTTGGAATAGTTGATGGGGATAACTTTAATATAGAAAGACCATGTTTCTTCAGTTCAGTCAGACTTCTTGAAAGAACTGATACATGTTGTCTATTTTTGTCAAAGGTACTATATAAGTTCTAAATACATTTTTATTTGTAATATGCATAGTAAGGCTGAACCAGTCTGTCAACGAATAGTTTTTGATAATGTACTGTTTACCAATATCACTAATGGAACAAGAGTAATGTTCTTATCTGATATTATAGGAAGAGATGATGTGATGTGACCAAACATAAAACAATGCATGTAAAATGGCAATCAGCATTAATTCCTAGCATTTAATATATTATATGTGTGAATATACGAAATGTGTATATATGTAATTACTCTGTTTAATATATGGTGTATATGAGGCTATAATGAAGGAAACAGCCTTTCATATTTAGGAGAAACAAATCTTGTCAACCCCAATACCCCAGCTGTCTCAGATATTGCTCTGAGTATATTTCTTATGACTGTGTCCCTTTGATGTTTTATGTTCCCTAGTGCATATGAATTGTCTGATGTTCATTAAGGACCTTAGATCAGTTTTTCAATCAGTGTTTCTATTCTGTCGGTATCATTTATCATTTCACATCCAGATTGTCGCTTTGATTTAAAGACATAACAACTCCCTAAGAGGACAGGGCAGATCAAATGTACTATTGTTCTTCAATTGATTCTAACTTCCACCTAAGAAAGGGCTTTGCACAAGTATCCAGAGATTTATGAAGAAAGAGGGACCACTGTTCTTATTTGCTAACATCCATGAAGGAAACAGTGAGATCAAACATCTTATCCCCAATGAAAAATCTCAAATGCAAGAACTGTCCCCTTCCATCCCAATGCCCCACACTCACAGCCTTTGCAGACTTTAGTATTTCCAGATCACTGCAAACCTCAGTGTGCTCAGGCCACCATTAGGAAGTTCAGCTGCCCTGCTCGCTGCCTCTCAGCTTTCACGGACAGTCACTGCTGTATTTTGTAGTATTAAAGGATTAGAAACCTGCCCAGACTCTGTAGCCATGTTGAAGGAGATTTCCACATGTGCTGAAAGAGCACACACTCTAGAATGCTTCTGAAACTTAGAATTGCTACACATGTCTAAGCAGCCTTTTCATGACATTTTCTCAAATATTGGGGCATCTAATTAAATTATACATGCTGTCTTGCCCAAATAAAGCATTTGCTTCATTTTAATGGGGAGTGACATTTATTTCTCTATCTTAAAATATTTCTCCAGAGCTTTTCATGCAATAAAGTCTAATTTTATACCTAATATATGGATATAACCACAACATTTTTGTCTTTAAAATATTTTTGCTCTGTTTAAAGAGGTAAAATTTCCTTATCTATATCTTGAACTTAACAGTTTTATAACCACATTCAATTTTTTTTCTTGTTTTTATGGCATATATTCATGCCCAGACTGAACTGAACACAGCATTTGAGCACAAGATTTAGAATCCACATAATTATTTTGAGTGGGTTCTTTCAATGTTTCAGATGACTATTGAACGTTATACAAAGGGGTCAAATTGCAATTTACAAACTTTTGTGCATATTGAAGTGATTTCTTTGTCAGTGATAAGTTTTCAACAAACGATGATGATGGCAGTTATCTACTGCTGGTCTGAGTTTAATTTTAGTCATTTTTATTCATGATATTCTAAGCCATGTGTAGAAAAGAAGGAGTAACTTCTAAAAGTGCCACATCCCTGTGAGATGCAGCTTATCATACTGCTCAAGTCTATACATCATAAACAAACAATTCATGCAGAAAAGTGTGTCTGTTCTTTGGAGGGAGGTAAATAGATAAGCTGTCCAAGGTGCAAAGAACTAGAGCGTGCATAATGCACATTTGAGATATTCTCTTGCTTAAGTGACGCATTCAATCAATATCCTGCAAAGCCTTTTTCTTGTTATGTTATTTGCTTGGGTATTGTCACAATTTCTCATTAAATTGTCTATTTCAGAAGCTATATTTTCTCAGTTTCCAATTTCATTTGATTAGTATTCTTTAAATCCTTTTGCTATGTGTGCAAATTATCATTTATCACCATCATGTCATTTTTCTGCTCAAAGGACTTCAGCGGTTTCCTATCTCTTGTCATATTGAATTTAACCACTGTATCTGATTTTTGGCTGCCTGCAGTTCTGTGTCCCTTCTCTAATCACATGACATTATTTTCTAGCTTTATGTAATGTTCTCTAGTGTAACCAGGACTACCACTCACAGTTATGCAAACACACCATGCTAGCTAGTCACACTCACTGTAACCTTGTCCTGTTCTTCTTCTTGCCAATCCTTGTCCACTGTGTGTGTCCGCACATGTTGTGCATGTATCCATATGAGTATGCATTCGTGTATGACTATCTCTCTGGTGTGTGTATGTGCCTGCACGTGTCTGTATGCGTGTCTCTATGTGTTTGTGTGTTGACTTTTCTACTCATTTCTTCTGTTTCTTCGTTTCCTAAAGGCTGAAGATTCACCTTTCTAACTTCCTTTCTATGTGCTACCTTGGTTATCTTGAAAAATGTCTTTCACACAGGGACACACATAGCCTCTAGCCACATAGCGTGGGCTTTATTCTTATTTTTCTGCTTCAGCTGTCTGGATTAATGGTAGCTTTTACATACTTAGAGGCTTACTGCATCTAGGCCCAATATGCAGAAATACAGAAAGCAAATATGACCTGTCCACCTACGCATATGCTAGAGTCATGAAAGCAGCCAATGGCTGCAGGAACCAAGACATTGTGTCTGCTCACTCTAAGAAACACAATGTTTCGTGGAGGCAATTTCTACAGTGAATGTTAAATTCCATGTATGAAATGAAATGCAGGCAGGATAAAATAATGTAAACCACATGAGCATATACTTCGCTTTTAAGCCTGCTGGGCTGGCTGAGACACTGTGTCTATTCAGACAAGATCACTTTCCTGTTTTCTTAAGACTCTCTAATTCCTTGACAATAGTTTATGCTTTCTATTTTTCAAAGAATATAGTAAAACACTAAGGACATACTTAGCATTCTATAAAGCATTTTCACCAGGATGTGCTAATTCAAGCCATAGCCATAAGGAATTTGGGTAAATCAATTTGATTCATTTTTACTGAAAGTTATGAAAATGTACATAATTGGGAACACCTGTCATAAAAATATTCAGGTGAAATTTTAAATTCTTAACTCACAGTGGGCAATGGAAAAAAAAAATGTTCCAGCTCCTAAAAGATAAACAAATTATTGTATCTTAGTTTTGAAAAAGCGTAGACATTTTGTATATCCCAAACTTTAAAATGAAAGAAACATAAGGTATAATTCAAAAATAAGTGAAGTTAGCCATAAATGTTAATGAGACAGCTGATTGGAACTTCCACTGAGGCTGTTTTGGGGTGTTGCTGAGTAATACTGGGTGACTTAGCTCCCATCATGGAAGGTGACCGATATGCTCAGGCTTCCTTATAATAGGTTTTACAAGTACTTAGGCTTTTGTTAAAGGTGATGGGTGATGTATTATATTGATGTGGAGTAATAGCACCTGGACACCATGAACATAATGTTGCATCATAAAAGATGTGCTGCAGGATTTTGAGATGAGAAGACAATCTTGATTATCCAGGTGGGTCCAAATACAATCGTGTGTCTTTAGCGAAGAGGATCACAGGGAATATTTGAAACCCACAGAATATACACACAAAAGTGGGGCAACATGCAGGCAGAGTAGAGACGGAAGTGATGTGGTGACAATAATCATCATCAGCTGGCAAGGAAGAAGCAGCAGGAAACCTCCTGAAGACCCTAAAGCAGCTGGCCCTCAGCCCAGTGGTAACAGTTTTGAACTTCTGATCTGAACTTCTGGTGAGTAAATGTATACTAAGCTATACATTTCATCAGTTATGAAATGGAAAGATAAGATCTTCTATTTTAAAAAAAACCTAAAAATACATAAAAAATGTGAAAACAGTAAAGTTAGAGGTTCCATAATTACCATTGTAAAGCAAAACTCAGTAACATATTGTACACTGAGAAAATATCTTAATATTTAAAAAACTCTGTTGTAATAGTGTTTCAATGAAAGCACTTAGAAGACATTTAATCTACAAGGTAAAAGATTAGTGAGATGAAAATAATAAGATGCTGGAGGAGAAACTGAGGACCTAGACAGGTTTGCTCCTGAACTGCATATCTAAAACCAGTGCGGCCAACTCCTGGGCCACAGTAAATACAGTTAGGGCAGTCCCCATCAAAATTCCATTGACAGTTTTGCAACAATAATAAAATCAATTATAAAATAAATAGGGAACACACAGACACCAAAATTACTTAAGAGCCCAGATAATTTTAGGTGGAATATCTCTGGGGAGAATCACACACTGTCTCACTGATTATGTCACAAAGCAATTATACTCAAAATACCATGATTTTAGCTGAAAAACTGATATGGAACCAAAGGAACAAAACAGAAAGTTCAAAAATAAACTCAAACCTACTGAAACTAATTTTGACAAGGGCCCCAAGATGATTGCAAGTAAAGGACTGTCCTTTGGTGTGGTATGAAAATTGGATCTCACATGTTTCCACTGAACTCCTCTCGTATAACAGAGACAGAAACAGCACAGAGGACTGGAGACTCCATTCTAAAATCTGAAACTAGAAAACTCCTAGAAGAAATAAGAGAAACTCTGCATTGATTTTGGCACAGATATCTTGCATATAACATATAACAAACATCACTGACAAATGGAACTGGGCACGGTTAAATGTTTCCAACAGGTCAGCAGGTAAATCCACTTTCAGTGCAAGCCTGATGAATCCCTAGAAATAACAAAGAATTGGAAGTAGAGAACTAACTTCACACTGTTGTTCTCTGGCCTTCACATGCTTGCAACGGCATGCATCCACAAATATACACAAATACAAATAAAGTTTCCAATAGTAAATGAATCAAATAGCAAAGTGAAAAAAAAAAAAAAAACCACAGCTCATGGGAGTGGGGAAAAGAAGGGAATTTGCAAAGCATTTATCTAATAAGCTGTGTTGATATTGTAAAAACTATAGTCAACTTGTAAAACTCAAGAACAAAAGACAGGTAACTTCATTGAAAAATTGCCCAAGGACCCAAACACCCACTTCTCCAAAGACATTTGCTGCCACTGACTGTCATAGAAATTCAAATCACAACCACAATGATATATCAAGACATTACTAGTAATATGACTAATACAGCATGTACTATTAAAAGATAGTACCTCTGAGCATGTCTAACAAGGGAACACTTGCAGGTAATGCCAACAGGCAGTGCTGTTGTGAAAAGCAATATGACAGTTCCCTCTTCTGGGTCTATATATCTGAGCATCTATAACGAAATTAGTATTTTTGATATATTTACACTTATGTTCATTAAATCACTGTTCACAGCAGCATATTCACAACATGTATTATTATGCCGCTTTCAAGGATATTGCTCTGGCTGGTTTATGTCTATAAGCTAGAGTCATTTGGGAAGAAGGAACTCAGGGGAAAAACAATGCCCCACTAGATTGGTCTGTGGGCAAGCCTGTGGTGTTTTTTCTCAATTGACATTTGAGTGTTCATCTTACTTTGGGTAATACCACCCTTGGCCTAGTGATCCCGGTGTGCTACAAGAAAGCAGGCTGAGCAAGCCCTGGGGAGCAAGCCAGTAAGCAGCACCCCTCCACGGCCTCTGCCTCAGCTCCTGCTTGAGTGCTTGTCCTGGCTTCCTTCAATGATGGACTGTGATATAGAACTTAAATTTGAGATAAACCTTTCCATCTCAAGTGGTGCTTTGCCCCAGCAGAAAAAAAGTCTAACACAGACATGGGTGCAAGTAGAAAGAATTATATTAAGTAAGGTAGACCTAGGAACATGAATCTTTTTAGTGTCACATATATAGAATTCAAAAACTTGAAGTTACAGAAAGAATGAAATAGCAATTATAAGGAGTTGTGTGGATGGGAAAATGAGAAGATTTTCAGGTACAGATGAGTAAGTTATTTCAGGTATTTCATAACAACCTATTATATAATTAAATTTCGCAAAGACAGTCTTTAGTACTTTTACCACATGTACACACGTGCCTCCTGCCAGATCCTAAAGACCATCTGAGGCTATAGGTATGTTAATCGGCTTGATTTTATTTATTATTTCATAGAATCTACTTCTATAAAACATTATGTTCATATTTTAAATATGTATAACTTTGTCATTTTTACTTTAATAAATCTGGGGGAGAAAACCAACCATGCTGCAATATTCTCTGGTTATATGTTTAATTTTAGCCAAAATGAGGGCAATCTGGATATATATCATCAGAGCTGACTTGGATGACAATGAATGGCTAAGCAGGTGTTGTCTCTCTTTCTTGCTGTTCCCTGATTTATTTCAGCTAATCAATCAGAACTGGCCTTTTTTTTTCTTCTCTCTGTGGAACAGATGCTGTCTTTGACTTTGGGTGTACTTAGCTGAATATTAGATGCATAATAAAGGATGAGACAACCTTGTTTTCATTTGTAAGCACATGTGTCGACCTTTCTTACCACTTGTGGGTGAGCTTGTGTTCATCTATGAGCCTAGGAGAGCCGTGTTTAGTTTGCTATTTCCTCAGAGGGAAGGGAGAGTTCCATTTGTCAATTCTATCAATGTGAAAATATTCTGCATTCTTGTTGCTTACTGGCTCCAGCTCTGGCTCTGAATCTTTGCTTATCACATCAAGTATTTGCAAGATATTTGGAAATGTGATGAAATGCTTTGCTGTGTAAAGGGCTAACGAGTGAGATAATTTGGAGATAAGTTTTGTGTTATTTGGTATTTTTTATGGTACTCGGATTTATAACGTAATCAGCACTTAAATAAATTTCAGTGCAACTTCCCTGGAATATCCACTTACAACTGTTTTATTCATCTAAATATGAAATTCGGGAGGAAAAACTTTCCTCTAAACCATCAAAGATAACAAAGGGACTGCCATAGTATTGTACAGACTTAAGATTTCCTGAGAGTTGTAGAGAGGCCCATTTAGTGTCAAAAGTTTATACTTGAAATAATATGTCCTATGTATATTAACTTTCAAAACTGAAAGTTACATAATGTTCAGACTCTTTTCCCCAAGTGATCCCCTCTAGGCATCAGTGTATTTGGGGACACATCCCTTAATACTCTCGGGTTTTGAATGGAGCCCTAGAGTCCTGTATTAGACTTAGTTGGCAGCTGGGGATGATTTTTTTGAAAGCTATTGAACACTTAGGAGGCGAAACTTCCTGGAGGAAGGTGGTGGAAAGCTTGGGTCTGTTTCTCTGCCCATACTTATAGTTGTGCAGCATTATGGCTGCAGATGCAATGTAGCCAATCCCCTCACAATCCTACTCCCATGCTCCTCCCCCAGGAGGTTGCCAGCCCCCAGCCTCCTCTTCCTTGAAGTTATTTATTTATTTAGCCAGCTATTTGGTCAAAGAGATGAGAAATGTCACTAATGCTCAGAGAGTAACCACTTCCTAGAAGGATCTATAGTTTTTATATTCAGGCTATCACACAATTTACAGAACACAGCCTTAGCATTCTAGTAATACTAACAGAAAATGAAAACATTTTAAGTGTAAGAGAAAAGTCAAATTTTTTTTTTCAGATAATTCCGTTCTACATGCATCCCACACGTGCACACTTCTATAGTAATTTATGTAAGGACACAATAGCAAACATCCATTAGAAAATGACTTTTTGAATGGCAGGAATTGTTTCTTTTCTACAAAGTCTAGGCTCTCTATTTATGTCTAACAAGTAGATACTCATTATTCATTTACATATATATATTAAATTACCTTGGAAAAGGGGAAACATTCAGGCTTCTTAATGTGAAGTCATGTGATCACTTCTGTGCAGCTTTCAGATTGCCCAGGAGTACTGCTCTGGTTTTTCCCATAATTGGATCTCATCCAGTTAATATACGACCCCTTTTAGCCCTTATAATATCTGTTTCATAATGAGCAGGAGAAGGGAAAAAAAAGCTGTTGAAACTCTGTCATGTAGTAACTGTAGCAAGAAGATGAGGTGGTTAAATTTAATATGTAGCTTTACTAACCAGTGAAAGGAAACATTCACCTCCAGCCCCTGCCCTACTGAGGCGCCACATCCCTCACCTCATGCAAACATTCAGGGAAATAAATCTCAGCTTTTCATTGTGTGGGGGATGGGAAAGGATCACAAACTACTGATTAATGTATACCCCATGGCTCCAACTTTCTGTTAACGTTGCTTACTTGAAAATCTGGGTATGCATCCTATAAAGTCAGATATTCGTAACTTTTAAAAAGTTCAAAAATGTACTATAGTATTTATGAACTTAATTTAGAGTAGTCTAGTATTGCTATTATAATTTTAATGAAGGAAAAATTAGCAAAGCTTCTTATAAAATAGTAGGTAGCATGAATATATTAAGTTTCTACTGCTCAAAAGCAGTAGGGGCAGAAGTCATTTCGGATTTTCTTTTGATGGTCATCAATTCAGGCTAGCTTCAGTTTGGAAAAGTCTGGTGGTTTCATTAAAAGGGAATTGGGATTCTAAATGTATTATCACAGTGCAGAAAGAAATTACTCCTGCTTTATCCAAATTTAAATTTCTAGGATCAAAAGAATTATCCAAGAATATACCAAAATAGCTCTTTGAGCATGGCACCAGAAACCTGGGGAGGATTTCAGGAGGTCAACAATATTTCCAAACAAAGGAAGAAACATAACCACGTAGCTTTTTACGAAAGGCAAATAATGAAAAGGGCTTTATAACTACAAACTGGTAACTTTGATGTGAATTCAAAATGATAGCAGCAAACAATTTTCAGAGAAGTTTGGACAGTGATGAAGAATTACACAGAGGAACGTCTCTAGTGATCCAAGGCAATGCACAGACTTGTTCTGTGGGAAGGAATGAGAGCTGGTCCTTCCACCTTTCTTTAGCTGAGTGCCAATAGGGATTCAGACTAGAATGTGGGATTTATGAGGTAGATCATGGGCCAAGGCACTGATCTAAAAAGTATACATTTTCAAACAATTTGGAATATTTGCAATCTTCTAATAGTTCTGGATACTTTTAAAAGTAACAAGCACTCATATGGTGCTAGAGGGGACATTGGATGGTACTGTTCACAGCTTAATAAAACAAAATCAGCATCTATGTCTCACATCACACAAAACTTACCACATTGAGGAAGATAAATTTGAAAGTTACAGTAGTTTATCTCCATAAATCATAACCTTGGGCTGGAGAGATGGCTCAGGGATTAAGATCACTGGTCACTCCTCCAGACGCCTACCTGCGTTCAACTCCCAGCATCCATATGGTAAGACAGGACTATTTGTAACGACAGTTCCAGTGGATCTAATGCACCCTTATAGTCTCTATGAACACTGCACATGTGTTGCACATAGATATACATTTAGGTGATATACTCATACAAGTAAACATTTTAAACAAGAATCATATCCCTTTATACTATATTTTAATTAAAAACTTTGTCCTTTAAATTTTTATTCATTATAATTTAGTTGTGGTAAAGATTTTAAATGTACTGGGTTCAGATTATGGTTTTGCAGCAAAGGAATATATGCTTGAGTTTTCTAATTTTACAAGTGATACCCCCATGCAAAGGATCTTTGTTTCTTCTTTCCTTTATAATCATAAAGGAGCAGAGTAAGAACTTATGAAATGGGTAAATAGAAATACAAAACTTCATTACTTTATTCCCCCAAAACACACACCAGAATTAGACCAGGCTGGCTTGGAACTCACATAGATCCACCTGCCTCGGCCTCCAGAGTGATGGAATTAAAGGCTTGCACTACCATTACTCGGCTGCATAATAAGCTGCTTGAGACAGTGCTGCAAGCTTTTAAGAAAACAAAGTGTGTATGTTTGTGTGTGTGAGAGAGAGAGACAGAGAGAGAGAGAGAGAAAGAAGCAATGTTTACATGTTTCCAGGACCACAGGCTGCCTGTCTTCTCAGTTGAAATTTCAGCCTTGTAGTGCCTTCCTCTTTGAATTAATTGTGCAATTGAATACATTTTGAATCAGCTAAAGAGAAGTGCTGTCTGTGAGTGGCAACCCTGCTGTGTTTGATTGCTTGTGCCTCTGGAGGCAAGGCACCTTGGCATGCTCTCTTCTTTCTGGGAAGTGGAGGGAAGCAATGCTGTAATCAGGTGAATCAATTAGTGAGTTATTGTAGTAGTAAAAGAAGAAGGATTATGAGGAAGGCAGTGCAGGAGGAGAAAAGTGGAGACTTTCTGAATCATGTCTGATGACGCTGTTGAAGGAATGTCCCTAAGTATTTCTTACAAGAGAGTGTCTTGTCCACTTCCGGTGACAATAACTGAGCCTGTGAGTCAGAGAAAATAATTAAAGATGCTCTTTGAGGGATATGTCCTGGGTGGTCCAAGATCCAGAGGCCTTGATCTAGAGGTGAGGCTCTCTTGCTTCTTTTGAATGCTGAGGAACTCAGAAAAGAAAAAAATGCCACACAGCAGGAAGAAATGGAACCCCAGTCACTCAACCATTGGTCCATTCCTAGGAGAAAGACATCCACTCCTTCCATGAGGGTTCTGCCTCCCAAATGCTTTCTCCTAGGCTCATCTGGGGTGCTGCCTCACTGAAGAATTAAGATTCACACATACATACAGGAAAAGTAGCCAGGGGTCTTATAGCGAAGGATCTACATGTGGCCCTGGTACAGAGCAGCCTGTGCTGCTGTCCTTCTCTGAGACAGACAATTCAGGGAAATCAAGTTGAGAGCTGGAGGGGAAGAAAGAACAAACATGAACATGCAAAATTGTAGGTGCTTATGATGTATTTATAAAGATTTGTCATTGTAAGTAAGATACATTAGCCTGGCACTCAGAAGAATCACCTTGGATAAAATAAAAGATAGAAAATTTTATGTGGAATTTAAAGCTTCACAAAGGAATAAGAAAACTTGGAGAGTATTCAGGGACATCTATGGAAATAGAAACTGACCTATGGGAAGGCACACAAGGATAAAACACCTTTTTGTTGTGAAGAAATTTGATCTCTAAGAAGGAAACAAAATTTGCTCAAGGGTTCAGAACTGGGCCCTGAACTTTGTGCATAGTCATTTGTGAACAGATCTGTCTTTAAGAAAATTCTGATGGTAAAGAAGTAAGACTAAACCATTTGAAGAGGTAATGAAGGAAAAAATAGAATGAAATAAAATCCCTGGAGTAGGCTTAGCTGTATGAGACACTCATCTAGCTTCCAAATGTGAGAAGCTTAGTCTGTTCTCCCATATGAGTAAGAACAGGGAAAAATAGGCTGGAGAAATGGTTAATAACAGTTTCTGCTCTCACAGAGGACCCAGGCTTGGTTCTAAATAATCATATCGAGCAGCTCATAACCTCCTACAACTCTAATTCCAGGAGACCTGGCACCCTCTTTTGATCTCCCTGAGAACCTTCATGCATGTGGAGCACATGCATAGGTTCAGATACACACATATACACATAAAATAGAAATAATTTAAGCAGGACAAATATTATAGTCAGAGGTATGTAACCAAAGTTGGCAATGAACTTTAACTGATGGGGCCCAGTAAGAAATGCTAAACTTAATGATCCATGGGCAACTATGGATATATAAATGACGCTAACACTCAAGTATATCTTCTAACCAGGAAGTAATCTGTATATAGACAACGTTTAAGTGCCAGGGCAGCCATCAGCAGTTTAGTTTGTAATTCAGTTACTAGATGCTGGCATCACTTTTTCTGTTGAACACTCCAATTAGCACATTAACCTTGGCCTTATCTACATTGAACGTTTCTACTCTGTCACTCATTATCTTATTTCATCACTGTGTTCATGCTTATGATGCTTCTTGTTCCTCTCCATAAATCTTCCAAGTTAGTAACCTAAATGTAAATCAATTCAGATTTCCCTCCTTATGGCTCCCTGGTGCTGAAAGGGGGACAAAACCCCAGGACCCTGAGATTAAAAGTCTCATGCTCTACCAACTGAGCTAGCTGAGCAGAAACTTCTTACTACAAATGGCGATCTAATATGGTGCATTTACATCCACCTAAACGCTGAGAAAGCTTCCGAGTTTTGTCTCTCAAGAGGGTCATGGTACAGAGGTACCTAGGCTTGGTTTGAGAGCTTGAATTACAAAATGTCAGGCTTGTAGTGTGCAGCTTAAGCTGCAACAAGGTCAATTTCTGAGTTCTTACCAGAATCACGATGTAAGCACAAGCGACAGATGATGGATTTAAGGTTTCTGTTTCTACAGACAAGAAGGGAACAGAGTCCAACAGACAAGAATGAAACAGTGTCTTAGTAGCAGTGTTTTCAGGGTCAACTCTTGTTTGTTGGCAGCAAGCAGAGGCCCTGTCCCTTAAATGAGACTTCCTGACTCTGCTTTAGTGGCAAAAACTATATGACTATTTTAAGAGGTCCTGTTGCCAAATACTTAAATGGAGTTCATGAGCAGTGGGTGGCTGTGCTCTACTTGGCACTTGGCGGCAGTGTGGACATTAATATTCCCCAGAGTTGAGATGGTAAATGTGATTTCTGCCAGTAACTCTGTCATGAAGGTAAGCTCTCACATGCCAAGGAGCTGGGTGGAATCAGCAGCTATAGCTCAGCCTTTAATCCTAGCCACACCATGGCAAATTAAAAGTATAGTCAGAAACAGAAAAAATATTTAAAAGATATAAGGTAAAGACAGATTTAAAAAGAGTAAAAGAACAAAAAAATAAACTTATTGTAAACAATTTGGTTTACAGTATGTTTAAATATATATTATATATATATGTGTGTGTGTGTGTATATATATATAGGCTTGAGAGAGAAAAGAAAAAGGTAAAAGGATAGAGAAAAAAGAAATAAAGTAAAAAAATATATATAAGCACATACAGATGGAATATACACAGAGTCTGGATTGTATCTATTATTGTGTTTTATTTTAGTTTTTGAACTGTTAATGAGCTAATTGTAGAAAGGCACGTGACTGTAAAGACTGCTAAGTTAAAGCAACATATATATTTCAAAGGTATCTTGACTTTGAAGTTTGGGTCTAAATATATGTTGCTTTGGAAAAGAGGTTCTGCTTTAGTTTCCACAGAAGATGAGAAAATGTGGATTGTTTCTAGGTTAATATAGTTTGCTTAAGGAACATCACCTAAAAAATCTCTAATGGGAAGAAATGACTATATCAGCTTCAAGTCTACCAACTAAGATGATCAAGCTCAAGACCCCCATAAGATTGCCAGAACCCCCAAGAAGCGGGAAGTAGTTTATGGAAAACTACACCCAAATTCCCCAAATATTATTTATAAGTTTTTGTTTTCATTATAAATGGTTAATGGTCATAGTCAATTTCTTTCTGGTGAAAAAGGGGGGATGTGATATAGAAATGATAAAAAGATAGATTATTGAATCTACTTTGATCCTAAAATCATCTCTTAATCTCAAAATATTTTACATTGGTATAGATTTTAGTTTATTGATACAAATTTAAGGTCAATTTTGTTAGACTCTATGTATATTTATACTCCTGTTTAAGGCATTATATTTATGTAAATCATTTAACATTGTAATATATAATCAAGAAATGCAGATTAATAGTCATTATCTTAGTCATTATCTTAATAGTCATAACTTATTATCATGTTATTTTTTTAGATATACAAAGATATATTTCAATTAGATAGGTAATCTTCAAACACTTCAAAAGCCTACCGAATATGGCATTTAAAATATTTTAAGTACTTAGATTTTCTTTCTGATTAGTGGGACATGTCTGCTCCTGGCAGCACCAATCTACTTCAAGAGGATGATAGGCATCAAAGAAACTTCTTACTAGAGCTCCCATTTACAGGTTTTTATTTGCACATAAAATAAAATCTGTGACTGTCAAGGTGCTAATGGTCAAGTCTATAACCCAGTTTCTTCCTTCATAACATGAGTCTCTCCTACTTAGAGCTGTCCAACCAGCCAAACTGTCTTGGTCTGAAAGGAACTCAAATTTCACTTTGGTGTTTTTATTTACACATAAATCACTTATGAGATGCTCTTTACAATACTGTTAAAGCTGCTTCTGTCAATTATTCAGAGATCAGCATAAATGTTACCTAATCAGAGGGGTCTTTCCACACCTCTTGTTTAAATTAGGTTCCTTCTTTTGGTAGTGGACTTTTCTCTTTCTTTTTTTCCCCACATAAGTTATTGACTATTCTCTGCAAGAACTCAGCTTTTTTTCTATATTATGCAAAATGACAAAGAGTTAAAATCAATTAACTCCCTGTCTTAGTTAGGATTTCTATTGTTTGAAAAGACACATGACCATGACAACTCTAAAAAGGAAAATATTTAATTGGGAATGATTTACAGTTTCAGAGGTTTAGTCCATTATTGTCATAGTGGAAAGCATGACATTATACAGGCTGACATGGTGCTGGAGAAGGAGCTAAGAGTTCTACATCTGGATCCACAGGCAGTAGAGGGAGACTGTGAGCCCATTCAGCTTAGCTTGAGCACATGAGACCTCAAAGCCAGCCCCACAGTGACAAAGTTCCTCAAACAAGGCCGTGTCTACTCTAACAAGGCCACACCTCCTAATAGTACCATTTCTTATGAGCCGCACATTCAAACTCATGAGTTTAAGGGGGCCATATTTGTTCAAACTCCAGTTGACTCAAATCATAAAACAACATCTGTCCTTAAATTTGGGTACATTGGTTACTTGATTTTGATGTGTCTTAGGATACTGTTCAAAATCTGAAACTCAATTGGTAACCATATATATTTTCACTTAAATTTATCTAGATAGTAAAAATTATTTTTATATATTTAATATTCAACCAATACAGAATAATTTATTTATTTGTTTTATATGAAAGTGTCTTTTTAACACTCACACAGTTTTAAAAAATAGTGCTTTACTATGTAACATTCCTAGAATGGTCAAAGATAGAGACAGGAGAATTAGTCTCCAAGAGCTCACAAGTCATCTAACCTAATGTATGTAGCAGCTGAGAGAAATGCCAAGATACAAAACCCAAAACAACAACAGCCAAACACCAGAAACTTGGTCTCAAACAAGGACATCTGATACTTGAGGTGGTCTCCTGACCTACACACATACACACACACACACACACACACACACACACACACACACACACATACATACACACATACCCCACATACACACACCACACACACAGGTTCACACATGCAAAAGAAGAAAAACTACACACACACATACACATATCACAATACACATACAGACATTTACACACACACACACACACACACACGCACACATACATACATACACACAAGTTCACTCATGCAAAAGAAAAAAAAAAGAGAATGTGGCTGAGAAAAAACAAGAAAGTCCTGTATAGTTTTGTGGTTTAAACTTTAGAATATGATCAAAAAAACCCAACAAAACATCCAGTTTTCACTAGTTACATATAATTCAACACCGTGAAAAAACAAATTTATACAGTAAAAATTAATCTTGGAAAGATATATGCCAAAATTATAACTTGCTATTTTGAAAAATGAAATCACATATAATTTTGCTGTCCCAAGATAGACGTCATATTTTGGGGAAATCTATAGTGATCATAACATTCCTCCAAAGGTCATAAATAAATTAAGCACATTAAGATGTGCTCCACTGTGGAACCAAGGAGATAAGTGACTAAGGCAGTTTTACACGTAAAGATTATTTCAGTCTAAGTTGAACCTCAAACCAGAGCAGAACAAAGGTGATCTGGAAAGAGGATGCTGGGAAGAGAACAGCACTGAAGGATTAAGAGACTGATGGAGAGCTTGGGAGGGGAATGAACATATAAAGTACTGTGAAGCAGCCAGGTATCTGCAAATGGGATAAAACACCATTGCCTTTACACCCAGATCAGTTGTTCTCAACCTTCCTAAGGCTGCAATTCCTTAATACAGTTCCTCATGTTGAGGTGGCCCCAACCTTAAAATTATTTTCATTGATACTTCATAACTGTAATCTTGCTACTTATAAATCATAATGTAAATACATATGTTTTCAGATGGTCTTAGGCAACACCAAAAGGGTCATACTCCCCTCCCACCACCACCACCACAGATTGAGAACCACTGGCCTAGATGCTTAAGGGCAGGATATTGTATTACCAAAGCCCAGTGACTTCCACTGTGGCAAGTGAGGACAAGATAATGGGAGCTGCAGACCTGACAGATCCATCCACCCCCAGAAACATGGCAGTAAAGAGCCTGCTCTCTCCCTGCCCTCCATTCAGTCTTCTATAAGCTGCCACAGCTCCTCCACAGGTAAAAACTTTCAAGGCATGAGCATCAGGGAAGCTGCTGATGCTACTTTCTTGCAGCACTGAAGGAAGCAGTCTGTTTCTAGAAATAACAGATCAGGCAGAATCCTCAGCCTAGTTAGGTCTTGTGGCATTCATGTGCCACACTGAATTATGTGTCAAAAGCAAAAAGTAAGCATGTATCGGTATCTGAACTCAGAACCATAGCAAGCTCTACTTGATTGCACATAAAAATAACTATTTTATTACACTGACATTGGTTATGAGGTATCTGAACCTGAGCTCTTTAGAGGTGAACAGGTTCTGCCACCCACAGAAGAAATTGATTGGCATGATATGTGTTTGATAGTGTAGTAGTTATTGGTATCCCTAAAGATGTAAGTATTGAAGGTTTGGCCTTTGGTTTAACAAGTTGGGGATGATCTTGACTTAGGGGATGTGGCCTATTTTGAGTTCCAGGGGTTCCCTCTGTGGTGATATATTTTATATTTAGTAAAATTACCCTGGAATATCAGAGAACAGAATCACCCACAGTCAAGCCCTGAGTGTCAGAAAGTGGTTACCCATGCTTTTAATCCCATCATTCAGGAGACAGAGATATCTTTCGGTATTTCTGTGAGTTCAAAGCCTAACAGTAGTAGCTCACACCTTTAATACTAACTCTAGGATTATGATGCAGAGTTGAACCCAGAAGTGAAGCAACCAGTGTGGAAGATATTTAAGGCAGAAGGAGCAGAGATTCAGGCATTCTGTAGGAGCGACCAACCAAGTGGAGGACCCTGTTCAGCCTGAGAAGTTGGCTGGGTGAGAATTGACTGTGGTCTGTTTCCTCTCTCTGATATTACAGCTTTTCTCCAATATCTGGCTCTGGCTTTTCATTATATACTAACTAGAATTCGTGCAGTATCCCTCAGAGGGTTTTACTAAACCCTGTTCTCTGTTTCTTTTTCTTTGTTTCCTACCCATGGAGTAAGTAGATTTTCTCTGTCGTGTATTCCCATAGTTGGGTGCTGCCTTATGTGGATCTAGAAGAAATGAAGCCAATCAATCAAGGCTTGACCCTCCTTAACCATGAGCAGAGCTGAATGTTTCCTAAGCTATTTATCTCAAGTATTTGCTATGGTCATGCAAAGCTGGGTAACGTTACATGCAAAGGGAAAGAAATAGGAAGCAGTGGTGCTTTTTATGAATGATGCATGATTCTGTGTTTAAGAACAGAGGGTCCACATGGAATATGATACAAGTCTGAGAACACGCAACACTGGAGCACTGCAACTCACATGTGATTTGGAGCAGGCTCAGAATTTTTCGGTTGGACTAAGAAAGGAAAGTACACTAGAGAGTGGGGGATGGATCCTCCATACAATGAAAGTTTCTTTTCTCCTCAAATAAACTTTGTCATCTGATCAAGAAAATGTTGGAGCAATTTCAGTCAAGATTAAATTTTTTTTAATAACAGGAAAAATAAGCAGAGGAGAAACCAATAAATGGCAATTATATTGTTTACATAATGAAAAATAATAGCTCTTAAAATGTGTAGCAAGGTCAAGGTCAAATATTCAATTAATAACTGTGAAAGTAAAGCCGTAAATGTTGCAGCAAACACATATTTGGCAGTGATTATGATCTGATTCCTTGGATATCCAGACCAAGCCCATAAAATAGTGTGAGAAAAACAGTTTCCATTTATAGCTACACATTCGTGTAAATCTGCAGATTTTTGACACATTGGGACTTTAAGACAGAAGGGAAAATGTGGAGTTGCTTAGCCTAATAGGGAGTGTCAGATCGTTAGGAAAGAAACGTAAGGCTTTGCTGAACTATATAGACAAATCTCCGGGGAAAAGCAAGCACGAATTAGTTCTGAGGTGAGAGAATAAGAAAGGCAGAAGTAATTCGAAATCAGACTGTATCATTTGATGTGCTTGCCAGGAATCCAGCCACACAGCTGTGAGGAGGTTGCATTATTTGCTACTTTTGTTTGATTCAAAAAGGAGATCACGCTATGCATTCTGGAGATATCGGGCATTTATTCCTGTAATGTACAAAAGGAACGAAAGACTTCAGTGATTTCATCCTCTTAAGCAACAATAAAAACCCTCCTTGGCTCCACCCCCTAGGCAGATCTTCGGCGAGAAGAGGTTAAGGCACTAACTGCTTTCTTTGAAGAACAATTTTCAGATTAAGCGTTCTTTGCTGGATTCTATAGCTGATTCCAACAGGAACATGAGATGCCCATAATGTCACTTGATGATGGTAAGATGTTCACAATGGCAGTGTGAATCCACTCGGTCACAATGGCATACAACAGTTGAGTAGAAGGTCTCCAGGGCTTTTAACGACTGGGAATATACTAAATCGGCCTTGACTCGCTGAGGAAGAAGGCACCTGCTCTAAGACCTGAGAGGAGACCCAAAGTAGAGAGCTGAGTGTGGTCCTCAGATCATCAGTGCTGAGCCCGCTCACAAACAGAACTTCAGATCAAGTTCCTCAAAGAGAAGTAACAATATTCAAAGTGGACAGTCCACCAAACATCCATCCACTGGACTGATTTTTTTTTTAAAGATCTTCTCTCTTTTTATTCTTTATGTACAAAGACTAGCATGATCTGTTTCACTGGGTAGACAGCCTAGAATAATCCATTCAGGGTAGCTTAGCTCAACTTAACAAAACCTGTGTCCTTTGTGTACTGATGAAAATGCTGACGGCATATGTTCAGCCCGTATTTCTGGAGCAGACAGTGGCGGTTAGAGCAGATGTGGCAAGAGCGAGATCCCTGGCCGAACTCGGCGTGGATGACTCCAGTAGAGATGCTGATGACCCACCTTGTCTGGGAACAGCCAAGGAGCAAAAGGGAATGAGCTCCCACACGTGCACTCTTTAAATTTAGTTTCTGCCCTCTGGACTGATTTATCCGGCAATGCTGCTCTAAGAACAAAGAAGATGTCTAGTGTTCCCGGAAATTAGTGAGGTGTGATTCTGAGGTCCTGTTCACTCCTGTGAGTCAAGAATGCTTGCCTGCCCTCAACTCCAGAGTTGTGTTTCTGAGGATCATTGGAATTTGGTAAATACATTCTGGGGTTCCATTCTCCACTCATGAGCTTGGAGTTGAAATATTTGCAGCAATTAGAATTTCCATGTTGCTTTTCAAAATGGACAGATTAAGGGCCTCTCCCCCCCCCCAACTGCTGTGTGTTCACTAAAATATCAAACCAAGCACAACTCTATGTGTGTAGTGTGTCTCATAGAAATTAATGTTTCTGAAGTCAGAAAAGCATGGACAAGAATTCCTGGTTCAACACAGTAGAGTTCTCCATTCATATGAATCTTACGGCATGGAAATGAATTATGAACACTGTGTTTTAAGTTTAATCTGATGATGAATGTTGTGTACTTTCCAATTCTAGAGCACGAGCTTAAACACATTAAAAAGGAATTAGGAACAAATTATGAATTGAGCCATACGTGAGGATCTAGGGGACAGGAAACAAAAGGGAAACAGAAAAAGGGCAAGTCCCCTCTATGGGGTACTGATATTTTTGACCCTTATAACCAGAGTGTTCTACAGGTATGTGTATGCACAGGCTGGAAGGAAAGGCCATAAAAGACTCCTCCACAAGTAGTGATTTCACCGTGACTTCACCTCAGCTTGCAACACTTCAAGTATCATCTTCAAATCCCTGTTCCTCTACCTACACAAATACATGCGTGGAAGAATGCGATGCATACCATGTGTGAGACTACTTTCTATTCGGCAGATTACTGAATACTTAATATCTTAGCTTTGTATACTTCCTGGATTTCGAGTTGAATGATTTCTGCTGTGCTACATAAAGACTGATTTTTCTTTGTTCATGGCCAAGCTTTTGTTAAATACCCCGACTTCTTTGTTTCAGTCATCACACTTTCTAGTTTTAGAATTTTTACTGGGTTTGTGTATATAATTTATGTAGCTCTCAACTGGACTCTATTTTATCCAGGCTATTTGTGATATTTTTTTTAAACATAGTTTAACAAATCTCTTAGAGGTTCAAAATTTTATACCACTATTTTCAGTAAGTGTTGTCTGTCTGATATTTGGAGTATATTTCTGAGAGACCTTTATGACTTTTTCTTTCTTTGGTGGAGGAGAGAAATGAGGGAATATAAATTGAGTTCCATCTTGGCAGGTAGCTACCGTGTTGCCAAATGACCTGTGACCTCTGAAGGTTTCTGCATTCTCTTTTCATAGGCTTCTAGTTAAAAATTAACACAGAGATTTCTAGAATGAAACACTATGCAAACCAAGAAACAAAGTCACACAGGCCTTCTACCAGCTCTGGTTTTCTGAAAATAGTACATCCCCCAAGACCATGAAGCATCAGAATATGGTCAGTTCCTAGCTCTCTCTCTCTCTCTGTCTCTCTCTCTCTCTCTCTCTCTCTCTCTCTCTCTCTCTCTCTCTCTCTCTCTTCAGTTGTCCATTGTACGTTCTCCAGGGCAACAATTCTCAAGCTGTGCATCCAGACCCCTTTGGGAGTTGAAGGCCCCTTACACAGGGCTCACCTAAGAGCACTGGAAAAGAGACATTTACATTGTGATTTCTAAAAGTAACAAATTACAATTATGAAGTAGCAGTAAAAATGTTTTTATGGTTGGAGTCCCCACAACATGAAGGACTGTATTAAAGGGTTGCAAAATTAGGAAGGTTGAGAACTGCTATGCTAGGGCCTCTCCCTGTTCACACACAGTCAATGTTTGAGCCAAAACATGTAGGGCTTATCATCATATTTCTAACTCACTTTGAATAACTTCCTTCTCTTTGGCATTCTGTTCTATAATTTCCATCGGCTTTGACAGCATATTATTTTTCTTATTCTGTTGATATATTATCTCAATATTCTACAACATATAGGCAGAGTTATCAAGATGATCATTGCCAATATGACACTACATTTTGAGGAAGAAGAAAGAAAAAGAATGAAGATTTATGAAAATATTCATATATAGATAACACAGATAAGGAAATGATAGATCCTGTGATTTGTAGTGTGTAGTTACACCATGCGAAGTAGTGGAGAACCAAAGGAATTGGGATTTTATTATGAATTGTTAGCTTTGCCAGGTAAAACAATTCCATTATTTGCAGGAATGACTTTTATATCTTTTAAGCATCAGGGCTATGGTTAAACAGAGTAACAATGCGATGCATTAATTTTTGTCAATAAAATATGAAAATAAAAATTCAGATATATTCTTATATATTTATACTACTTTCAAATGCTGACCATATTAGCATAATATATAAACTGGTGATCAATTAAAAAATATATAACTGAATATTGATTTCACACTTATGATATAAAGCTTAAAATGTATTAAATCTATACTTAATATTAACACTAACAGAAATATCTACCTCACTTCAATATAGGTCTCACTTGTTTGATTTAAACATGTCAATGGTCTTGACAATTTCCCTTTTCGTTGCTTATATGTTTATAAAATACTTCAATGGAAGTAGGATAATCAATTTTCAACATAAAGTTTAATATATGTAAGTGAGATCAATTAAGCATTCAAATGAAAAATAACATTGGTTATGTTCCACTTAAGGATACTAAGATTGGGTTGATTTGTGAATAAAATTAAATTAAAAATGAAATTAAGAAGCATAGGGAATAAAAATTAGCAAATTAAATCCTAAAAATAACATCAAATTAATTTTTTGTTTGCACAGAAGTTGCCATTAATGTTACTTAAACCTTCTTTACACTGTTTCTACAGTGGTATGTCCACTTTCACATACAACTACAGATGTGAAATTATACACTTCTTTGATTAATTTATTTCCTTTCTATTGCCTATAAGCTTTACTGTGGGATAAAATAAACCAGCATGCTGAGTTTTGTACTTTATTTTCCCAAGAGGAATGACCAAAATAATCGGTCAAAATGTATAGTTTAAGTAGGGCAGAGTGACACATTCCTGTATCCTCAGCGGCATTGCAATAAATCTCAACTTGCAATATACCAAATACAGGATTAATATTTATTGGAGAGTAATTTAGCACTCACAGTTAAAAGTTACACCTTAGGATGATTCTTGAGTGAAAGGATGATCCAGGCGATGGATGCTGATCCAATCTCCCAAAAAAGCAGAATGGGCTGCTCAAGATCCCAGCAGCCCCTTTTGAATGGGGCTGGCCACAACCCCTGCAGGCTCCCAGGACTCTGGTTACATGCCTCCCAACCTTATCGGCTAACACCTGAATCTTACCACATTTCCCCCTTTTGTCTAACTAAGAAGGTTCTAAACTAAGACTCTCTGCAATAGGAATTATTATAAGGTAATATCTGGGAGAGGAAAAGGTGTAAACTACAACTAAAACCTAATACATATAAAGTACATCATATATTTCTAGAATATTGGTAGATGGTGGAGTATATAAATTATTTCAACACTGTTCATCTGGGATAGTCAAAATCCAACACCTGAATGTTCCTTGCTAAGGGATGATAGGATATTAACCTTAACTACCTATTCTTCAACCCCCTCAAGACCTGAAAAAGAAAATGTATTACCTGAAAGTGAAAAGCACATGAGAGTAGTAGCTTCCAAAATTTGGGAGAGGACAGTGACACAGCTACCTGTACAATCACCTATGGTTTTCTGTGCTGTGGAGTATCCATCATTTTGGCTACAGGCCTATAATATCAGACAGATCTTTTCAGAAGCAGGGCATTTTTGGAGGGACTGTCTTATCCTTTCCAGGTAGGTTTTGTCAGTCTCCATCTATCATCCTGTTCATCCAGATTGGACATCGTGTAGGTACTGTCAGCATTCAAGGTAAGGGCAGTTCTTTACCCAACCAGCCATTCTCTGTCAAAAGGACAAAACTCCAAAGGAGTATCCTTGATGCTTAACACCATCTAGTGAAGGGAGCAGTTACACCAGGAGTCATCGCGTCTCTTGAGGCTGAATTCTGAATAACAAAATGTTAAATGCCATACTCTCTGGGTCTATGAAATGGTTGAAGACTCCTGTCTATCTGTGGTATTCTAACCTGTATCTAGGATGACTGTGACATGGCAACTTAAGTAATGTTGACTGCAGCTCTTATCATCCTAAGAATTGAAGCCTGTATTGTAAAATTAGGTTACCTATAAAGTAGTGTACAGTCTCTGAACACTGACTTTTAGTATGACTGTCAAACATTAGCCAGAGGTATATATACTGTGCAAAATGGTAACAGTATTTTAGACATGTATACACATATATATCATCCAAACAGGTATACAAAACATCTTGTGCACATATCATAACTAGCACAATCATACATTATATCTAGTATGGTTAAATGCAGGTAGAAATTGTATAATATAAATGACAATAGTGTACAAATATTTTAATCAGAGGTAGAAGCATATGTAAAATATAGCAGTTACAGATTCAATGTTTATGTAACAGTAACAGACTCAATTTTATATCAATGTACAAGTTGCTTTGGACATAGAAAACAATTTCAGATTTAAATTTGTACCAATATACAAATTATCTCAATCAAACATATAAAATGATTTTACAATTGTATCAATATACAAATATCTATGCCAGTGCAAATTGTCTTTGGCTTATCCCATATATTTGGCTAATAATTGTTTATAGATAGGTAGAACAATCTACCTTTATCTATCCTATCTATTCCCCTTTCTCTTCTTTAAAAGAGATCCTTGACGCTATATTATTGTTCTGACTCAATCCAATTTTAGCTCATAACTATTATATCAGAATAATAATTACCCATAACCCTCAGAGGACAAAACTTATTGGGAAAGGGGGCATAGTTTTGCATAAAGTTTGCTTTCTGTTGACTTAAGGGCAATGGCATCTCTTTGGAATCCTGTAAAAGCTAAAACGATGCTTAGATCCTAATGGACTGACTATTCACACCTATAACCATTCTCAGAGTACTGGGTAAATCCATCTGGAATTCTTATTAGAGATGTGATATGAAGGATAATCATAGAGAAATATCTTACAACTGTTTTGAATAGTCTATTTTCTAAAAGCAATTATTGAACCATTGAGTGGTGTACACCAGGTTCTTGATTTCTCTATTTCTGTCTGTCTGTCTGTCTGTCTGTCTGTCTGTCTCTCTCTCTCTCTCTCTCTCTCTCTCTCTCTCTCTCTCTCTCTCTCTCTCTCTCTTATTTCTTTTTTCAAAGTAGGAATCATCTCAGTGGGGGCCCCATTTTAGTTCCAGATGCTTCATAGATGGCTGATAGGAGAAAATATTGTTTACAATGGAAAACTTAAGCATTATTGACACCCAAAGAAGATCTTTACATCCTTTATGACTTCAGGAGAAGATTGTATGCAGAGAAGATGGTTGGGAGGTGTAGCTACAGAGAAAAATAAGATTAAAGATGAAGTTATGATGATATTGGTCCCTCAACATTCTGTCTTTTGTCCCATACCGGGTCTTTTCTGATATGTGACAGAATCTCTCATACTTTCTTTTCCAATATGCTTGGGTTTAGAGAGGGAGAAAGCCACCCACTCCAACTCCAAATCCAGCGTTATTTATAGTCAAACCAGGACCACATTTTTTTGAAGTATAGATGTAAGATGTAAAGCAGTGAAAATTGAGAAATTACCCGGTTGCATATTTGTATCAGTTGTTCTCACAGTCCTTTGTTTAGATTCCTTCATCATCAATCTACCTTCCATCGTATGTCACTAACCGTTCAATATCCAGTCAATGTCTTAAAGACGATTGTATCCATTCTTCTGTAAAGACAAAATTGAGACCTTGCCCTGGTTTTGTTAAGTGTGTTTTCCTTACCATGCATCCCTTTGTTATATTGGGGATGAGCAATTACTTTTCCTCCTCAGGAAGGGACTCCTTTTTGAAGCAGATCTTTATTAATTTTGTCAGTATTCATATCTATTCTTTTCCTGTGGAAACAAAAGCAAAACCCCTATCCCATCAAAATACATATCCTGGCTTCCATTCTGAAGTCAACACATCCTTGAAGTAGATGGGTTGGTTTATCTTGGAAGATTCTCTATTATCCAATGTCTCTCAGCAGCTGATGTTCCCTTTTCATTAGCATTAAGAAAATTCAAGGTCAATAAGGCACTATGCAACCTCTCCCTGGGTTTTCTCATTTTTCTTTTCTGTTCACAAAGTGCAGTGAGATCTCTCTACAACTGCCTGACCTATAGGATTGTGTGGTATTCCTGTAATATGCTTTATATTATAATATCCAAAAATCAGCTTCATTTTTTGGGAACATAAACGGAAGCATTGTCAGTCTTAATCTGAGCGGGAATTCCCATTATGGCCATGGCTTCCAAAAGGTGAGTAAGTACAGCATCAGCCTTTTCAGAACTCAGGGCAGTCGCCCATTGCATTCCAGAGTAAGTGTCGATGGTATGATATACATATTGCATCTTTCCAAATTCTGTAAAGTAAAACACATCTTTTGCCAGACCTCATTTCTCTGCATACCCTTAGGATTATTTCCAGCAGATAAAGATGGTTGTTTATAGAAGGAGCAAGTGTTACAATTCTGTAGAATTTCTTTTGCCTGATGCCAAGTGATGGGAAAACTCTTCTTTAGTCCTTTACTATTAACATGATGTTTCTCATCTGTGGCCTCCAGCTCATTTCCTATTAACAACTGATCAATTTCCTCATTATCTTTCACTAGAGGGCCCAGAAGACCTGTGTGTGCCCTGATACGTGTTATGTACATGGGATGTATTCTATCTCTGACGATATCCTATAGTTGTATGAACAGTAAGGTTAAAACTGTATCATCAGGAATGAAGTCAGCAGTTTCAATATGTAAAACAACTCCTTCTGCATACTGAGAGTCAGTTATTATGTTAGGAGGTTCTTTAAAATCCAATAACACCATAGTAATTGCATATAGTTCTGACTTCTGAACAGAGTTATAAGGGCTTTGAGCCACCTTAATTAAGCTTTTCGATTTGTAACCAGCCTTTCCTAAGTTTTTCACATCAGTATAAAATGTAGGAGCTCCAGAAATGGGGTTATCCTGTACCACATGAGAAAAGATCCAATTAGTTTCCTTTATAAATTGAATTCTCTTACTTCGAGGATATTTGTTATTAATCTCTCCTTAAAAATTACTACAGTCCTTTTGCCAAGGTTCACTGTCTGCCCATAATTGATCAATTTTGTCATTAGTCAAGAACACAACAATTTCTGCAGGGTGTTTTCCAGTCAATTAGTGAAGTCTGAATTTACCTTTAAAAATCAGCTTAGAAATTTTTTCAATATATGTTTTCAGCTTCTTGCTTGGCCTATGTGGCAGAAATATCCATTCTAATATAATGTTTTCTCTTTGCATTAAGACTCCTGTTAGAGATTGTCTAGAGGGTAAAATAATCAGTACGCAATCTAGGTCTGGATCCATGTGATCCACATGTGCTTCTTGTAGTTTCTTTTCCACCAACGCTAATTCTTTCTCAGCTTCATCTGAGAATTCTCTGGGACTATTTAAGTCCTTTTTACCATCTAAAGTCTTGAACAAATTAACTAGTTCATAGTTCTTTATACCAATAATGGGCTGTAGATGCGCAATATCCCCTAGTAGTTTTTGAAAATCATTAAGAGTCCTCAATTTATCTCTATTCAATCTCACCTTTTGTGGCCTAACTTTCTATAAACCTATTTTTATGTCCTAAATAATTGATAGAATCTCCTCTCTGTACTTTCTCTGGGGCAATTTGTAGTCCTCAATCAGACAATATTTTTTTCAGTTGTTCAAACAGTGTTTCTAATGTATCTATGTTTGGATCTGCCAACAAAATATCATCCATATAATGGTAAATGATAGATTGTGAGAAGTATTTGTACAGTACTTCTAGTGGCTGTTGAACAAAATATTGGCATAAGGTGGGACTATTCAACATTCCTTGGGGAAGGACCCTCCATTGGTACCTCTTAACTGGACATGGATTATTAAGAGTAGGCACTGTGAAAGCAAATTTTTCGTTGTCCTGTTCTTGTAAAAACAAAACAAAACAAAACAAAAAAACAGTCCTTCAAATCAATAACTGTAATAGGCCATCCCTTAGGTAACAGGTAGCAGGGGTATACCAGATTGTAAAGAGCCCATAGGTTGAATCACTTTATTAATTTCTCTCATATCTGTCACCATCCATCACATTCCAGATTTCTTCTTGACAAGGAATACAGGAGAATTCCATGGACTGGTTGATTCTTCAACATGCTAAGCCTGTAACTGCTCCTGTACTAGATGTTCCAAAGCTGAAAGTTTCTCCTTTGTCAGGGGCCATTGCTGAACCCAAATAGGCTCTTCTGTCAACCACCTCAAAGGCAGCGCTGTGAGCATCCTTTTAGGTTTGGCAGCTATTGAGCAATTCTTTTGCACAACCTGAATGGTTGATGAATTTTCTTCATAGCATTTTAAAGCATCACTTTTAGAAACATAATTGAGTTTCTGGTTGATAATGGAACCTGGAGGGATTTTAATCTGGGTATTCCATTGCTGTTGAAGGTCACAACCCCATAGATTCACCGCTATGTCAGCCATATATGGCTTCAACCGTCCCGTTTGGCCTTCTGATTCTATGCATTTGAGCCATCTTACACTCTGTTTCACTTGAGATATTGTTCCAATACCCAGAAATTGGATATCCACTGCCTGTGAAGGCCATCTTAAATGTCATGATGTGGGGTTACAATCGAAACATCAGCTCCAGTGTCGACTAACCCTACATATAAATATCATCTACCCATACTTTCAGTTTTGGTCTTTGTACATTTAGAAGTCTGCCAAAATATTCGTGTTGTGGTTTTTCTTGGAACTTTCAATTTCTTGCTTGAATTTATTCTATTATCCAATGCCATATGATCTTCTAGATTAGGCATTGGATTTCCTACTCATCCTGAGAATGCTGCTGCTCCACTGTGACTGGATATGATCGGACTTTCCTTGGCTTTGAAATCTGATTTTTGGGGGGTTTCCCAATGGTAGAGGGTTGCCTTCTTTGTCTCTTATAGATTTACATTCATTGGTCCAATGTCATCCTTTACCACAGCTTCTGCATAACCCAGAAAGCAATGGCCATCTGTTTGAATCATACCTAAAATGGATATTATTTCCAGAAGTATCTTGTGTACAGTTCTGTCTTTTATGGCCTGGTTTACAACATTTAAAGCAAGTGATGTCTTGGTTCCTCATCCTAACATTAACAATGGCTTGGCCTACCCAATTTTCTTCACTGCAATAGAGACATTCAGCATTTATTGCATACTAAATCCATTCCTCTATTGGTGCAGATCTGATCTTTAAAAGCATAAGCATTCTCTTACATTCCAGATTAGCATGGTCAAAAGCCAGAGAAAGTATTAACTGCTTCCTAACTTCTGTATCTGATACTGTTCTATGTACAGCCTTGGTAAGCCTCTGCAGAAAGTCAATATAAGGTTCTTTTAAGCCTTGTTTTACCTTGGTATGAGGCTCAATTTTTTGACCAGGTTCCAAAATCTTTTCCCAAGTGTTCAATGCAGCAGTATGGCACAGCAACAACATATATTCATTATAAGTAGTCTGAGCCTTGACATCAGCAAACATGCCTTCACCAAGGATTTGGTCCTCAGAAATGAAAAAGCCCCTAATTTTTTCATTTGCTCGAAGGCCCTAGCCTCCTCCCTAAACCAATTTCTCCATTGCAAATGTTGGCAATAGTCTAATACAGTGGCAGTGATCTGCATCCAATCACTAGGAATTATCCAGTTTTTTGTTGACCATGCATTTAGAATTTGTTTTACATAAGTGGAGTGTACCCCATGAAGTAATATGGCTTCCTTAAAATCCTTGATATCTTTCATATGTATTGGCTCATAATTATACTCTACAAATTCCAGGGACTCCCCATGTCCTTTCTTTGACTGAACAGTAACCAGAAACAATACTTGTGGGGAAGGGGTAGCCCTGTCATGATTACCACCTTAGGTAGAGTGTCTTCATTACCATAATATCTCATTGGGGTTGACCTGAATTGTTCTCTGCAGAAAATGCATTACCATCTTTTTCCAGTACTGCAATAAGGTTCCTCATTCCTGAAGGTTGGATACTACTAATTTTTCTAGAGCTTGATTTTCGTGATGAAGCAGTCCTTCCAGTGACCTTGTAGAACCAGTAATTTTTCGATCTACATCATTAACATAAGTAACAAATGTCTCATAATTAACAAGTTTTTTATTCTCTTCATTAACATAATTAACAATTTTTTGTTCTCATCATTAATATGATTAATGAGTTTCTTATTCTCATCATTTATGTAAGGCCTGCATTTTCTTGTACAGTTTTATCCATATCTGAAGAGGAAGCTTATCCAAAAGCTTGTTGTAACCAATTTCTAGAAAATGAACCTTTTCTTCCATTTTAGTGTTTGAAATTTCCATATCACATATCCTAGACATCAATTGTTGATTTCCAGATTTCAGCTTTTTCATTATGCTCACAATTTGAAACATAAAATATAAAAATAGACCAAAAATAGCAGGACTGGGGCACTTAAGCCCTCAAGATATTCATTTGAGAATTTCTCAATCACCATGGAAAAGTATGACCTGAAGTCATGAATAGAATAATTTTCAGCCATTACCTCAATTCAGTTGCAATGATGATGTTTGGTCAGCAGGTGGCGCAGTAGCCTTCAATGCACTGTTCACCGGACTATGGTGGACTCTTAGCAGCACTAGGCTACCTACAGGCCCTACTTCGTCTTAAGAAGCCCCAGCAGGCACACAGACTGAATAAGAACATTAGGAAAGGCAAAGTCTCACACGACTAAAACAGGACAGTATGACATAAATTGCACCCGCCAATGTGTTCTACAGTGGCAGCATTCCTCAGTGCTCAGTGCACATAAGCCAGGCACAGACCTGGCTCAGAGACAGCAGTGGGGATCACGGTTAGGCTGCTGTGGCCAGGGGACAGAGCATTATAGACAGAGTGGGCTACAGGAGTGATAGTTAGGAGTGAGAGTGGAGCTTCCAGCCCACACACTGGAGTGCAGTCTCCCATGGCTGAGCACTCTGCCTGTCTGCTTTCTGGCAGTGCTTAAGGCATGGATGGGTATAGTAAGAGGTTTCTGGCCCAGACTTTCAGGCCTAGCCTCAAGGTTTAGGCCCACAGATCCACAGACCTGCAGAGACACACAGATGCTTACAATAGTTTTAGCTGATTGGCCTAAGGCCCGGGCATATATGCTAACTCTTTACCCTTAATCTAACCCATCCTGATCAGCCATACAGCTCAGTACCTTTTCTTAGAGCAGCATAGTTGTCCTCTGCATCTTTGGGCTTCTCTCTGGCATTCTGCTCTGTTCTGCCTGTTCCTAGAGTCTTCTTAGTCTGGTAGCCCCACCCACACTTCCTGTCTGCCTTTGGCCAACCAGCGCTTTTTATTAAACTCATGGGTGGGGACAATTATTTACAATGGAACAACATAATCCTCCTACAGATGGGCTCACCAGCCCCAATATGCTGGCAGACTAGATGCCAAGCCCACCCAAGGATGCTAGCTATTGCAATAAATCTCACTTGCAATACACCAAATACAGGATTAATATTTATTGGAGAGTAATTTAACACTCACAATTACAAGTTATACCTTAGGATGATTCTTGAGCGAAAGGATGATCCAGGCAATGGATGCTGATCCAATCTCTCAAGAAAGCAGAATGGGCTGGCCATAGAAACTCTTATTAAAAAATAAAAACAAAAACAAAACTGAATTTTGAGAAGCTTGCATTTTTCAGAAGTTTGGCCCATTATTATCATAGAGGAAGCATAGTTGTGTGCAGACACACATGATGCTAGAGAAGGTCTACATCGTGATCTCCAGGCAGCAGAAGGAGAGTGTACACCACAATGGGCATAGTTTGAGCATATAACCTCAAAGCCTGCCCCTATAGAGACACATTTCCTCTAGAAAGACCACATCTACTCCAAAAAGGTCTAATAGCGCTACTCCCTATGTATCAAGAATTGAAACGCATCAGTCTATGGAGGCAATAACTACTCAAACAACCACATTATACCCCCTGGCCCTCATAGACCTATAGCCATAACATAATCCAAAATCCATTTACTCCAGCTTCAAAAGTCCTCATATCTTTCACAGTCTCAACAATGTTTAAAAGTTCAAATTCTCTTTTGAGTTTAATGCAAACTCTTTAGTGTAATCCTCTATAAAAATCAAAATCAAAAAACCAGACCACGTAGTTCCAACATATACTGGCACATGATATACATTACCATTTCAAAATCATGGAGAGGAAGTTTACTGAGGAAATACTGAACCAAAGTAAGACCAAACACCAGTTAGGCAAACTCTAAACTCTGAACTCCAATGTCTGATGTCAAAACACTCCTCAGATCTCCAACTTTTTAAGCTTTCTTGACTAAAACATACTTCTTTCCCTTGGACTGTTTCCATTCCCTATTAGCAGCTTTCCTTCATAGTGTTCCCTTGACCCTAGGATCTCCAACATCTTGTAGTCTCCATGGCAATCCAAGCTTCAACTTCACAGCTTTACATGATGGCCTCTCTTCAGCCCTGACACATGCCTAGCCTCAGCAGCTTTACTTAGATATTGAAGAAGATTTTATAATCATTTTCTTCTATCTGTGACTCTAATGTCAGAGGCATCTGGCTGAAGCTGCCAAATTCTGCTGCTGACTGGGTTTGAAAAAATGGCCTCTTTGTTCAACTACATCTTTACCAACTTTCTGTTTTGAATGGTTTCCTTTACTACCTAAACCTGACTGTCCAAGAAATCACTTGGTAGACCAGGCTAGCTTTAAAGTTGGAAATCCACCACCTTCTGCCATCTGAGTGATGGGATGAAAGATGTGCATCAGAAAACCTGGCTCTGAGCTTCTAAGTCCTTTTTACAAATTGGAAGCTTAGATAGGTCAGATTTTGCCCTGAAGTCAACACTCCCTTTATTCTAATTAACATCCAGTTCTTCTTTAATCTCCTTGGACATATGACTTAGCTCTAGTCTACACACTCACCTTGGAAACTGCTGAGGTCAAATTGTTGGGGAAAAAGAAAAATCCTTTGTGTTCATTCACTGAGTCTATATGCATTGAGCAAGACGGAATATGGAGAAATTGTTGGGTTGGTAGACCATCTTGAGGTAAAAGGCAAGACAGATGGTGACTGTCAAGGACTGATCCCAGTAATACATCTTAACAAATTGGAGGTTTGATTGCGTTTGCATTATTGTAGATAAGAATGCCTTGTGTGTAGGGAAAGCTGAGAGTACCTTCTCTGTATAATGTCTAGAGTACTGTGAACACTAGAGAGGCTAACTTAGGGTTTGGCAGGAAAGGAAGTGGGATAGTTGGAAGTTGTTCAGGTTAGTCTTGGCTATCAATTTGACTGAATTTGGACCCGTTGCTGGCACAGCTGTGAGTGATTATTCTCATCTGGTTATTTGAAGAGGAAGACCCATCCTAAATGTAGGTAACACCTTCTCAAATGACAACCAAATAAAAGGGGATACAAAGACAAACCTTTGGTTTTGCCTTATTACCTTTAGATTTCATTGGCAAGTTCATCTGCGCTGCTGCTGCATTCCTCTGCTGCTATCAGATCTAGCTTCTTCAGGTTCCAATATGGACTAAAGACCAGTGGCTTTCCAGAGATGTAGCAGGTCTTGTATGTAGTCTTAAGGACGGAGCACTTAATGGGTTTTAAACCTCTCCAGTGTGAGGACAGCATTTTCTGGGATATCCAGACTATGTTGTGTATGCCAATCTAATGAATCCTCCTTTAAGATGCCTTATAAACATATAAACATATCCACCACCTGAGGAATGTTGGCTAAAGCTAGACTAGACTAGATACATGTAGATGTCATAGTAGGTGTATGGGTAGTTCAATTTAAGGCCTTTCTATTGATGATTCCTTCTCCTCAAATGCCTTACCCAGGTTCTAATTTTTCAGTATGAAACCGTGATTGCATCCTTCAGACTTTCAAAGAGTGCTTTGTCTTGTTTTTTTTATCTACTCTAGTTTTCATTTAATAGTAATAATTCTGTTATTTTTTTAAAAAGTGGCTGAATAAGTTAATGACCATCAGAACAAAGTATAGCCATGTAATATATCTATCCATCTATATAGATATTACTCTTGGAAATTATGCCACAGTATGAACACCCTGAAACACACTGGATGGTAACGTGCTGGTGATTATTTTGGATGTCAGTGTCTTCCAAATATATACCCTACACTGATGCTGATATGGATAGAAAGGCCACTCTGTTCCTGAGAAAGCAAATAGTGGTTTGTCAGTTTTTTCAATCAAGACAAAAAGACAGAAGCAGTGTATGTATAAAGTATGAAATTGAGATTAGAATAAAAGGAAATGGGTTCCAAAGGCAGAGTAGGCATGTAATGCCAAGACCAAGAGAAACAACCCCAACACACAAGGACAACATTTATTTTTTCCTATGGTCTTTTGCAGTAACTCTGAAGTACTTTCTGCAAGCGATCCACTCAATTTAAATATTAAAGGATTGCACAGTGGAACCAGTGACCTGGGTCACCTTACAACATGGCAATGATTAGCATCTGAGTTTCCACTTGTCTTTCAACATTGACTACCCCTGCCACACCCAGCTTGCTAATATATTTTTCAACAAACCACACCAACATCTGACTCATTTATTGATCACTGATCTTTCATTTACATGTAAATACCTGAAATATATGTATTCACCTGTTAGTGGAAATATTAACCCTTTATGGATTCACACAGAAAATGAAATCAGGAAGAAAATCTATAAATTAAGAACAGCCATTGTTTGTGGGTTCCCTGACGTAAGTCTCTCCCCCTTATTGTATTTCCTGTTCTTGTCTTAGCAAATCTTCCTAATGGTGACATGGATAGCAGCCTAATTACTTCTTTATATTTGTAAACAGACTTAACATAAATGCCTAAGGACATTTCAGGTTTTGAGAAAAGCAATAAAATCATAAGAAATGCTGTGTTTTCACATTATAGAGGCTCAATAAAAAACATTGTTTACATGTCCTAGCTCCTATGTATAGAACAGCTATAAACATAAATAAGCAAGAACCTGTGTAACAAAGAACGGAATCTGTGAGGTATATATGCCTAGGAGTAGTATAGTTGGCCCTATGATATATATATATATATATATATATATATATATTGATATATATATATATATCATATATATTGATATATATATATCAATATATATTTCTAGTATTTTGAGGAACCATCACTGTTTCCATAATGGCTCCACAATTGTTCAATGGTGCTAAGGTTTCCTGTTCACCACAGCCTTGCAAATATTTGTTCTTTTGTTTTCTTTTTCTTAGTCATTTTCAACTGAGGAAAGATGAAGTCTCTAAGTAGTTTTAATCTGAATTTCTATGACAGCTAAGACCAGGTATGAGAAGATAAGGATAATACAATACACAAGGAAATTTCATAAAGAAAAATGAAATCATGAAAGTTGTAAGTAAATGGATATAACTGGAAAACATTATGCTAAGTGAAGCAAACGAGACCCAGAAAGATAAATAACATGTTTTCACTTGTATGTGAATCTTAAATTCATATATTTAGATTCATGTGTCCAATTTGGAATTTCTATAGAATTGGATTAGAAAGTGGCCATAGGTGGTAAGGGTGAAGAAAGTTCATATTACAAGAGGGAGGTAGTAGAACACAGGTGATATGAAAAGGAAAGTATGAATAATAGGGAGAGATGTGGGGAAGACCAAAGAGGGGATTAGGGAAAGGCTAGATAATCCTAAGGGTCTTTGAAAAAGACATGAGAATATACTATTTTATGAGTATCATTTATACGTGTGTGTGTGTGTGTGCGCGCGCGCACGTGCGCACACATGCATGCGGGTGTGAGCACAGGTGCGTGCATGCACACACACACACACTCACACACTCACACACACCATACATACACATACCATACACACACATGCATAACCCTGCACAGGAGTTTCTAAATTTTCTCCTCCCAGAAACAGTAGGCTGCCAGATTAAAAGTTCAATGCCACATGAAGGGAACCTCCTCTTTAGTTCTTAGTCAGGAGCATCGTCATAGTTACCAGTCATGGTTACCACCAAAACAGAACATACTGTTGCTATTGTTCTTGGTTACCCACCAGTATTTAATGTTAAGACAGACCTTGCTGCTGAGAACACCACAGTTTTGGTCACAGAAAATGGAGAAATCAGGTTGATGCTGGCCGGGAAGCTTCCTCTTACTTTGTGGTCTACTTTGCAAATTTTCACAACTCATCAAAGTGCAGAGAATAATTGTCAATGGAGTGCTCAGCTGCAAATGGGACATCTGTATCATCAAGGCTCAAGAAGGATGGGATACAAAGGTTTTAACAGTCCAAAGTCAAGGAGGACCAGAATGAAAGTTGTTTTATAGACATAACAGGACCGTTACTCTTGTGAATTCACAGAAGTGGTGCTTACCTTCACAAGACCTGTGTATGATCAAGCCAGTTAATACTCTATCATGGAAGGGACAAGGTTACCTAGCTCACACCCTTAAGAGAGAAACTCTAGAGAGTTGATGGCTTCTGGAGGAGGATGAGTCCCATTTTCAGGATCCCTGATGCATTAACTACACTCTAGCACATGACCTGATAACCATGAGTACATGGGCAGCACTGATTGGACTCAATGACTTAAATAAGGAAAAAGAGACACAAAGGTTAGGCAGCTGAAACTGAATCTAAGAACTGAGAGCAGTGGGGGAAGAATATGGTCAAAATAGGTTTTGTGAAATTCTTAAAAATTAATAAAAAATATACTAAAAAGAGAAAGCAAGGAGTGTTCTCATCCAGTTTTGTTCTCAGCATAAGGAGGAAAAGAGTCATAAACAAATGGATGAATGGACTCATATCATAAAATAAACTTCATAAACAATCATAGGTGTTCATTGCTAGGAGAAATGAAAAAGTGAACATCCTGCCTACTTTATTTGTAATGTCTTGGTCATGATGAAAAACATGGAGGAAGCCTGCATTTAACAGGTCACTTCAAACCTGGAGCTCTGCTCTCTGATATGTTAAATGAGGACTGGAAAGCTCAGTCTCACTTGCTGCATGGGCATATAAGTGGCGATATGTCACCATTCCCAAATACTATATGAGGACTGAATAATTTTACCTCCTTTCCTTACAAAAGGATTCCATACCCCTTTCACACTGGTGACCTGTCTTGGCAGTGGAATGTGAATTGGTGGGACATACACATAAATGGACACAAAAGCAGAAAGATGGAAAAGCACATGTTTCTGCCAACAACCTGGCTTCTGTTCTATCCACTGTGTCCAAGGTGAGGCTGTCCTAACTCTGATTCAGTCAGAGGTAAAGATTGTAGTCAATGTGTAGCTGCTGGTATCTGTAAAAAAATTATATGACTAATAAATGCGTGTTGTGAACCATGGAGGATTTTTTTTAGCTTGTTTGTAAATGTAGTAAAACCTCACAGAATCTGACTAACACAGTCTATGAACCACAAAAGTAAATATTCTGCACCCCCACCCATGGCCCAGATACAAATTAAGCTGGAGTATCAGAGCCCAAGAGAGGGTCAGATAAGAGTCATAGGTTAGTTTAAGAAGAAAAGTTAAAAAGTAATAAGTCTGAATTGTAGACCAAGCAGCTTAGACTTAATATAAACCTTTATGTGATTATTTTGGACTTTGAGTCCAGACCTCAAAGCTAGAAAGTTCTTACTATAGTGTTTTACCAGCATGCAGGTCTAAGTATCATGTACACACCTGATACCTTCTATGGATAGAAGAGGGCATTAGATCCCCTGTAACTGGAGTTACGTGGGTACTGGGAGTCAAACTTGTGTCCTTTTGAAGAACACCTTTTAACTTATGCATATGGAACACTCTAGTACCTATGTCACAACCTTGCAAGATTCTATATAACAGAACTTTGGCTTTACTTTTCCTGCAGTGGGAATCATTTTATAAAACTTCAGAATAGAAACTTAAATATTTCATAATGAAAAACAAAGTTTCTTCAATTTTAATATATGTATACTAAGAAAATATAATTTGTATACATTGAAAAGATTTCAGGGGTGGTGTGTGTAAATACTTATGCATGTCTTATACTGATACATGCATGGTTAAAAATAAACATTCTAATTATAACTCATTCTTTTAGAGTTTGTCATCATGCTATCTCTGAAAGAAAATATTTTAACATTCTTTGGTAGAAATAAACTATTTCAAGTTTAATCAACAAACCAGCTAGAGGCATGCCTGGGGCTTGGAGTTAGCCGGCTGTGTTCCATCTTGCTTTTACTTTGCTGTTTAGTTAATTAATATTTTAGCATTTGGCTGTGAACCATTTACTTTCATAAGGTTTAGTTTCTTCACCTGTATCCCATACAAACTAGGAATGTCCCAGAGGCCTAATGGAAGTGTTAAAATTCACATAGGTCATCCAGGACAGTGTGTGTGTGGGTGTGTGTGTGTGTGCAGCAAGAACACAGTGGGTCCTGTCTGCTTTTCCTTTCTGCTCTTAACATAGGCACCAGAGTCCTTTGTGCATTATATTCCATTGTAAATAATTGTCCTGCCTACTGGTTTAATAAAAATGCTGATTGGCCCATGGCAGACAGGAAGTGTGGGTGGGGCTAGCAGACTAAGAAAACTCTGGGAACGGGAAGAACAGAGCAGAAATACCACAGAGTTGCCAGAAGACACAGAGGATAACTATGTTCCTCTGAGAAAAGGTACCAAGTCGCATGGCTGAACAGGATAAGAATCATGGGTTAGTTTAAGGGTAAAGCGTTAGCAAGTTATATGATGAGCCCCAGGTCAATCAGAATATAATTATTTTAAGCGTCTGTGTGTCTCTGTGGGACTATGGACTGCAGATCCAAACTCTAGGCTAGGCCATAAAGTCCGGGCCAGAAACCTAGTACAACACTCTCTCTTCCTCATTCTGTCACCATGATGACATGTCAATACTATGCTATTTTGAAAATGAAAGGACTGGGCACAGAAGGCTAAAAAAATATATCTAGTTTCCAAAGAACTATGTGAGGACCTTGAATCTAAGGCATTTGATGGGCAAAATTTCTGTCATTTCATAAATTGGCATTGTGACTAACACTCATTCCACATGCTGTGTTGAGAACGCTGAACAGCTACACTTCAGAGGAAGATTGGCATTTGGCACCTGCCAATGAGTTCAAGCATCTCTAGTACTGAGAGCCTTGGTTTCTTCATGAATTGTTAAACTTAAGTGGGAAAATGTTTGTGCTGCTTAAAACAGCTAGGAAACTCCAGTCTTGTAAATTTTCGTAGTCAATATGTATTTTTCTCATTTGGAAGTTTTCTTGTTTTTTTGAGAAATCCACTAGGTTTTTATGAACATGCATTAACCAATTTGAAATTATCTCATCTGTGTAAATTGCATTTAAAACATCTGTAAATTGAATAGTTAAATAGAAGTCACACTACTGCAAGATTACAGATGGCTTTAGTTTATTTTATATATTACCAAAAGCATATACTGTATTGTAATTATATTTATCATTAAAATACACAGAATAGTAGATTCTCAACAAGGGCTTATACAACTTACAGAATAATGATGTTAGGTTCAAAGGTGAGAAATACAAGAACATCATTAAAACGCTCCCATAATTTCAACACATCATAAGGAAAACGATGTATTTTAAATAGTGGTCTTATGACTTAACATATCTGCCTGCTCTATTTTAATAACATTTTTCTTCCTGTTTTGTTTCTTTTTTTATTGTCTTCAATGCATATTGGCCACTATAGTATGCTTTTGTTGCTTGTCCATTGTTTAACACTTGTGTGCACTTAATTTAAATTATGTACATTGAGAAAGTCTTTGTAAGCCATTGAATGCATTTTGAATTGCGTATTCACACAGATACCAGTTTTTGCATTGGCTCCACGGACAGTGGATTCTGTGAGTGAAACAGAGATGTTGTATGAAGTTTGCAGTCTGTGTCTGCAGAGCAGCGCGGAAGTGATGAGAGATGGGCAAGAATACGTTAGTTTGTCATGTATTCTGAGAAGATACCATTCAGGATGCACAGTGGATGGCATACTGAGAAAGCTAGCATGAGGCCCATGCTTTGATCCAGGAGCCATCAAATTCGTCACCAAGATAGTTACGTTCATTGGGCTGAGGAAACTTTAATGAGAAGAGACCTTGAGAGAAACTCAAGAATATACTATAGTCCATTTAGGATAATGTGTTGGAGTGAACTTAATGTAGTGTTCAAAATAGAAATTTAGGGTTGTGGAATAGAATAGTTGTTTAAATATGTAAAGATGTGTTACATTTATTTCTGCTGCATTTGTTCAACTTTGTAAAGATGTGTTGCTGTTTTACCTTGCCTACCTAAGGCACCTGATTGGGTTAATAAAAAGCTGAATATCCATAGCTAGGCAGAGGAAGGATAGAAGGGGCTGGTAGACACAGAGAAAATGGGAGCCAGCCAACCAGCCAGGACCCCAGCCAGCTGGGGCCAGGCAGCCAGAGATGGAGTAAGCAGGAATGCAGGATGAATGATACACAGATGAAGCAAATGAGCCTCAGGGAAGCACATAGATGAATAGAAATGGGTTAATTTAAGTTTATAAAGCTAGCTAGAAAAAAAAGACTAAGCTAAAGCTGAACATTCCTAATTAATAAGTGTCCATGTCATGGTCTGGGGGCCGGAGGTCCAAAAAGCTTGCTTCAATTTAGAAATTTATATACTGCAATTAGATGGATTATATGATTATACAATTTAATTAAATGAGTAATAATAAACAGTTCTGACCTGATGCTGGTAGAATTATGAAATCTCTCTTTGTAAATCAGGCAATGAGACATTTATGAAAAGGTGTTAAATACGAATTTGGGCTTGCAATTTTGGTATGTAAATGAGAAATCTGGTCTGAAAAAATATTCATTTTTCTTTTACTGAAAGTTATCACAGTTACTGAAAGCATGGGAAGGAAAGCAGAGAGAGCCAAGCTGGTCACAAACAGCAGCAAAGTTTAAACGCCAATAAGACTTTCTTTCATTTTACTATTCATATTTTGTAGAAAAAAGTCTTTAAATGGACTGTAAGGGTCTTACCTAAACTGTAGCTTGTCAGAATAACTTTGTAATATACGAAAGTGTACATTCCTCACATCAAACACACCAATGAAAACTATGGGTTTCCCTTTCGAGTTTGAGTCTGAATTGGACAGTTACTTTGAGACAAGTATTTTTTTTTCTCTTTCTCATCAAATACATTTTATTAAACAACTATTAAAATCTTATTTTATTCACTGAGTACCAGGATCTCCATTAAATTTTTCTTCTATGCAGGACTGTCTTTTGTGTACTATATAAAGTTTAAAACTGTTTCTGGGCTTCAGAGATGGCTCACTTGAGTTAAATGCCTCCTATGCAATTACATGGTCCCGAGTTCAGATGCTAGCACCAGTATATTGCATGAACTCTATTTGGTATCATAATAAAAGCCTCAGAGCCAGAAACTGGGGTAAAACTGAAATATCAGAGAGACAGAGGAACAAGAAATAGCCAGTTCTCAACTAGCTAACTCCTCAGGCTAAAAGAGGTAGATCCAGGAATCCCCAGACTGATTGCCTCCCAGGGCTCTCTCAGTCCTCTGCCAGCCTAAAGGTAATGGGAGCTGAGGCAAAGCACTAACTCCTGCCTCCTCACTTCCTCGTACAACTTTCCTAACGCTAGGATTAAAGGTGTGTTTCATCACCACCAGGCTTTGTTTGGCCTTGAACTCACAGAGATCCAGAGGATCTCCACCTCCAGAGTGCTGGGATTAAAGGTATGGGTCACCACTCCCTGACTATGGCTAAATGTTATCTGG
Source organism: Phyllotis vaccarum (assembly GCA_033318265.1). Taxonomy (NCBI): domain Eukaryota; kingdom Metazoa; phylum Chordata; class Mammalia; order Rodentia; family Cricetidae; genus Phyllotis; species Phyllotis vaccarum. The sequence goes on from JARWLC010000016.1 coordinate 16,370,159, forward strand.
CTCTGTCTTCTGATTTCCAGGCAAACTTTATTAAATGCATAATAAATCACCATACCAATATAAGAGAAAGGTATTGTGGAGTGCAGCTGACATTCCACTGCAGAATAATGAGGTAAAGGTGAGGGGGGGATTACTGGAACAGTAGGAGATCGAGGGAGGCTGAAACAGTGCTAAGACCTGAGAGGCATGGTGCTTTGGCCTGACTAAGGGCAGCAAGGGAAGGAAGGAAGAAGGGATAGAGACAGACCTAAGGAAAAGATGGAGTCAATTGGGTTGTGAATGCTCTGATGGAACTGAACCTACTACCATAAGAACCCAGAACCTTAGTGAATTTAGGATGTACAGCACAGAGGAAGAACTAGCTCATCTAAGTCAGATGTCTCTGTAGGAAAGCTTGGGACAGTAACCATCTAGGAAGAGAAAGCTGAAGTTGCTGTTTTATACACACACTGTTCTATTATTTATAAACACTCATACTTGAACCACAGGAAGAATGGTTCGCTAATTTCAGGCCTGACCTATATGACAAAATAAAAGTTTTGTCAATTTCCAAGGGACCTTTGTCATGGTTGTGCCCTTGTCACTCAGGACTTCACTCACTCCGGGCTTCCTCTGTTCTCTACAAAATAGCAAGTTCCAGATCCAGTGAGAGATCTTGTCTCAAGAAGCAAGGCAGGGAGCAAAGGAGAAAGACCTACAGCTTTCCATTCATAGCTGAGCATACCCACAACACGTTCATTACACTCAAAGGAACATGGGAAAAAACTGAATTGCACAATTTTCTTTGCAACCAAGATTACCAATGCAAATTTGATACTTCCAGTTAGATACATCACCAAAGGGCTTAAGTCAACTTCTGATTTTATTCAAACTCCATTTGACAAGTAGCTTTGTGGGAGATAACAGCTTGTGGTAGTGTCTATAATGTCTTGACAGGCTAGAGTCTAGTCTCTGCTGTTTTAGATGTTGATGACATTTTTAGCTCTGGAAGGTGCCTCTTTCTCAAGGTGTAGTCAGTAGTGTGTAGTGTAGAAGCCTGAATTCCAGCCCCCTGATCCCTGTATCACAGCCAAATCCATCCAGCTGAAATTGAATAATTGAGGCCTCAGCTGACAACACTCTATACTCATGGTCAATCGCTGCTGCTATTTGCATCCTAGAAAGGCCACAGTAGAGGTCATTACTCCAGTACTAGCTGTGAATTTGTGACAACTTCTGCATGAATGACCAGTTTGATAAACTCTAGATAGACAAAAATATCTTGAGGTATTTCTCGCTCCTTCACAGGAACAATGTTCTAAGTGAATTCCCGGGAGGAGAGGAGAATTAAACACCAGGAGAACTGTTGGTAAAGGAGAGCCATTTAGTTTAGTATAACATATCGATTAATGATGAATTTACAGTGAAAAATACATTCAAACTTAGTGTCCAGAGCCCAATTTCAAAATTTATAATTCCTGGGTAAAAATAAATGAGTTGCTGTCATAATTCACAGTACTAACTTACGTCCATTACACACAAATTGAAGTAATTCATTTTTAAAAAGCACTTTATTAGCAGAAAAAGGAAGAGAAGATTCACTTCTATAACAAAAATCATAATAAAAATGTCAGCTTATTCTATTATAAGAAATAAGATCCCTTCATAAAGACACAGATGCATCCATTTTATCACTAAAGTATTTGATACAATTATAATTTATGACATGCCATGTGGCCAGTCTAAAGGCATAGAATATGTTCTTTTCGAAGTATATGATGAACAGAGTTCTGAGCTTGCATCCATTATGTTTAGTGTACAGGAAAAGGAAAGGAGTCTTTGGTCTCCACGTTTGAGTTCAGTTTTTTTCATAGACAAGAGCTAAATTTAGACGCAGAAGCATCATGCATGGAGATCCACAAAGGTGCTTAGCCTCCTTGACCAGGTGACGGTTACAATATATTCAGTGAAGAAATAAATGGCATGAGACAATGAAAGTAAGACAAAGTGATGAGTTCAAAGCTCAACATGGATGAGGTGCATCTCAAGTTTAAGCACAGCTGTAGCTAAGCAAGTGATGAAGAGGAGGATGAAGCATCTTTGGCACCAGCTGACTTGTCTCAGGTTGTTGAAGATGCATTATATTTGCAAATCATGAAAAACAAAACCCTCCAATTTTTCATTTTCTTGCCTGTAATTTAGAGAAAACAAAGGTTTGCTTGCATAGTAGGTCAAAGCATAGCATTACAGCTATGCATGATAAAAAGGAAGTAATAGCATTTGTTGTTTGCCTATTATATTTTGGGCAGAAAGTATTCAAACACAGAAAATTTAACCTTCCTATTTTGCTTATTGAGGAACAGCAACACAAAGTTCTTCTAGGAGGCATGCAGAGTCCCTGAGGTGAAGTGTGCCCTGTGTGCCTTCCCTTCTGTTCGCAAGGGCACTGTCTCTGCTGCTTCTCCTTTGAAAGAAGATTCATTTCTGAGAATTCTTTCCACATCCCGATGCTCCAGCATTTGAATTCTTCCCCTCATTGATAGAAAATGAAACACTAATACAAAATGAAACATTTCAATTTCAATGCAGTTTTACAAAATGTTCTCATCACATATTTGTTATGCTCATGAAGATGATGTTATAAATGTGTGTGTGTGTGTGTGTGTGTGTGTGTGTGTGTGTGTGTGTGTGTGTGTGTGTGTGAATGTCTTTCTGTATGCTGTGAATAACAATCTTTAAATAAAGGAGCTGTTTTGGCCCATGACAGGCACCATAGAAAAAGTAAGGGGAAATCATAACATAGGTAGGAGAAGCAGGGCGGAGTCAGACAGACTGAGCCAGCCACCCAAGAAGAAGCATGTAAGGAACACAGGTGAGCCACGGGCCACGTGCCAGACAGATTAATGGAAATGGGTTGAGTTAAGATGAAAGAGCAAGCTAGCAAGGTGCCTGAGCCATAGATCAAACAGCATGAACTTAATATAAGCATCTGACTCATTTTGGGGGGGGGGAGCAGCTGCAGGTGGCTAAGGGGTCTGGGGCTACAGGTCTGTGGGTCTGGACCTCTGGCCCCCCGGGACCAGTAACCTTAATGTAACATGTGTATGAATATATATACATATAAACACCAAATATGTTGATATGCAGGTAACTGTTTATCTGTAATTCATAAAAGCTGGTGAAGTATCAGGCAGGGATTGGGAACATCTGGGTTTTCCTCGTGGATAAGAAAAAGCCCTAGTGAGTTAAGTGTAAGATGATCTATTGGTGCTAAATGGGCTTTTAAGCGGACTTAGGCTATTTCTATACAGAATCCTGGTTTATGAGAAAATTGTAAACTAAAAGTGAGTTCAGCATTACATTGATACTTTCTTCTGTGCTTTTATCGACTAAAAAGAACTCTGTTGCTCCGTAAACATATAACATTTGGAATGATGGACTCATTAGACAGTGCAGTAAATAATTAGCAACATTAAGGGACATATTGAATCATATTTTGCTAAAGACCTGGAGAAAGCTGAAGCAATTCAAAAAATTCATTCAACCTTCGTAAACAGATACACATAGTCCTGTGTGGCATGTTAAGCAGAATAAAAAGTTGAGATAAGGTTTGTGTATTCTGTGAAAACTCAATTAAAAGCAAAGAATGGGTGAGAATAAAACCTAATGAGAACAAACATTTTCAAAGAATCAAATTCATGAAGTCTAAACCTCAAGGTCAATGTGTGACCCAGGCCAACCTCAGTGAGATACTCATTTTAAGGTTAGTGGTATCTAGTTATAATGCAAGCTCCATCCCATTAACAAGAACTATGCTGTGCATTTAGCTATGGTGTTCTAGATGTGCACACTGAGTTTACACAAGATGATACATGAAACATACACTTACATATAGGACACTCTTAACCTAAGTGACATTGTCCTTTCATTGTAATATGTTAATTATCAGATAAGACAAATGACAAATGTAACAGGAAAAGTGACTCACTTGTTCCTTTCATGGGGACAGGATAGAGTATTCAATCAACATACTAGCATTTTTTTGTTATAAGTCTTAGAAGTTAATCATTCATTCACATAAAATTTTTCTTTCAAAGGCAAGCATGTCAAATCTGCCAAGTTAATTATAAAGCATGGGTATCTATGGAATAAAGACCCATTAATGACAATGGGGATCAGGAATGGTTTTATTTTTAGAATTTTCACTGTCCATTCTTTGTATTTTAATTCTAGTCAAATCAAAGTGATGTGTAAAACTCAAAGAGATCTTACCAGCTTGTATCTTTAAATGTATAGCAATGCCTACATTGGATATAATGTGACTGGTTTAAATAAAGGCAACATTTGGATATTAAGGTGGTTTGATAAGATACATCAGTTGTCAGTCTAGGCTTAGGTATTTGAACAACTGACCACTTGGTTCCCATTTGGTGGAGCTATTTTTGGAAGTTCAAGTAGTGCAGCTCTGCTGTAGGAAGTATGTCGTTAGGGTGGGTTTGAGATTAAAAGGCTCACACCACTCCCAGTTCTGTCTCTATGTGTCATGCCTACCTTAGAGGATGTGAACTCTCAGCTCCCTGTTCCAGCTTCCTTCCTCTGGTTTCCATTCATGTTTCTAACCACGATGGACTTTTCTCCTTCTGGGACTATCAGACACAATATGTTCTCTTCTTTAAGTTGTCTTGGGTCATTATTAATGGATATTGATATTAATAATAACATTCTAATCATTAAGACTATCAAACTAAAAAAAAAATAAATGAATAAAAAATTATCAAACTGAGATTTTTCTTTCATCGGGAAATCAAGAAAAAAAAAGGAGTTGTCTACCAGTTAAGAAAGACAATTTTATTTGAAGCTCAGTTTTTTCCTTGTGAATAAAATATGTATCGAGTAATGTTTTTATAACTTTTTTCAAATGGCCAGCATTTGACAGTTATTTTTTATTACTCTGATATAAAGGCTCACAGATGGTAACTTTGTATGTAGGTTTTATAGTTGTATTATTTTTTTTTTTTTTTGTACCATTATAAACTTTGGCCTTTGGAAATCCTGGCCTTGAGTTTCCCCAAGGATTGACAAGTTGCTGCCCACATTCACCTGATCCTTCATGAAGGATGAACTGAACAACAAATAAATAGCCATGGCTCTAAATCAGGGGCACTACAGTGTAGCAATGGAGAGGAGCGGGCTTTAGTTCATGTAGACGTGGGATAGTAGAAAAGAGAGAAAAGAGACAACCTCCACATTGCAGGACAAAGCATGAATAAGCCCCAGCATAATTCAGTGATGTAGATATCATCAACCCTGGTGACTCAAGACTTCCACAGTCTTCACATACTTGCAGTCATGGTGAGGAGCTGCCTGGATTCCACATCTTTCATTTGTTTTCTGAGAAAGAGCATGCATTTTCTTCCCATATCCCAGTCCTCTGAGCACAGGTTTCTGTAACATATGGATCCACAGGCAGACACACTGCTATTCTAACTTGGACAACAGGCTGCCCCTGAGCCCACTGAAACTCATTGTAAGTTTCACAACCTTTCTTTGACTCTGTGTAACCAACCTTACTCAACCAAAAACGTGTGTCACAACCCTGGTCACCAGTACTGTTGAAGAACTAACTATTGTTCCATGTGTCTAGCATCATTAGTCCTGTCACCACGTGACCACACAGTAAGTTTGTCACCATTTAATGTACCACACTCCCTGGTTGTATCACCTTTTTCACTTGGCTCAGAAGTCAGAAAGGCTTTCTGTTTATACGTCCTCATGCTATAGACCCCAAAGCCATCAATGACAAGGAAAATATTGTACCAACGCATAGTAAAGTGCTCATGGCCCACTGAATCTGGAATGTATCCCATGGTCTCATGTCTTGACTGGTTTTCCGTCTGTTGGGGATAATTCGGAAGTCTGTGGAACAATTTGAAAATGGGGCTTGAATGACAAATGTAATTACTAGAGTTGGGCCTTTGAAGGTTCCATTCTTGTCCCTGGTTCCAGCTCCATACTCTGCTTCTAGCTTTATGAGGACATGACTAGCTAACTGTCACATATTTTTGTCGTCACTGAGTTGATCTGTCTTGCCTTCTTTATCATGTTGTACTAAAATCCCCTATATCCTTGGACCAAAATACATTATTTCTCTTTTTTTTCCTCTCAAGTGTTTTGAAACCAATGGCATGGATATGACTATTGGAGTGGACACCTGGAATAAAAGAAAATTCAATGTAATTTACCAAATCAAAATGCTAAAGCCATCTCTAGAAGACAAAGCTTTTCTCCACAGTGTATATGTATTTATTTTTATTTCATGAGTATGGGGGAATGTGTGCCTAAATATAAGTACAACACATGTCTGTGTCCAGCCTACAGAGATCATAAGGATGCTTCATACTCCCTGGAGCAGGCATTACAAGGGGTTTGGAGCTGTTGTGTGGGTGCTGAGAACCAAATCTGTGCCTTTTATAAGCATTTCAAGTGCTCTTGATCACTGGCAAATCTCTCTAGCTCCCCAAAATAAACCTTATAAATTCAGTAAAGACAAGTTATCCACCTGATATGCAAATCTCAAAGTTGAAACAGAAAGAGTATAGAAAAAGAAGACAGAATAATGATTCCAAAATGACATAAACATGCGGCAGTAATCTCCCCCAAAAGGGTATTGATGTTAGGCCTGCTAAGGATTTTAAAGGTGATTACAAGTTAACTCAGTGAGACTCAATGGAATACATAAGAACAATTCAACAGGATCTAGAAAGCAGTTCATGTTATTAGTGAGAAATTTAGCAAAGAGAGAGCTAATTATGAAAACATCATATAAGTCATTGAGGTTAAGAATAGTTAAATAATGTCATTGGAAACTTTAACAAAAGACTGAAGCAAGCAAAAGGAAAAAATACAGGAAACTGAATACAAAAAAATTGAAAAAGTACCTTAAATTGAAAGAAAAAAAAAAGAAAAAAGGAAAAAAAAGAAAATAAAACAACAGTTATTTATGGGATACCTTTAAATAAGTAAATATGTTAGAAATGACAAAGATAAAGAGAAGACAATGGATACAGAAAAATTTTGTAATAAAATAATTACTGAAAAATTTTCTAATCTTGGAAAAAACATAAATATATGTCTAGGAAGCCTACAGCACCCCACCAAGTAGACATGACCAGAAAAGATTCTCAGGATTGTACACTGAAATAAAACTTCCAAAAATATAAGACAAAGAAAGAATTTTAAAAACAGCATGATCAATCTTCTAACTCTTACTTAACAGGAAATCCCTCCATCTAGCAATAAATTTCTCAGCCCAAACCTGGAAGCCAAAAGACAATGGCATTAAGTATTCCAAATATAAAATAAAGACTCCAGTTGACAATTAAGAATGCTATATCCCATAAAGTTTTTCTTTATAAATAAATCGAACTTCAGAAAAATAAACAAAACAGGAAGGAATTCATTACAAGATCTACGTGCAGAAGGCAGAAACGCTATAGCAAAACCAGGAAAAACATTCTCGTGAAAGCATGAGGCATTGTAAATCACACTAGAAGAACAAACACAAGAGGAAACAGAAAAGGAGCAGCCCTCATCAATACACTAAACTATCAAACTGCAAAGATGTTCAACATGAGGGGGGAACAAGTAGGTGTATTCAGATCAAGTAGAAGAAAATTAGAGGACTAAGTCTTGGCTTATCATTAATGATTTTGAATGGCAAAGAAAAAGTACAGATTAAGTGAGCTGATATTTTAAAAGAGATTCAACTTCTTTGTTATTTTAAGAAACTCACTTACCCACTAGCTACACATAAAGAGAAAATAGGAAGGCCTGGAAAAAGATATTCTGAGCAAATAGAAACCAAAATTGAGCAAGACTAATTATACTTTAGCAAAGAAAATTTACTTTAAGATAAGCTATAAAGGCACACAAAAATGGGAAGTCTGTGGTCTTCTAAGACTCCATCCATCAAAAAGATATAATGACTGTATGTGTGTCTGTGTGTACTCACTATCACAGAATATAATATTATAAAATGATGAGAAGAAGAAGCCTACAAGGCCATAATGTGTAGAACCTCATATTCTCATCAACATATAAATAATTAGACAAAGCCCCAAAGATTTATAAAATTAACATGAGAATTAAGATAAGAGGGTATATGACTCAGTAGTTAAGACACTGGCTTTTTTCTAGAATATCTGGGTTCAGTTCCCAGAACCCATTTAGTGGCTCATATCTGTCTTGTGGTAGTTTGAAAAAGAATGCCCTCCATAAGTTCATATATTTGAATGCTTAGATATCAGGGTGTAGAATTGTTTAGGAGGTTTAGTGGGTGTAGCTGTCTTGGGATGGCTGTGGTCTTGTCAGAGGATGGATGTGTGTCACTGAGTATGGTCTTTGAGGTTTCAAAAGCCTAAGCAGACTCTCCCCCCCCCCACTTCGCCTGAATTTTGGGACCTAGAATTCCCAGCTACTCTCCAGCACCACACCTGCCATGCCTGTCACAGTGGTCCCTGCCATAGACCATGGACTAAACCTCTGAAATTGTAAGCAAGACCTAATTAAATGCTTTCCTTTATAAGTGTCTCTTCTTAGAAACAGAACATCGACTAAGTCTGTCTGTAGTTCCAGATGTCTGTCCTCTCTCAGCCGCCTCAGGCACTCTAAGCACATAGTGCATAGATATACACATAATTTTGTCCACACACAAAATTAAATTACATTGAAGAAATTTAAAGAGAAGAAATGGATCTAACTAGTAGTTTTTACAGATTTCATCTAACAGAAAGTTTTGTACAAATAAAGTAAGGCAGACCAGAGAGCCATTCTTCTGAACATGGAATATTATGAAATCAAGGCTATCAGTTTTAATATGTCCAGGAATAAAAATAACATCCTATATCTTTCAAGTAAAAAGGGAATAAAGCTAAAAATTAATAACAATGATAAAAATAAAACTCTGGAAATTATACAAGTACATGCAAACTGAATCCCATACACTTTTATAATGAGTCACTGAAGAAGTACAAATAGAAATGGAAATGGTTCATTGTAAGATCCATTTGAATATGAATATGAACATTTGAATATGGAGATATAATATGTTAGACTTCATGGAATACTGAAAAGCAGGGCAGAAATTTAAGCCAATAAATGCCAATAAGCAACAATTAATTTTAGATAAAGAACCTAATAATTAGTCTAAGATGTTAGTGACAAACAACACCAATAATTAGTAGGAAGAAATAAAATAACCCTCACAGAAAAAAAAAAAAAACAGAAAAGTTCCACTACAAAATAGACATTGTAATTCTGAGTTTTTAAGATTCATTACATAGCTATAGTTCTGCATGGCACTTCTTTAAAACATGGTGCTCAGTAGTATAGAGACTCAAACCTCAATAGATCTTTCCCTGTATATTCCCAGTATACCCACTCATCCCAACAAAGGCAGGCTTTTCAGGAAATGGTACAGAGTGGGGCAATAGGGAAAAAAGAAACCCTGATACAGAAAAGTATAATTTGAATTTGAGCTTTCAAGGTAGACAGAGACATCAACTAAAAATGGCTCTAAGGTCTAGATGTAAGATTTGAAACTAGATTAAAGACTTGATAAACCTCGTAGGACATCGCTATAGATAATAATATTTTTGATAAGATCCTCAAAGGCTAAAGTATAAAATATAAAATTGGACAAAGGGGGATTATATCATTAAGAAGCTTCTGTACTGCAAATGTAGTAGTCAAAAGCGTTAAGAATGAGAGAACATACTTCAGCACTGTTCATTTGACAAAAGATTAATATGATGGTTTGATCCTGACAATCATCTTAGAATCAGCTAAAAGACACACTTCCTGGAAGATGGGTAAAGGTATTTTCAGGAGGGATTAAACTGACAAGGGAAGATCTCCTTCCACATAGGTGGGACATTCTTCCCCCCATCCCCATATAAGGTGTTCTGAGGAAAAAAAAAAAAAAAAAAAAAGCAAAGGTGCTTGCTTACCTGCTTTCATGTCTTGCTGGTCAGTGCGTCTACTCCATAATGCCTCTGCTGTCATTCTTTGGCCAGTTTTCCTTGGCCTTCCAACAGTGACAGGAAGCCTGAATCTCTGAGAGTCCTCCAGGCCTTTGGTACAAGATTAGGACTATTTAGGTATCTAGTATTTTGAAGTGAGCAGGCTACTTGATTCTCAGCCTCACCTGTTGGCAAACTCAGATGACATTCTCTAAGCAAAAATCTAAACAAAACATCCTTTGAAACACAAATTCATTCAATCAGTTCTGATCTTTCTTTTTTTTTTCCTCTCAATCCCAACTAATAAAATCAATGCCTGGACTATGCAGGTAACTTAAGAAACTAACAACAATAAATACAAATATTTCAATTAAAAGTGAGAAATGGTATATATATTATATATATATGAATATATATATGAATGAAACATGTTCAGTATGATTAGCTACCAAGTAAATTAAAACCTAAACCTCTATACAATAGAATAATGACTGTCAAAAAGGCCAAAAATGGTGTTATTAAATAAGTATGTGGGAGAGAAAGGGGTCCTAATGCACTGTTGATAGAAATAGAAATGGAAATTTTTAGAACAGCACTATGAAGAATAATATGACAGTTCCTCAAACAGTTAAAAATAGATTTACCTGGTTAGATTGGCCATTGTGACACAATCTAGAGTCACATCGGAAGAGAATCTCAATGAGGATTTTCTAGACCAGCATGACCTGTGGGCATATCTGTGGGGGGTTGTCTTGATTACACTGGTTGGTGTACGAAGACTTGGACCACTCTTCCCTAGGCTTCAGTCCTAGACTGTAGGAGAGAAGCTAAGTAATAGGCATGCATTCATTCATTTGCTTCTTCTTTTGACTGTGAAAGTGATGTAAGATGTAAGTGGCTGTTTTAAATCCCTGCACCTCCAATTCCCTGCTGGGGTGTGCTGTAACCTACAACTGTGACCTAAAGTTAACCCTTCCCTCTAGGTAGATATCTGTCTAGATGTTTTAGAACATCAAAAAAAATTAAACTGGGACAATATGTGATATAAACTAGCTATCTATCATTCCCCAGAGAATATATGCAAAGGAAATGCTTGTCAAGACATTATTCATAGTATCTTACATATTGTATCAACCATAGTATTCATAAACAGATTAGTGGTAAAGAAAATGTTGAAAATATACATATGGAACATTGGTCAAACATAAAGAAAATATTTCTTCAAAGAATGTCATTTGCAAAAGTAGTTGAAATAAGACATTATATTAAATGAAAGAAGCCATACTTAAAAGTAGAATTATCACATTTTTTTTCTCAAATGTTGGAACTGAAAACACAGTCAATATGAATGTTGTAATGATTGAGAGAATGGTTCCAAAGACTGGAGAAAAAAAGTGGAGAGAAGTTGGATGACAGGTCCTGAAACCCAGATAGAAGAGCTGTCGTGTTCCACGTTAGGGTGGAGTGACTGTACTCACAAGCTACAATTCATTAAAAAAAAAAAAAAAAAAAAAAAAAAAACAGAAAAAAGAACTCAAACGCCCAAGCATAAAGACTTTAACAGGAAGTAGAAATGCTAATTGTCATGACTTGTTTGTTACATAAGATGAAATATTACATTTTTATGAAGATAAATCATCAAACTTGCCTCAAAAATTATTATGAAAAGTCTTATAAGCTTTCTTAACATATATATTTACATAGATTGCTTATGTGAATAGATGTTTTATCTGCACGTATGTATGTGTACTATATGCATTCTCGGTGCCTGTGGAGGCCAGAAAAAGGTCTAAGATCCTCTGAAATTGTCACTATAGATAGTACTGGAATCTAACCCAGGTTCTATGGATGAGCAGAAAGTGCTCTTAAGTGCTGTCTCAACTCTTACTCCCTAGCTTAATTATATTTGTAACTTTATCAATACTGTCAAAACACTCTTAGCATTAATACATTGGTATCCTGGCATGAAGTTTTTTAAATTAAGAAAATATGTATTTACAAATTGGCATGCGTAATAACTTACATAAATAGGCAGGCTAATATTCACGCCCTGTAGATATCTTTTGAACTCAATGTCGTCTTGTCAGTTTTTGACATTCATTCAGTTGATTACACAGCCTTATAACACATAGTACATGTGGGCTGTGGGGAGAGGCCAGCAGACTGGATAAACAAATGTAGGAATTGCTTCATTACAGTTTCCTTTTCTGCTTAGCCACTACTGAGCCAAAGGTAAGACCTTGGTGAATGTAAACTGTCTTCCTTTAATCCTTTATCCCACTCACAGTGAGCTTTTATATGCTTAGAAGGTGGTAAGTCCCGCAAAAATGCCGATTGTCTGATTGTCTGGGCTTTGCTTTGTTTAGCTCTAAAGAATTTACATTATGACCTATTTATTAAGAGTGCTGAAGTGGGTCATTCAGAGTTCAAGTGCAAAGGAGAACCTGTATTTGCATATGAATTGCCCTCATACTCAAACAGCCAATCAAGAATTGTCTCCTTTCGAAGGGCAGGTGGGTGGAGAGGAAGATTAGTTAATGTAATTTATACTCTCGTATCAGATCGTCCTGTGTGAAGTGATTAATAAAAGAATTTTGACATTCTTTTCAAAACTCGAAGATTCGAGTGGTTGTGGTTGTCCTTGCCTTTGGAAAAGGACAGGAAATAGTCATGCCAGTTGTCCTTGCTGCATTTCCTCAAAGGGAAAGCTCAGTGAATATGGCCATGTTCAAGGGAATACAGCCATTTTGCAGGAGATTTTAGTAATTTTTGTCACTTTATACCACTAAAATATCTGCGTTACAGATTATAAAACTTCAACTGGTGCTTATCATTTGATACAAAGAAAAATAAGAAAACAACAGTAAATATTTTCCTATTGACTCTTTATTATTCCAAATATTGATTGTATTTGAAATCCTAATCATAATATGAAAAATTGAGGATAAATAATAGATACCTCGTTGTACTAGCTACCAGTCTGAATAATGAAATATTAAGTCCTTTAAAATTTAATGATTGATAAAATACATTTAGTTCAGTAGAAAAAAGAAAAAGTTGAAAATTTGGACATTTTGGTCTTGCAAACTACATTTTCTTATGCACTGAAGTAATATTCGTATGCATTATATAATTTATATGCATGAAAAGATACCACCTGATACTGAAACTGTATTAGCATTTTATTATCAAAATAATAGTTGCTGTCATATTAGCTATAATAAAGAGAGAATGAGGTTAATTCTGACTTCTTTAAACAGATTGTACAGACTGGGGGGTGGCTTAATGAGTAAAGTGCTTGTCTTTCTAGGAAGAGGACATGAGTTCAGTCCTCAGATTCTACATTAAAAAGTTAGCCTAAGGCTTGTAGTCAGTAAACCCAGCCTAATCAATGAGCTCCAGGCCAGTGAGAGACTGTCATACACAGAAAAATTTGCAAATGTGAAAATGAACAAATCTCCTGAGGAATCACACTAACATTGTTCTCTAGTCTCCACATATACCTGCACACATATGACCTTGTACACACATGCACCTGCACACACAGGATCACACACATATTATATATGTAGAGTACCTATGTGCAGGTGGTTTATGGCATAGGCTGAAGACAGAATAACCCTAAATGATTCTATTTATGTAGGCTCATAAGTGGACAATTAATAATTGCAATTGGTCATCATGTGACATACCTAGTTGCTTTAAGTGTTCAAAATATTGTGAAGAAAACAATCTGGTATCTTTTCTTTAAAAACAACTATGCATTTATTACATATTTATTTAATATGTTTGAGTGTTTTGTGTGGGAGATTGTGTTGTAACTAATTGTCCCACCCACTGGTTTAATAAAAAGCGCTGATTGGCCAAAGGCAGGTAGGAAGTGAGGGCGGGACTACCAGACTAACAAAACTCTGAGAATGGGAAGCACAGAGCAGAACACCAGAGAGAAGTGGCAGGAAGCAGAGGACAATTATGCTGCTGTGAGAAAAGGTACCGAGCCTCACGGCTGAACAGGTTAAGAGTCATGGGTTAGATGAAGGGGAGAGAGCTAGCAAGTGATATGCCTGGGCCTGAGGCTGATCAGCTGAAAACTAATGAAAACATCTGTGTGTCTCTGAGTGTCTGGGGGTCTGTGGGTCTGTGGGCCTAAACCTTGAGGATAGGCCCAAAAGTTCGGGCCAGAAACCTCTTACTACAGTTTTTCCTCCATATATGTCTGTGAACCCTGTGCATGCCTAGTGCCCATAAAAGGCAGAAGAGATAGAGTCCTGTAACTGGAGTTATAGATGCCTGTAGGCAGCCAGATGGGTGCTGGGAACTAAACCCAGATCCTCCTAAGCCAGAGGTCTTAACCACTGAACCATCTCTCAAGCATCTTTTCTTATTTTTAAAAAGCCTTAAGTACTAATCAGCTGGATAATGCAATTAATCGTGTCTTACCCTTCACCTGTTAAGATTTTCAAGAAGTTTATTTCTTATAAAATGTCAAATCTAAATGATTTGAAAATTTAGCTCATGAACAAAATAAGGCAACATTTCATATTGTGGGACGTATTTGTTGTCTGGCTATTCTAGTAGGATTAAGGCACATGCCAGTGAAAGTAGGTGCCAAGAATAGATAGTGGCTTACAAGTAAATTCATCTGTAAATGAATGTGGACATCCAATCAAAAGAACTAGAAGACAGCAGAGGGTCTTGAGCACGAAGCATACTTAGTCATCGAATATGGAACCAATTTTGCCTTGCTAAGCTCTTTAATCATGATCAGGTAAATAAACACTGAAAGCTGTGTTGGTGAGCTGCTGAGAATTACCCTCAAATCGTCCGTGAGCAGTGCACATACATGGCATGCTGGCTGCTTATGTATTTCTGGCCATCTGTCACAATGGCAAAGGGCCCAATTAAAAGATGCTAGATCCTAGCAAGTAGTTTTCAGATGGTTATGGGTTTCCAAGAGTATTCCAAATAATGAACAGCATTTGTCATTTAAGTATGGCTGGCATGCCAATAAAATGATTTAGTATTATATTATACAGCTTATGTCTAACTAAATAGTACAGAGGTCATGACCATATTTTAGTAGGAATTGAAGTAAATAATTGGAAATGACTTGAAGTATTATCTAATAGGTTTTACTGAAATCACTGTATACTTTAAATAGAAATTTAAGTCTTACATTTTCAGTGGTGGGCTTAAATTATTGAGCTAAATTGGATTTATATTAACCAGTCTGGCCTGAACATAGGCTGAGGACTAGGTGGCAAGCCACTGATGTGAGAACGGGGTGCCTGGGTGAAATAGACAGGCTAATTACGAGGAAATAAGGATTGCTTAGTTTTATTCATTTTGGCCATTTATTTTGGTGGCTTCTAGCAAACTGCTTACTAGCTCCAAGCCTCATTTTCTTTATGTTTAAATGAAGCATTGGAACTAAAATTGCTAGTCTTTTATGATTGTATAACGCATTGAAGACTCTCCATTTCTCAACACCCAGACCAATGATGTTCTTTGTATATTTTTAAAATGACTGTCTATCTTGCCCAGTCAGCAAATGTGTTTCTACAGCACTTTGAACATAAACACATGACAGTACTCATTAAGTTCTAGTGTAAATGTATGCATGCTTGAAATCTGTCTCTGCTAAACATATCCTAGGCTTCCCAAGAGCAGACACTAACATTTGGTATATCTACTAATGAACATGGTGTGCATTATGTGCATCTACCTACCCCAAGCTATTTACTATGTTACATAGAAACAGGCACAGCATCTGAAACAGTAAAACTATAGTAACTTTAGAGAAATAAGTAAAGGACACACCACCACATTCTGTTTTTTTTGTGTTTTTTGCTTTCTTTTGTTGTTTTTAAATTCTAATGGTTGTGGATAACCATGCCTTACCTTATGCCCTGGGAAACTTTTGTTTTATAATTTATATATTACTTATGCATTTTTAATGGTTTATGAAATGTGTTCCCACAAACATTCCTTTAAATTAGATGAAGTCCAATGAAGTATTCAGAGTTTTCATTTGTTCTAGAAGCTACAGCCAAACCTCCTCTTTTCAGGGTGTTTCATAGTCTTAGGGATGCTTCCCTGACTTCTCGGCAGACTTCAAAACCTGAGTGAGTTCTAGCTCCAGATAAGACTTAATTACTCACTTAGTTCCTGCCCCCAACTCTCTAGGCCACAATGAGAATTATGCCTTTGTTTATGTAAAGACCTGAACCAGAGAGCTTTTATGCTCCATCCACATGCTCTATCTCAATGTCTCACAGAGGCAATTATAGATTTAATATTGGTGTGTGTTTGTGTGTGTGTACACGTGTACATGCAGAAAGCCAAAAGGCAGTGTTGCATCCTTTGGAGCTGGATACCACATTCTTGAGATGTCCTATGTAGTTGCTGAGAACTGAATGAACTTTGGTTCTCATGATTGAGCAGAGAGTGCTGTTAACTACTCAGCTATCTCTCCAGCCACTAGGCTTCAAAACCAATTTTATTCTAGTGTAAGGATTTTAGATGATAACTAATAATATTCTATGAGTAGGTATAAAAAGTGATAGAGCTGACATTTTCTCAGTTTTCTCATTTAACATCTGGCAAAATTGGATCTTAAACTCAGAAACAAGACTTTGATATCTCCAGGTTTTTATAGATTACGCAGAAAAGTGAACTGGATGAGGCTGTAGCACCCAGACCATCCTTAAGCCATGGGATGTAGTAAAAGTCTTGAGATCAAATAACGACAGGACTGAACAAATGAGGTGACAGAGGCTAAGTATTTCCAGATGATGTATTCAAAGAATGAAATTAGCTAATGGATCAAGGCTTTCATTTCCAAATAAATATTTTATATGACAGTCACTCAAACCTTTCTTTATATTTTGTGCTGTTAAGGTTGGTCAAACATGGCGAACATTCAGTAATAATGGACTCTTCCATGTTAAATGGTAATTATACTAGACGTCTTACTTACTTTTGGAGTTCTTCAGTTTACTTATCTCCACACTAGCTGTGACTTATTTTATTCTTACTTTATATTTTAAAATGACATTAAAGAGAATTGGGAACAGCCAAATTTATGAGCATAATATTGTATGGCATATCTTTTAAGTCTCTAATTTTCCCAAAATGTGCATAACCTACAACCATATAGTTTGTGGGATTGTTTTTCAGAAAAGATTGGGAAGTGTACAACCATTTCCATGTCAAATGTCAGGTTGACATGACAAATGAAACAAGGTGTAGGAAATGTTGGCTGTGCAGATTAAGATAGAACCTACAGTTTTGCTGACAAGTTTGGGAGTTTCTGAAAAGAAAATATTAAAATTATGTTAGTTGTGGGCCTGGAGAGAAGGCTCTGGAATTAAGCTTCCAGAGGACCAAGGTGTGTTTCCAGCACCCAGGTCAGTGGGTCCAAAATGCCTGTAACTGCACCTCCAAGAGATACCACACCTTCTTCTGGATTCCATAGACAATTTTACACAAATGTGCATAACCCCCATCCCCAAAATTGACATAAATTCAAAATAAATGTAAAAACAACAGGTAAACAGATGTAATATATTCTCTGCAATTTTGACTAAAATGATATTTATAAATTTGAAGATAATAATAACAATTTAAAGACATAAATGTCAAGTACCTTTCCAGCGAATGCTCTGGAAAGAGTGCATACAGCTTTATTTATTCATCCAGCTGGCTAATGGTACAACATTGCAGAACTATTACTTAAGAAAAGAATATACCTAATTATCCATACCATATTATTTTCTAGAAAAAAAGGATGTGAGCTAATAGAAAATTGATGAATGTATTTCCTAAAATAGAAGTCAGTTAAAATCTGTGGACTGAACTTTACATGAGTGACAAACAATGGCTGTATTCTGAATAATTTATTCCAGAAACTTCTTTTATTGTTATAGCATAAACCATATTGGGAATACTAAGTGCTTCCCACAGGTGCTTTTTAAAGTCAGCATATTTATACCTAGAACTGACCTTTATTTGAATATTGATATGTTTATTATGTAAGTATGAGTAGAATGGCTGCAGTGGAGTTATTTCTTTTTATAAGATCCAGAGATAGGATATTCTATATAAATGCACTTGGAAATATCTTAAAGTGAAAATCAATTGTGGAGCCCAACAATGTATGTGTTTAAACAGATTCCGGATATTACATGTCTTGAAGAGTGATGATTAGGATTTGACTCAAAGCTGATTTCTTCAAAGTCTTGCCAGTTACTCTTTTAGTATGTTTTGAAAGATATTTAATCAACACGAGTCCTATTAATTTACTTTCCTCTCATCAGAATGTAATTTTGCAGGAGTTGGATATTTGACAATCATTTATCTGTTCTGAATCTCCATTGATGGCGTAATATTTTTGCCAAAAGCAAGTGGACATCAAATAACCAAAAAGCATATGTTGTTTGGATAGAAAATTTAGAGAGTTCTAAAGTTATGATATACAGTTTTGGTTGGAAATTCACTCCTACTACAGAATTCAAAGACAGTTGGTAGTGGGAGATCCCACCTGCCAGAGAATGAAAATGCCAAGGAGAAATGAGGCCCGAGGAAGGACAAGCATGAACAGACATTCCCAGATTGCTTGAGCACACACAGACACAGTCAGCCACTGTCTTTCCCGTCTCCATTTCAGAGAATGACCCTAGAGCCACCCTAGGACTTGATAGGCTTCCCTGGTACTCTATGATCATCCAGAGCTCTCTGAGGGTCGATTTGGAGTCCTTACATTTATTGTTTCCACTGTTTGAGTACATCTGATATAAGATTGTTGTTTGAATGTTTCTCGAATTTTCCCTCACACTCCTACATTCTACCTTCTAGCCTTTTTGTAACTTTATTTTTAATGGTAGGTAAGACTTCTTTAGTGGTGTTTCGGTCACAGGAAGTTTCCCCTTTTCTTCTTTCTTCTAGAATACACTATATATTTTAACAACCTCCCCCAATACAGTGCGTACTTCTCCCAAAGGAACGAAGGCTTGCAAGGAAACATAAAAGGGTGTAAGGTTCGGGACTACACGATCTATTTTATTTTCTTATGGGGGGGGGGCATATGAGAGAGGAGTTTACCTAACTAATGTTCTGTCAGGTAACAGCTGAGGCTCTCCTGTTGAACTGCCTTGGCAAACTCATCCAAGAGTGGAAGAATGATTCCAGACCCTGGAAATAATTGTCATCCCACATTTTCTGTAACATTGAAAAAAAACGAAGCATTCATAATTTAACTATAATCATTTCATACAAAGAGAAAAAGTTAAAGAGTATAATGACATGGGAGAAACGACCCAGCTTTAAGACCGAATGGACAGGAGTCATATTACATTTGAAGCATATTATTCTCTTATCTGCCATAAGACACAGGCTTTATGAAATTTATCCTCAAAGAAATTCAAACTTACTTTGTCTGTCTTAGATTTTATGTTAACTTAGGGTACGATTTCTCTTTCCTTGCTAGAATTTTCCATAGAGAGGGGGAAAATGCTAAAATTTTCACATCGGGAATGCTGCAGCTGAATCCATTTTTTCACAATTTTCTCCTGACATTTGTAACCAGATCACACCAAAGCAGATTACCCTCCACCACACATCCAAGAGGCAGGGTGAACAGTGACAGCGGGGGCTGGCCCGTGTCATTTATGACTTCCTTTGCCTTAGTTTTCAATTGGGCTTCTCCCCTTCCCCCTCCTTGGCAGATAGATTGGTTGGTGGTGTCTTCTTTCTTTCGAACTTGCTAATGTAAGCATCTCTTTATGGGGTTCCTCCTAATGCATTCCATGTTAGCAGAGGCCCAAAGTACAACATTTCTTTAAAAAAAAAAAAAAAAAACACATTTCTTGAGAAACAAGGAAGTGGTGAAGGGGGAAGGGGTAGTAATCGGGCAGATCTTGTTAAAACTATTTCTCAAAGGAGGTCCCCCCTCCCAGCCCAGGAACTGTCCATTAAACCCACCAGTTCCCTGTGATAAATGAATGTTTTCTCTGGCTCTGAATTTCTGTGATTCTTAAATGTTCTCACAGGTTGAAAGAAAAAAAAAGAAATCAGGGTTTGAATGTGTACTGACTAGCCATGACTGAATTGTCTCTGTTAATTACAATGGAAATGTGGGGTGATTTTGCTGGCATTTAAGACTCTGCCTTTTTTCCTTTAGAAATTATAATGCCTGGGTAGGTTTTATCACTATTCTTTTAAGAATATCAGAAAAGGAACCTTAGATTTATGCCACAGTTTTTTTCTCTCTCTCTTGTCTGCATTTGCCTGATTTTTTTTTTTTTTTGAGTGCTATTCACAATAGCAGGAAAGCAGTTACGTCTTTGAAAAGCACAAAATAAATCCCATTCACTCGAGTGAATAATTGCTCAAGGTCATCCATTCGTTGTCTTTATCTTGATTGGTTGAATTAGTAGCTAATAATGGTGTTGAAATGTGAATGAATTATTAGCGATGGGGCATATTTGGGGGAGTGTCAGGAAATATTCCAGGGCAATTAAGGTTACCCAATAGCAAGGCCTTGTTCCCAGCAGCTGCCTCATAATCACTATGTTTAAAGAACAGGAGGGCTTACGCTACGATTATAGCTTTTATATTGTCTGCCTGTAGAAGTCATATTTGGAATTTATTCAGTTTATTTTCTTGCCCTGTCCCTTTTGTTCTGATTCTGTCACTTGCACGTTGACTTAAACATGCTTTTTATGAATTAAAATAGGCATCAGCATAGTATACAACACAGATAGTTATGATCACAGAAATATTTAAAATGACTACTGATAAATAATTTGCATGAGCATTACGTATTTGTTTTTTATTGCTTAATTTATGCAATTCAAATGCTGTTAAATCCCAAATAGTTCACAATCTGGTACTCATGAAGTACTGTCCCGGTTGTTCATGCTTAGCAGCATAATGAAAAGCATTCAGGAAATGCTGAGCTACATGCACACTGGAAGTTCCCCTTCCTCCACACTCATCACACATTTTATTTCTCCTTTCAACACTGGCCTGAAAGAGCTGGCTCTGCTTCCTTCAGTTTCTAGATTTAAAAATAAAATGAATGCAAGGCAGAGCCTCCCTTACTCCACCATGAGCATTTCTGATTTTCAGACAGAAGCCTAGGAAACAGTGGCACTGAATGAATTGGGCATGTGTGTTCTGAGCACGTGGGATGTGGTGCAGGATAATCCTGTTGGGAACCACTCTCCCTGTGGATGCATGTGGCAGGAGAAGGCCAAGGGTGCTGTTCCAATAACTCATGGGGAACTATGAAGGCTGCCTTATTTAATCCAAAGATGATCTGTGGAGGGCAATGAGATGAGTAGCCAGGAGGAGGCTACTCTTGCTCCTAAGCTACATGGAGAGTTAAAAGGGATAGAATGAGAAATGAGAATAGGGAAGAGCATCGAAGATTTCTCACTTTGTATACTTTACAGGAACCAATAAGTCATCTTGCTAACAAAAGAAACTATAATTCTTGGGTTTGGGGGGACAAGTGGGAGTGTCAGCTTGTGTTTGTGGTTGTGCCTCTATGTGTGGATGCCAGAGCTTAACGTTGGATGTCTTGCAATTGCTTTCCACCTTATTCTTTGAGACAAGTCCTCTAACTAAATCTGGAGTGCACTCATTTAACAAGACTGGATGGCCAGTGAGCCATCTTCATATGACCCCTCAGTGATGAAATTATAGACATGTATTGCCATGCTCAGCTTTTTATCTGGGTGCTGGGGGATAAGAATTCAGGTCTTGGTAAGCACTCTGCTGACTGAAGCCATGTCTGCAATCTTAAGTCTTTGATATCCATTCTGTATTTATTTTTTCACTCTAAGAAACTGAATCTTCTTACTATCCCAGACCTGATGGAGAATTAAAGAAATGAAGACAAGACATAAAATAGAACTGGGATGGGGTAGAATGGGCTTTCTGGTGGAGAAAGTGGAGCATCAGGAGCTAAGCCCATTTATTGTATATAGCTGATGAAGAAGGAGGGGCTATTATATAGAGGTAATCAAGAAGCCAAGGTTCAGTAGAGCTAAGTCAAAGAAACAGGTAAAACTAAGCTTGGTAGAGGTGATCCCTGCAGGAAAGCAGCCTCCAGGTGGCTAATAGCCTGGTGGGCCATTTTCTTCCCACAGTAGCAACATTCACACTGAGACCAGGAGGGAAGGCTTTGCAACTTCCCTGAGCCTAGACTGAGGAAGGCATTGCCACACCCATAGAGCTGAGGCATTATGGTACTTGACATGGCCAAGGCAGCATCAATACATATCCACTCAGGAATTTATATGCTCCTTACACTAACATGTTTACAAAATCACAATATTTGGTTTTATAATTGTTTTGATTTTTAAATTTTTAATAATATTTTAAGTCGTCTGAAATCTTAAGTAAATGGTTAATGGTTCTTGAATTGAAATACTTCTATAGTTTTGGAAGATTGTGGCCACTCTCTTTGGCAGAGTCATCCTAAATCACACTTGGATTGACCTGTGAACGTTTTAGTCAAATTTAAAGGTTTTTCACTTAAAATCAATAAGCAGTATTTGTGTACTTCCCCTGCACCGGCACGATGAGAAATGCTTACAGGTGCACAGGTATGGTCTAAAATAGATCACTGCTCAAAGGGAGCACAGGAGGAAGGTAACACTGCATCCACGTGACTGCAGGAGTTAATCTAGCCTGTAGATGTTTTCGACAAGGTAAGTGGTTACACTGAAGAGAGTTTGAGGAAGGCCTGTTAGTCCCAGATAATAGCATGGGAATGAATGATCACGGGAAGGATTATCTGCTTAACGATGAGGAAATAATCACCTGTAGCTAGGACAGAGATTTATTATGATGATTAAGAAGAAAGAATCCCGAGTTGAGTATGGCCTTCCATGTAGCACAGCCAACTAAAGTCAGTCCATCAAGAATTGTTTGGGACTTA